>JBAPLJ010000439.1:70000-720000 GCA_037832345.1 Rhizophora mangle | reverse complement strand
GAAAAGGCTACACGGATGAGCTCAATGTACGTTTCCCCTTTCTTTCCATTTCATTTATTGATCAATTTCGTTGTTTTCTTTTCATTTTTTTGGGTCATTGCTACGTTTTGAGCATTGGGTTTTTGTTTTATTTTATTTTTTTTAAAGGTTTTTCTTCAATGCGCCATAGAAAACTGCTTGATAGCCATCCTGCCCCTGTTTCTGCAAAGCAGAGAGAACAGAGGACATTTTTTTTAAAGAAAAAAATTTGTGTGATAAATTATTTTATTTTATCTTACCTTTAATGAAAAACTTGATTTGGAGATAATAATCATTTGCAATTACAAGGTTTTCTAATAAGATTTTTTTTTTTAAAAAAAAAAAACCCTTATAGTCCCTTTAATTCATACTGTGAATCGCCATTTTTTTCTTGAGCTGGTGGACAAGACTAGAAGATAGAACAAGATTCAGTTTTTTTAGGTTGTTGTTTTTTGTAGTTAAGTTGGTCTGGGGCCTCTGTTTTGGCAATCAAAATCTAGAAACTAAATTTCCTGCGAAATTTCAGGGGATAATGATAATTCAATTGAGGAGGTTTACTTCAATGAGCCACCCAAAAAGGTGTATTTGCAGTTTAAAAAAACTTTAAAAGAAGGATTAGGACAACTAGTCTTCCTGTCGCTAACCATATGACACGCATAAATAAATTGAATTCAAAGGGCATCCGTCTATTGGTGAGCCATAAATGAAAGCCAACAAAATGACAGTATTTGAGGGTGAGTTTTACTGCTGATGCACTTTTTTAATACCAATAATTGTGGTGGGAGCATAAAGGAGAAAGAAAGGAAAAGGAAAAGTGAAAGTAAGTGATGCATCTCATGATAAGTTTGAACAAAGAATTAGCTAGAAGTTTCTTGAATTTAGGCCCCGTGAAATAGCGAAATAGCTTCTTGTTTTTGCAATTTTCTGTCCATAAAATTGCCTTATCTTGAGTTTGGCTTTGTTGCAACCCTTTACAGTTCTTTGCCATACAGACCATTCTTAGACACTAGCTATAGTGAAGACAATGAAGGTCATTTAAAAAGAAAGAAATTTACATTCAGGATTCACTGAATTTTCTTATTTATGTGAATGGGGAATTTTCGTTTCAAAGAACAATGTCACAGAAGAACACCTGAAACGAAGCCAGATAATGGCTGGCTAACTGCTAAGAAACTGTTAAATGAATGACCCGAACAACCTATCTTGCTGGGCTAACTAGGAAAAGAATTAGAAACTAAATCAGACATAGCAAATCAATTGTGCTTCTGCAATGCTTAGCATCATTGTGCTCTTCGTTATGATGGGGCTTAAAGATTTGTATGTTCTTTGCTCTCCAAATTTGATGTGTATCTCCTGTGTGCTAGAAAGTGGGGCTATTATTGTTTGTTTAGATGAAGTATATGTGATAGACATGACTTTATTGGTCTTTCCTGCAGAGTTCATTGAAAATTCTGTTCATCTTCGTCGGCCCATGCTTCGTATTGGAATGTGCATACAAGATATGGTGGTATGCATCTGGTGCCTCACAAATTCCATTCTTAGGCAATGTTGTCTTCAGTGACACCATGGCCTGCATAATGGAGCTTTGCTCTTGGCTTTACCGCACAACTATTATATTCCTGGTGTGCGTTCTCTTCCGGGTGATCTGCCACCTGCAAATCCTACGGCTTCAGGATTTTGCTCAAGTTTTCCAAGTAGACTCTGAAGTAGAGTCCGTTTTATCAGAGCACATTAGAATCAGGAGGCATTTGAGGATCATCAGTCATAGATATCGAGGTTTTGTATTGGGGGCACTGATTTTGGTCACAGGCAGCCAGTTGGCATCATTGCTGAGTACAACAAAGGGTAGTGCAGTTGTTGATATCTTCAGAGCTGGAGAACTTGCAGTATGCAATTATTTGCTCACATTGCCAAATTTTATTGGTCAATTCTTGGATTGTGGTGGAAAGTTAACTGAAAAATTATGTGTGCTTTTTGTTTGCAGCTATGCTCAATTACGCTTCTCACTGGGGTCCTTGTAATACTACGCAGTGCAACAAAAATCACACACAAGGCACAGGCTGTTACAAGCCTAGCTGCTAAGTGGCACATTTGTGCCACACTAGAAAGTTTTGAGGCAACTGATGGCGAGACCCCAAGGATTTCTGGCGACCAAGCATTTCCGGCTGTGGGCACCGATGGTGACTCAACTAGTGATGACACGGGTGATGAAGAAGATGATATAGATAACACTAAATTTATTCCAGCATATGCTCATAGTACCATTTCCTTCCAGAAGAGACAAGCTCTAGGTAAGACGCCGAGTTATGCAACATTGCAACTAGTATATGCATAAATTGAAATAATCTGGTCCATAGAAGCTTAAAATTGGAATGTTCAAGGTCATCTGACCCAAAGAGTTTTAAAGGGATAATCACAGGTTCTTTGGTGTGAAAATTTCACTTATATATGGTCAGATCACAGTATTTATTAACCCCTGAAGTCAGGCTCCATAGAACTTCACTCTGAAAGTCCATGAAGTTCTGTATTCATTTACTTGGTTTATGATGCTCAGTTGATAATTTGCAATTTTTTCAAATGGCAGTGACATACTTTGAGAACAATAAAGCTGGGATTACAATGTATGGCTTCATGCTGGATCGGACTACACTGCACTCCATTTTTGGTGTTGAGTTAGCTCTTGTTCTATGGCTGCTTGGTAAGACTATTGGCCTTTCTTGAGGAAAAACACATGGCTTTTCCTTATCAAGGTTTATTTTTACTGCTCCTTCTCATGCTTGAAGGAAGAGTCCACAACCCCCCCCCCTCCCACACCCACACACACACAAAGTAAGAGAGAGAGAGAAAGAGAGGCTGCATTTTGAAGGTGGCTTTGTACCATTCTTTTATTTTATTTTCATTTTTTGTTGTTCCTCATTTTTCCCATTTTCTTTCTTCCTTCTGTATGCCCATTTCATCTTGTCACCAGCAGAGTTGTGTATATTCTCTAGCTTTCTTCCAATTCAAATTGTCCATAGTAGTCGCTATTAATGCATTACCATATTTATTTTTGTTGTTCGCTGCTGTTTTCACCCAGAAAAGAAGTTAAAAAAATAAAAAGTAAAAAACACAACAGAACCATCCCATCATCAAAGAGACACAATAACCAAAGCTTCTCTCTGGAAAACAGAATTTGTTTTAGCTCTTTCTGCCTTGCCAAAGCCATCACATGCAAGTCTTGGCATGACACAAAGGTTGTATTCTGAGATCCAAGTTCCAAGGGGCAAACATTCCCATCTTGAATCAAATGGTAGAAGTCACACTCTGTGTTTTTCTTTATTTTCTCAAGAACCATCCTATACACAATTTGCTAAGTAATCGTTGATATGATAATATTTTTCTTTAGTAAGTCCTTTTTTCGGTTCAAACCTTTGATTGCTTTGCAATGGTCAAAATTTTTATACAAACATACACAGAGAGTAATAGAAATTAATGCTTTAAGCATTAGATTGTCCCTTAAGGGAATTTGTTTTATTAAAAAAGTCATAATCATAGAAATCTAGTGCTTTTTTGAGAATTAATTCTTAAATAAATTTCCATCTTTGAAGGGTAATTCTTATATCTCAAAACCCAAAAAAAAAAAAAAAAAAAACTCTTACCATCCCAAACAGCTTTTTGATCCTCCTTTCTCTCTCCCCTAAGCGACAAGCACTCCACTTTCTCTCTCTACCTTCTTTTATGCAAATTTTCATTCATTTCCCATTTTGACCCCGACCAATCTTAATCATCTTCGACCATGTTGACGTCACGGTGTTCTCTCACGCGCCTCCAGGATCGCGGGGGTACTCGCCGCTCCGCGTCTTCTCCCATCTCCCACAAAAGCATTTATTTCATATTGGGTCTGAGCCCACAACGGATAAATTTGTTGTTAAGTGTTTGTTACGATTATTTATTTATTTTTTTAATATAATTTAATTGTAATATTATATTATATAAATTTATTTTATAATTTATTTATTTTTAAAACATCTTATGTATAAATTATTGATACTTAGCGTCTTCATTCAATTTCTTCTTGAACACCCAAAGCATTAGCCTGTCTTGCGGCTTCCTCTACTCCTAAAAGTGACACCAAGCCTGGGCCCCCTGCCACGGAGTCAAATTGTGCTGCTTTGACAGTGGTACGATCTTTTTTTTTTTTTTTTTTTGGATCGGTCGTTAAAATGTAGGAGTGTAGCTGATATTTTGAATATTCTCTGTTTTAGCGTAATTACAATCGGGACCCCCTAATTCTTGGTTTATCTAGTAATTAAAAATTTTTTAAAAAAGTGGTCTAAATTATTTCTATGTAATTGATTATTTTACCGAACATAACACAATTGCTTTCTTATGTTGTCACACTTGGATTAATAATTTACTTGGTCTTCTGTTGTCAAAACGTCTATTCCCCTGTAGCTGTAGCGTTCACTTGCCAATTGTTCCTCTTTGCAGAACAGGCCTGATGAAAGAAGTATTCCGGGCAACACAATTGCAGTTGCAGCAGACATGCCGTTTAGTGGGCTGAAGACCTTTGGAACTCAAAATTTGAATGTGCTCAAATGCCGCATCCTGTGAGACTTATGATGTTCAATCAGCAGCAAGTGCTTGATTTTTTGATTTTGTTTTATTGCATCTGAAACATATATATTCGTTTATGCTTGTGTAGCTGCTGGAGCGCATTACGTTTGTGGACACACCAGGAGTTCTTTCCGGAGAAAAACAACAAACACAACGGGCTTACGATTTTACTGGCCCAACATCATGGTTTGCTGCAAAGTGTGACCTTATCCTGCTTTTGTTTGACCCCCCACAAACTTGATATCAACAATGAGTTCAAGCGTGTGATTTCCTCTTCACGTGGTCACGATGACAAGATTCGTGTGGTTCTCAACGGGGCAGAACAGGTTGATACCCAACATGTAAGAATTTTCGGAACCAATTCATTTTCATGAAAAAGGTTTTTGATTGTGCCTTCCTACCTCTGCATATTGAACCCTTTACTGCAGCTTATGAGAGTCCACGGAGCTTTGGCTTAGAAGAGTTCTCAACACACCTGAAGTTATGCGTGTCTATATAGGGTAGGCTGCTTGTCTATTCTTTTGTTTAATATAACCGCAATGACAGGGAGTATAAGGTACCAAGGGATGAACATGTCTCATCTTCTTTAGTTACAGCCAGTTTAACTGTCAGAAAATTTTTGGGGTTCTATCATAGTTTTTGAACGTGAGACTCCATTTGCAATTGCTTGGTTCTGGTTTGATAACTGATCCAGTTCAGGATTTGCAGACTTCTTTACAGAACAAAATGCATTTGAATATATGTAAGATCATCAGAAACATAAATTCGTAGTCAAACTGAGATTGCATGTGGTTCATGTCATTGAGAATATCGTTTCATTTCTTGGCAGCTCCTTCATGAGCAAGCCAGCAAATGAAGCTGCTGTGCATGGAAGCAAACATGTTACTAGGAATTCATAGATCATATTCTTCGAGTCATTTTTGGTAGGAAACTCCTCAGAGATGGCTGTTGAATGGGATTTTGATGACACTTTTGTTTCACAGATAAATGAGTTTGCGAAACGCTCCCGAGCTGCCAAGATTCAGGCTTACATTATCGGCCATCTGAAAAGAGAGATGGCGGTTATGTTTGGGAAAGCGAAGGCTCAACAGCGACTCATTCATAATTTGGAAAATGAATTCGGAAAGGTCTCCCATCTCACTTTCTCACTCTCTCTCTCTCTCTCACACACACACACACACACAATTATGTGCTTATTTCATCCCCATTTTCCTTCACGTTCGATCATTTGCACATCTAGTCTTCATCACAGCTTTGTTTATGCAGATCCCAAAGGGAATTCCGTTTGCTCCCAAGTGATTTCTCTAATGTACAGCACTTCAGGGAGAACTTGAATGGCCACAACTTTTACAGGTTTAAGAGGTTGAAGTCAAAAATGATACAGAAGGTCGGTGACATGCTAGGTTATGACATCCCCGAGCTCCTAAAGAACTTCAAAAATCGCCGTGATTAGTGATAACAAGTGACAGCACTGAATTAATCTCATTGAGGCCCAATATTAAGTGGGGAGTATCATCCAAATCCAGCATTGCTCATACAAACAGCCTGCTCAATTCTGTCAGGTGTTCCTGAACTTAGAGATGTAATTGTTAATATAGGAAGTATGAATTCCTTTTTGTCCATAGTTTGGAAAACGATCATATAAATACAATGCATTGGGAGAATTTGATCCCTTAGACTATTTCCACTTTTTATAATCAAATCCAATTTTAGGCTTTTGTGTTTCAGGAGTATTATCCATTAATTAGAGATGTAACTCTTATCAAATCAATTAGAACTATATCACAATTTTGTAACTTTAATCCTTCAATTAAAGGAGGATCTGGACTGGGGTTGCGTTAAAAGTAGAGGATATGACTAATAAAGAAGAGTTTATCTAATCTAAGAAAGTTTCTTGTCATACCAATTCTTCTTGCTTAATTTGATCCCCGTAATCACTCGAGTTGTGCCATTGATAGGTTAAACAGAATATTTTGATTCTCATATTTTCAAATATCCACTTTCCATAAGCAAGCCGCCTCACGTTGAAGCATCAAACCCCATCTCAAAATATCATTAATTTAGTGAGTGACACTGACACATCAAATTTGAAAATCTTTCAAATTAAGAATAACCAATTGTTCTTGCAATTATTTCGTAAAAGAGGAATTCCAACGAAGAGTTCAAAAGAATCTTTGCGATTTCGGTCAGTAATGGGATGATTCATTTACCAATTTTTGATACCTAAGATTAAATTCTACTTACTTTTCTTGGATAATTCCTACAACAACCATGATATTCATGGCCAGGTAACAGATTTTTTTTTTTTTTTTTGACTCGTGGGCAAATCTTGTTTAATAAAATAAAAATACTAATATAGAGAGTTTTCTAGTTTAACTCTACCTCATTCCCTTTTAGTGCATTGGTGCAACCCAGTTGGGAAACTAAGTCAAGAAGAATAGCACATGTTTCTTACAAGGATCGCTGTTACTTTTATTTTTTTCCTGGTCCAAAGCATTGTCTTTTTATACCACCATATGTGCAATATAAGTATGTTAAATGGTTGCAACTTGCAATTACATGATTTATCATTATTATTCTATATTTGGAGCATATTTGATGAGATCAATCACAATCTATGCACATCTCATAAAGGCTCAATTTCTGTAAATAATTTAGGCAAAGATTTGGACTCAAGATTCTTACCGTGATGGAAGGTGAATTCCAAGGTTCATAAGACTGCAGATGACCCTAGCTAGATAGCTGTATTGTTTTTGCATCTTTCCTTCAAGTTCACGGACACATTCAATCATGATTTGCTTTAGTCCAGAAAAGAAGAAGCACTCAAGCCTCAAAAAGAAGACATGGCTTGGTCTAATATGCTTCCTCCAAAAGAAATTAACCTGTTTTGGAAAGCCAAGACTCAAAGGAACTCGTCACTACCACCACCACCACCACCACCACCACCATTATATGCACTATGGCCATCCCCACCAATTCCTTGGCCACCAATCACAATTGGGTCAATGTTATTGTCTAGAAAGGTCCTCTAGGTACACGGACATTGTCCATGGAGATATTCCGCCCATTGAGGGAGGTGTACCCAAGGAAATGGTCACGGGCAAGATCCATAATGATCCAAATGAAGATCATGATCAGGATGATGATCATCCAGAGAAAGATAATACCAGAGATGGCCAAAATGCTGTGGAGAATGATGAGGAAGGCAAAAGTTCGGTTGGAGTGATATTGCATGGAGTGGATGCAAGAGCACAAGAATTCATAGAGAAAATGAAAGGAAGCTGGCTTCTTGAGAGGCAGATTTCAGAAGAGAAATATATTGAGATTTGGACTCGGCTACTCGAGGATTGATTAGTATGATCAAACTTAGTTCAAAATAGAGTAGAATCAAGAGTAAAGATTCATGTTTAGTGATCCCAATTAAATCTGAGATTAAGTCTTTGTTGCTTATCATCTTGTTCATCACTGTTATAAGAGACTTGATGTTGCTGCATTCAGCAACTTGATCCATGCTTTTTCTTTAAAATACTGGAATCTAATAAATTATCTTTTAACAGAATTAGCTGAGGGCTGGCTTGATATTTAATAAAGGAATCAACATATAATTTGATTCAAAAATGGCACTTATCAGTGTCAAAACTAATTTTAATTCAACCCCCAACTTCTCGTTTTTTTTTTTTTGTTTGGGCTGGGGAATATAGTGTTGTTGTTAGAGACCCTTGTGTCTTGTTTTGGCCATACACAAATTGATCCCATTTTTCATGTGTAGTTCGCTTAATTGTGCGATTGTGAAAGGTACGTGGTCCCGGGGACTTCGCTTAATTTTGATTCAACCATCGCCATTGAGCTCAATAAGACTTGACTGTACAACTTTCAACTTCTCGTTTTTCATGATTTTTATTTTTTTTTTTCTTTTTAACTTTTTGTCTTGTGTTGGCCATACACAAATCGATCCCATTTTTCATGTTTAATTCGCTTAATTGTCCGAATGTGTAAGGTATCAGATCCCGGGGAGTTCGCTAGCGATGAATTCCCATTTGTTGCATATATAATTTTTGACTTTCTGTTGATGCGAGTTGCTCATTATACGTTCCACCAATTTAGGCGCAGAGAAAGCTAAAAAAAAAAAAAAAAAAAAAAACAGAAATGGCACCACCCCACACACCAAAAGGAAAAATCTAAACCCCGAATAAATTGAAGAAAAATGAAGCCCCAAATTGTTTGTGTTATTGGCCCGTACAGATGTTCAACGACGATCCAACCAAAATAGGAATGTGATCTTTTTCTTAGTTGTTTCCCACCGCAACAATTAAACCCATTTTTCCTTGGCAAATTTCCAATATCACGTGTTTGATGTGGTGGGGGTGCAACCTTCCCTCACGTATATTTAAAGTATTACTCTTACTTCTCCATTTTATTTTTTCTAAGAAAAGGAAGTCCAATGCCAAATGATAATGTGTAATATACATTTTATTTGGACTTAAGAAAATTCACGCAGTCTTCCCTACCCGGGCTCTTGCCTCTCCACACATCATAGCAATCGTCACCAAAAGGAAATGATAACTAAACGGTCAAGATTCAAGAGTTCCATCATTTGTATCCGATTGATTGATTGATTGATTTATTATCGGTGGACTTGGGATTTCTTGCCATCATCGTAGTTCAAGATGCCTGTTGCCCAACTTCCCATTTGTTTCATTCTCTAAAACTTCTAACCATGTATGCGTGGTAATGACGGCAAGGCTTTCTCAATAACCAATATTTTCTATCCAATATGGAAAATGTCGTGTGGGCATGTTCCACCAAACATTAATCTTTTTTTTTTTTTAAAATTATTTTTTATTAATCGATAGGAGTATCATCATTATCATTATCATTATTATTATTATTAACAGCAAGTGATTTTTAAAATTTAAAATTCATTAATTAATTAGTAAAAGAAAATTAAAATTATGGTTTTGCCGACCATGCCAAAAATCTCATGGGAATATTCCTATTTGAGCTACTTGGGCAAGTTTACAACATGCACCATGCGGAAGAAATAGTCGGCTTTGATGTGGCAGATAAGTAGCATTTGAACTATTTGGGCAATTTTCACACCATCGTCTTCTTTGGCAGTTTTTTATTCTCATAGAGTTCGTGTTATTCAAGTAAGAACGTGCACATTGTTTTTCGTAAAATTTATGTGCTGTTAGATTAGTAAGCATAAGATATCAATTTTTAATTAAACAGTTAAAAATTGTTAGCTAGAGATGACATACACAATTAGATTAAGTCAAATTTAATTCTAATTATTTTGAATTTTGACTTATTTAAGTTTGATAAATTAAAAATGCATTATATTTTAAGTTTTGAATTTACTAAATTTTAAATTTTTCGTATTTTAAATTTAAGTAATTGTGTTTTTAATTATTTTAAATTTATGATTTTTTGAGGAACAAGTCAAACTTTGTTAATCAATGTAAATAAAATTAAGTTAAATTTTAAACGAATTAAATCAAGCTATTAGTATTGGAAACAATTTATAAACTACTAAAATCATATCTTTGATGGCAAACGGTTGGACATTACGATGGGGAATTGTTTTGGGATGAGGTGCCGCCCTGAATAACACTTTCCAATTGCCATTACCTGAAGAATAAGATAAAGATTCAATCAAATCTAAGCAGGCCAAGTGGGGGAAAAAGTATACAATTACGTATACAATTAGCATAAAAGACTGATGAAGCGGATAATTAACAATTAAGATAACTCTACGACTCCTCTATAACAAATTTCAACAGACTCATCAGTGTGTATCCAAAGAGGGGGGGGGGACTAGTTGGTGCACGTGTGGACTAGTTGGTGCACGTTTAGACTAGTTGGTCAAAGAGTTGGCGAGAAACAGTTTCAGCATGCAAGTACGCGTTGAGTGAATAATTTCATTATGTTATTTACTAATTAAAATTATTTAAACTGTTAGTTTTGAGTTTAAGATTTAAATTTAATTAAAAAATAATTTTATTTTGTTTTTCTCTCGTGCATGTGGTCCAATTAATTTAGTAGATTCGAGGTCCACGATAAAATCCTGGTTGCTTTCATGACTATATAAGAGCCGATTGGCTTGCTTCCTAACAATATAAGATATTACAAGGAAGGTTTTTCTGAAGCGGATAAATAGCAGCAGCTTGGAGTGAAAGAGAGGTTGGGCAAGGTTCCAAAGACATTATAAGAAGCCAACTGGCTTTCTTCCACGGAACAACAACGATCCATTAGCTTTTTTTTTTTTTTTTTTGGCTTTAACCAACCAAGCCCTTATTAAATCCCTGCAACGGATATTCTGTTCCTCCAGGGCCTTTTGTTATCCATTTTCGCAGCTTTCAACACCAGCTGTTGGGTTGTTGAAACGTTTGTAGAACCCAATAATGGGGAACTGTCTGCCTCTGACTCAAAATGAAAGTCTAGTTGATGTCTCCAAGAAAAAAAGAAATGCTTTGCCCATTGAGACCAACTTCAGGCTTCCCTCTCCTTTGCCAACTTTGCCACGAGGTATGTATATTTCAATCCTTGTAATGTCATCAATCTTTAAAATTTTTAAGTACTTACTTCCTGGTTTTGAATTCACCTGGCAGGTGAAGGTTTTGGGACTGGAATTATTGATCTTGGTGGACTGCAAGTGAGCCAGATTGTGTCTTTCAATAAAATTTGGACTACCCATGAAGGTGGGCCAGATAATCTTGGTGCTTCTTTCTTTGAACCATCGAACGTTCCACCAGATTTCTTTATGCTAGGCTGCTACAGCCAACCCAACAACGAGATGCTTCATGGGTGGGTTCTAGTAGGGAAAGACGGCATAGGGGGGACCTTGGAGAAACCAGTAGATTACACACTTGTTTGGAGTAGCGAGACATTGAAAATTAAGCAGGATGGTATTGGTTACATCTGGTCACCAACAGCTCCAGAAGGTTACAAAGCTGTAGGCTTTGTAGTGACCAACTCGCCTCAGAAGCCTCCCTTGGAGAAAATCCGCTGCGTCCAGGCGGACCTCACCGATCAATGTGAGGCGGATTCCTGGATATGGGGGCCAGGCAAGGAAAGCGATCCCGATGGATTCAATGTCTTCAGTTTAAGGCCTAGCAACAGGGGAATCCAGGCCATGGGCGTTCCTGTGGGCACATTTCTGGCACAAGCTCCAGGTCAGGTCATTTCCTCTATTTCTTCAACCTGCTTGAAGAATACAGGACCCAACTTTTCCTGTATGCCTAATGCACTCCAAATTCAAGCTCTGTTTCAGGTAGGACCAAATTAATCAAAAACCTGACATGAAAGTTCAAATCTTTAATCTCCTGTTCTGTCTGTCATTTTGGATTTTGATGGTCTTAATAAATTTTCACTTTTTTTACCAGGCTTATTCTCCCTGGATTTATTTCCACCCTGATGAGGACTGCCTTCCATCTTCAGTGAATTGGTATTTTGCGAATGGGGTATTACTGTATAAGAAGGGAGAAGAGTCCAATCCTGTCCCAGTTGAAGCTGATGGCTCGAACCTCCCCCAAGGTGGCTCCAATGATGGCGCCTACTGGCTAGACCTTCCCACTGATGAAGCTGCCAAAGAGAAAGTCAAGAAGGGTGATCTGCAAGACTCTCGGGTCTACTTACACATAAAACCAATGCTTGGTGCAACCTTCACAGACATAGCTATATGGGTATTTTACCCTTTCAATGGCCCTGCCAAGGCCAAAGTGGGGTTCATCAACATCAAACTGGGGAAGATTGGAGAGCATGTCGGAGATTGGGAGCATTTAACATTAAGGGTCAGCAATTTTAATGGAGAGCTAAGGAGTGTCTACTTCTCTGAACATAGCAAAGGTGTTTGGGTAGATGCACCAGAACTCGAGTTCCAGAATGGCAACAAGCCTGTAACATACGCATCATTACATGGCCACGCCATGTACGCCAAGGCTGGCCTCGTTTTGCAAGGGAGTGGAGGGATAGGAATCAGGAATGACACTGCAAAGAGCAAAATTGTTATGAACACTGGAACAAGGTATTCAATTGTTTCTGGTGGGTATTTGGGGACAGTTATTGAGCCAGCTTGGCTGAACTATTCCAGGGAATGGGGTCCTAAGATTGACTATGACCTTGCGGAAGAGGTGGAGAAAGTGGCTAAAATGTTGCCTGGAAAACTCAAATCTGCCTTTGAAAAGTTTGTGAAGAGCCTGCCAGATGAAGTGTTTGGTGAAGAAGGGCCTACAGGTCCCAAAATGAAAAGAAGCTGGAGTGGTGACGAAGTGGTTTGAACGTAAATTATACAGGAAAAACATTACGTCCTCTTGCCAGAATTGATTTCCTGAATAAGATTACTGAAAGGTTTGTTCTGTAAGATTACTTAAAATAGTAGTCAATTATATGAATAAGATTACTGAAAGATTTGTTCTGTAAGATTACATAAAATGGTTGTTAATTATATGAACATAAATGCCGAGTATTGCACATACCATTTGATTTTTTTCTTTTTTTTTTCCTGTTACTCAGACTATGGATAGTCAAATAAGAGTACCATACAAATATTTTAACTACATAGGTCGAGCCTTCAGGTTTTGACTCGCTCTAAATGTTTCATTCCTGATGACGTAGAAAATAGATCTTGCTCTAAATGTAGGATGACATATTACCAATTACTATTTTTTCCCTTCCAAGTTGTCAAGGAAATTGACTTTTGTTGTCCTCACCACAAGAAAATCAAATATCCACAAATAAAATATGTTATTCAACTTTTCTGTCCATTTCTACCATGTCACTGAACTAAATCTGGTAGAATAATTGAAAAAAAAAAAAATCTTAAATCATTTTTATGGTGCGAGTTGTTACCTTGAAGGCGACTAAGTTCTAATAAATAACCCCTTTCTTGGCAACTATATTAATACATAGCCAAAGTTATGTAATTTATTAAATATTTGAACTTGTAAATTAATTTTCGACACCATGACCCCAAAAATTACTCAATTTTCCAAAAGAAAATCGAAAAATTGTATGCTTAAACAATCAAAATAATATTTTAAATTTCTAATTGAAGTCAATTAATTATAAAAAAAAAAAAAAAGCAGTCGCTTTTTTTTCTCAGAGACGCCAACTCGGAGGTCCATGAACCATGAGCTCAACGGTTGACGTGAAGCTTGTTGTGAGAGAAGAGGCATTGTGCCTAATTAATTGACCGTTATTGAGTTTGCACGTTGGCCACACATATCTCATACAGCGACTGTGCCTCTGGCCCTTTCTAGTTGCCTTGCCACGGTTCAAACCGAACGTTTTATTACAAAGTGTTTGTATTCCTAATATTACTTTGTCTAAATGTAAAGAAATTTAGCATGCACAAATTTGTCCACAAATATACAGGGTAGAAAGATTTAATAAAAAAAAAAAAAAGGTTCAAATTCCATCTTCATCAAATTTCACAAAATGTTAAATTTAATTTCAATAAAGGAAAATATTCATGTTATTCAAAGCCGTTCCATCAAACAAAAATAATAATAATAATAAATGTGAAGATTCTTATTTCTCCACCCCAACAAATCTCTACTAGGACATTTGTTATCTGTCCAGTTCAAATGGTCGGACACTGTATCATATTCTGTGTTTCACAAGGAACGGAAAATAATCGTCCATCATATGAAATGCAATTCGATAGTGCCTGAGTTTGACCTGGCTGGACTTCCTGCACTGCTCAAATTGCATTTCCCCAAAGAGACAAAGTAAGTTGCAGTTTGCCAAAGTGCGCTTCTGCCTTGAATTTGTAAAATCTCTGATTACTTGTGACAATTTCAATGCAGTGCTTTAGTTTCTAGCTCAAGATTTTCCTCCTTCTCTTAGAGAAACCGAGACAGGGAATTTTTCATCACATAATCCGCAACAAGTTTGTTTGTCTTCGCTGTTGGATGGAAGGCATCCCAAAACACATATTTATTTGCATCGGAGCACGTAAAAGGGTTTCTTTTATTACATAGGTAACTTATCTCAAACAGTCCTGTCCCACAGCATCCTGTTGCTGCATTTTCAAACCCTGACATACATGAGAGCCACATTAGAAAACATTGATTATCTGAATTCAGATGAAATAATTTTAAAAAGAAGGATAGATAAAAAAAGAAAAAGACCCCTCTAAGGCCACAACAATACGAACTTGTACTGACAATAAATGCTTATAGATTACAATGCAGTATCCTGCTTGTGCCAAATCATTTAAATTACGCTCGAGATTTTTATTTTAATTTTTTTAATATAATTAACTTATAATCTTAACATATGAAGTTTATTTAAAATAAAAAAATAATAAAATAAATTTATATGATATAAAATTATAAATAAATTATATTAAAAAATTATCAAAAATTTTAAATTAAATTATTTTTCTTGACAAGGATTTCAATTAATCACACAAACACATGATGCAACGTCATTGCAGGAGCAATACGGTGGTAAATAGCAGAAAAAAAGCTTACCGAAAGAACTCGGCGTCTCTATTATTTGTGTGAGAATATCATACGTGCTTGCGTGCACCAATTGCATCCCAGCGAACTCCTTGTTCAGCTCCGTGACTATTCATTTAACTTCCCATTGAAATCCTTGGCCACATTGTTGTATTCCTCAATGCATTCGCCCCCAGATAACGTATTTCTGGTTCTTTCCAATGGTAAACACCCCATCGGTGGAAGCCCCGTTACAGCTATCTTCTGAGCCCCAAGATGATAAAGCTCTGTGATGAAGTCCCTAGCAATTCCCAAAAGAAAATCTTGGTACTCCTCAACGGAAAACTTTGATGATCTGGTTGTAAAGACGTAGTAATTCTCCATGAAATCATTTGTTCCTATGCTTACGATGTATAGTGCTTCGCCTAACAGCGTTTTGGCTTTCTCATTTCCTAGATAGCCTCCGAGCTTCTCCTGGTATTCCTTATAATACTCTAGTTCCTTCCAGAGAGGTATTGCAGACTGCAAGTCCAAGTGAGAATTGTGAATATGAGGCCAAAATCTACACTAAAGGTAATTCTAATTTAGTTGAGATATACTTGAATATAAAGAAATATTCGATTTACTTCTTTCACTGAGTTAGCTTGACTTACAAACACATCAGAGGTAGCATTATCGTAGCCAGTTCCTGCAGAGGCAAAGCAAACTCCGGTGGCGAAATCAGCCATGTTATATGATGGATCCAAGTATGCAGGTATGGTTTGCTTGATACCAAAGGCTTCAGAAATGAAGTCTGTTGCCATCCGACCATTGGAAAACCTCCCTGTGGGCTGGCCACCAATGAAATCACGCCCATACGGTGCAAAATTACTCTTGATGATTGTAGGTATCTCGTTGTTGTTACCTGAATCCACTGAAGAGTCTCCAAAAACAACAATGGCTGGAACTTTAGCATTTGCATAGAGGATTTGTAGTAGCAGATGAGCTGATAGGAACCAAAGCAGGAAGTTAGCTGCCATGGTTGTCTTGTCCCGGAAAATTGATGTTTGCAGTATAAGTAGCCTGGTTGTTGGTGAGGGTGGTAAGAAATGACGATTCCTTGTGCGCCACTCAAGGGGCTAGGGTATGGAGATGAGCGAGCTAGTTAGCTCTGGTACACCAAACTTGTTGAGACATTTGTTTGCACTAGTAGGTGAGTTCTTCTATTGTGCCAGTTATTCAGTAGAACAACAAGGAAACATGGTTGATCATTACTCTTATGCATGGCGGTTGACTGTCTGCATTGACTCTCTGTAATTGAATGTCCATTTTGTTCATAGTGAAGGTGCAGGAAAAAAATATTTGATTGAATTGAAGTAACAATATGTAGAATTTGTTGTCTGTTTAGGCAGAGTAGAGGCCATGACCTGTATTGCTTATTTTTATACATTAATGCAATTTTTCCCAATAATAAACTGAAGATAAAGAATTATAGTTTATTACAAAAGCTCTAAAGTATAAAATCGCATAAACTTGTTCATGAAGCATAATAAGGTTGGAATATATTATATTTTAAAATATTCTCTCGTGCAAATAAATAATAAATTTATTATATTTATAAAAATTTATAATTAAATATGTATATAAAATATACATATTTTAATAGTTGGAAGATCCAATCTAACCATCTTTATTTTGGAGTCATTACTAACTTAACCATCTTTATTTTGGAGTCATTACTAACTTGAAAAAAATGTATCAGGGAATGAACCAAACACCATTACCAGAATCAGGAGAAAAAAAAGGATGTGAAGCCTGCAAATAAGAGTTCATTAATGCTATTCCTTTTGCATTTAGCTTAATTTCCCTGAAAAAGAGAAGTAAAAACTCGGATCATCACTTTGGTTTGGAGGTTGAGCTGCATTTTAACATCGGCAAGGACATTTTCTCATTGAGCAAGCCTTCTTGGGCGGCTTGAAGGAGAATGCACGCAGTCATAACACGTTCTGTGGAAGACACCCCACTTTCTCTTGTTGTCTAGCACCGCTTCCACGGGTGGAAAATGTGGCCTAGGTACAATTGAATTATGGCGTGCCGGTTCAACTAACCTCATCAGTTTTATGCATGGTTATTCGTTTTCCGTGCGTGTTTTCCTTATAAATTTAATTGGGGTCGGTAAAATAAAATTTTTATTGCTATCTTTTTTTTTTTTTTTTGAATCAACAACTAAGTTTCCCGTTCGTGGCAGTAATGATCTTAGAAAAATGAGTGCCGGAAATTGACACACGGGTTGAAATAATGCAAAATTGTATCAAGCTGTAGTGTGTCATTTCATAAAAGAGTCACCTCACACTCCCGACAACGACCATCCATCGTCAACTGACACGCATGTTTACAGGTTTACGCTACTCACGAGCCATCATGTCGGGCTTGAAGTTAAGGATATCATTACAAATGAGACCGCGAGACATCATCAACTGCATGTTTTAGTATAGTTGTAGATCTTCTAAAACACGTTTTCAACGTACGAAATTCCATCTTCTAAGTTTCTCAAAAAAGGTCAAACATATACCATCACGACATAATCACTTTTACCATTATAAGGGGTTTTGTCCGGTTAAAACAGAGTGAGCTTGGGTCCAATTACATTTCTGTAATGCCCACGTGAAAATAAACATGGAGACGAGCTTTTATGCTGGATCTTATTGTGGGCTGCACTTGGACCAGGGCTCCCCCCATTGCGGGGCCATTTATTAGGCTTGTAAGTCAGGGTTGGGTTGACTCGGAAGAAATTTTGGACTTAATTTTTATTTCTTAAAAATTTTCTTTTCTTTTCTTTTTATAAAGAACGTGAATTACTCACTAAAATAATTTTTTTTAATTCTATAAATTAAAGATTAGAATGTTCTTGTTGAAGAATGAATGGCAATGGTTAATATTTCTGCCCATGGTGGCACTATTCGTCTTTTGAAGAAAATTGAAAATTAGGGAAAAAAAAAAAAAAGTGATCGTACGACGCCGTTTCGAGAAGTCGCGCAGCCTAAGAATTATCTTGCAGCGAGAACCCTTCTGGATCTTTACAGAGTAAAGAAAAGGAAATGGCCTGTTGGGACAATGGCGCCCTTATAAATATCCCCAAATCTAACAATTCTTAACCTTAATAAGAGTAATTTTCTTAATCATTAAAGGGTAATTCCGTCATATGATAAATAAATATCCATCTAAAACCCTAAAGAAAATGGGACAAGCCATCCCAACCATAACTTTTTTACTTCCTTTTCTTTCTCCCCAAGCACTTTCCTTTACATAAAACCCTACCATTTCTCTTTCTCTGTTTTTCTTCAGAATTTTTCTGAGAATTTTATTTATTTTCCCATTTTGACCCTCGCTTCTCCCATTCATCATCCTCTTCTACTATGCTGATGTCTCGGGTTCTGTCACGCACCTCCAGGAGCGTGGTCGGACGCGCCGCCACCCAGCTTCTTCTCCATTCTTCCCAGAAGCAGCAGTTGCCGATCCTCTCCAGTCAGATTCATTCTTTCTTTAATGAATATCCAAGCAAGGTGCGTTTGTAACCCTGAATTCTCAATTTTTGTGGCCGATTTTCTGCTAGGGTTTTTCTGGGGTTTAAGGATTTTGGGTTTATTATTCTGAATTTTAGAGCTCCATGCGACTACATGGATTTTGTTGCTTTTTTAATGGAGTTTTCTTCCGTGAGTTTGGTTTCTAATGATTTTTTTTTTTTTAGGGTTTAAGCATTGGTTTTAAGAGAATTATTCTAATCTGATTTGTTTCTATTACTTATTCTTTATAAAGTGTATAGTATTGTTAAAATTGCATGCATACTTTTTGGGGTTTTCTTTGTTTCTAAGCCAATCTATTCTGTTTTTTTTTTTTTTTTGGAGCGGGTGGGGGGAAGGTTTCAAATTTTATCTGGATATGATTTGAAATGTGAAAAAAATTGATTGCTTGCTGGTAAAGTGCATCTCTATGAAATGAGCATCTATTAACAGCATCTGGGTGATCTGTGAAATAATTTCATCGGGGCTGTTGTGGGATTTCATATTTGTTCATATACAAAAATCTAAGAATCACTGTTGAAAGTTTCAGGATTTCTGGTTCAAGTGTTTGGTCATTTAGATGAAGTGGGCTGTTGTGGGATATCATTTTTGTTCATATACAAAAATCTAAATATTATTGTCGAAAGTTTCAGGATTTCTGGTTCAAGTCATTTAGACAAAGTGGGTTGGAAGTTACTGCTTGTTAAGTAACAGTTACTGTTCAAGTATTTGATGTGTTGAGGAAGTGAGCTGCAAGTGATTGCTTATTAAGTAATAGTTGCAGCGGTTGCACTTGTTTGTTCATGTATGATATCAATCACAATTGGTCTTTGATAGCAATCTAGGATGCTTACTTTTGTGGTTCATCCATGTGTTATAAATGTTTTTAAATTTGGACTTCTGGGATTTGAACTAAGATCAATAATAAAAGCAAAAGTCATAATTCTGGTTTCCGGTATTATTTGAATTAGATTTTGGATTGATTCTCAGCCAGGTTCTTGCTTTCTTATAATATGCTCTTCTTTTTCCTCTCAAGTTGTCTGGTTCTTACTTTCAATTGCTCCTTAACTTTGAATCTGATTTTGCTTTGCAAAATTTGAACAAGAATGGTAATTAACTTGTGTACTTGTTGTATTTCAGTTTGCTTCGAGTCAGGTATCTCTGTTTCATCATTCAGCTCCTACTTTTTTACCCTTTAAACGATTTGGATTCACTTCGTCTGCATCTCCTGAGCCTAGTGAGAAAGAACAGGGGAATATGGCAGAGGGAAACAGTGCCTCCTCTAATGGTGGGGCAGCTGAGGCAGCAAAAACAAACGAAGATGCAAAATCTTCTGATGGAAGAGAAGATTCAGCTTCTGGAGAGAGTAAAGAATCAGGTTTGAATTCAGAATCCAAGCCGACCACATCTCATTCCGTAAAAAGAAGGAGAAGAGGCACTAAACGAACTGCATTTTCTGATTCAGATACAGAAGTTGATAGTGATCTGTCAAGGGATGAATTGGTGAAGCTTTTAGTGGAAAAGGAAGAACTCTTGAATTCAAAGCACAAAGAGGTCGAGAAAATGCAAGACAAAGTTCTTCGCACTCTGGCAGAAATGGAGAATGTTATGGAAAGGACAAAACGTGAAGCAGAGAACTCTAAGAAGTTTGCTATCCAGGTTTTCTAGTGACTGCTTTTTCCTTGAAAGAACTGATCAGTTACCTTGGATGGAGATTGTGAAATTGTTTAGGCTATTGCTATGTAGAAAATTTCACCATATATATATATATTCCTTAAAATTGGTGTGTCCTACAGAATTTTGCCAAGAGCCTGCTGGATGTTGCGGACAACTTAGAAAGAGCTTCATCAGTTGTAAAAGTCAGTTTTTCAAAGATTGATGCTTCTACTGACACTTCTGCAGCAGTGCCTCTCCTTAAGACACTCTTGGAAGGAGTTGAAATGACTGAGAAACAGCTTGCTGAGGTAAACATGTCTAATTAGCACAATCATCATTCTGCTTCAGTGCACTAATGTTTGTATTATGTGCCTTGAATGACATATGTGCTATTAAGCTAGATTTTTGGCTGAAACAGCTTTTTCTGGTTTTAAACTCCAGGTATTTAACAAGTATGGAATAGAAAAATTTGATCCAACAAATGAGCCATTTGATCCACATAGGCACAATGCAGCATTCCAGATACCAGATTCTTCTAGACCTGCAGGCACTGTTGCTGTTGTTCTTAAGGTATCATCTGAGTTGTAACCTGGTTTTTACTGAATAGTTAATTATTGAGCTATAATCAACCAAAACAGGGGCTCAAGATATTGCTTGCTGTAAAATGGATTTGCTGTTGTTAATTTGTACTCAGTTCCTTCTGAGCATCCCTTTGACTAGAACCTTTTTAAGGAAAGTGATATAAAGTTGCTTGATCTCACGATGGAATTATACCTTCTTCTAAAGTGCCCGATGTTCTCTATTGCAGGCTGGATATATGCTTCATGATAGAGTTATTCGACCGGCTGAAGTTGGTGTTACCCATGTGGTGGAGGCAGAAACACATGATGAGGGTGAAAAAACCTCTGATGCATAAATCTATGGTGGGGACTGATCTCCGGAAAATTTTCATTTGTGCAAGTGGAAAGAAATGTAAACATTTCTTGTCAGATAAGGGCATAATGTCTTTTTGTCTCTGTTTCTTCGGTTGTTTTGATCATTAGAAGAATGAGGTGACAAGAGAGCTTCCTTTATGGATATTATTTTCAAAGCTTAGAATTTTGAGTTCTTGGCTTCTTTCCCTGGAGTACAATGGCCTTTCCCCAAAGGTACAATGGCAATAGTTCTGCATCCTTTCACGCCGTAGTATTGAAAGAGTTTTCCCCCGAAAGTTTTAGCTCCAAACGTTGTGTAATGTTAACAATGATTTGTTGGGGCAGGACTCTTTAAGGTGAAGATAATTGAAAAACAACCAATACCAGTAGCCTGGTGAACATTACTTAAGGTGGTTGAAAATTATCAAACAGATACCCATCAGAGCAGATTCGACGGTCCAACTGAGAATTCTCGGTATCTTGGTATGAGGATGTATGCTGAAGGATCTTTCGCCTGGAATTAAGGGGTTGAGAATATATGCAGCCCCCAAATTACGCGTCGTTTAGAATAAGACATTTAAACATTAAAAGCTTTAATTTGTACTCGTATAACAATTCATCTTCATCTCTCTTGTTTTCAACATATATTTGATAGCTAGAAGGGTGTAAATTGGTGAGCAGCCACGCCCACATGGGTGCGTTTGATGGAAAGCAAAGGACTGCAGCCAATCACTGTCATCAATTGACCTAAAGCATTGCCAAATGCAGACTTCAATTAATAACAACACGAGGCAGTGCTTCTCAACTAACAATAATTTATAATATGGCAAGAGCACATGGAATTGCCTAGCCCAATTCTTAACTCGGTGCACAAACAATTGCTTTCTCTAGGCTGACAGATATGTGAAGATCAACCAGCCCAAAAATCACCGCAGTTAGCTTTCTTCATTTGGGCATCTTTGCTCCCAGAATCATGGTCACCATTGCCACCTTCCAGATATAACCCCAATTCCAGATGAGTTCTAGTTGATTCCTGTAGGATGTGGAAAACTTCCGCTTAGTTCATCACAGAATTCACTTGAAGAAATTGTCATCAAATGTCATGCAGAATCCATTTTTAAGTTTATCCAATCATTACTTTCATCCTCCACATACCTGTGCTAGCGAGCCCGAGAAAACTCCAATGGAACTTTTTTCATGAGATGTGATAAACTATTTTAATATTGCTTACAATTAAGATAACTTGACATTTTTGTGCTAGAGAGCAATGCAACTGAATATTTTGAAACAGAATGACAGAGTCACACAGCTGAGTGATCTTCCTCCAATCCCAAGAAATTGGTCAGGGAGTAGTAGGACACTTAGTTTGCAATTTACATTCTTCCATATTTTTACAGTAAACAGAGT
Source organism: Rhizophora mangle (assembly GCA_037832345.1). Taxonomy (NCBI): domain Eukaryota; kingdom Viridiplantae; phylum Streptophyta; class Magnoliopsida; order Malpighiales; family Rhizophoraceae; genus Rhizophora; species Rhizophora mangle. Next base: position 697,425 of record JBAPLJ010000439.1, on the reverse strand, counting down.
ATTATAACTAGAATGGATAAAATGAGAAGATTCCAGTCTTTACCAAAGCCAAAACAAAGAAAGGGTCATTCAATTAGCAATGGATACCAAAAAGGTGATGCAAACAAGAAACCGCAGAAGGAAATGAATATGTAAAATTTACATCCATGGAAGGAGACACAAGTAAAGTTTTAAGAGCCACCTGAGTTTCTTTCTTCAAATCTTCCTCAGCATTCAGCTCATCTTTCTTGAAGGATGTCCATGCATTGAACTGGTTGGCCTCACTTGTCTTAGCTTCCTGTTCAAGCTTTTCAGCCACTTTCCTCTGTTCTTCCACTACAACAATCTACACGTAAATGCAAACAATGCATGACCTCCATGCTAAAGCTTGGGAAATAAAACGAAAACGAAGAGATTTCTGGGGGTGTGGATAATGGATTAGGAGTGAGAAGCAGAGATTCAAAACTCTCACCTGCATGACAGTACACAACCAGGCAAAAGAATTGGAAACACAATCATATAAAACAAGAAGCATGCGTGAAGTTTGATTATTTTCTAACCCACAACTAGTTAACCATATCAACACCTTCTAGGGCAATTATCCAAAGTTCATAAAGGAGCATTTGCCAGTATCACAACAGCTTATAATTCAAGAAAAATTAACAAGCTTGAGTGGAGAATACCACCCCATGTATCTTGAGTGTTGACAAAGAGGCATAATTCAAAACCAAAACTTCAAAGCCAAATATGGATAAATAAACAAGGAAAACTATTTCCAAATATTCACTAATTAGACCCTAAAATACCCATTTATTTTCCCTAGCTGCAAGAATGAAGAAAAAGATAGGGAAAAGGAACTGGAAACACAACAGTATCAAACAAACAATTACATGCATGCCAAGTTCAATTCCCACTCTCCAATTCACAATCACAATTAGTTGGCCAAATCAACACCTTTTAGGTGATTACCAAACGAAGAAGAAGAAGAAGAAGAAGAGTTTAAAAAAATTTAACAAAGAGCAATACTTCAAGATCAAAACTTTGAAGCTAAAAAGGATAGAGCTAACAGTGAATAGTCAGTTTTCCACTTCAAGATCAGAACTTTGAAGCAAAAAGAGATAAAGCTAACAAAGGAAAGACCATCTCCCACTTCAAGATCAAAACTTTGAAGCTAAAAGAGGTAAAGTTAACAAAGAAAAGCCCATTTTTCCATACATTCACTAACTGGGAAGTAAATACCCATCTGTGCTGCAAGCACACTTACCGGAGTGTAGCGGAACCTGCGCTTGGGAGGCTCCTCCGAGGAGGCATCGGCTACGGTGGCCGCCAGAGGGGTCCACCGACGGAGGAGGAGTCGAGAAGAGTTGCTGTTGTTGTTGTGGCCGTTCGTTTGGAAGTGGGAATTGTTGTTGTTGTGGTGGTGGTGGTGGGGGTGGTGGTGATTGGAGGACACGTGGACCCACTTCTTCTTCCACTTCCTGACGGGGCCGCTGAACACCGCAGCAGCTGCCGGTGGGCCGTACCGGGAAGAGGCCCTGCCCAGTCGAGACCCCACTCCCTCCATTTACGCTTTTTCAAGGTCCTGTCTCGGTTTCAGACCCCGAGACACCCGATATCTCGGTTCGTTTCTATGTATCGGTGTTGGGTTGCCCTTTTTTTAGCTTCGGGGAGCACCAGGGTTAAAAAAATGTACGTCAGCGATTTAAAGCGTTTTGCTTAAACATTTCTAAGGTTGTGGCAGCCCTCCACACGGCGTCGTTTGAGTGCCAAAGTTTTGATTTTATGGTCTAAGTCTTGTTGATAAGACTCTTTATTTTTTTTTTATTTTTAAATTTTTACATTATTGATATTCACACGTAAAAATTCATTGCTCAAATTTATTAACCGGAAGGTCAAAGAAATTATGAATGCATTTTTCCTTTTCTTTTGGTTTTATAGTATTTTCTCCCAACATTATTTACAATTCCATTAGAAACCAATATCCAAAACCAACTATTTTAGAATGTAAAGGCAATTAGACACACTTATAAAAAAATTTATAACGTTAGTAAGTAAGTTTAGTTTAGATAAAAACTTAAGTCCTCTGCTAAAAAATTAAATTTAGAGTTTAACTACAAATTGATGAATACTTAAAACAGATTTATATATGGATGTTTGATATATATTTGTGGGTTTTTTTTTAATCTAGACCATGCATTAAAAATTATAAAATTATAACAAATGATTATTATTATAATATTAAGTTGATGCCAAAAACAAGTTAAATTAATTATATTCATGTAACTTTACAGTTAAAAAGAAATGAATATTTTTAAATAAAAGGTGAAAACATGTTTTTTCTTTTGACATCATTGTGGAAGATATTTTGCAAATATATATTTATCTGTTTGGTGCAGATGTGTCTCTTAACGGCTGCAAGCACTGCAAGTTTTAACAGGGGAAGAGCACAAAAGCAACCATGGAGCTGTGTCTCAACTCCACAAGACTTCTGAGTCGGACCCACCACCACCAACAACAGGGTCACCGTTTCCTCTGCAAAACCTCTATTTCTCTTTCCTTCCGGACCCCATTTATGCAATCCAATGAGAACAGCTGGAAGAAACCTTCCAATCCTCAAAAAATCCCATCTTTTTCCCGCCAAGTCCAACGGTCAGCATTTCTTCGGCGGCGTTCTCGAGAGGCATCGGCTCCACCACCACCTCCTCCTGTGGATGTTGGACCGGAGAAGGATAGGTTTGCGGCTGATATTAGCGTCACCGAGACACCGGAGCCCAATTCACGAGTGAGTTCTCCATTTCCTTTTGTTTCTTCCTTAACAAAATCACACTTTTTCCTATTATACGCTATTTTTTAATCATCATTTGTAATATAATCGACTCTTCATTGGTTTCTTCTATGTGGGTCTTTGCTAATTTGGACGAAAAAGTTTTAAGCTTTTTGGTACATAAAGCTTTAAACTTTTCAAATGTTGTCTCTTTCCCTCATTGTTCGGTTTTCTAATATATTTTGGATGGGCAAAATCTGTGAAGGTGAATGTCTCTTTTATGTAACATGCTAATAGGTTATAGAATTCTTGGACTTTGTCTCTTTTTATGCAGGTAAGGTTGCATGTAGAAGCCCCGCCAGCTGTATGTGATGATTGTTACAAAAGGGTCATGAGTGAGTTCATGAAGCAAGCTAAGGTGCTTATCTGCCTTGGTGTAAAGTTGCTATTTTGTTGCATAAATGGATTTGGGACCACAATTATATTGGTCTGTAATCTGTGTGATAAAACAGCACAAATGCTACTATGTTCTTGGTCCTCTGTTTTTGTCTTATGAACTTGCTAAGCCTGAAAGTTATTTGTTTGTGGTAGTTAGCTTGTGAAAAGACTGCAAAATCTCCTTATGAAATGGCTACATTTTTCCAGGTCCCTGGGTTTCGTCCTGGAAAGGCAGTTCCAGAAAGCATTCTTATCAGTCATGTCGGCAAGCAGAATGTACAAAAAGCTACTGTTGAATCTATTTTGAAAAGGACCCTTCCACATGCCTTGTCCAAGGTATGTCCTAGTGAGAGGATTTGCTTGTATTCCTGTTTCTCTCCTTGCTAACTATTGCTCCAAGGACCTTTTAGATCCACTTTTATTTTTCATACTAACGTTTATGTTTGGAAAACAGACGCAAATTGATTGTTTTAAATCCAGTCTTTGATGTGGATTCAAAATAAAGGCGCTGTCTTATGACAGTAGGCAGAGGGATCAAATTGGACTTTCCTTAGAGAAGACATGCAATACTAATAATGTATTGATTATACATTTCCCGAGACAGGGTTTCCTTGGAATCTGAAATTGTTTTATAACTTCTGATCTTAAATTTAAAGCAACTATATCAAAGACGTGTTCTCTTATTTCTTTTTAATCTTACAGGTGACAGAAAGGGCATTGAGAGATTCGGTCCACATTGTCACCAAATTCTCTGACATCGAGAAGACCTATTCTTCTTTCAATTCTCTCAGGTTTGTTTCCTGCTATGTCTACTGAGTAACCTTTCACTTGCTTGCTTATGCTGTTGGCTTTGTCACTGAAACGAATTTAGATTTGATATACCTCCCTCTGTTTTGTCTAAAGGGAAGAGACTATTTATGTACAATGATTTGTTGGTTTTGTGGTATGCCTGAGTTGCAATGATCTGAAGTTGCTTCCCTTAATGAGCTCCTTGTCCAGGTATGATGTTATTGTAGATGTTGCACCTGAAGTCAAATGGATCCCTGAAAACAGATACAAAAATTTGAAGATTGTTGTTGAAATAGACACTGAGATAGATGCACAGAGAGCTTCAGAACGAGAATTAAGACAACGTCACAAGTCCTTAGGTTCACTGCAGATTGTAACTGACAGGGGACTGCAGGTAAGAAATGTTGTTACTCTAGTTTTCTTTTTTATCTCTTTCTTTGCCCTTTCTGCTGAGTTAATAAAGGTTCATTACAAGTTTGTCTAACAGTGTAAATGAGCTGAATGACCATGCCTTATGCAAAAGAAGGACAAACTGTATTTTTTCTCAAGTTCGTTAAGTCTGCTAGAAGAAACTTACTGATAGTCATAAAAAATTTCTGAAAAATGATTATCATTGTCCCAGGAAGCATATAAGGTCTCATATTCTGCATGAAAAAGGAATATGACATTCTGCAATTTTAATGTTTTACTTTAAATCAAATGAGCCTATTTTGTATTCATCCACTGTGCATGCAGTTTCTGTATATAACTGGACTTTTTGATGTGCAACTGTAATAAGAGGATGTAGAACTTAGCAGGTTGCATTGCTTTAGAACTTTTGATTATTATTCACAGGCTTTCAATTTCCACAAAATCATCTACAGATTGGTGATGTAGCCGTACTTGATATTTCAGCAACGAACATTGAGAAGGATGAATCATCTGCCCAGAACATTCCAGCTGCAGAGAGTAAAGGTCTGTCAATATTTGGTTAATATCAGGAATTTTGCATTTTCTGCCAGAAATCTTTCTCCTGTGTCAAAAGAAGGATGATCACAGATCCTAGTTGTTGGCTAAAGTGCACAAACAAACTCCTTTTGAGTACTTCCAGAATAACTTGTCTTCACTTTTCAATATTTAACTTTTCAAAGCTACCAGGAAAACATTAAATAGGCTAGCTAAGGCCATGATCAAAGGATGTGTGCAAGATACATGACTCTGGAACTATAATCAGTGACATTCTATTGAGGAGTGCCATGCAGATTAACAATGAAAGTTGGATGGATACAGTGTAATACTTGGACACAAGCATCATTGTTGATGCCCACCAATATGAACGATGGCCTGCCTACTTAATTGAAAATATGGCACTAAGTATCACTATTTAATGGAGGTACTTACTCGAATGCTCTTCTTTGCAGGTTTTCATTTTGATACAGAGGATGGTGATAAAGTGCTTCCTGGTTTCCTTGACTCAATAGTTGGAATTCAACGAGGTGAAACAAAATCCTTTCCTCTTGTAATTCCTGATTCATGGAAACAAGAAAATCTACATGGTGTTCATGCTCAATTTACTGTGAGTTTCCTTCTGCTTCAAAGAAGTGTTCCTCATACATCCAAAAGCAGCTTGTGAAGAAAGTGAGAACATCAAGTCAAAATGAAGAAAACCTTGTAAATGTAGTAAATTTGATCATCATATTCCTTTTGCATTCTCATCTCTACTTTGGTTATCATCACAGTTTTGGAATGATCTAAAATCTCTGCAAAACTACAGTAAGGCACCCAGTTTGAATCTCCATTTGAAACCTACTGTGTCACAGGACAAGTGTTAGAATAATCTAAAATCCCATAGAATATGTGTAACTGCATTAATAGATCATTTTGATGATCCTCTTTTAAATATTTTTGTTTCCTGGGTGCTCTTTCCTATTGTAGGTTGAATGCAAAGAATTGTTCCATAGAGATTTGCCAGCATTGGACGACGCCCTCGCTGATAAACTTCTACCTGGATGCAGTACCTTGCAGCAGGTGTTCCTGACATATGGTCCTCAAAATAGTTCTCTATCCAAAAAGAAACCATTTCAACCCAGCAATTTGAAGTTTCCTGTTGTGCAAATCTGCAGGTCAAAGAATCACTGTTACAAAAATGCTTAGAAGTGGAACAAACAGCAAGAGACCAGGCAACTGATAATGCAATCCTTGACCAGCTTTGCAAGGTTAATTTATATTCTAGAATATAAAAAATTTCAGGTTGTGTTTAAGCTCCTGAGGTTAGTGTTTGTATTAATACTAGCCAATTAAATGCAGAGTGCAATTGCACATGAGAGCCTCTGACAATCAAGAGATCTAATATGTGACTTTTTGTAATAGAACTCATTCAATTTTTTGTCTAGATGGTGGAGGTTGATATTCCTCAATCTTTGTTTGAGGAGCAAGGGAGGCAGCTTTATGGGGCAAAACTTCTCCAAATTCAGGTGGGTTCCCATAAAATACTACTTTGGAGAGAGTAATTAGGTGGCATATGATACTGGTGATTATAATAATCTCTCGATTCCTCCCCTGCCTCCCCAAAAGAGACAGACATCCACGAATGTGAACGTGCTCTGATCACATTACACAGACATGCCCACATGTGAACATGTTCTGATCAAATTACCTTGGTCCAGGCAAATATGAAGCTAACTGAAGAGCAGTTGGCTTCTCTATCAAGTCCAAAGGCAGTAAGTGAGTACCTAGAAAATCAAAAGGAGAATATATCAAGGGTGATTAAACAAAATCTTGCAGTTGGAGATGTATTCAAACGTGAAAATTTGAAGGTACAGATATTTAGAAGTGTCTCACTTTCATGTTTTACATATCTGGAATGTAGCTCAATTTTTACTGCTTTTAATGGAAACCTTGATGAGTCCATCCATCAGTTTGGAATCAGATTACAATAGGAACCATCTTGAATGTTATCTCTTGTAAAATGGCTACTTTTCATTCATGCTTATGTTGCATTATGCTGCAGTTTTCAACAGAAGAGCTTGTGAAAGAGGTGGAGAACTCCATAGCTGAATTCAAACGTCACAATCAAGAATATGATGAGGAACGTGTGAGGGACCAGGTTAGCAAATTCCTCCCATATAATGAACTACAATCTTCTAGAATAGTATATGGAGTGTTTTCTATCCATTATTCCTACCAAAGGCAGTCCAATCTTTGTATATTGTCAACAAATCATTCCACTCAAGGGTTTAAATTGCTAGGTGATGTCCAAAAATGAATCATATATTAAATTTCAACACGTCCCCACATGCTAGATTAGGCACACGAATGGATCACATATTAAAATCCCAACACATCTCCTGCGAAAGTCCACTCCTCTTGTGCTGGAATCATGAACAATTGAAAGAATGATGATGATATGATTCGAACTTATTATAATCACTTGGTCATGAAGATTCTGATACCATGTTAAGAGACTATCTTATCCAAAAGTTGAAGTTATTATGCTCCTTAAACCAAAAACCTAACCATTCGGGATAATCCTCTTCTTCAAGTGAACTTTCCAATAGTCTACTTGTTAAGTAGAATTGACAAGAACACTGCTAGTGGTTGAAGCTTTTCATTATGTATCTTTTCTTATTATGTGGACAGGTGCAAGAAGTACTAGAGGGAGCAAAAGTGCTTGAATGGTTGAGAGAACATTCCGAAATTCAATACATAACCATGTGAGAGAAAAGAAAGATTCTGGTATGCTTAGAGAAGGCCAATCAGAAAATCAAAGTTAAGAATTAATCCTGCTCCTGGGACTGTTTTGGAAAATTGAGATATACTCAGTATAGCCTTTTCCCAAAAGAATGCTTATTCTTTGTTGTGAAGATTGGATTAAAGTAGGCAGTTGATTTGAAGTTACCTGAATGATGCTTGTGAAAAATTGTAGTTCTGAAGTTGCTTGCTTTCAAAAATTGCCGTAGGTTTACTAAACCTTGTAATTTAAAAAAATAATAATAATAAAGCAAGAAAAAAAAAACAAAAAAATTGTATTAATTTTGTCAAAATGTTAGTGCCAGACAGGGGCTGTCTGCCGGTACCATCACGTGTAAAATAGTTAAAGGAGAAACGCATGGCAATTTCTAACTGGACTCCAAAGGTTGACTCAACAAGATCCAAAGTCCACTAAAACAAAGGGATTAGAATGTGGGGACACTGAGTCAACGTGTCAAATAACTAATCAAGCGCTCACGACGGAAACCATGAACCCTCCCACATTTAATTCTCACACCAGAACCATCGCCAAAAGTGCGCCTCAATAAATAACCAGTCATTAGGGCTATACTCAACATTCAATTTTCGCACTAAAGCTGCCTTGCCCAGCCTTCTGCCTCCAAACTCTCTACGGTTCTTGGGTTCAGCTTCTTGGACTCGCAGGTGGGGTATTATCAACCTCTTCTCTCTCTCTAGTTTCTGAATTTTCTCTCACTGTACGTATAAATTTTCATTAGAACGCGCAATTCAATTTTCTCGGTAATCCTGTGCTTGTTGGCGGTAGGGTTTAATCGCGACATAATGACATGAGAACTTAATCCAAGAAAAGCTATTAAATTTAGAAAATTTTGATATTTCTGAGACATGGGTGTTCCTTGGATTGCCTACTTAACCATTAAATTATTATTTTTTTTGGGGGGAACCGTTATATGAACAAATGATCCTAGCAATTGAAAGAGAAAGCCTTGATTAGATTGAGAACATTAATCGTAATGACCAAGAAAAGATTCATGTTGACGTCCTCAATTAAATTTTTAAATTTTGGATTAAGATTTTGTTGGCCTCGTAGTAACTGGAGGTATGAATTTAGGAGTGTGGCATCGATCGATAGGGTTTTATTTATGTTAATCTTTGTCTTCCAGTTAGTTAACAGAATTCTTTTGTGTGCAACATTGGCCCATTGTAGATGTTCTCTTACTTTTACGGTTTATCTGCAGGAAGGATGGATTCACAGATTAAGCATGCTGTGGTGGTGAAGGTTATGGGTCGAACTGGATCCCGTGGGCAGGTCACTCAAGTCAGGGTCAAGTTTATTGATGACCAGAATCGATACATCATGAGGAACGTGAAGGGACCTGTCAGAGAAGGGGATGTGCTTACATTGCTTGAGTCTGAGAGGGAGGCCAGGAGGCTCCGCTGAGTGTTCCTTCTATTTCCGGTTCGGTATGTGGTCTCCATTGCCGTGTGGCTAGTGATTAGGCGACATCGACATGGTCTCTTCTCTACTCACTCTGTCATTAGACAGACTTGAAGTTCAGTTTGTGGATGGTAATCCCATTGTGGTTTTTACTTCTTACAAGTTTAGTTGTGTTACTTCCGCCATTGACTATTTTTTAGCATTGAGTCCCTGTTGGGGGGTAATATCAAATGCAATCTGCTTTCTTTATGAATCTTTGCTGGAAGCGATGAATGGTTCTTGTTAGTCATCATCTTTGCACGGTTCTTATTCTACACGTTAGGAAGTTGCAGAATCGTAGCGGTTCTTGTTCATAATCCTGTCCCTGCACGATGGCAATCTTAAAGCTCCATGTTGCCACGAAACAGAGTTTAATTGTAATGTTGATTCCATCTGCATAATAGTAGAGTACGTATTAATCAGTCCCATTATCCATATAACTTACTTAGTCAGGCGCTTAGTGATCTGGTCTCTTAGAATTGTATCCAATGAAGCTATTGTATAATTATCAATGAACAATGTTCAAAATTTGATTGGCCAACCCATCAGTCTTTTTTGTTTCCATGTCCACATTATTTCTATTGATGAACGTGAGGATTCAAATGCGTTATTAAAATATTATCTCAAATAGGGAATCAAAGTGAAAGACTTTGCTAATTCAATGGCTAGTTCAGTGCACTCATATGGTAGTGATAGAGACTCCATCCCCGGATGGGAGTTTGGCGGTTGGTCCGGTGTGGTCATACCTCTGACCGGAGTTCGAGTTCCTGTATAGTACTAATTACTTTCTTTGTAAGAAAAAATGGTTGAATAGTTTACAGAACCCTTATGCAGTATTATACATTTTCTTTATAAGAAAAATTGGTCGAATACCGTGTGGCATTCAGGTTTTTTTTTATGAGAAATTTAAATTAAGATATTAATAAATAATTTTATAAGAAGGATTAGATGATATTATTATTGTTATTATTATTATTAAAAAAAATAACAATAATATGGACATTTCACGTGAAGGAAAGCACTCCAGAGCTTCTCCAATTGGTCGGTTGAGCAAATACGTTTTCAGAGATAACGTGATGCACCTGTGAACCTTCACCTCGAGCCCCTCAATTGACAATTTTAAATCCCCTCCTCACACAATTTTCAATCATCGATAAGTACTAAAAGTACTCATTACGTACCTTGCAATTTTTTTTTTTTTTTCTTTCAATGGTTACGATACCAAAAACCAATCTCATACTAACAATGCTATCTAGTCTCAGCAGCACCACTGGACAAAAGACAGCTCGGTAGGTTATCTGAATATTATTGAGTCACTTCCGTGTATTATTCTTCTTTTCCAATGTAGGGGGGCAATGAAGATTTTGCAAATAGGCATCTGATGCTTACCAAAAAGGATACAATGTGGCCAATGCATTCTGCAAACAAGGAAAGATACCTTGGACGTGGGGTCCAATGTGTTGAAGATAAAAAGAGGGCTAAAAACCTTAGACGATAAAATTACATAAATACAGTTAATTTTATATTATTATATTTATTAATTATATAATTTGTTTTTTAATAATAATAATAATAATAATGTAATGTAAATAGTTGTCAAAGGTAACTTTTAATTATGACTTAGAAAAAACTTTGAAAGGAAATGATTGTGTGCTCCGGATATCATCAGCATTGCTATGGCCGTTGATTAGATGATTATCTTTGTGTTATCATTTGATTCGAAAGATAAAAAAAGGGGCATTCCCGCGGTGCAGTCGCAGGTGCACCGCACTTTAATGATACCTGAAATCTTAAATGAATATCAATGAACCGTTGGATACGCGTGATTGATTGACACCTAGCAGCGACTCCAACCTCAGCCCCACAAATCTTTGTTTGCTTCCGGATGACAATGCCAACAATCTAATGCATATGCCCCTTGTTTTCTTTCAAATTACCAAATTGCTATATTCGTCTTACCCTTATGCACGCAATCTTTTTTTAAAACTTTTTTCGACCGATTTATATTCACATTCTCATGACTTAAAAAAAAAAAAAAAAACCTCATTATCTTAATATTATTAAAATTAAGTCAATATTCTTTAAGATTTAAAATTTAATATTACATTCTAAAAATAAAAAAATAAAAAATTTGACTATAGTCTATGTAAAAAAAAAAAAAAATTTCATATCACCAATTAAACTATTACTTCAAGTATTTTATGCATGCAATTTTGTTGACTCCAACTTTGTAACTATTGAGAATCACCTTGTTCATAATCAGTGTACGTAGTTTCCAATTCCAAACAAACTACACGTTGTGCTATTAGATCTAAAATTCATAGTTCTGGGTTATAATGAATTAAAGATGACACTTCCAATCCTTCTCTCCCTTTCTTAGAAAACTACTGCTTGACCTGGGTTTTGCTGACTGAGCAAATATCAAATCCAGTTCAAAATCTACCCAAAAAAAAAAAAAAAAGATTCCAATTTACTCACCCCTCTATGACCTATTTTTAACCCCCATAAATTCAACTCGAATTTGACTCTCAACTGCGTCGGTTGCTCCCAAGGGGTGACTAAGAGACAAGGTAAAAGGTTCAATCAACTCATTTGCCCAACGAACATTGAACTTGGTGAATGGCTGGATTGTTGATCCCAATAAGACAAAACAACAATGCATGATTGACAGATGGGTCATGGCCACACCCATTGCAGACGGCAGGCTCTTTAAAAAGGACACCCTACCCCCTCCCACGCCCCCCCCCCCCATAAAAAAAAAAAAGTGAGTCATGTCTCTCGATTTGACCTGATTTTATTTATAATTTTTATCAGTATTGTATATATATAAAACTAGACAGGGTATAACATGATATTTTGTGTCTTCACTCTGACCCTTGTCGAGAATATCGTATTGGTGTAACATTGCCGGTCTGAATTGGCAGGCGAACGAGGAGCAAAATGAGTCTTATTCCAAGCTCTAAAAAAACGGTCAGCAGACTGACACAGTGACATTTTCGTAAATAAGCCACAGAACATGGCCAGTTGGAAAAACAGTTATTTTCTCGGACAATTATAATTAGAGCGATATAAAAGGGCACCCCCACCTCCCATTTCTGTCTGTTTCTGACTCTGTCCTTTTGTGGGCTTCTTGAACTCTTTCTCTGTCACAAATAGTGGGGGACCCATAAAAGAAAGAAGAGAGCTTTAGATCTGAAGTTAACACACAACCCAAAAACCTTAGCTGCAAAGGACGATCTGGGTAAGCCTCATTTGCTACTCTGCTAATACATTTCACCTTTCTTTGCTGCATCTTGCTTGTTAGCAAATGTGGGGTTTCTTGATCTGGGTTTTAGTGTTGCTTGACTACTGGGTTGTGCTTGTCATTTACGAGATTTTGATGTTCTTGTAGTTGTGATTTTTGCTTGGTTTTTAGTTATTTTTGGTTTTATTGGCTGTGCGTGTTGGTGCATTGTAGTTAAAATTAAGGGGGTGGTCGGGTTTTGTTAGTCTTGCTCTTTATTGCTTGAAATGTAAAGTAAATTTGGAGGGATTATGATCAACTGGTTTGCTTACTGTGTTTTATACTGTAAACTAGAGATCTTGTTCTTGATTCGATTTGGTCAACAGGTAATTAGGCCATTTGTTTAATTAAGTAGACATTAGTTGACAAAAGTAAAGCTCTTTTTTTATTTTACAGGGGGATAGTTCTCCCTATTCCTAGAAACTCTATACCCAACCGGAGAACTCAAAGATAGAGTTCTAAGTTAATAATCACTGGAGTGACCCTGAAGGAAGTTGCTGAGTTAATGCACAGAAGGAAAAAGAATTTTAGCAATGTCATGGTTATGTTGACTAAGTCTTATTTAGTGAAATGCAAAATGTTGTCCAGTTGCTGGGAATGTTTGAGAAAGAAATAAAGGTTTCTAAGGACTATAGGGAGTCGTGACTTTGGAAAGAAATTAAGCGTGTAGCTATTTCCTGACTTACTGTTCCTTGTGGATGTGTAAGCAATTGCTTTTGTTAGTCTTAGCGGGGAGATAATTTTCTTCTTAATGTCCAATGCATAAATTCCGCAAGTTTTTGTGCTGTACTTTTTACCCTTTTTTGGGGTGTACTTTTCTTAAAATTAGGCAGCCTTGGCAAGTTATGGTGCTGTATCACTTTCAATGACAAAACAAGATATCTGAGATCCATGTTTGGAATCACAAATGTTTGCAAGCTTCTTCCATTTTTAATGTGTAGTAAAGATATCAACAGTTCCTAGACTTTTACCATGTACATTGCAACTGCTGTTACAATGCTAGGGTGTTCCACATTTATCCATTGGGTTTTGTTTATCTTGTGGTATTTGAATATTTCAAGGCTTCTAATTTTAAATTTTAGGTGATTTGGAGTGTGTGGTGTCCCCTCCATGTTTCAGACCTTATTGTTTTTGCTTTTCTCAAACATCAATTCTCAAATCGTCCATTGATTAGGTATTTTTCATCTTTTATGATCCTTTCTGGCAGATTGTATTTTTCACTTGTCTGGTAGAGGTTTATCTTCTACCAGTTAATAAGGTTTATAGATTGTTTTTCAGTTCCTAGGTTGGTAGTGTGTATCGATTACAATAAATTATGCATCTCAATCTCAGTCAATGGATATGTATAATGACTTGTGAATGCCGCCTTTGCTTCATGTTGGAATGAAGATTTAAGGTGAATGGCAGTCACAGACACTCAAAACCCTCTTCTTGGAGAAACAACTTGTGGCACTTTACTGCAAAAACTGCAGGTATTTCAGTTGCTTTTATTTTGCAAAACATTGTTTGTGCATGTGATGTTAAAAATGATTCAGTTCATTGAGTTTTAATTGGTTGAAGGAAATCTGGGATGAGGTTGGTGAAACCGATGAGGATCGGGACAAGATGCTTCTTCAAATAGAGCAAGAGTGCTTGGATGTGTACAAGAAGAAAGTGGAGCAGGCTGCAAAGTCCAGAGCACAGCTTCTTGAGGCCCTGTCAGATGCCAAAATTGAACTTGCCCGTCTTCTCTCTGCCCTTGGAGAGAAAAGCTTTGTGGGCATGGTGAGTGCTTAATTTCTTGAATTTAGTTGATTTTGTGCTAACATAGTGCAATGTTAGTATTGGCAACAGACGGTGAAAATGCTTTCCTCTTGCCTTTATTTGTTCTTTAATGCAGCCTGAATCATCTGGAACAATCAAGGAACAACTTGCAGCTATAGCACCAGCACTTGAACAGCTGTGGAAACAGAAAGACGAGAGAGTAAAGGAGTTCTCTGATGTACAGTCACAGATTCAAAAAATATGCGGAGAAATTGCTGGGAACTTGAATATTAATGGGACTCCTGCAGTGGATGATTCTGACCTATCTCTGAAGAAGTTGGAGGAATATCATGCACAACTTCTAGAACTTCAGAGTGAAAAGGTAAAACTCTTTATTTTGTCAAGGGATTAGAGAACTACACAGTTTCTTATGAGCCTTCTGACTCTGTCAAGTGGAATGTGGATTGTCTTTTTTTTTTTAAATAACAGAGTGACAGGTTGCGCAAAGTCCTTGAATTGGTCAGCAGCGTGCACGATCTCTGTGCTGTTCTTGGTATGGACTTCTTCAGCACTGTAACTGAAGTTCATCCAAGCTTAAATGATTCAACTGGTGTGCAGTCCAAAAGCATTAGCAATGATACTTTGGCAACGCTGGCTAAGATGGTTCTGGCTCTAAAAGAAGATAAGAAGCAGAGGCTTCACAAGGTAGGTTCATGCATTTTTGGTTTTGGTTCTTGCGAAAGAAAAGTAAGGGTTTTACTTTTCTCAATAATTAAGTGTCCTGGACAGATGGGCAGAGAAAACTTTTTACTTTTCACTTGTTGTCTCCATAATGATATGGGTGATGAAAATCTATCTGTGTTTGCTATTCGAAAAGTAATCCCCTTGGAATGTATTTTTCCTCCACAGCTTCAAGAGTTAGCAAGTCAGCTGATTGACCTGTGGAATCTAATGGATACCCCTGCAGAAGAGAGAAAATTGTTTGACCACGTTACTTGTAACATGTCATCTTCAGTTGATGAGGTCACTGTCCCTGGTGCTCTTGCTTTGGATCTGATTGAGCAGGTATTAGTAGAATTCTGCAGGTTTGCCTACAATTGTTAATTTCGTTTTATGGCAGCTATGCAAGGCCAATCTGGGCTGTTTTCTCAATTTTTTATCATTTGTTGAAGGCTGAGATCGAAGTTGAGAGGCTTGATCAACTAAAAGCAAGCAGGATGAAAGAAATTGCTTTCAAAAAGCAAGCAGAGCTTGAAGAGATATATACCCGTGTTCACATAGAAATAGATCCTGAAGTTGCTCGAGAAAAAATTATGACACTGATTGATTCTGGCAATGTTGAACCTGCCGAGTTGCTAGCCAACATGGACAATCAAATATCAAATGCCAAGAAAGAAGCTCTTAGCAGAAAAGAAATTTTGGATAAGGTTGAGAAATGGATGTCAGCATGTGAGGAAGAGAGTTGGCTTGAAGACTACAATCGGGTGTGTATGATTTCCTCTTTTCCTCCCTTCTTTGAGTGATGTTGTATTGGTGATTGAGGATCTCATTGCATTTTGGTGCGTTTGAACTTCATTGTAATTTTCTCATTGAAACAGGATGAAAACAGGTATAATGCAAGCAGGGGTGCCCATTTGAATCTCAAGCGTGCAGAGAAAGCTCGGATTCTGGTCAACAAAATTCCGGGTATGTGTTGAGTCGCTGAACCCCAGTGTCATCAAAATTAAGCTTAAGTTGACCTTTTATCAATCCTCAAGTTAAATTACTATGCATTAATGAATCAATGTGTTTCTGAAGATTTATGGTCAGTTTGCTTTGTTTGGTTTTCTTTGCTGGATAGCCTTGGTTGACACATTGGTTGCAAAAACCCGTTTTTGGGAAGAAGATCATGGAACACAATTTACCTATGATGGCGTTCCTTTCCTAGCCATGCTGGATGAATATGCCATGCTCAGGCAGGAGAGAGAAGAAGAGAAGAGAAGGATGAGGGTAAGTTATATTTAGGTGACGATTAAAGGTGCCAATGAAGCTTTTCATTTTGGACTTCAACAGTTTTGTTTGCTGCCCTTCCTAATGTAATCCATAAACCTTGGGCATAACAGGATCAGAAGAAGTTCCATGAGCAGCAAAACACAGAACAAGAAGCCATTTTTGGTTCAAGACCCAGCCCTGCTAGACCAGTTGGTACTAAAAAAGTAGTAGGTCCCTGTGCGAATGGAGGTACAAATGGAATACCCGGCAGACGACTGTCCATGAATGCTCACCAAAATGGCAGCCGGTCCGCAACGAAAGATGGGAGGAGGGATAGTAGAAAGCAGGCCTGCCGCTCCCGTTAACTACGTCGCCATATCCAAAGAGGATGCTGCCTCCCACATGTCTGGTATCGAAACGGCTCCAGCTTCTCCATGATATATGATTAGAAGCCTGTTGTCTACAACCTTGGAATGTCATGGTTAAATGTTACTAGGAGGTTGCTGTAGTGATATCTTGGAGAGTGGATTGTTTGTAGCTTTCTGTGTATGTTACCTCGGCATTTTGAAGCTGCTTTACTTTTTAAGATCAGATGTGTATTGTGGCGCCTATGAGGGTAGAACCTTGGTAGTTGATTAGAAAAAAGAAACAAAAAAAAAAAAAAAAGGAAAAAATTTAATGTCCATGGAATAAGACAAGATCACGAAGACGAGTATTTTTGCAATGTTTATACCAAGCCTGACTCACTCAGCTTCCTGATTCCCAATAATAAAGGGGTATGGATTAGAGAGAATTCGACGTGTATAGCTTTATTTTTATAAAAAAAAAAGAAAAAAATTGTATTTATAACTCGAAAATATTTAATAACCTTACCAATACCAAATTTGCCACAAATGAAGCAATTAACCGTAAAATTCAAGTTGGCATTCACCCGATTTGTGTTGAATGATATATAGACTCCCCATTGTCTCTTTTTATTTTTGTTTCTTTTTGAGGGTATTTTTTATGATAAAAATAAATTGTCAAAAAACAAAAAAGAGAAAAATTTTGCATAAAAATTGTACAAAAGCATAAGTGTAAAGTCGTAAACTTGGCAAAGAATTTTTTTTTTTTATTTATTTAACTCTCAATCAAGGATAGAAATCTATACGGTATAATCTTTCAATCTAGGTGACCATTGGGAGAATTCCCTCCCACCCTCCTTTTTTGTGGTGAAAAATAAATAAAAAAATAAAAAATAAAACGACGTAGTTTGCGCAGAATCAAAAGGTTAAAAAACAAAATCAAAAGGTCGTCCTTTCTACCTTTCTATCTAAGGCCCCACCCTCCGCTCTCTCTCTCTCTGGCTTTCTCTTTCTCTCTATTTGTGGGTGGGTGGGTGGCGAAGAAGCAAACAAAGGAAAACAAAATCGAATAAAGAAGCCATGGCGAGCGACAACGAGCCTGGGAAAATGCTGTTGCCGTACCTACAACGAGCCGATGAGCTTCAGAAACATGAGCCTCTCGTTGCTTATTACTGTAACTCATTCTCTCTCTATCATCATTCTCTCTCTCATCTCACCCAACAAAACCCCTATTTCCATTTTCAAATTAACATAAACCCCAATTTCGTAAACGTGTCTGTTTTTAATTTGATTGACAAAAAACTTCTCTTTTGGAGTTTTTTTTTTTTTTTCAATTTTTGTGTGTTATTCTTTTTTTTTTTTTTTTTTTTTTGAAAAAAAGGCCGATTGTATGCGATGGAGAAAGGGCTGAAGATTCCACAGACTGAACGCACCAAGACCACCAATTCACTCCTTAGTTCCCTCATGAACCGGCTTGAAAAGGTCACCTACTTTTTTATTATTTTTTTATATTTTTATTTTGAATTTTCGTCTAATTTATTATGATTTTCATTAAAGTAGCTGCTTTTTTGAGATTTTATGAATATTTCCTCAGTGGGTTTTTCTTATCAAAGCTTTCATTTATTTGGGTTTTTTTTTTTTTTTTTTAAGTTTCTTAATGCTTAGTAGAAAGCCACCGGATAGGATGTTTAGAAATGGGAACTTTTGTCCAAAATAGATAGACTGATTGTATTAAGCTATTGCTAATTAGGAAGTTAGGTTTCACGTTTTTATGTTTGCAGTTATGTATTTGCACAAGTATTGAGCCTCCAGGTGTGTTGTTGCCTGGTTGCTGAATCATGTAGTGCATAATCAATTTTTGGTATCCGCTTTGTGGCTTAAACTGTGGTTTTGTTTATTGCTGCCTGTGATGCCCACACGGTGTCACACCTTCTTTGCTATTTATCTATGGCAATGAGCAATCAAGAACATCCGATTACTTATGCAATTTCTAGTAGTGGGCCATGGGTTTGGAGTCTCTAGCTGGAAATATTTGCCTGTTTGTCTAGTTTCTTTGTCAAACAGCATGTGATTTTATAAAATAGTGCAATTGATTTGTGTTAGGATTCCATTTTGAGTTCACAAAGGCTCATGGTCTATCATGTACTGAAGTTCTCATTATGTCAAAGTCATAGTGTAAAATTTATGTTATTTTCATATGTTAATTTTCTTCCTGTTGGCAAAGCAATTGAAATCATACTTTATAGATAATGTTCTTATGTATTGCAGATCATAAGATATGCTGTTTTTATGAAAAGAAGTTCCAAATCTTGAATGTTATTTAACTAAATAGTGGATTGTGGAAGTTAAAAAAATAACGTTGTTTGTGTCTTGATTATGAAGCATAAATCTGAAAGTGATTAATTCCATCTTATAGTTATCCTGTGCATGGTAGCATTCATCCTTGGCTAATGATGTGCATTACATTTGGAATGTGTATTAATATTCATCTTCTTTTCTCATCAGAGTCTATGGTCTTGGTTCTTTTATAGGATAAGAAGTCACTGAAGTTGGGGCCCGAAGACAATATGTATTTGGAAGGGTTTGCTCTAAACGTCTTTGCAAAAGCAGACAAGCAGGATCGTGCAGGACGATCAGATTTGTATGTTGAATCTTTTCCTAATATCTAACCAAAGGATCATAGGTCTCAGTCCTTTGGCTGCAAACTTATCTAGAGCCAAAACTCTGTTTGCTAAGTTACCTTAATGCCTATGCATCCAGAGGGATGCACTCATGGAATTTATGCTGCAACAAAGATCTGGTTGTCGTGGCCGTGTCTTATTACTTGACCAGTCAAGTTTAAGGATATTTCTTTCTAACAGTTGGACTCAATTTTCTTGAGAGTACCATGGCAATGGAATGTGTGTTTTATGTTTGACTATCAGTTTATAAAAGTAATAGACATGACTGTTAGAATAAATCATCTTAATTCAATTTGATGGTGGCTATACATTTTCATGCGTACATGTGTAACCAATGTAAAAAAGTTGTTGATCATAACCTGGAACAATTTTTTTTTTTTCTTGTTTTTTTGGGGTTACAGGAATACTGCAAAAACATTTTATGCCGCAAGCATTTTCTTTGAGATTATCAATCAGTATGGTGCACTTCAGCCTGATGTGAGTTTCTGATCATCTTTTTTCTGCATGAAAAGCAGTTTATCTTTCAAAGTGTATAGAATTAATGCGCTTGAATTGAAAACATTTTGGCTTTAATGTAATATGTTATTCATTACAATTCATTTGATTGGTGGTTATACATTTTCATGTGTTTTGCAGCTTGAGCAGAAACAGAAGTATGCTGTCTGGAAGGCTGCAGATATAAGGAAAGCTTTGAAAGAAGGAAGGAAACCCAACGCAGGTCCTCCTGCCAGGGATGAAGATCTGTCTGATGCATCAACTATGCCTAGTGGTGGATATGTATGTTTTCAAAAACACTACTGGCTTAACCCTGAGCTTTCCATACAATATTCGTAAATTATTCTGGAGTATAATTTCAAATTGAATCAAAATCATTCCATTCTTCATTAATGTCAGTGTCTGGCAATGGTTGAAAGTGAAGTTAATAGATTGCTTTAGCAGTGAATTCATTTAATAGTGAAAGTGTGTAACTTACTTTTCTGTTAGCAAATAACCAATGTAATACAGGCTATAACTGTCTCTGCTCTGCAGGATCTTGGGTCAAGTGGAGCCAGAATTACCAGTCCTCCGCCAGAATCTGGTCTATCACCTCAGTTTGATGACCAGGTCAATAATCAGCATCCAACAAACATTCCACAATTACATCAGTTCCATGCGAATGTTGAGAATCAGCATTCTGAGCACATTCCACCATCACAATGGTCACACGACTCTGTTGACTTTCAGCATTCTGCAAACATTCCTCCATCACCTTCTTACCCTGCTGCTGGTTATCCATCCCAGGATTTTCATCCACCTCCTCTAACAAGCAGATCAGAAAGTTCTAGTTATTTTCAGTCACATGACCAACAGTCATACACACAAGAATCTCATCAACATCTGCCACATAATTACCCATCTCAAGATTCTTCCCCTTATTCTTATCCCAACTTTCAGTCTTATCCTAGTTTTACAAATAGCAGTTTGCCCTCGGTACCATCTCCTTATAATTCTTACTATCAAGGTTCTG
Source organism: Rhizophora mangle (assembly GCA_037832345.1). Taxonomy (NCBI): domain Eukaryota; kingdom Viridiplantae; phylum Streptophyta; class Magnoliopsida; order Malpighiales; family Rhizophoraceae; genus Rhizophora; species Rhizophora mangle. The sequence continues at coordinate 676,741 of JBAPLJ010000439.1, read as the reverse complement.
ATTCTTCTTATGCTCCCCAGTCAGCCCCTCCCATGACAAGCTATCCCTCGACTTCCCAATACTCTCCAAGCAGCAGAAATGGGAGTAGCGGAGGTCCTGCTCCAACTGCCACACAAACGTATTATTATGACAGTAATTACCAGCCATCACCTGAGAAAGTTGCTGAGGCACACAAGGCTGCAAGATTTGCAGTTGGGGCCTTGGCATTTGATGACGTGTCAGTTGCAGTGGACTACCTGAAAAAGTCTCTTGAACTGCTGACAAAGCCATCGGCCTGTCAGTAAGCTCATTTTTTTCAGCTAATTTGAAATCCGGTGGTGCTCTCATCTTTCTGTTTTTACTTGTATGTTTGCCATGTAAAGTGATTCGATATTCCTCCAAAGTTACAGGTGACAGTCTTAAAAAGTGGTGTGAATGTTAACTACATTTGCCTTTGTTTTCTTTGCTCCATCTGTTACTCATTGGATGTTGAGACATCCCTCTCTACTTCCATTGTTTATCAGTTAAGAAATTTTATTGGGATGGAAAATTCACACGTCTTCTGTTATGGCATCATAACAATATACACGTCTGATGTCATCTATTCTGGCTTAATGATCCTTTAAATGAAGATCGAAAAAAGGTGCCTCTTGCGACCAGGAATTCCAAGAGCTCCTGGGGCTGTTCACTTATGATCCAAGTGGACTCTCAACGCTGTGTTTTTGTTCAGGACACGAATGAATGATTAGGTGGATCCTATTTTCGGGGTTTGAATTTGTGACAAATGTTTTGTGGTCATTTCGTGAGGGTAAATGGCTCCAACTCTGAAATGTGATACGTGCGGCATTGGCTTGAAACTCTGGCATGAAACAACCAGCATCCTGGGATATTTCAATTAAAAATTAAGTTTTCCCACATAAATACAGAATTTGAGTTCGCAGTCAAAAATGGTGTGGAACATGTCGAATATGGGTATTTTTGTTCATCTAAATTAAAGCTCATATCTTTTGGCAATTTGGGGGAATGGAGGGACTGGATATTTCATTTCAAGATGTTCTCAAGAATGTATGGCTTCGTGGTCAGCTTGACTAAATGTGCTGCGTTCGATGAACAATTTTTTAAACAATTAGGCCATTCATGCAGGAGAATTCTTAGGTGAACTTCATTCTCCGACAAGGTCATCAATCTAACATAAGTGAAACGTGAATAATATCAGGGTTCAATTCCTTTATAATCGAACATTGCAATGCCAGAGAAAAAATAACTGGATCATGCAATCATGGTTCTGAAACCGAGGTGATGTTCACCCATGTGTGTGAAAGTACTGGTTTATCTGGATTGTTAAGCTTTGCTTTCATTGCGTGATGTTTGATCTTTACGAAACGTGGCGACAAGACAAGCTCTGGAGTCGGGTCGTAGGAGTTGGGGGTCAGGATGGCTCTTATTTTGGGTGCAGGGGATGCTGCAATGCAGTCTGTTATATTTGGATTATCACTGGGGTTGTGTAAAATCTCATTGAGTTTCTCAGTGCACCACACTCCGATCTGGTGGGATAACAGCGTCCTTGTTTTTATGAATAAGTATAAAAAAATAAAAATTTATTTTTTTTAGGACATTAATTTCCGATAATTACTTATAAAAAATCAGTTTATAGAAAATTTTACTATTTTTTTAAATTTATTGATATATCTAAAAATATTAATACTATTATTTTTTTACAAAATAATCTAGTGTCAAAACTATTATATGAATACATAATATAAAACTATGTATTAGTAATATCAAAATTTTTCTTGAGTAAAAAGAAAAAATTTTTTTTGATAATGGTAAAGATATGGAATAGAAATAAAATTTTTAAATATATAAATATATTATTTAAAATAAAAAGACATACAATATAATAAATATATAAATTTAATTTTAATTTTAATTATAAAAAAAATTTATATCTATTAATTTAAAAATAAATAATAATAATAATAACAAGTATCGTCCTTCCTTGCCCTACTCGATAACCATCTAATATGCATCTTGGATCCTTATCTTTGTGTGCTTTCTAAAATCCAATCTGATCTCACGCGTCATCATTGTACTACTCACCTCTACAATCGAAGTGCTGATTGACGGTTGGTATACCTTAGTCTACTCTGAAAATTGACGTTCCCTAACAAGAAAAGAGATTTACATTCGCAGGTTCTCACCAGCCCCTGTTCCAACCAGAGAGTCACAAATGCAAACTGCCAATTGACGGCTGAAAACCAGGTTTTGTCTGAGCCACTGTGTCTGCTGTAGGGTGCGGGATTGTGCAATTTATTATAAGGTGGATAACCCAAGAGACCATGGCTTGTCTGCTCATGTTGCCTTGTTTTCAGGGACCATTAGCTGATATTTTATTAGAATTGTCTATATTGGATAGGTAGAATATACACATAAAATGGACCATTTGGATCGCAGTAAGAAATACTGATATCGTTATCCCATTGGTCATCACCGCACCAAAGTTGCATATATACAGCATTTTCCTCACTTTTTATTGTATTTTCCTCATTTTTATCCATTTATTCTTTTTTCCCACAACAAAAGATTAGTTTCATCAAATTCTTCACTTTTCACACGGAGATCAATGAAGAATCTTACATATAATCTCTATCAAACCATTTGCACCATTCCCTTTGAGAAGAAATGATATTGGTCTCTTGCTTGTGGCCAAAATATCACCAGATATGTAGGCATATAAATGTAGGGAACATCATGGGACACCAAAAATTTCCCATTAATTGACCTACAAATATGCAAAAATTAATGCAGATGATCACACGAAATTTTAGTCATTTTTAGAACAATTTTGCCCACCTATCCCTTTGCTGGTTCAACCCCATCCCCAATTAGACAACTTTCATCAGAATAACTGATATGATTAACCCACAAAATTTGCATGCTAACGTGCACTCAAAAAAAGAGATATCTGGTGCTTTTGTCAAACAATTCCAAGAAGCATAAGCAGCTGTGAATAGATTGGGAATTCAATTATGAAGGGACATAATTGCACAGGAAAACTGATCCTGATCCGCTATTTGCCTCTTTTCCTAGCTGATTTCTTATTTCATTATCTTCCTTAAACTTTGTGGGAGGAAGAACCTGGCATGGCCCTTGAATCAAGCTTGCCATTACACTGTTTTTGTGATTGGATTCATACACCTATAACAAGTATGTTTGGATTCTGCATAAAAGTAACAATAACCATAGTCTGTCAAAAGAACATTTCAATAAGTTGAACCCAGAATGCAACTCCCCAGTAGAAGAGCCTTAATGCCTTAAGTGGGACCAGACCTATTGATGCACGTGCATGCTTAGTGGTGTATTTGCATGACAGAATGTTGCTCCAAAATAACCTCAGACCATAATAATGAATCCAGTTGGAACTGCAGTACTTCTATAATTATTGAAGCCAAAGGAACACTTCAATCTAAAAGTTTTTTTGCAAAATTGGCAGCCACTGATGGGATACTTTTTTTAAATTCAGACGTCCTGTTAGTCTGTGACATGTAATTTCTGATTAGGTTTCTCTATGAATGAGCAGAATAGGACTAGAATTCTTGATACCGAATCTGTCAATATAATATAGCACAAAGAATTTAGCAAACAAAACTTGCAGGTTTGAGGCATGCTATTAAAGAAAGATACTTGGACGTCCTAGGGCAAGCATAACCTTTTTCCTTAATCTCAATGACTGATTTCTGTCACACGAAACTCTACCCAAACTCAATCATCCAAAGAAATGCAGTGCAACATTGTTCTCTAACTAGGAAGTTATTGACACTGGTGAAATTACAAAATATAAGAGAGAAACTCTTACCTCATTGCTTTCAGGGGCACATGGGTGGCCAAGACCCTCAGGCAAGTCAGCCAGAAAGTAGCACTGGTTGACAATTACCCACTTTAGGTATCCTCCCACATGACCTACATTTAACATAAAAAAAACTTCTACACTTTAGGTATCCTTGCAACAAGAATTATGCTTAAAAGGCAACCAGAACAAGCCAGTTAACAAGAGCAACTGTAAAAACAAATCCACAATTTTAGCAGGCAAAGGCATCAGCTAATTACCAATCCAATATAGGAGAAAAACAAATTATAGTGTTATCATTCCCGTATAGTAGGAATGAAAATTATGGTCAGCATATACTAATGCTTAATAATTCACTTGCCTGAAGCTTAGAGGGCACCAATTTGTTGTGGCTAGATTGAAAAAGGGCATGATCTTGCACTCTATAAGTTATCCCATCAGGCAACAAGACTCGTAAAATGTTTTTCCATCCGCAATTTTAAGTGCATTGCCTATCCATTCAGCATTGTTGAAGCCATTGGAAGAAAGCACAGCATCCTCTGTAGCATTAATATTGTTTTCAGAACTTCCAACAAGGTTCACATGTGCAACACAGTGCTCACTCTGCTTGGCATCAACTTCTAAAGTACAAGCACTACTTTCACTTTTACTCTGTGATTCTTCATATACAGGTTGGTTCTGAGTCTTCTGACAAATCTTGGACCAAACTCCAACACAATTTGATTCTTTTTTTTGTATAACACACTGGGAGTTGTTTGAGGTTTTCGCATATTCATTGTTAGTAACAATCTCATCAGATGTAGTAGAAGGCTGCTGTTTCAATTCTGAAACTGATTTCTCATCTGGTGTAAGTGATTCAGGTATCATAGTTTGTTGAATAGAGAGTTCAGGTGGCAAACTGACAATGGAAGAATCACTAAAAGTGCCCAATGGTTTTGTTGGATTATTTGGGAAAGTTCCAACAGATATAACCTGATCAACATCTTTTCCACTTGACATCACAATATTTCAAGGCATTTGTCTGGCAGTAAGAGTATTTGGATCAACTGTTTTGCTGCCCCTAGCCCCAGATCCAAGAGGGTTCTCTATACCAGAGTTTCCATTTGCTGTTACATTCTCCTGGTTGACCTTTCCATATTCAGTCAACTACCTTCTTCTCTGATGATGACTGAGCTTCAGCAGAGTTAGAAAGCCCCTTAGTTGGAGCTATACTTCTCATGACACGACCATATTTTGGGGGAAATGGCTTCCCATTACTTAGTGCTGTGCACCTTATGCAGTGCCACTCACCTCTAGGAATTCCTTTTTGATTAATTGCCTCTAGACATTTTAAGTGAAATCCTTTCTCACAAGCATCACAAATAACTACAGTTTCCACCTCATTAACTGTGAGTCTGCACCCTTGGCAAGGCAATGCCTTGTTCATATATTCCCTTGAAATTGGAGTCCATGTGGGATGTCCAGGAAGCTTTGGTTGCAATAATTTTTGAACATTTTTTGCAATTTCATGGTGATTATTAAAGCAGGTTGGCAGTTGAACATACTTTACACCTTGCATAGGCTGATGTATGCTGGGCTGACCTGGAGGAGCAGTTTGATTGACAAATGGTCGGAAAGCTTGATCTCTTACTGCTTGCGAAGCCACAAGGGGCATACCCAAATCAGCAGTTCCCTCAACCTTTGCAAGATTATTATTTGGCACCTTAATTTCTGAAGCAGATTTAATTGATGATGCAGAATGGGGTTGAATTGACCAAGTTGGGGCATTGACTAGCGAGTGATTTGTGGATACATTTGCTGCTATTAGATAAATCACAAAACATAAATGATAAAGACCAAAACAAAGGATAATATTAGCCTAATAACTCTCCAATATTACAAGCAATAAAAAATTTAGAAGTCTTAATCTGCTAATATGGATTTATCAACAAAAAGCTCATGCCTAATCTAGCTACTTCTTCCTGCCAACCCATCCCCAACCCGTCCCTCTCCCATGGGTCAAACATGCACAATTTGAGAAAGAGAGCAAAAAAGGCATGTTATCAACTCAGCTGAATGTCTGGATCCTCTACCACCAATACTCATTTCCATGGTTGATAGGTATGCCTTTTGATTTAGGCATACTCTACCTCAAGATTAAACCATAATATACAGTCAAAATTACCCAATAAATTCTCGAATGCAACTGGCCAAAGCTTTCTATCCCATCAATACTACCCAAGACTAGGTAAAACCTCAGCATTTACCCTATTTATCCTACAATTCCCATTCAAGTAATAATACAATTTTGTACTCATTCTTAAGATACCACAAACAACATTGGGCAAAGAAAAAGGAACCAAAAGCAAATATTAAAGTAAGACACTGTCATTTTATCCAAAGTTATTAAGATGTTAAGGTCGAGGACAGAAAGAGACATTACCTTGCAGTTGAGATGCAGTAGAAGATCCACTTGGTCGTCCCTCTGATTTCAGTTGTGTTCTGTCAACTTTATGAGAAGCTAATGTTGATGAATCCCTTCCTAGATTATGACTAGTTAATCCTGTTGATGCTTGTACTTCAGTTGGTGGTAGCCATGTTAAAGATGCAGAATTTTCCCCCGGAACATGGCCTAGAGATGACGTAACTGGAAGGCTTCCAGAAGGTAATGATTGATTACTGTGTTTATCTGATGGAAACATGTGGATCATATTTGATTGTCCATGGCTTCCAACTATTGAACCAATGTTTGGCTGTAATGCTTGAGATTTATATACAGCAGAACCAGCAGCAAGTATCTTGAAGTCTTCCATCTGGAAAAGAGTCAAAAAAAAAAAAAACTCTTTTTTTAAAAATACCATACACTTTAACTGCACCAGGGCAAAACCAGAGACATTAAATGGTTCTTTCAGCTAAAAGAAGTTATTATCAACCATTCCCCCATAAACAAAACTTAACAACGTGTATATTCGGAACTTAACGCTAAAATAATCACTTTGTCTACACTCTTTACAGGAATCCTAGTAAAAGCCTCTGCAACTTGGTGACTTTCAGTTACTAAGTGAATTTAAAAGCTCAAACAGAACATCATTTTAACACCAGAAAACAACATAACAATCAAAACAGGGCTGCAACTACATACAAATGTCCCTTTGGAAGTATAAACAGTAACTTTCAATGTTTCATTTCCCCTAACCCCCCCCCCCAAAAAAAAAAAATAAAACACACACACACACACATTCTTACTCTCATCAATATCAAGCAAATAATACCAATTCAAAGAGAAACTAAAACCCACTAAAAATGCCCTGATTACTCAAAAAAAGAAAAAAGGAAAAAAAAAAAAAAAGACTTCCTTTACCTTTCTTTTTGCTAGCAATACTTTCTCTTTAATAGAAATCCTATTCCCGCGAAACCCTAGCCTCTGGTCCTTGACCTTCCAATTGAGCCCCAAATCTTCAATAACAGTCCCAATCGCATCACTAGCCACCAACTCTTTCGGCGCAAATTCCTCGCAAATCTCGGCCAACTTGGCCCTCGCCTCCGCCATCAAATCGAGCTCCGCCTCCGTCGGGCTCCTCCCTCCTCTCAACCCAGCCACCGCCGACAAAACCAACACAATCTCCGCCACCCTACTCATCTCTCGGGACCCACTATTTGCCTTCTTCGCCGACCTGCCTTCCACAACCTCCTCGCTCTCGCCGTCCTCCGCTCCTCTCTTCTGACAAACAGAAACGGCACCGTCCGGTCCAACATTGACGGGATCATTACCATCCACCCCTGTTTCCATCCTGGCTTTTAGACCCCAACGATTACAAAAAGCTACCTCCACGGCACCGTTTCTGCAATATAACCCCCCCAAAAAAAAGAGAAAGAGAGAGATAGAGAGAGAAACCCTCCAGAAAGAGAAATTTTGAAAAATTGAGACGTTAATTAATTGGCAGATGAAATCAAGAATGAATCTTTTTGGCGGTTAAACTGGGAGAATGGGATATTTTATTTTATTTTAATTTATTTTTTTAATTCTTTTTTTTTTTTGTGTATGTGTGTGTGTGTGTGTGTGTGAGATTGTCAGTGAGAGATAGCAGAGGCTAAAAGAGATAATGCTTTCTTTCGGTTTTATTTCGAGTTGTGTGGACCGGCCGGGCGGTTCAGATGTCATTTCAAGGTCGGTTTCCTCGTGGCAAGGGTGGATGGATGGATTAGCGGATCCTTTGACCCGGTCGTTATAGCCTCTAGGCGTTTTGACTTCTTTTCCATTATGTCAACAATAATCTCAATTTTTATATTAATATTATAGATTTTAAAATATGGATACTTGAAAACACAAACTGCATTTGGACGTTGTGAAGCTTGACTTCCATCTTGGTTAGGGCTGTTTGAGCTGATAAAAGATTCTGAATGTATGCATTGACCCAGATGAGCTAATGTCAGGAAATGTAGATATTCATATTCTTAAATCCTTCCAGTCACCACAGGAATCATAAAGACAAGAGGAGCTAGTTTTGGTTAGAATCAAAGGCAGATGATATGTTACATAGAAAGGCAAGAATCTTGAATTTGAGTCATCTCATCTGTCTTTTGTTGTTCAGAATACTGTAAAATGGACAATATCTCACACTGCAAACAAATGCATCTAATTCCCGTACCCCAGAATGACAGAACCACCTACTGTTGTGGCACACTTGGACTGATGAATGAAGATGTTATTGCTAGTTGATGGCTAGGTTGCTGCATATCATGATCTTTGAGTATGCGTAATGGATCTCTGCATTCTGAAGCGCAACCCCGTGGAGGAGTGGCAATGGAAATCCTTTCATGAGGTGTAAGTTAATGTAGGGGATGAAGAAGGTTTCAAGAATGGTAAATGTTACCGACTGCACAAAGTCACAAGATTCTTGTCAGATTGATATTATGATCGAGGAAGTTACATCAAACAATTATCAAATGATAAAAGGCATTATATCATAAAGGATGCCACAGACCAGAGATAACAGTATCAGTTTCATTTCCTACTTCACATGGCAACTAAATTGCACCCGAAGTATTGAATGGTAGAATTATACTTTGTAATCCAGATGCATTCCTGTTCATATATAATATGTCTAAAGTGATCTTGGACCGCTGCTGCTGTGTTTTGGCAGCCACTTTTTAGTTCTTATAAAGCTTGCACAAATATAAATGTTGTAGATGACAAAGATCTACCCTGGAACTCATATACACGTACCTGAACTAGATGCATATGCACATCCCCAACCTTGCTCCACTTCAAAGAGACATTAAAATTATTCAACTCGAGCATACCAGCAAGATTGTTCCCCACAATTTGTGGAGAACATGAAGCATTAATTATCTGTGCCAGCAGATCACAACAAAAAAAAAAATTGATAGAACCTATCTTCAAACTTCGTAAAAAGAGATGGACTTTAAAATAATGACTGAACAGTGTGACTAGCACAAACCAGCCGCTAGGTTTCACACTGATGATTACTACTTGCAAGAATATGCACATCAAGAACTTGACATTTGGCTGAACAATTATATGAAGAAAATGAAAAGAAAAGAAAAGAAAAGGAAACAGTCAAAATCTAAGCAAGAAGAAACACAGTCAAACATACCGATAGGACACCGACAACTGGTATAATTTCACCAGCATCCAAAACATTAACTGTCACATCTAAGTAAATTGTGGCATCAATTGCATGCTCCAAAATCCTCATGACTGGTGGAGACATTATGGAGATATTGAGAGTCATGTTATCATTCGGGTATTGTATGTATAGTTCAGGAGAAACATATTTCCATGCTGCAGTGTTCAAAAGGGATTGATTTGAGCATTTGTCAACCATCCAGTGCATATAACCTGCCTGGCCACAGAAATCAACCAAAGAACTATTAGTTCAACTGCTTGCAAAAGAAGAATTATGTATATTGCACAATGCAAGTGTCAAAAATTGCTCCACAAGTGTGCCAGAACTTAGCATAAGCTCAAAATTAAAAGTGAACCAGACTCTCTGAAGAAAAGCCACCATCACTCACTGAAATATAAAACATCAGAATTTCCTTTTCCACGTTTATTTGATGGGCTTCTATTTTCATGTTCAAATACTTTTCAAGCAAATATACAATGCACTAAGACGATCATGTTAAGTTAAAAAGTTAGCACTCACATTGAAGTGAACTAATGAAGCACTGTTGAGAACACTTTCATCTAGGGAAATCTCAGTCATCCTAGCTTGGACATTGCAGGAAGCTTGTGCTCCTTTATGAAGATAGCTCTGTACTGAAAAATTATACAAGCTCTGTAATGAAACATTATCCACAGCAGTGAAGAGGCCATTGAGCACAAATTCAATGGAAGAATTGTACAAGCGAGGGTTGCCCACAAAAGTAATATTCAGTGAAGCAGCATGATCTACAGGGATTTGATTTGGAAGTGATTGCAAACGAGAGTCCAGTTTTACTATTCCTTCATTGATTTTCTTGGAAATAGCTTGTTCTACCGCAGATCCTATTGGCCCTTCAAAAGCATCAATCATCCTGGAACACAAGGTGAGTGAAATAACCCTATACATTAACCTCTATGAATACAGAAACAGCAGTTTCTCAAGGAAAAATATTTAGAGGATGGTTACACTTGATAAAGCCAAGATGCTCCGCCATCCATCGAAACAGAAATATCTTTCACATGGCATCCACAATCCAATACAGACAGCTTAAGTGCTCCTCCTCGTTCTTTTATGGCTACAGTAAGCCCCATTTCCATTCCTTCAACCTTTGCAAAGTAAGATGTTTAAAATCTCAATCTCATGACAAATTAAAGATCATTGTGTGACGACAAATTATAGTTGTGCATATCCTTTGCCTAGCTGAACTGAACCAACAGGAATAATAGTTCAATGGCCCCTTTACAGGTTTAATCAAAACAATCGCCAAATAATAGAAAGAGGTAACACGATCAACAACCCAGCAAAGTTCCAATAGCATCTCAATTTCCCATTTTTTTTAAATTCTAGACAACAACAGCAAAAGCAAAATGAGCAATCAAATGTCATATGTACCTGAACTGAGGCATCTCCATGGTCCGAAATCACAAATATCCAACTCCTGTAAGAGTACTTCCACTTCATGCTCAAATCTGCAGTAGCGCCGGAGACAACCAGGACTATACCGGTCTCTCCAGTCTCAACATAAGATGAAGAGATATTGACACTGTAAATCGTAATATTTGAAAGAAGAACATGAACTGTGCCAATAAGTGGGATTTTCACTGACTTCTCAATATCAGGCAATTGAAGTGGGATCATAGTGGAAACTGCCTTGTTTATCAGCACATCCTTGGCAAAGTCAATACCTTTACCGGATAACAGTACAGAGATGTACCCATCTTCACTGGATTGAAGATGGGTGCTTGCAGGTATCAACAGAAGTGACAGAATCAAGAGGAAAATGGACCGTGCTATGAAATTGGAAAAAATAAAAATACCCATTTCGAAGACACGTATAATATCAAATAATGCAATGAGCGAGGATGCTTAAAAGAAAGCCGGGGGCTTCTGTGTTGTGATTTTAATGCGGGAAGGCAACATTCTTTATGGCGTTTATGTGCAACAAGGGACTCGTCACAGAGTTTTTGGCCTTTTGCTCATCATCTGAGCCACCTGTACCGCTTAAGACAAGAACCACGCGCGCCGAACTCCTGTTAGAATGGAGAGGCGCGTGATTCTTTTTCACTCAAACCTAAGAATCTAAACGCAAGATTCGCATTCGCCCTGGCCCAGCCGGCCAGTCTTAATAGAGAGAGGTAGCCTTGGTAGGTTAGAAGATAATTTCCTGCAGTTTCTAAAGGCTATGTAATTTCGATCAGCTCTCAAGATTAAGTACTTGAAGTCTGAAAAGTAAAAATTGAAGTTTTGACAATTATCGGCTATTTTCGCATTGCCTTAGGCAACTCGGCTTCCTACTTGATTAATGTTCAGTCCAATTATTTCACATTGTGCTCACGTCCGAAACCAAACTGGTCAGTAGAAAATTGGTATGGCCAACTGATATTTTCCTTGTGAAAATGATTACATATCCGTAAGGCCTGAAACCAAGAAAAAAAGACGACCAAAGTTAATATTAAACATAAAAGTTGTTGGCAGGAGTATTCAAGAATTCGGTAGAACACTCCACAAGGCTACAAGAATCGGCTATCAAATATACTACTTTGGAACAAATACATGTAAAGTGAAACGACCAAGAAAGAGATGTGTGAGGTTCACACTGATAGGAATTAAATTTTACACAGACCCAAAGATGGGATGATACGGGATGAACCATGAACCCTTCAAATCTTCTCAGCTGAATAATGCATGACTCTCGTTGCTGATTTACCTATAAGGCAACATGTACTTTACTTTAATGAGAACAAACTTCACGCCCCTTCACTGAGGATTGGAACTATGAGTGGGTTCATCTGTGCAAGATATACAATAGCCCACCTAACAAAACAGAAGATATAGATGGTTAGTGTAAATGAAAAAAGAAAATCAAGAAGTTGCACATTTGCTTTCAAAGTGTGCCCAAAAGAAACTAGTTTTGACGGATTATCAGGTCAGCTGCATACAAGAAAATTTGTACACTCCTGGCAGTTGCCAGCAGAAATTACACACAATAATGATGAATGCTTTCATAAGATCTCCCAAAGGTCCAAGCAGCCAGCCAGTAGAACATGTAACGCAATTCATGTGGAGTGAAACTTACACTTATGGTTACATTTGTGGTGAAGGCAGCGATAGTAATGAAAATGACAATTCCCGTTTAAAAACTGGTACAAATGATGGCTATTTAAATACAAGAGAAAGCTCTAATGACCTTGATGATACTCTACGGGCATTTGTGGGTTCAATGCAAAATTTATTATACATTAAATTATTAGTAAAGGAATGAAAAGATGAACTCCATCTTAGTCAGAAAAGAGAGCTGAATCTCACGATCTTTTAGGATTAGACATTCACATTAATCAACTGGGCAAGCTAAGGAAAATAACTAGCTGATAGATTCAATTTGAGATGGAGGAGGTCATGGAAGTCTATGTAGAACCTGATTATATATGTGAGCTAAGGATGCTTACTGATGGAACTTCTTTTACATGCAAAGCCAAAAGGAAAACTATAGAATGGAATACAATGGAATGCAAACTTACATCATCCAACAGCACACTGTTGCTGTTATGACCAGTGTTAAGTGAAGCCTGCCAAAAAGACACAGGTTACACCAATGGAATCAGACAAAAGATAAGAAAAGGTTCCCATACAGAGTTTAAAATGTGCTACTTTAGTAGTAAAAAGGACTTCAAGCATACCCACAACTTCTCTTACAACAGTAAAACCGATACAAAGACAGACATTTGATTCTTAGAATCAGTTAAACTACCACCAGATATTGAATCAAACAACACATGAGCATCTGTTTTAATTCAGCAACTCACACTGCATGCAATCTATCACAAGATCAAGACATCGAGTACCATTTGCAAGCGCATGCAGAACATAATTCAGTATATAAAATACCAAATATTGTTCAATGTTATTCACATTCATTGAAATGCCAGATTGCCCTAGTATATGAAGTAATTGCTAGGCTAGCTACATGGAGGAGCATACAACTGAAACAGCATGAGCCTTTAGCATTGGAATTCTTTTATCAAACTATGAAAAAATATTTTCCATTTTGTCTAAAATTATCAATTTAAGCATCCAAAAGCGAAGAAGTAACAGGTTGAATAAAGCCATTAACATCTGCAAACCTTGAAAGGACCAACAACAAAATGGGTCAAACACCAAAGTCATACAAAACTGTAAGACACAAAGGAACAGCCAGTATGAACACACCATTATTTTAAAATTCACCTACTGAAACCATACTTGACTAAATTCAACCATCAAAACCATGAAACAAAACACCAGAAAAAAAAAAAGGCCAAGGAAAAAGCAGTAGATCCAAGAATGCCATACTCATAGAAATGTTGTGTGACAAATGGAGCAAATTTAATATTAATAACACAAACAAAAAAACAATTAATTTGGAAAAATACAAAAAAAAAAAAAGAATCAAAGAAGCATTACAAGTTAGTTGAGGGGCCCCTATTGGAGCAAGTTCTGGTGCAAAGCGACGCGATTATCCCAATCACCACGAATATCAGAGTCGTCACCAGAAAACCCATCGCCCGATTTTCTGTTTGATCTTGGATCGGAAGAACTTGATTGGATTCTGAGATTGAACGTAAGGGAAAATAAAATAAAAAAAAAAAAAACAGTAACAAGACCGTTTGGCTTCCGAGAAAAGGCGAGAAAAAGGGAAAAAATGAGAAAGAAACAGGGGGAATGGAAACTTCGCTCAGAATCGGATCCCGCTTCGAAATCCAAGTTTAGGAACGAACGATGTCCGTTAAGGGGTCGGGCCGATATGTGGCCCATTTCATATTGGGCCTGCGCCTTCTTCTCATTTAATTGGGCTGGCTTTAATGGCCTATATCTCCGTTCACAAGCAAATTTCCGATTGTATTTTGTTGGATTTGCATCTATCTCAATGGAGAAGCTTCACGTATCCGTTAAGGGATCGGGCCAAGAGGTGGCCCATTTATTATTGGGTCTGGGCCTCCTTCTCATTTGATTGGGCTGGCTTTGATGGCCTATATCACCGTTCTCTAGCAAATATCGGATTGTATTTTGTTGGATTTGCATCCATCTCAATGGAGAAGCTTCACGTGGAAATCCCCCTTAAACCCCCGAAGTAACCAGAAAGCCAAAACTCCGTGCTAACGTGGTGGCGGTAACGTGTTGAAAGTATATTGACGTAGCATAATTTGATTAAAAAAATAATAAACTTTTTTTTAAAAATAAAATAATTTATATATTATTAAATAACTGACATTCTTATCACATATATTTTAATGCGTAGTTGTGATTTATAAACTCGATTAGATAAAAAAAATCAAAATGCAATCAGGAGTAGCCATAGACGCAATTGGCAGGAAAGATGAGGTTTGACGCACTCTTTACGTTTAAACTTTTGACTTACCATATTCCAACATACGAAAATTTTTCAGCGTAACCTTAGAAGAAAAAGCTTGAATAAATGTAATTTAATTTCAATTTATGTTATTTTATTTTGTTAAACGAAAAGATTGTTTTCGGTTCACTCAAAGTTTGAAAGGTTTTCCGGCTTTGGTTTCATTGACTTAATATCGAAATTTTGGCCTACATTTAATCGTTAATTTATGAGTTAGCTTAGTGAAATGTTGCCCCAATAAGTAATAATTATTCTTTTAAACACGTAATTATCTTAGCTTGAAATGTGTACGAAATCATTTAATTAAATTTCGGAGCGGCTAATACCAAACCCATAGACATGCACGCAATGAGTTCTGTAGTTCATGCAAAATCGGCCTCCTTAAATAAATAAATAAATAACACACACCTTACTAATTTGTATAATTGTATAAATAGAGAGAGGCTCTTTGGATTGGCCCTCGAAAGAATAAGGTTGCTTTTCTTTGACACTGCCAAGGGAATTCAAGGAAACATGGCTTGCTCAAAGTTTTTTATCCTCCTTGGCCTTGCCTTTGCTGTTGTTGCACTCCTCGTCTCCTCTGAGATCTCTGCCTGTGACTGTCCTTCATGTCCTCATAACATGGCCGCCGCAGCTCCCGGTGTGTAGGCTTTATCCAGTCTTTTCTGTTCTTGTCAGCAATTGGGCCGACGTGGGCTTTTTCCAGTGACTAAACCCCTGCAAATGATCAGCCAGAAAAAACACTAATATCGTAGCATGCATGTGTACATGTTCAACCTGTTTTAATAGTATGTAAACATATATATATATATATATATATATATATATATATATATATATATATATATATGTATACACACACACACACACACACACAACATATCATGACCAGTTGATTTTAATTCATATTTACAGAGAGTCCACGAGTAGACCCGTACCAGTTTCTTGAAGAGGTGAGTGCACAGATAGGTCTGGATCAAGCTGTGGACGAGGCTCATGCAAATGGCTTCCGGGTTGAAAATGATCATCACAAAGGGAAGAGTCATGGAAAGGGAAAGGGTCACCACAGAGGGAAGGGTCATCACAGAGGGAAGGGTCACGGCAAGGGGAAGGGTCACCATGAGAAAGACCTGGGAAACACTGAAGCTGAAAAATATTAGACGAACACCACCCTCGCTCAATGAATAAACTAGTTTGTGTTCGCTTCACCACTCAATATGTTAAGCATGTGGGGTTTATGAATTTATCTGCTTCTAAAGAAAGATGTGTATCAATCATCAATGCCCTGGAATGTTGAATAATGAACATACCAGCATCGTCTGAGCAGCAATACATTGTTTAGATGACATAACAGGAAGCGAATGAATGAGTATTCATTTGTTCCATCACTAAAACAAACCCCCCCTCTACCCCCAAAAGACGTATGAGACTATGCCAATAAAAATTTAAACAAAAAAAGAAACAGAAATTCTCGAAGAAATTTTCTGTAAAACATAACTTCAATGCATGGTTTTTGACATTTACATTGCTGGCGTAATATGCTTCACAGTCCACGTAAAAAATGTTTGCTGCAGCTCATTAATATCATCGAAAGAGTCAAACAAGGGACAATGTAAAGAATGGGCAAATTGCCCACGGTTAGATTAGAATAACATTACAACATTAATTTTCTGTTCGAACATTAGAAAAATGAATAAACTGTAATGGAGGAACTAAAACAAAGTTCACTCTTCCTTCTGTGTTTCTGTTTTTTTTTTTTTTTTTGTCCGAGTTTGTGGGGTTGGTGGATGGAGAACATGGGTTCTTTAGAGCAAACCAAGTGTCATTTCCAACTTCCACTGATCAGAATCTGAAATTGGGTTCAACATCCATTGCCCAAGCAAATTTTGCCAGAAGAGACTTGTTGAATATCTGGGAAAACAACATTGGAACATAAACAACATGATTGGTCACTAACAGTCGCATTGTCTCCATGGATGGAAGGAGAGAAATTTTCTACCAATGAATCAGTTATTGCATTTAATGACACTTTGCTATGAAGAATTTGTCACAGAAGCCCTTTACCTTCTCAATAGGAACTTCGTGTCGTTTGCACCATGCAACTGTGATCCTAGGATCAAGGTAATTGATTTTGGAAGTGCCTAGGGCAACAGTTTTCAGATCCTCTTTGGTCTTCATTGCTAATTCCATTTTCTCAATCTTTTGATTGGTCGATGCTATCTTTTTCTCTATGCTGCATCTCAATCAATAGCTCACAATTAGGCATCATGAATAGACACTGTCTCTATTATACTCACAAAAAGGCAAGCAAAGGTATTACGCTTCAGGAGTTAAGTTTCGCTTCCGTTTGCCTTCTGCATCCTTCAGCGGGGGCTTTCCCTTTTTGGCCCTGTCCAAATCAATTTTCAGATCCTTCAGAATAACCTGCGCATGAAAGGATGCAAGTCAGATTGAAACATGACTCCATAAACAAGCCCTGAGAAGGAGTTGATGATACCTGCATACACATGAAAGCTTTATTGGTTAATAAAGGCTTAGCTTGGCAGCATACTCACAAATAAATGCCTTTGCATGCAAAATACACAGAAGAAACAAAAGGAAAGACGGTGGTAGCTCTGTGGGATGTCCTTGAGGTCAAAAACTTGAAACTTAAGCCAAGAATGACAGCATAAAATTTCTCCAAGTTCCAAAAATGCTGATTACCTGAAGTTCTTCAATTTTCTCAGTCAACCTTGACATTTGTGCAGTGTGAGATTTTGAAATGGTTCGTTGATGATTACAAATAATGGCAACCTACAGCAAAAGAAGCAATTGTAGATGCCAAAAGGGTTACTCAAAAGAGCAGCTATTAGTGAATAAAACTTTCCCGGAAATAAGTTGGCTTTACCTGCTTATTTGCTTTTTGATAAACTACTACTTTTTCTACAACATCACCATCTTCAGTTTCTTCATATAACTGTTAAATGAACATTCCAACAGAGAACACAAAAAAGTATACAAAGCACTTGTCACAAAGGAGGCAACAAGAAACTCAAGCATAAATCATTAAAAATCTCAGCATCATCCCAATTTTTTTTTTTTTTTTTAACATGCACCCATTGACCATTATAACTGATAAAAAGGCCCCTGTTCAGAACTTACCTTTTCATCCAGCGTAATTGACGCATTGTATGTACGAAAAACTTTTGCTGTAAGGCCAGGCATGAGTCCCTTCAGGTGAGCATTCAACTTAGTTGTGTCCAGCTCATCAAAAAGATTATCAGTTAGCTTTTTTCCTGTAAAAAAGTAACCGAATACCTATCAGACGCAACCACTCAACAAATTTTCCAAAAAGTAATATCAATAGTTGCTTACCCTTTCGAAACTGTGCAATTGCCTTGTACACAGCTTCTACGACATCAACTGTGTTTTCATAGCGAATTGAATCTTTACCAAGGAAGTCAAACTGAACAATAAAAATATAAGCACACATGTTAAGCAAAATAATTGGCTACACATGTATTCATAGCAATGAGATTTACGAGGCTTTAAGCAATTTTGATACAGTGACAACAGTTGACATATTAAAAAAAGGGCTTAAGGATGGTAATTGTCAGCATAATTTACCATACCTTCAAGCTGTGTGGGGGTACACACTCAACATTTGCAACTTTCAATGTGCAGCAACCAACAGTGTCAGCTTCATCATCATCCTGCAGAAGACAATATCAAATTAACAAGACATGATGAATGAATCCTAGCTCATACTGCCAAAAGTTATAATCAGTAAGATTACAGACACCACCACAACCATAATTATATATGTGTTTCACATACACTTGCTAACCTCCACCAAAATAGCATATATCACAGTATGCTCAATACAATCACAAGCAATGAGGCCCACAAATAGTTAATTACTGTGAAGAAGGTACAAATATTGGGAAATTGCCCAGAATTAAAGCATCTTTCAATTTGTAATGCCCAACTAATAAGAATCTCCTTTCCTATCAAGATAAAAAAGTTAACAAATGATTATCCACTCTGAATAAACCACCATTTTCAGGATGAAAACTTAAGTCTCCCAGGTAGTCACAATGGCCCAGAGAGGAATAGATGACAAATATTTTTAACATGTTTATGGCTTCACTTCATCCATAGAAGCACCATAAGAAAATTTTGACAAAACTATAAACACAAATTTATAATTCAGGTATGCCACAAGTGTAATAGTGGATACCAATAAATCAAGGCTTCTTTTTAAAAAAGACAGGGAAGAATCAACATATTGGAAACCATAAAATGGCACCCAACTTTATGCACTTAATTTATTTCATCAAAAGAAGCCCTATAAAACATGGTCTTAGTTATAATTCCATTTCATAATTTTTTATTTTGTAGGGCCATATTAACAACCAAAGCCCTTAGTCAAAGATCGAATTCTCCATTGTCAGGTAAATTTGACTAGAAGAATTATGCATCGCACCAGTCAATTAAGAAATATATGCTGGCACCAAAACAAAACTACTCACTGTAAAATGGACAAGACAAAAAATGATGGATTCAATCAGCATATAGTTGCAGGAGGTACAAATATGTCATACCTTTTCATTACCCGCCCTAAGAGCTAACTTATCAATAAGATAAGTAGCAACTGCTATTTGCTGCTTTGTAAGATCTCTACTAGTAAAATCCTTTGTGTAAGCTATCCTGATGTTGTCTATGTAGTCCTGTGTTTGAAAACAGCTAGTTATCATGCAACAGGCTAGTAATTCACGACCTCAAGCAACAAGAACCAAAGGCATTAAGGTAACTACCTTCAGCTTCCTTGCTTTCTCATATTTTTCCTTGTCACTTTGCCCCTTCAATGAACTACTGGCTGCCAAAAAGACATACTTGAATTCTTTTTGATTAATTGGATCATTCCAGAATGCCAACCATGTAACAGTGTTATCATGCTTTACTTCTTTCCACCTGTCATACAAACACTTCAGAAGTTCATACAACTTAACAAAAAAAAGGCCACTCCTTCAACACATGCTTAAATATCCCTTCTTCTCTCCCTCCCTCTGTTTTCCTTGTTCAAAAGATTCAGCACAATAAACAAAACCTTTCGCCAGGAATAGGACATTCTGGAACTGGGGCATCCTTGCCAATATTGATGGTAATTTCACTTGGACGAATGCGTCTCTTCAGCTTACCCATCTGACAAGCAGAAGATCAGTTACTCAAGATGCAAAGATGAACCTCACAAAATGGAAAAAATTCAATTATGGCCATCATATAACAAAATAATGATTAATATCTTAATTCTTTTTTGCAAAAAAAAAATCACTCAAACCTTTGGATGCTCCCCACGGCCTCGAAACAGCCCAGGTGGCTCAACTCTGAAATTTCCAACCTGAAATAAAAGTTCTAATCTGAATTAGAATGGCAACATTCCACTAGCTAACAAGGCAATTAGAAAATAGAAGCTCTATGATGTGAGAAACAGAATTTTCATTCCAAAATACTATGGGCTACATATATGACCATGAATTGTACATACTAGCATGAAGTTCAACAATAATTAACAAAACTAGAACCAGAGAGGAGTACCTTCTCTTTGACACCATCAACAGTAGCCCACATGTACTTCTCTTCTTGCCGCAACTTCTCTTCCTTTAAGGCCTTCTTCTCCTGCATGAACACAGCTATTTCAGTATTATGGCAATCAAAGATAATGGAAATCTGAAACATGCTCTCAAGAAATATGGCTCACACACATTGAATCCAACATCAAAATGCAAACAGCAGTTACTGTGCTAAATTTGGGAAATAACTGATCAACTACCAAAAAAAATAAAAAAAAGAAAGAAAGAAAAAAGCCCCCAAAGGGGATTGCTGCAGGAATTAAAATAATTTACTGATTATAAAATCCAAAAATGGGGCACATTTCTAGTGAAGTAGCTCAAAATTTTAAGATCTCAACTCCTATGGTTTATTTACAAATATTGCTGGACAGTTCTCAATAAAAAGGGCAAGATTAAATAATGAAACTTGCACAATAGTCATCACAGAAATATCATAACAAAACATTCTTCTCTGACACAAAACACAGTACTTATGTTAGTGAATCAAGTTCGTTGTTAAGTGCAGCAACAACATTTGATCGCTTACCATGCTTTGCAGATCAGGTAAATACATTAAAACCAAACTTACATCTGAACTCATTTGTTTTTTCTTCTCCTTCTCCATTTGATGCCATTCATATATTGGAGTGAAATCACAGTCCTCCAATTTTTGTATTATATGATTCTTTCCAAGTATTTTACGCCAATCATTCCAGAAGTTTTCCAAGAATTTCGGTTTTTGCATGTAGTCAGTGTCTTTCATCACTGCAAACATGGTTGCAACCTGCAGACTCAAAAGATCAAAGTTAAACAAACAGTTTTCATCAAGAATCAATGGAAGAAATTTTTTAGACCTTCTGATGTTGCAGTAGGAATGGATACAAAGCAAGGATGAAGGATTGGACAACAGGTAAGCCTACAAAACTGTGAAGGAAGAAAAGAGAAGTAAGACCCACCTCCTCTTGTTCAGGAGTCAAATCAATTGGCTTCCCCTTGTGAAAAATCTTAATCCCATGAGGCTTGTAGGGAGGTGGGAAGATGACACCATTGTGAACCAGGGTAGTCCATTTTCTCTGTCCATCGGTAGAACCGGGCTGCAATTTTGTTGACTTGGAATATTTTGAATTTTTCATCGGTTTTTTGATGTTCTTTGATGAAGAAGAGACTACGTTAGAAGCTTTCTTTGAAAAAGATGACTTAGTATCCGAGGATCCTAACTTCTTCATTCTCTGGGAAATTGGGACATTGTCATCATCATCTACCCTCTGTACAGCCTTACCAGTCACTTGCTTAAACTTGACCGAAGAAGATTCATTGGAAAGCTTTGGCTTTTTAGCAGACTGGTCTCCAGAGTTAGCCTTATCCATAGGCCTCTTACTTGGCAAAACAGAAGATTTCACTTGCTTGTCCTTTGTAGTGGAACCATTCTGTTCAACTTTCATAGCCAAAAGTTTGTTTTTACTGGAGTCAACAGGCTTACAGTCTGATGTGCCAGCACTTGACTTTGTTGGAGCCCTTGATGATAAAGGTTTATTATCATCATCTGAATCTTCAGGTTTAACACAGGCACGTGCACAGGGTCTTTTACTTCCATTAATGGAGGTATCCTTAAGTCTCATACTCAGGGGTAAATTATCCTCAGAATCATCACTATCACTATTCACTTCACTTTCATGTTTAACAGGATTAATCTCCTCCTTAACAGCATTTGTTGCATTCTGTTTGGACACTTGCTTTGCTTGGTCATCTCCAGAACTTGATGATTTCAAATTTCTCAATGGTGACTTCATTGAGGAAGACTTAGCAGAAGAAGTTGATGCTTTAGGGCTACCAATGGGAGATTTCACTGGCAACACCTTTGAAGATGGAACACTAGTTTTACCCTTCTGGGCGTTCAAGCCTTGCCCATTGGAATTGTGCGACAAAGATTGTGGTTTCTTTGCTTGTGGGTTCAACTGATTTTGCTTGGACGCTGAGCTATTGTTCCTTTTAACAACAAAGGGTTCCTCCTCATCGTCAAAATCATAACTCGCCTTTTCGGGTCCATCAACAGCCATTATTGTCCCAACTAGCTCTGTGTTGGCATGTACATCACATAAAACTCTGACAACATTAAAAATTACTCAAAAACCACATCAAGTAATGAAATAAAATCCAGATAATATATCTACAGTAAAGCTCCAATAGAAGAAATGAAGCTGTAGCCACCTGCTTTGCTATTTCTGACTAATACCCACTTCAAGATGCTGATAGAAACCTATCTAATTTCCATGTTTCTAATTGCAACCCCAGCAGAAAATTCAAAAATCTGCAGCCACATGGCTACTACATTGTTGATTCTTGATGCCAAGTTTGGATTTTTGCAAAAAATCAATAGAAAGGAGCTAAATTATCAACTACCATACAAATTTAGGACTACATCTGATTCAGACATAACTTATAATGTGTGTGGCGTGCACTAATCAAAGCTGAACTGAGGCAAAAGAGACTTATGCATACTAATTTCTCTGAATTTTAATCCTTCCATTCAGTCCAAAACATCAAGCTACAAAGTAATTTGAAATCCCCAAAACATCTAATTCAACAGACCCTAAAAGTATTATGACGTGCTAAAAGGAGTAGCCGTTAATTTTTTTTTGTTTAAAATAAAAAGCCCCTTTTTTGGCCACCAAAATTTTCAGCTTAGCTAAACAAGGATTAGGGATTTTTTGAGAGCGATAAAGTAAAATTACCCAGAGGATTCTACGGAGGAATGAATCGGGCCCTTAGAATATCAAATCTCAGCTAAATTGGAGAAATTGAAATGCCGAGATTGTAAATAGACGGCGGGGGACTATGGCCGGAGAAGAGCGCCACCGCAGATGTGTGCCAATTGAAGGCGTCGAAGAGAAACGGCGGTGGCAGCGAGAGGAGAACGATGATGACGAAAGGAGACAGATGGGGGAGAGAGAGAAAGAGGAGGATAGGGCTTTTCTTTTGGATTTTGGGTTGTTACTTTGGATTATATATCTTTTTGCGTGTTGTTTGTGTGTTTTCTCTGTGTTTTCTTACAAGGATGAAGCAATTTGACTAAGGAAAGCCCTTTAATTTTTGTGCTTTGTGCTGTGTTGTGCCCTTTTCGTTTTGGGTTCTTTATTTTTTGGGTAGGCCATTGCTTTTGGGCCTAGGGCTTCGTCTTGTGAATTGGGCAATTAACTCCCATAGGCCCGATCATGAATTTTCTTTTCTATCATTTGGGCCCAAACAGATTTTTTTGAGAATTATTCTTCTCAATTGGTTAACTCATTCAATCGTTGAACATAAATCTCCTAGGATAAATGTTTATAATTCTAATTTATTATCTGTCTCTTTTTAAAAAATTAATTTATATGTATATCTTATAATTTATGTGTTGTAAAATATTAATTATTAAAAATTTTAAAATTAAAAATATGAAGAAAATATTGTCAATCATTTTGACCTAGTGATTTAAAGTATTTGTTTGTATATGGAAATCATTGATTCAAAGGGATTAATGTCAGAGCAATCCCTCCATAGCGGGCACCCCCTCCTTTTTTTTTTTTTTTCGTTTTTTTCCAGCTTCAAAAACAAAATAACTGAAGGCCTGACATGGTAGGATAAGCTTCCAATGTGTGTAGACTAACCCTGTTTTGTTCATTAATCTCTTCTCATCTCGTTTGGATGTTCATCACCATAACTTGTTTTTATTGCCTTTCATTTTTCTTGCTCTCATTTACAAAAGAACCCCATTCCAAGAAATGCTACTGTTATGTGAAAGAATACATCTCCAATGGCAACCTGCCTGTAAACAATAAAGGCCAAAAAGGGCATTAGAGAATCCCCTCTCTAATTTTTTTTCAACATGTTAAATTGCAAAAGCCTTGTTCTTTTATCCCAGTTGTTTTCACGGTTGCATATGTATACACTCGCTTCTGTTTCCACAGGACCTGACCTTTGTAGAATTATGAAACTTTGCACTTCATCACTCATGCTCTCCTGAAGGAGAGTCCACATTCTCAACCTGTGAGGAGACTGTATCATTGGAGGCAGTATCATCAATATTTAAGTTTGATACATCACTGGCCAAAGAGGAGCTTTCTTCTTCACCGCTAATGGAAGGTGCGGGAGATGCATCTGGGGTTGAGGTACATGTGGAGCCATTAGCAGGGGAAGGAGATGACTCCCCATCTTCTGCTGCTTTTTGCAGGCTCCAGTACATTACGCTGGCTGCCAGCGTCAAAATCATCTTCTGGTTTACCTGCCATCACAATGCGACAAAATAGTCTAATTACATAATCATCTGTAACAGCTAGAAGAATATTGCAACATCAAGTAAAGGCAATGCAAGTAATTCAGCAATTTCTTCATAAAGTTGTTCTTAGCAATAAGCTGGCAAGATCACAAAGAGCACGCAAAGTTTCAAATCATATCACAAAGTTGAAAAACAAACTGAACACAATAGCATTCATACCTCCATGATATCCTCAGGCAACAAGAAAATAGAACAACCAAGTTTCCGTGCCACACTGATTATGTATGTAGCATTCAATCTCTTTTCATCATCTACATTTCAACAGAGAATGGGAGAACAAAGAGAAAAGAAATCATATAAACAATAGTGAGCTAATATCTCAATTGATATCTTTGAAGATACACTATTACCCCCATTAAAAGAGAAAAGATTAATCCTCCTCAAATTAGCAATATAAGAAAATCATTGTTGAACTCTCGTACCGTTTTCTCCCTTAGTAACAAGATTCCAATTGACCACCCTTGGCTCCACAGCACTAAGAAGCTCAAGGAAGAATATTCCACTTGAGAGGCTCTTATCCTGAAAAAATTAATGGCACATAAAATCATGCAATGGGACAGGATGGCTAATGTCAAGGAAAAGATTCCGAAAATTTTATCCACCTTGAAATTATCAATTTGAGAAATTCTGCCTGTACTTTTAACTTTATTATTCACCCAGTTTAGGATATCCATGTCAGTTATCTCCTTTCCTTGGGAGTGGGATCTCAAGTTCTTCAAAAGCTGAAGCATATTATATCTCATCAACTGCCACAAAAAAGCTACAAAAAAGTATAATCAGAATTTTTTTTAAAAAACAAAAAACAGTTCAAGCATCATACTCCAAGCAGTTGGCCATCATAAAGACCCCCTCTCCTCACCCCCCAACCCCCAAAAAAGAATCAAGTTAAGCAACCCCAACAAAATAAAAATTGGATCTAGTCATGGCATCCATGAAAGTCATAGAGAATCACTACTAAATCAAGGAGATTACCAAGTATGAGCTTCTTGTTTCCCTGTACAATATCATTTCCGCCAACATTAACAAGGGAAAATTTCAATTGTCTTCCAATTTTTATAACTTGATTGCAATTCTCTACTTTTCTAAATGGCATTTTGATAGGAGGTTTTGATGCATGCTTCCAGTTAACTGACCCAGGAGACACCTTGTCAAGAACTTCCAGTAGAAGCCATCTGCAAGAATAAGTTAAATCAAGCTCATGAGCTAGGTAGTGCAATCTAGCATTCAAATTGCATGACCTTCAATGCATGTAATCTAAAATACAGAATACAGTACTCAGGAATAATGCAGACGCAAAATACAAAATGTTAAAATGACTCCAGGAAAGAATTGCAAATAAAATCCAATGTACAGTGCCAAAAGCAGACATAAAAACTGCTTTAGGAATAGTGCATGGTTACTTCACCATACCAAGAAATCAGGCAAACCATAATAAAGTGCAAAGACTAGCAAATCCCTAACCAACTCTGATCTGTCAATAAAAATATCAGTTTCTGAGAAAAGAAAACTCACCCATTTCTAACATCCTCAAACACATTGTTAACATAAGTAGCAATTCCAAGACTATTGATCCACAACCGGAAGCATCTCTCTTCCCTAGATGTCTGCACATCATCGGTCATCATCTCTGCAAAGGAAACCTTTTTGTTGTCTGTAGTCAAGCCATTCCTGCAAGCAGATACACATCCTTCCATTTAAACCGACAAACCAAATAGTGTCAAGCAATGGGGAGTACAAGGTCATCATACTCCAAGCATGGTAAAATAGGATCACGAATGAATAGTATTGCATGGTAAAATGACATGTTATTTTCTCAGACCTTTGGTGAAATATTTGTGCCACAAATGCCAGATTCAGATTGGGTGAGCCTTCAACAATGTCTTCTGGTTTCAAATACCGTTTGCAGTCCATCCTCTCTGCATGATCAAGCACCAGCTTAGCCCTTTCCTGGGGATGCTTGGAATCTAAAGTAGATGGACTGCAGTGCTCTGGCGCAAGAACATTTAGCAGGTAGGCATAAGCTTTTCCATCCTACACAATTTATGACCAAGAGAAATCACTAAAGGCATCTCTCACATTCATTGAATTCATAATGCAAGCATGATCATTAAACAATCAAATCATAAGTGTAAAAATTCTTATGGCTTTAATACTTGGTGACAAAATCAAATGGCTAACTAAGGGCAAGCAAAAGTGAGAAAACAATAATTCAGATCAAGAGCACATATGTTAATATACATGGAAGAATTCCTGCAATGTTCTGAAGAAGGACTCCAGTAAGACTTAAGTGTCATTAAAACACAGTTTCCAAACATTTAGCCAGGTAAACTAGCCAGATTCCTCATCATCATATGCTAACCACCATTAAGATAGTTGAACCGCAAGAAGGAAGTGAAACATGCACATACACAAAATATTTAATAAGTAATGAAGCCTAGTACAACATACTTTTGTCACTACCACATGGAAAAATTGAAGCAGTCAGTACCTTCAGATCAGAAGAAAAATTTGTAACAGGTTTCTCATAACCTGCTTTCTTCAGATGGAAATTCATCCATTTTAATAAGACCTTTTCAGGGGCCAATCCCATAAGCTCCTCCACATCCTGAAATGTAAACACATTTACAACAATGCAAACTATCATTATTCTGGTTAAATACATAAGTAAGCAGGCTTGGATTAGAAGTTTGAATCCTATGCATAAGATTTCATTACATTGTTGTCATCCACCAATTCGACAAGTTGAGGTGTCTTCTTAAGGTTCAGGTCCGCTAGCAGTTGAATCTGTTTTTACCACAACCCATAAGTGCATATCACCATAAGAATAATGGAATGATAAGAAATATCATCAGCTATCACCATAGGCTGAATGCTATACATTAAATTTGCCCCTATTCATTGCCTTAGGTTTACAGATTGCACTTGACATAAAAAGAATTGGGTGCTCACCTTAATAATTTGAGAAATCAGCCCAAGGACCAGATGGGGCTACAAGAAATACAAGCAACAAGACATTTCAGAATGCAACATATACTTAAACGGTACGAAAAAATATATAAGCTAAGCTTACTCTTCCTTCCACCAAGTCTTGTGTGCCAATGTTAACCACAGTGCAGCCAATAGCCTTTGCAGAATTGAGGCAAAGGGTATGATTCTCATTCCTTTCCCATGGATTAAGAACTCGTTTTGTGTTGATGGCTCGTTCATCTACTGTTCCAGGGACAGCAACATTGATAAGCTTACTGCATCACAACATAAGGTAAAACCAACAAAACTACCAAAAGTCAATCCATTGACAAATCAAAGAAGATCAAAAATCAAGCCAACACTAGGTGCACACCATAAAAGTACTCCATCTTTCACAAGATTGCATAGGTCATTTGAAGCTGGGTCTAAAGGAAGGAACTGCTTCAAAAAAGGGTCATCCCCAAGATAGCTGTTTATATGAGAAACATAAGATGCTTTCTCGGATTCATTGATTGTGTGAAGAAGAGTAGTCGTTGTTGCTTTAAGAAATGATGAATCATGTTTTGAAGCTCCTGATTTTGCTTTAGCTCTACCTTGCAAGTTCAAATATGCCTGCCCATTCAAATGCGATTAATGAATAAGCAAGCTTTAGCATAAACTCATGCTTCTAGTTATTAAGTATAACCTCCCAGCCCAAATGAATTACAGATTAAGGACTTATTTCAATTTCACTTAATTAATTAAGCAGGGAACATAAAATGTCTAAGAAAAAACTGAAAGAGACACACCACCGCTTACCTTGAGGAAGGTTTCAAAATCAATGTCACTGCACAAGTCAGAAAATGACTCGCTTAAGATCCCAGTAATCTCATCCTCGTTGAACATTGAACTAAAAACCTTTAGTTTCACCATTAAAGATGGCAAATCTGCTACAGTCACTTTTCCATTCTGATTCTTTACCGATACAAACTAGAAATCACAAAGAACACAAATAAAGTGAAAATCAGAAGTGTCATGAGATAATTCTGCCACCCTAATATCAATGAAAAATAATTTAAGATCAAGTAATTCAAACAGGTTACCAATGAAAAAGAACAAGAAAATTTACTTTTGATTTCAGGCTGCGAAGCTCCACCTGCGTGAACTGACCTTGAAGCCATTGATCAGATACATGAACACCAATATAACTCGACATCTCCACCAATGGCCCACACTACACAAAAGACACTAACTATTCCCAAAACTTCGTTTTCAGATCAGACCAAATTCACAGAAAATCCTCAAGAATCTTTGAAACTGGTATCCAAAAACCAATACCAGAATCAAAGACCCACCATTCAGATCCTACAAACACACAAAGAACGAATTCCAACAATCAGATTAACCTTTTAGATGGCTTAACTTGCGTGCAAAACCCAAAAACTCTATCCCTGAAACATAAAAACCATAAAACAATTAAATCTAGATCAAAAACCAGGCCCCATAAACATAAACAAGTTGCCAAAGGAGCAAAAACCCCACAAACCAAGAACAACTGATTTTTAACTATTTCTGAACATGAAAGAAAACCCACGAGAGAAATTCTGACATAAAGTCTAAAACTGAAAAACCACTGATATACAATCAAGAAAAGGCAAGAACAAACAAAACAAAACAATGATCAACAAACTTGCTATAACAAATCAACAAACCAAGATTTCATTTCATGACATCATTATTAGGGGAAAAAAACCCACAAAGAAAATAAAAAAAATTGGAAATAACCCCAGATTTGCATGCCCAGCAGAAAGTTAACCGAGTCACGTCACAAACCAATCAGAAGCTGTCAAGACCAGATATTTAAGTGAGTGTACAGAGAGAAAGAAGAGGTTTTAGGAATGGAAATCATCAAAAACGTTTCTTGCTGAGAGAAAGATCAAAAAACTGGCTATAACAAATCACCAAACCAAGATTTCATTTCATGACATCATTATTGGAACAACAAAACCCAACAGAGAAAATGAAAAATGGGATATAACCCAGATTTACACACCCGGAAAAAAGCCCAACAACTAACAGATTTTCGTCAAAAACCAATCAGAACCCATCAAGACTAGATTTTTTTACGCGGATGTAGAGAGAGAAAGCAAGGGCCTTTGAAAGAGAAATCATCAAAAACGTTTCTTGCTGAGACAGCAAAGTTAGAACAGGGGGAAAGACATAGTTGGGGGGACTGGGGGGGGGGGGGGGGGGCGGTTTTTACCAAGAGAAAAAATATATCACCACCGGCCCTCTCGAAAACGATTTAATGTTGGCTTTTGGTACTCTCGGGTCTATGGTAATGCTGTGGAACTCGCTTTGGATGTTTGCCAGCTCATCAAGTTTTCGTAGACGCGTTGTTCCAGCGGTTGGCCATTTGTGAAACTGCTTTTGTCTTTCCTTGGACATTTTATTTTACTTTTATTTTTCAATGGTTTCAATTTCACATGTTTGGCGTTTTTTCCTTTAATTTGCCCACCGCAAACAAAAATGATAATCCAAATGTTATATTTTTCGTTCCTTCAACGCTACCGTAACTTGCCACGGTCATCACAATTGCTGGTAAAGTCTTATTTCGAATTATAAGACATTAGGACGCTGCAATTATACATAAAATTAACACTGTGGTTGTAATAAAATTTCTTTAAAATAAGATTTTAGTGGATTTTTAATCTAAAATTTTGAAAATTGGATAATATTGACCAATTAGATAGATAAAAATTAAAATTAAATTATAATCTAATTTGATTGATTTTAAATATTATTAATTTAAAAAATTAATAATTAAATTAATCAATTAATCAATTAAATTATAAGTTATTAAATTAATTATATTATTTTTAAATATGTAATTTAAAAAAATTTAAAAATAATTTTTTTATATTTTATTCTTAAAAAATAAAATTTATATTATTAAATTTTTTATATTTAATATTAAATAATAATTTTAATAATTTAATTTTAATTAAAATAATTGAATTCATTAAATTTTAAATTTTAAAATTTTTTATTTCATTAATTGGTTTGATTTTTAAAATTTTTATTTCAATCTAAATAATTAAATTAATTAAATTATAATTTAATTTAATTATTTTTTATTATAAATTTTTTTTAAATATTTTTATGCATTAAAATATATTATAAATTACATAACACATTACCCTTTTATTTTTATTATTGTTCCTCCTTTGTTGCCTATTGTACATTCTTTTGACATTTGATACAAAGACATGTTACTCTTGAACTTTTTAAATTTACATTCGTTAACAAAGTAGTAGGAAAATATTAATAAAATTTTTTAATTAATAATAAAAAAAAAAATGATTAGAATATAAAAAGAATAAATTTATATATATATATATATATATATATATATATATATATATATATATATATATATGTGTTTTCTTTATTATTATTAAGTTGATATATATAAAATAATTAATTATAAGTTATATTTTTTTTAATATTAATTAAGTTTTATATTTTTCCTTTATTTTTTATAAAATATTATGATTATACAATCTAATTTTACAATTACACTCTTAATATCTCAAATCAATTTTAAATAAAATTTTAGTTTTAACATTAAAAACTTGAATTAATTAATTTTGACAAAATTTAAATTATCTATTACAATTAAAGTAGACAACCAAATTATAATTAATTAAAAATAAATTATCTTAAATTTTAAATTATTTGAGTATTTCAAAATTTAGTTATACTAAATTTTAGATATATTAATCATCTTGTTGCTTAATTTTGAAATTAATATAAATCAAATTCAATAAATTTTTCCTAAATTACTAGAATCAAGTCACTCGCCTCTAGATATTAATTTAATGTGTGAAACCATGTAATTTGGGATAGATTACAAGAAAGAGCGCCACCACAATTACAGCCAAAGATTTTGTAATAGTCATATACCAAACACCTACCCACTCATTGAGGCTCTTTTCTTAATCAAAATAAACATTAGTTTTTCTTTTTACACAGAGTAAGTGTTGATTAAACGCTTCCTATTAATAAGGAATTAACTTATATCTTCTTTGAGTTTGCAATAGCTAGTTAGAATATTAATTTTACTTTTCTCATAATGTAGTCTTAATCTCTCCTAACTTACAAAAACTATTGATTTTTAGTACACTTAATGATTTAATGGATTTTAGCACTGTGTTCATGTGACATTATAAAATTCCCAAAATGAAGACTTTATAAAATGAATTATATGCATGAAATTGGATCTACCATTTGATTGCGCACGCAGAAGATGCACAAAATATATAAATAAATATAAATATAAATAAATAAATGCCCATTTTTTGTTATAGATTAGGAGCTTCATTATATATAGAAAATCTCATGTGCTTCAACGTTGGTCAAACAAATATACATCTAGTTATTGACCATACCATTCCAACATGGACCAAAAAGAAGAAAGTAAAAGAACAAGAAAATAATAGGTAAAAAAAAAAAAAAAAAAAAAAACCATAGCTCTCCAAGAACATGGTATATAGCAGCCATCGCCATCTCTGCCTTTTATGCTGAGATGTGGTAGGCCCCTTGGTGAAAAGGCAAGCATATTGCTCGAGTAACGTGGATTTCAATAGTTTATTTGTCATCCCGTTGCCCCCACCAATTCCAATTTATCAATTGAGAACTTTCCATCATTTCATTCTGTTACATCACCCATATCTATACTCAACGAGAGCTTCCTGTTCGATTGTTCTCATATTCCATATTTCTCAACAATCCGACAACCGACCAAACCGACCAGTTCCATGTAATCAGTTATTTCCTTCCATGTGTCTTGCGCGTTTAAAAAAAGGAGTTTGACGGAATTCAATTTCGCCATTATGAGTTATAGATATATACAGGCTATTTACAGTTATTTATTTTTTCGTAAAAAAATAAAAATCAGTCACTAAATTTGTAGGTCAATATCAAATTTTCTAATTCTTTTGTTTGCTTCGTTTGAAAAACTCACGACTTCATAAGTGTTAGATTTAAGTGATTTTTTTTTCTAATTAATCTGAATTTCAAGAGTTTGTAATTCAATATTATATTTTTGATATAAATTTTTAATATTAAAAAATTAAATATTTAATAAAAATACTCATATCTAAATAAATTATATATCATCAAATTATTATCTTAATTAATTAAATTTATAAATTAAATTAAATAATTTTGAGTGTTTCACATCTAAATTATCAATAACAAATTCTTTAAATTTTATTTTCAACTAATGCATAAAACTTTTCAAATTGTACAAATTGACAAGTTGACTGACAAAGTCTAAGATGATTTGGACTTTCTTTTGATATTTTTTTGTCTTAGTATTATCACACAAAAAAATTAATACATCAAATTTAACACCACTTAAAATATAATAGAATTTAAATACGAAACATATCAAATCTGAATTCATATAAAATCATATGTAAGTTATTATAACAATTTTTTTTTAAATTTAAAAATAAATGTATTATAAGTAAGTATATTAATTATTATATTTATAAATTAAAATTTAAAGTCATATATTAATATTTTTATTTAATTTTATTTTAAAAAAATTATTATTAAAAATTATTAAATTTAAATAATTTTTTTTATATTTAATTTAGTGTTATTAAATACAAAATTTAATATCATATTTTATTATGAATCTCAAACTTTATTTAGGTAAGTAATAAAAAAAATTAAATTATATAAATATATAAAAAAATTAATCACTAACTAAATAATAATTAGTTGACGTGAGAATGTATCAATAGACATCTTTATATCTTGGATCAGGCCGAGAATGATTAAAGTCGAAAGTCTACTGGTAAGGCCCATCATATCTCAATCAGATGCTTGAATGAGATTGGATAATGTTAAAATCTGTAAAGACTCCTGACTCCTGACCCGACCCAGACAATGAAAAGGGTAAAACTTAAGTCCAACTTACGCATCAATGGAGTCTTCGGCAAGGTGGCCTCGGATTTATCGGCATGAAAGAAAACAATTTATACTGGCAATTATGTATGATAAAAAAAAAGTGATTTTTTTTTCTATTTTTTATATCAAATTGAGAAATTACTTGTGACATATTTCTAATTACATTATGAATAATATGAATATTGGTAAAGCATGTTGAAATTATTATTCAAAAAAATCTAAATGAGAGACAATGTAATTATATTATTATTGTCAATATTTAACTATCATATAATAATTTAATATTATTTTTAACGAATTTATTTTTATAAAAAAAATTCAAAAAAATTCCATAACCACGTAACATATATCATCTCATACGGCGCGTTTTAACAATATATTAAATATTTGAAAAATATAAGCTAATTAACAACACAAGAAGTAAATTTTAAAAAATATTAAATAATTCTTTAATTTACAATTTTGCCCTTTAGATTGGCATATATTAACTTGTCGGGAAGATTTATTTTTTTCACCCTCCAAATTGTATTTTCAAAAAACTCTCCGCCACGACGGCTCTATGCCAACCTCAGACTACCGTCATTCACCGCCGAACACTGCAGCTTCATAGTGGCTTCGCCGCCACGACACTCCATCACCGTAGTAAGGTAAGTGACGCCTTAATAGTCAAAAATCTTGTTTTTGTTTCTTTCCATTTTCTTTTGGTTGTTATCCCTATCTTCTCCACCAAGATTAGGGTTTCATCAATCTTTTTGAGGTTTTCTTTTACTTTTCCAACGTTTCTGCATACGTTCTATTAGAGTTTATGTTTGGGTTAGGGTTTTGTTATTTTCTTGCGCTTTCCCTGTTCTTTTTCTTTTTAATCTCTTTCTCCTCTCTTCTTTTCCATTCTTTTAGCTCTTTGCACATATATTAGGATTTGATTCGCATGAATTCTTCTCCTTCCAGCTCTACTGTTTTTTTTTTTTGGATGGAACATTCGAACGTCTGCTTTTCCATTATTTCTCTACTAGGGTTTAGGGTTTAGGGTTTGTTTGGTCTTAGTCAATTTCTTCTTTTCTTTCTTCTCTCTCCCTCTCTCTTTTTGTTTTTCTCTCTTTTTCCTTTTTTTCTTTCTTTACTGAGGTTTAGAGTATGATTTTAGTCAGTTTCTTGGTTTTTCTTTTCTTTTCCTATTTTTTTTTCTCTCAATTTCCTTTTCCGCTTTTTCATGTGGTTCCAGTTGAGGATGGGGAGTAAGTCGACGTTGGCAGGGATGGAGGTTCCAATCATTGGTATGGATACAATCAAGTGGATTGAGCTTTCTGTTGCTATTACTAATGCTGCTGCAACTAGTACCTGTGTCACTACACGTCTCTCTGATGATTGCGCATCCTGTTCCATCATTGGAGATCCTCCTATCTACTTTATATGGTATTAGTCATCTCGTCCTTTCTCTTGTGTCCTTTAATCAGAGAATGTACCAAGAAGAAACAAATAAAATTTAGGAATTTGAGGCTTTATAAATGTGAAGAGCTTAAGTAATAGACATTGCACTTATCCTTAATTTGCTTTCCAATAGGAGGATCTACAAGGCCAGGCCCCATATGCTGGAGTTAATTGAACTCTCTGCTCATAAAGATTTTAGTGGGATTGGGCTTCGTATAATTTTCCCTGATGCTCTTTTCCCTTTTGCCTATATATCCCAGAACAAGGTTTGTGAATTGTCTTTATTTTGATGGGTATATCTCCTTGTACATGTTAGTTATTGGGTAATATTATTTATAGCACTTTATTTTGCTTACATGTTTTGTTATGTGCTTATGATTATTTAAAAACTGTGTGTTTTTATGCATCTGCCCATTTTTATATGTAGATTGAGTCCTTTCTCCCTCCACTGAACAATCCCTACTTGCTTTATGCCATGACGGTTTCTGGAACTGCTTACTCTTTCAGACTCAGGAACATTTCTGCTTACTCATCTTGTTCTAATTTCCCAAGAGATGAGCTCTTAGAGTTTAATTTGCAAAATTATTTCCATAATGGACCAATAACCAGTGTGGCAGCCACTGCTGGATATCTTATTGTTGGGAGAAATGATGGATCTGTTGTTACATTCCGACTTGGCTTACTTCACCATGATGCTCCTGGTAATGCCACATCTATGTTTTACTTCTGGCTTTCCACATGGATGTTGTGTTTACATAGTATTCTGCTATTTGTGGCCAAATTCTGATATTTCCAGTTGTAGGTTTTGTCCATGAGCTACGTGATGATTCTGGAATCAGTCGTTTATGGAGTTTCATGTCTAGGTATTCCTTGTCACTATGTTTTAAGCTGTGCAAGAAAGTCTTTAGTGCTTGACTGTGCTTTAATATTCTGTGGAAGGAAATTAAGACAGACATGGAAACACATTATACCTTATGAGGTACATGTTGATTCCATAACCAAATTAATGACCAACTGCATAATGAGCTTGAGGTGCTCTAGAACTGCCTTGTATTGAGCTAATACATGATTTCTTGGAAAAATTGCGTGTAAAGAATTTATGGATGTTGATTTGCTTCTTACTGTGGCTATATGTAAATCTTGCTGTATTGTTTGGACTTTTTCGCCTGTGCAGATATTTAAAGGTACTCATTTGAAGAACTGCATTGCAATCAATTTAATTATTCCGCATGTCATTTGCTTCATCCTCATGGAGTATTCCTTATAGATTTCTGTTAACACTTACGTTGTTTTGTGCATTTTGAGTTTTGTTTTTCCTTTTTGTTGCTTAATTTCTTTTCCATTTTTAGTGAGCTTTTGTGTCTCATTTCTTTTGATGTGTACTTTTGTTGTAACCTAGCAAAATTTGTTGTTCAATGATGTAAATGAATGTGGAATTATCACTTGTTGTGGTTTGTACGGCATGAGGTGATCATATTAATTATTTTTTGATGAGAAATGTGTTTTTACATGACTAAATAAAATCCTCTCAATTTCTACTGGTAACATAATTGGGAATTTTTTTATCATTGCATGTGCTTCTATGTTTCAATGTGGATGAATTCTTTTTTCTTCACGTGTCATGCAGGGGTAGGACAGCAGGTGCTTTGCAGGACACGGTAGTACTAAACATTCACGGGATAGAACTTTTGTTTGTGCTTCATTCTGATGGCACATTACAAGTGTGGGATTTGTTGCGTTCTAGCAAGATATTAAGTGATTCCATGAGCATTCCAGATTCTGAAGGCAATTCCTATCACTAGTTTTCTTCTGAATTTCTATTATTTGTGGTGATTGTTCAGAATGGTAATTTTTCAGTTTTTTCCATGAGGCGCAAGTCAAATGAAGTAAGGGTGAGACTTGGTAACATGGTAACAGCAAGGTCTTGGTGCAGCTGTGTTTCCACTGCTTTTTCTTTTTGCAAAAAAGAATTTAGACGGCCTCATTTGGGGTGGACCATGCATTATGCTTCCAAATTTATGAGTTATGTATCACTTAGACATCCTTCTTGTTGTTGAACCATCACCTTTACATGTGAAGTTTGAACTTTCTTTTATCCTGAATCCCCAAAACTTTGATAATCATCAGTAAATAGCAATTGTTGAAGGATCATCTTGTTAGATGCATCATGAGTCACAGTTGTTGCTGGATGGTGTCACATGCTAACTTAGCATTCCTAAATATTAGCCAATTTCTGCTCTTGATCTGTTTGAATCTTTTTTTTTTTTAATATTTTAAAACTTTTTCTTATGTTGACATGTCTCTCACATTTATATTTTACAAAGTTAATTATCTTAACAGTTTGTTGTGTTCTTTATTTTTGTGTTCCATTGTGTGTTGTATTTTCAGGTGTGACATCTGTAAGGTTGTGGGTAGGCGAACCCAACAATGATTCAAGCGTCATTCCCTTGGCTGTCCTGTGTAGCCATTCTTTGGTATGTGCTTCAGAACTAAGTGATAACTGCTTTTACTGTTTTAATAATTAATTTTTTCTCTTATTTTTGTCTTGTCCATGGTTCGATTGCATCTTTTGGCTGCTTGAGAATTTCTTTTATTGTGATAAAAATCTTAATTTCTCATCATGTACAGACTTCATATTTTCATTGTCTGTCTCCCTTTCTAGGCTTATGCAAGTTATACATTCAGTGGTTTTACTTGGTCATCACACATGATATGCTTGATATGCTAATCTGTCTTGGAAATGGATGATCCCTGAGCAATCATTACTGAAATGGAGTCTCCATCTAGTGAGAGTATCATTATCTTGGGCACAAATTAGTGACTGCTTGCAAAGAGTCAAATGTGATGAGCTGTATAGAACCATTTCTTTTTATGAAAGAAGTCCAATTTGGTTTGGATTTGGTCATTTAAGCAATTTTTTAGTTTAGGTTAAAATTTAATCTTGACATCATGAATTGCATTTGCATGTCTGCCCTATATATTATATCTTGTTGTCTTCCCATTAAGTTCATTTACACTATATTACTTAAGTTACCAAATAGGAATAAAGTACCTAAAGTACCTTTGTCAATTTCCCAAGTGTATGATATAAATTTTTCAATGAAGGCAAAAATGAGTGTTGCTTCTGTTTTGTTGTCCAAACTGCTGCCACTAATGGGGAGTTTTCTTGTAGAATGGAATGCTTAGTTGTCTACTTAAGCCGAAACTTATATTTTGCAAGTGGTTTCCTTGTCAATGTTTTGGGAATAAATGCAGAAATTAGATTGCAGTTTTGTCTGACTACAAACAATAAAATTAAATCTTGTATTCTCTTGATCAGATGCTTAAGTTTATAGCTTTTGTTTGGAAAGTATGTTAAACAGTTTTTGATTGATTGCTGCATTCTTTGAAGCATTCACCTTTGAACGTTCACCACAGTAACAGACTTGGAAGCGAAATGTTTTATTTTGTTGTTATAATGATGCAGTTTGTTATCGATTGCTTAAGTCTAATTGTTGAAGGTTCAACTATTTGTATTTGATTCTTCCCCTTAATCTTCACTAACTTCCTCTGTCCTTATTTCTTCTCACCCTCATTTTGCACTGTATTTCTCTTGTTTGCCTCCTTCATTTCAACTATTTGTATGTGATTCTTCCTCTTAATCTTCACTAACTTCCTCTGTCCTTATTTGTTCTCACCCTCATTTTGCACTGTATTTCTTTTGTTTACCTCCTTCATCACTGAGTTTAATGATTGTTGAACTGCAAATAATTCTAATTATAGTATTAATTATTATATTCATGTTATAAATGAAATGTTGTGCATGTTAATTTTGGTTCAATGTTAGAGGTCTGTTCGCTTATTTGCTTTATAAGTTTATGAGTTAATGGTGAATTTTTGTGCCCAACTATGAAGGAAATTAGCAAGAAAGTGATATATGTCTTCAGCCTTCATTGTACTTTGGATGATAGGATCATTTTTTCATTAGGGGCTTCAGTGCAAAATATTCCTCTTGAGGAGGTATTGATTCCTTTCTTCAGTGTTTTCTTGATTCTTGTGAAGAGATTGTATGAAGTGTTATCTGCTTTGGATTTTTTAGGAAAATGCATTGATGTCAAACTCACTTCAAAGAAGATATGGATATTAAGGGACAATGGATTGATGATGCATAATATTTTTCACAAAAATATGGATGAGTAAGTTCAATACATTACTATTTTTGAATTGATTTGTTCTTATAACATGATCTCTATTTTTATTATATTTACTGGATTGTCCCTGCCATATGCTGGTCTCATTAGAAAAAGGGAGGTAGGGATCCATGTTTCCTTTTTCATTAACATGTTCACTAGGAACCTGGAATTTCTTACTGAAATTAGCCCATTGTTCTTATTCTCTATTTTTTTTTCCTGGTTAAAATTTTTGAACAGATCTTTTGTCAATTAGGTAAAAGTTCTTGGATGCAGTGGTGCACCACTGTCCTATAACCTTATTAAATTTATGTTGAATTTTCTCTTGTTTATATTAAATTGACTGCCTTTGTTTTTGAGGTTTGACACATTTTATTATCTTAACCTTTTCAACTTTTTGTTAGGAAAGAATCCCAGTTCTTCACTTTGCAGGAGGAACTTGTTGCTGAGCATCTGTTTCAAAGTTCTGAACAATTTTCTTTGGAGGATCTTGTCAGCATGAGCCATTCAGTATTTTCATCTGCAAAGGTATTGTAATGAGGACATTTGGAACTTGGTTTAAAAGTGAGTTTTGTCATTTAGTCATTGTTTGACTTGTAAGAGGTTGGAGGGCATGGTCCATTGGACCACAATTATGTCCTCTTGGCTTTGATCCCCCTCTCCAAAATTGACTATGTTAAAAGACCATCTTTAGCCACATTACTTCAGCTGCCATTTATTGTCGGGACAAAAAAAGGTGGGGGGACGATGTATCTCAACAAATTGGCTTGAAGATAACAGGTGAAGGTAATCTTTGGCGAATTTCTTCAGTTACCATTTAAGGGGTGGAGGCCTTTTGGCTTTACAGTGTCGGTCAGGGAGGTTGGTAGTTGGAGTTTAGAGTTGATCAGTTGATATTTGCAACCCAAGAAATGTGGCAAGGATTGTTAAAATTACGTTTCAGATTTGTTGACTTCTCTAATAAATATGTTTATATATATTTGCACTCTTTTTGTATTTCTCTGTTTCATCAGATTCCTTTGTGTTAACTGCTACAAGATGAACACATCATTTTGGCTAAGACATACCTACTTTAGGATCATCACTATTACTTATGTGCTTCATTTTCTTTTTTTGTCATTCCTCTTGATTTGCCTGTGCATGGCGTGTGTTCTGCTCTAACAGTTGTGGCATGTGGCAAGAGCAAATGTCAAAAATTGTGTTGCACATAACATTGTTTTTGTTATAAAATTTTTTGCAGGATCATGTTGGACCATTTATTTCAAATATCTTCTTGCGCAGACTGCTGTGCCCTGGGGTTCATAATAATGCTGTTCTGCGATCAACTTTACTTGATTACAACAGGCACTGGACTGATTCAGAGTTCCGGTCCTTAACTGTAGATGGACTGAAGAAGGAAATTTGTTCAATAATTGAACATCAGGCAGGGTTTTTTTTCTTTTTTTCTAGAACTCTTTGCCCATTTGTCCAAACGACTTCTGATGCTTTCTCTTCTGTTAGAATCTAATATTGGATTTGAGGGTTGTAAGCAGGCTGATGTTCCTTGTATTCTCCCAGGGTGTCAGTGAAAGTGCAACATCAATTTGTTATCATTGGAGAAACTTTTGTGCTCGCTATTTCCATTACTGGTGCAAGGACAATGGACCATGTGCTTTGATAGTTCAGTCCTCTGTAGGTGTTGTTGGTTTAGTCCGAAAGAATTCTGTATCATTATTCCGTGACCTAGAAGACATTGAGCCTCTTGTTGATGGTATATTTGAGATTCTATTTGCTGTATGGAGTCAAGTCACATACACAACATTTCACATGTTTTTGCTCCCTTTCATGTCTTTCTGACTTGTTGCTTCTGGGTTCTGTAGGTTCTGCTGATGGATTGTTTGACCTTGTAAGCTCTGGATTAGATTTATTGGATGATGGGTATGAACAGGAGATTCTTTTGGAAGTCCTTAGATGTATTATATGCATGAGCCAACAATTGGGGAAAACAGCATCTGCCATGTTTTATGAAACACTTGTTAGCACACCAAGTATTTCCTCTGATGAGATTATTCCTCGATTATTGAAGCTTCTGGAGACAGGATACAGTTCATCAGTATCAATTTATCAAATGTCGGATGTTGGAGGTGATGTTGCTTTGGTGAAAGAACTGGTGGGCCACAAAAATCTGAGGAAATTCTCCATTGAAATGCTGTTATCTCTTCATGCTTTGTCAAAGAAAGCTGCCTCCTGGGGCAAAGTTTTGAATGTCATTGAAAGTTACCTACAAATTCTTGTACCGCAGAAGATTATACATAAAATAGATGCTGATGCCACATTTAACATCCATACTTCTGTTATGCTCCAAGCTACTTCGCAGATTACGAAGGTGATGTTTGAGTCTGCATTTGATGTTCTTCTGTTTGTAAACTATCTTCTCAATCTCAGTGGACAGGTAAGTTTTTTCTCTGCATTTTCTGTTTCTTTTTATTTTAAATGAAGAGTGTTGCTGTGTAGTATTTAAGTTTTCTTTGTATAAGAGTAAGTTGTGAGAACTTGCACAATCATAGTTTGATGTAAATTATGTCTTTTACACATTGGTTTTGTGTACATGTTTATGTTGTGTATTTGTATTAAATACATTGTTTAGATGCTCTTTGTGACTTTCACGATGTCAAACTATCTTTATCCAATGCAGATTGATATGCTGCATGATGATGTATCCAGAATACGGCTAGAATTGATTCCAATGATTCAAGAAACTGTTTCTGAATGGCTGATAATACATTTCCTTGTCACCACACCATCTGAATCTCCTGCAATTGAAGATTTCAGTTCGCAACTTTCAACATTGCAACTTGGTAGGCCTGTGACATCAACTAGGTTCTTCCACTGAATGACTGAATGGATATTCCAATGTTGTTTGCTCCCACTTTACATCTTCCAATTAATGAGCTGGTTATTGATGCTTGTTAGATAGTAGCTGTTTATTTCTCTTGACAATGGCTAGGCTTAAACATTCTTCCAACTAATGGGTTGGTTATTGCTTTATGAGATACTAGGTGTTTGGTTCTCTGCACAATTTAGAGTTTTTGTTTTTTGGTGAAGGAGCAGAATGCTACTAAATTTTTAATCCATCAGCTTTTATTAGAATATTAAATGGTTATATTAAAATTTATTTATTATTTTGTGACTGTGTAAGGAGAATCACATAGCAAAGGCTGTATGAAGAACAAAATCAGTACATTGAAGTCTTGTTTGCATCTCTGATATCTTTTTCATGATATGGATGCTACAAAATAGTCAGTCTATTGAAATTCTTTTGCCTGGATTATTTTCTTGCTTGCTTTTTGTTGTTTACTAGTTAATCTTTTCTTGTTACTGAAATTGATATTGTATCCATAAAATGTTATCCTTTTTCTATTTCATCCATCAGATAGCAACACTGACAAAAGATCATGGAATGAAAAACTTGGCAAATGTGATTCTACATTGGCTTTTATACTTTTGCTCACCTCGCAAACATCCTCTGGGGTCCCAAGCCACTCTTTACTATGTCTTCCAACTCCTCCAGAGATCATTAGTTCAGTGCGGGACTTTATAAGCTGGATAATTTGGGCAAAACAGGAGAGGATTCTACTTTCTTGAGGCGTTCAAATGAGCTTGCAATGATGCTTCTCAGGAATGGTCAGTACAATGCTGTTGAGGTAAAATGACATTGCTTCTTTTTAGTACTCCTTTGATATTTAAGAGTATGGCTGACACTTCTACATTCCTTTTCTTTCTTACTCGGTTTAAGTATCTTCTCACTACTGTGGAGGCTAATTCATTAAGGGAGAAGATATCTAGAAGTATTCAAGAGACTGATGACAACTGGTGTGTACTTCAACATCTTTTGGGATGTTGCTTACTTGCTCAGGCAAGGTATGGGTTCCATGGAGTGTTGAAAGAGAGGAAAGTTCATGAAGCTGTTCGCTGCTTTTTCAGGTAGGAATTGCCCATAGTCATAGGAATTTCTCTTGAGCTTGGCATATAGTTCAATTTCTTTAAAGCTGTAATGGTCAAACTGATGAATTCATAACCCAACTCATGTTTCTCACTCTTCGTGTCTTGAAATGTCTATGATGTAGTTGCTGCATATGTTTTTTT
The DNA here is from genome assembly GCA_037832345.1 of Rhizophora mangle. NCBI lineage: Eukaryota > Viridiplantae > Streptophyta > Magnoliopsida > Malpighiales > Rhizophoraceae > Rhizophora > Rhizophora mangle. The sequence continues at coordinate 633,328 of JBAPLJ010000439.1, read as the reverse complement.
TTTTTAAATGTCTTTATGAGGTTAAAAATGGTTGTGGATTTGCTATACCAGAGCTTCGTCAAGACAAAGAGCTTCACAGGCTTTGCAGGATTTTTCTCACATTGCAGGATTGCCACAACTTGGTTTTGGTGAGTTTTTCTTTTTTTCTTTTCCCTTTTTTTCCATTTTTGATGCAGGGTGGGGAAATCATGGTGTCTCTTGGCTTGTAAGGATGACTTACTGTTTCCCAGTAAATGATTGTTATTAGTTCTTCATCCAAACCTTCTTTCAGATGGTTGTGCATCACATGCTGCATGGAAGCTTCATTACTATCAATGGGTCATGCAAGTGTTTGAGCAATATAACAGTAGTGAAGGTGCCTGCCAGTTTGCACTAGCTGCACTTGAGCATGTCGAGGAAGCTCTTAGACAAGGAGATGATTTCAGCTCTAATGATAATGAATCAGCCACCAATATCAAAGGACGAATGTGGGCAAATGTATTCAAATTTTCTTTAGACCTTAATCTGCTATATGATGCATATTGTGCAGTACTTTCAAATCCAGATGAGGAGAGCAAGCATATCTGTTTGAGGCGGTTCATAATAGTTCTCTATGAGCGTGGAGCAATGAAGGTTTTTGCCTGGTTACAACTATTTACCATTTGTTGTTGATGTTTTTTCTTTTGTTTGGCAGAATGGCTAAACAAGCATAATCTGCAATATGCTTTTTCATGATCATCTAGGAATTATTGTGAATATTTAAATTGACTTAAACAGAGTGTTAAACATAATTTTGCAAAAATAAATTTTTAAGCTGCTTTGCGTTGAATGTCATTGCTAATTTATTGGATATTTAGTCATCACTAGATGTATTGTAAGTTAATTGCAGTTCATCTGTGTCTTAAGTTCATACTTGCAGCTTTTGTTGTTTTTTATGCTTATTCTTTGGACATGCCATTATACTTTGATGTTAAACATGGTCAACCAATAACATTATAATTACTGTAATATTGAATTATTTGAAGCTGCTTCTGAGTAGTGGGTATTGAGTTCTGCATGCATCAGTATTTGTTAGGAGCTTTCATGGTTGGTGAGAAAGTTGATTGGTTGATGGCAAAATGGAGTGATTCTTAAAGAGAACAATAAGTTTCTCCAATCAAGCGCAAAAAGGTGAAAGCCATGATAGCATAAGCACTGAGAATATCCTTGAGAAATTCTGAAGATCATGATGAATTCCACCTGTACTCTTATTATGTTATAAAGACAGATATGTACAAAGCAGTCTATGAGTGTTTGTTTGTTTATGCTCAAAGTCAGCTGCCTTAATTTATCAATTGTTTTCAATGTGGCAAGTGAGGAACAGTAAGTCCTTTAAATGACAGGTCATTTTATGCACTTATCAAAGTGATTTGTTCTTGGGGCAACAAAGCATTTAAATAATGATTAAAAAATTAATTTTTTTTTTCTGTTGTTCTGCTACGCTTATTTGATTGTATTGCAAGTCTTTTCTTGATCTGTGATGTAGAAGTGTTCAGGACATTGTCCTTGCCTTGGGCACCTCTTATGAGCATAATTGGTTCCACTGATGAAAACAACTCATAGTCACAACATTTACTCCATCCAATTTTGACAAGTAAGAAAAGATTAGTTCCAAGTGCAAGTTAGTCCATAAAAGTTGTCATTTTTCTATACTACAGGTACTGTGTGATGGTCGGCTACCATTTGTAGGCTTAGCAGAAAAGATTGAGCAAGAGCTTGCTTGGAAGGTATGTGGCAAAGTAGAGTGAACTTCACTGAGCCTGCCAATTACTTGTAATTCCTGAAGTTTATTGTATTGATCATTTCTCTGCTAAATTTTGTAGGCAGAACGTTCAGATGTCCTGGCGAAGCCAAATGCTTATAAATTGCTTTATGCATTGGAAATGCACCGACATAATTGGCGAAGGGCAGCAAGTTACATATACCAATACTCAGCTCGTTTGAGGACTGAAGCGATTCTGAAAGATAGCCAGCATGTATCATTGATGCTGCATGAGAGGCTGAGTGGGCTTTCTGCTGCTATCAACGCCCTGCATCTTGTTCATCCTGCTTATGCTTGGATTGAACATCTGGGTGAAGGAAGTTCTTTTCCTAGTGATTCTTATCAAAGTAAAAAGGCTAAAAAAACAGTGGAAGACCAGTGTAAGTGTTATAATAGTTACAATTTCTGCTGTTCTGTTGAGCTATTTTTTCATGTTGGATTACTTCGTCTCTAATACCCTTTGGATCCTCTTTGTAATATAATTTGTCCTCTGTTGCAGTAGCTGGCAATGAGATTCAGGCCCAAAGGCTGCAATTTTACATTGATATCGAGAAACTACAAAATGAGTTTGTGCTAACGTCAGCAGAATATTGGCTTTCATTATCAAATGTTAAATGGACTTTCTCTGGTAAACATCCATCGCATCTTTCTTTATCTTTTTGGTAGCAAATATCATTTTATTGTACCTTGGGATTGGGATATGGAGGTTGGGCCTTCTTTCCCGAGAATTTTGAAACCACGATTAGATGATTTAATTGGATGACAGTCTTGAATAACTTATTTGAAGCCTTTGTTGTTATCATTTTATTCTCCAGGAATGGACAAAGTCCCATCAGATGTGATTGATTTGTTAGTCCAGACAAACTCATATGAGATGGCATTTACAGTTATTTTACAATTCTGGAAGGGCTCAGGATTGAAGAGGTATAGTTCATGTAGTTCATTATCATAACATCATGTAACCTGTGAATGATTCCTTTGACATGTTTTCAAATTTAAATTAGCCTCTTTCTTCAGGGAACTGGAAAGAGTTTTCTCTGCCATGTCATTGAAATGCTGCCCAAATAAATTAGGCTCCACATCCACAGGGTAAGAGGACAGTCATGTCTTTCATCTTTTTATTCCCCTGGCCAATTTTTGTCTTAATTGCTTGATTCTCTAAGCTGATGGATTTTTGTATTCATCTTGCTAGATTCTGTATGAACCAGTCTAAACCATGCAATTGATAAGATTTATGAACCATTGCAGGACGAACGTTCTCATGCTGACATCCTCAAGGGATGCGATGGTAGTTCGTGGTTCTTCTAATGTGGTCCCTGCATCTCAACTGTCTTCTCAGTGGGAAACTCTTGAGCATTATCTTGTTAGTATCTTCTGCACTTCTTTCTTTATTCAGTCCTCACAAAGGGTGTTCTGCTGTTTTCAATTTAAAGAAACTAGTTGGAATAGAAGAATAATTCAATGTTTGATATAATCTTTCATGTTACTTTTACCAATGCTACCATATTGCTGTGCAATGCCCACAATTTTTTAAGTTTTAACTTATTTTCTTAAAAACATTGGAGGAATAAAATCAATGTCTTTTATAAACATCAATTTTTTAATAGAAATATAATGACGACATACAATTGATTTGTTCAAGTAGAGTTGGCTAATAGATAAAGTCTATTCTATCTTCTAGACCAATTTTGGGTCTAGTTGTAATGCAGTATGGACTAAGAATTAAACATATAATAGTGTGTGGATATTGGTTTGCAATAGCAACTCACCATAAATTCAAAAAGGATAAAAAAGGAAAACAAATTTATGAGCACTTTGAATAAAGTAAATAAGATTTTGAAACTAATATTTCTTTTTATAAATTATGTCCACTTTTGGTAAAATTAAATAGCCAATACCTTCTTGTACTGTTTTCCAAATATTGACAAATATTTGTTGCACCTTCTTTTTTCCCTCAAGTAAAATAACTTTGTGTTGTCTACTTATTATTGGTTAAAATTTATTTTTTTTTTTGGCTTTTTTACCCTTTGGGATTTTCTTCTTTTTGGCTGCTCCTCTCTCTCGCTCTTGATTATGGCCTCAACCAGCAAGCTCTTTCTCAGCATTGCCTCCATTACAACTCCTCCATATCTACCTTTAGTCTGTCTACCCTACCATTGACCTCAAAACCCCAAATACGCCATCTCCAATGGACAAAAATCACAAGAGTTCTGTCCTAACAATCACAAAAGCCCTGCTTGGATTTGTTGAAACCACCCTTATTATTATACAACAAATTAGTAGAATCCAGCTCTTATCTTGAAACTTGACATGAAGTCATAAGATTTAAATGAATAGAAAACTTAGCTCCCAGGTTTAGCAAATTCCAAGAGTTAAACTGAAATCGATTGTCATTGGCTTTTCTAGGAAGCCTCAGCTTTTTGCGGCCTTTGTCTCTGTTTTACTGTAGTGCGTGTAGTAGAACCCACGGTAATTGTCCAAGTTTAATGAAATTGACCACCATTCTAGGCCTTATAACATGTAAGCTAAATGGGTTGGGAAGTGGGGATATTGAAGGATGCAAAAGTTGGTTGTAACACCACAAGATGCTTTCTGTCCAACCCAAAGGTAAAAATCTCCTACTCATATGGGACATTTGCATGTTTGTCAGAAACAGTGGGGGGAGATAGAAAATTGGTTTTAACCCTATTTGTGGGCTGAGTGGGTCCAAAATTATGTCCACTTTCAACATGAATATTGTTTATTTATTTAATTTAAGAACTATAATATTTGAGATAGTTGATGGATCATTAGCCTGGACTTATGTGGTAGGACTGGGAGGGCATATCAGAGAGAGAGAGTGAGAGAGAGAGAGAGAGAGAGAGAGAGAGAGAGAGAGAGAGAGCATACATGTTGTGAAGAGGTAGATAAGAGGAAAGTAATGCTGATATGTATGGTGTAAAAAATTGCTTCTCAGGTTAATTGGACAGGTAGGAGCAGTCAGGGATAATAGAAGGTACAATAAGGACACACATTCCAAATCATTATAATTGGACAATGCAAGGAACCTGATTCAAAATCCAAAGTGTTTATATGAATGAAATGACTGCATTTTGACATCAAAGGCATATCCAATTTGTAGAAGTTCTCTGAAAGGCCAGTAATTCATTACAGTTATTTCTTTTATGTTCATGATTATGGCCCTCTTAGCAACAACGTTGTTGTTTGTATTGACCCAAATGTTCATCATAGCCTTGAATTGTCCTTTCCTAATACTTTTAAGTGGGAGTTATTTTCTCTTTTCTACAGGAAACATATAAATCTTTGCACACTGGCTTACCTATTATTGTTGCTGAAACTCTTCTTCGTACAGATCCTCAGATTGAATTGCCTTTATGGCTGGTACTAATGTTTAAGGTAATCCTTGTGGTCAAAAGGGCTTAATCTGACTGCATAGTTGTTGCTTATAATGATATAACAGTATGGCATCCTTCTAGTTTGGACTTACTTTCTTTTCATATATTAAGAAATTTAGGCAGGGGCATTTTACTCTCCAACCAGTTGATATCATGGGCAGGATTCATACAATTGAAATGATGGAAGAAAGGAGTTAAAATGTGAAATGTCACAACAAATACCAAAAGAGAAATATGCCATGGGAGCAAGATATGGAGATTAATACTGCTTTGTATTTAAAGTGTATTCAACAATTTTGGAAGATTCATTGCTCTTCTTTTCATATTTTTGTCTTTTCTTTTTCTTTAAACAAATGATTTTTCTCATGACCAAGACCTTTTCATTTAGATCCCTTTTGATCTGGCAGTTGTTAGGTGCACTTGTGAGTTTGTTATCAAAGGAGGACACCTAAACTAGAAAAGATTAGTAAATGGGTAATAGTGCAAGTCATGATGAACCTTCTGTCTTCACTTTAACTTTACCATTCTGTCACAAAATGTCTTTCACATCCTTCAGCGTGCTCTATTGATTACAAAAGTCTTTCATAGAATCAAGCTTTGAGACCAAAATATGTTATTTGTTTCTCTTACATCACAGAAAAGATTAATATTATTCTAAGTAGTTGTATTCCTGCTGTAGAGGCTTTCTGAACTTCATGAAAACCTCAAGTAACCATGCTTCTTCTACGCTGTTGCATTGTTCACTGTTTTTCATCAAGCAATTTTCTGTGTCTGAACAGTTATGTGGCTTTCCATTTTCATGTGTTTTCATGTTATTGTCTGACAACAAAAAATCCAGCTGGGCTGCCTTCATTTTGTTCTCACGGTTTGACAGGATAATCGAAAAAATAGGACATGGGGGATGGCTGGCCAAGAATCAAACCCTGCATCCTTGTTTCAACTATATGTTGACTATGGCCGATATCCAGAAGCTACAAACCTGTTTCTTGAGTATGTTGAAGCATTTGCATCAGTGGTATGTTAGCCATTTCCATTTTGCCTTTCACCAAAACAAATGCATCAATGGATATATCAGTTATTTCAACAATGTTTTCTTTTTCCCAAATTTTCAACATCCAATGCCTAGGCCCTAGAGGTTTGGCTGATGTGCTGAAGGATTAGCCAGGTCTTTTATGTGTCCTAGGTGTTTTTAGTGGCATCTATGTGCATTGCATGCATGTGCATTTGTGCGATCTTGAGGTGATGTTTTTATCTGGCTGCTCAGTTTGGGCAAACTTTTGGAAGAATGCAAAGCATTAAAAGGCAGTGTTGCCTGTAAAGTTTAATTATCCCATGGAAGCAGAACAGAATTTACTGAAGGTTTTTATCCTTAGAGACCTTGCATAATAACAATGGTCTATCTTATCCCTGATTTTTCTGAAGCAAAACAGAGATGGATTTTACCTCAGAGATCTGTCTTGAAAACAGACATACTTTTTTGAATAGTTACTAGGAAATCCTCTAGATACAGTTCAGTGGATGGTGGACACTTCAGTCCAAATCAGTGCACTTGGAATCTTTTCTGGACTTCTCTCTAATGTACCCAAAAATAAAAATCATTTCTAGACTAAGCAGGTAGTTGGAGCTTCTGTGGGGCAATTAATTGGGAAAAGGTTGTTTTTTCTTTTTTTGGGGTTGATTTTAGTGAGACTGTTAACAGAATAAACATGTAGGCCAAGAAAACCACATTTAGGATCTCCTATTGCTGTCCTAGTTATTCATCCTACTTATTCCAGATGCTATCTCATGAAATGATGATTTTATTTTTGTATTTAATTTTGGAGATGCTTTGCCACTGGAGAAAGGAAGTTTATTCTAGACGTTCTGTTTTGTTTATTGTTTTTGTGAGGACAATGTCAATTATCATATTTATGCAGCCAAGAAGAGTAGACTGTACGGGTTAATGTCATGCAACTTCCAATCTTGGAAATTTAGGAGATTTATGCCAATTCTTGTTGGATTTTCAATTGGAAATCTAGATTCAGTTTGTCGATATGTGTGACTTTATTTATATCAATGAGATAATATAACTTTAATTTTAAAAGCAACACTGTGTTTTTGTTGGGAAATGTTGCCATAGATAATTGTAGTATAGTGACAATTCTCTTTTAATATACAGTATAGATTATTGTTTCCCATGTTTCTTGTGAGTTGGATAGTTTAGGGAGTCCTTGACCACAGGTGGGATTTCCTGCTTCAGATCTGTGGAGGATGCTCTAGCTGGTTTATTGTGAGCTTGAATGCTTATAAGCTGCAGTGGATCTTAGAGTCACCGATTTTTTTGGCCCCATAGAGTATCATTGAGGTCTCATAGGTTCAGGCCACCAAAACAATTCTGACATATTTTCTTCTGTGTGGAGTGTTGATAAAATTTGATGCACTACTAAGGATTAGATAAGCTCTGTGCTTGTCCTTTCTTTCCTCCATTACTATCAATGAGTTTCACTGATGCAATTATTCTGTATTAAATGAGATTTTCTGCATTTGTTATTTTCATTATTTCATAATGTTAGATAGTCATTTTTATTGGCTTTTATGTTAGACATCATGGCCATTAGCAACTGGAGCTTTGCATTTTTGTGTTGGTGTTTTCTCTTTCTCAAGGCCATATTTTATCACAATCATGCTACTACTCCCGATTCTTTTACTGTATTTTTCCTTCTTTCAAATGTTCCTGATTCCAAGTGTTTATCGATAATATTCTCTGCTAACTGATTAATTCTGCTGTAATCAACTTGATGTAGAGACCATCCAACTTGATTAATAGGAAAAGACCATTTGCAGTATGGTTCCCTTACACAACAGTAGAGCGCCTATGGTGCCAACTTGAGGAATTGATTAATGCAAAATGCAATGTTGATCAATGTGACAAGCTCAGAAGGTTGCTGCATGGAGGTTTACTGAACCATCTTAAGTTGGTAAGTGATATTTATGGAGAGACCATATAGTTTTGTACATGGTTTGACCAAAATTTCAGCAGGAGAATTGGGTATAATGTGACAATTTCAATACCATTTGCTTACTTCCTTAGTTGCTTATGGGATTTTAGTTACTGCCTTAGACCTCTTGCAAATGCCTAGTAGGCAAAAGCACAAATAGTCGTAGTTTGGAGAGAAATATTGCATTTCCATATCCTCTGGTTTTAGAGCGGTACTTTAGGATCTGAAGCTTGAAACAAAAGGAAAACTATGGCAACTATTTCTGAACTCTCTGTTTGAATCTTTTTGTGGCACATTGCTAATTTTTTGTTATCAAAACTGTCAATGAGTCGATTCTTTGGCAGGAACATATCTTAAGAGTTACAGTATTGCACTTCCTGAAAATATATACTAGGTCATGTGTTATTTTTATTAGTGAAACGTCTTCAATAACTGAAATTAACATTTCTTTGCTAGGATTTCAAACAGGCACCCCTTGCACAGTTTATTTGGACACAACAATGTAAAATATCAGTTTTGAGAACTTTGATTGTAACTATGTTTCTTGCAGGAAACATTTCCACCTTAGTGATTTTGATGGGCAGATGATTAGCCTTGATAGTTGCCAAGGTTTCTAAGTGATGATGGCATTTTTTTGTTTCTGTCAAAAGTAACAATAACAAGGAAGCTGCTGTAAAGTGACAACAGTTGGTACAATTGCCATGATATATAAGACTCTGCTTTTTAAAGGATTTGAAAGAGTTAGGTCTTATGTTTCATTTGTAAAATTAGATGATATAAAACACTTTGCACATTCTTGTGTTATGGCATCTTAAAATGTTGGTGCAGATATCTATTGTCTTGGTTTTTTGCCATTTTAAGTTATCACCAATATGGCACCTATGGATTGTTTTTATTTGTTAGCAGCAAAGGTATAGGATTGTCATTCTCTTGACCTGTCATCTTCAAGTAAATTTTGGTTAAACCAGAGGTTGCATCCCTTTTTTAAAAGAGCTAATTTCTGGTTCAAGTTTTTATTTGTCTTCTGAACTGCCTGTTGCTCTTTTTTGTTATTTCTAGCTAAAAGTGGACTCCGATGATGTTCTTTCTTCTGCTGCCTATCACTGGGAGAATCAAAAAGTTGTGCTTGGTGGAGCATTATAAAATCAGAACCTTCAATCAAAGCAGTAAACTGCATTTGGGTGCAGAGACCAGTAGTTCATTTGTCTTTGTTGCAGGCAATGGGCAAGCAAAACCAGAAGGCCAAGATCGATATGTGTGAGTGTGAGTTGGGTGCAGGTGCACCAAATCAGAGCAAAGTTACCCTCATTCGGTTGAAACTATGCCCATGTCAGTTACTTGGATAAATTAGCTTACAGAGTTCAAGAAGAGCTAATTGCTTCTTGGGATACAGAATATGAAACAAAGTAAGTTTTGTATTAAAATTCAGTGTCGTTTATTCACTACATCCGGCAATTTTCCAAGGATTATTGAGGATTAATCATATATCTGTATTATCCTTTTGTAAATTTTCATTTGGCTAATTAATTTTAAGATCTCTCATCATGTACCAAAAGTTGTTTTTATTATAAAGAGTAGGGATAACAGCTGATCAACATTTGCCAAATCATGCTTTTGTTTATGTTTTTCCTCAATTTCTTTTTCATTGAACGAGAAGATATATTTGTTATGCTAGGAAGAGTTGAGATGTTGCCAATACTTTTTTGGGCTTCTATGGCACAATTTTTGGAGTGGAAATTGTCTCAAGCAAGCATCAAAAAAGCTGGATGGATTTTTCTCAATTTGCACAAAAACTGACATATTAGTTCAGTTTAGGCATGGAGATATTGTAAAATTCTACAATGCAGAAGACAGGGAAAACATAAATTGTGCAGAGGACAATATTAATTTGTTCAGTTATGGAAGATGTAGATATTAGAATCAAGGCTTAGTTGGCAACATTGGTCTTAGTTTACCATTATGCTAGGATTGGAACTCTGTGTGAATGTGTGGCTAACATATGCAGAATGCATGCAGATGGTAAGTGTTAAGCACAATGTCTGTGTGGAATTCAAACCATCGGAAACCAGTTGGGTGAAGCAGTTTCGACTGAGATTAGAATTTAAGATTTCAATTTTGAGGCAATTTTGGTATTATTGAAGCGTATTGATGGCCAGCCAAAAAAGTAGCCTTGGACGGGAATGTGGACCCCATTATGCTCACATGTTTGTTGTCCTTGAATGGGGTTTTGGTAATCTGATAGGTAATTAAAACAATATTATACCCGTAAATTTGAGAATAATACTGTTTCAGTACTTTGAATACTCTCGTGACTTTGTTCCAGGCTGTTATCACATGACAAATTTGAGCAATAGTAACTAAAATCCAAATCACACTTATAAATTAACTATGCAGGGGGGGGGGGGAGAGTTGCATAGCTGTAAGATTAAGGAAAATAGAGAGAGACAGAGAGTGGAAGAGCAGAAATGGGTAGGAATAGCAGTAGGGGTTTGGTGGTGTTGGTGGCAGCAATTTGGATTGTTATCAGTATTACCTCGGTGGGTGGAGCCAAGCCAGTGCTCGTATGTAACATAGACCCAACAAAGCTGAGCATATGCCGCCCGGCAGTCACCGGAAAATTTCCCCCAGCACCAACAAAGCAATGTTGCAATCTCATTCATCATACCGACCTGAACTGTCTGTGCAGCTATAAGTCTGTCCTCCGAGCCATGGGAATCGACCCCGCAATCGCCATGGCATTGCCTAGGAAATGCAACATCAAAACCCTGCCTAAATGCAAATGTGAGCTCGTCAAGCTTAACACAACCATTAATTTCTGTCAGCAATCAGTATCAGACATATTACATAGTAATTCTGTTTTGTGAACTGTTTCTCGTGCAGGAAAGTGTAGAGCTTTGATAATGGTCAGCAGTTCTATCCGCGTCAAGCTCTGTGGCTCCAAGACGTTTATTTTTCCACTCACAACCAGCATTATCCAATAAAAAACCTTTTCATATCTTCAAATGTTTTAAGGCATGTTGAGTTATTTTGTATCAACTTCACCAAATAAAATTGTTGCAGATCTTCTGTGCACTTAGCATTAACAATGTGTCTTCTTGATGCCACCACTCTGATTGCCATACCATTGCATCCACCAAAGAAGGATTGGAGAGAGAGAGAGAGAGAGAGAGAGAGAGAGAGAGAGAGAGATCCCTAAACAATTGAAGCCAAAGCCATGCTTAGACAACACGTATCTCCCCTCCATAACTACATTTTTGTGACTAGAAACAGGTGAAAGTCTATTAACAAAGCTTTCAAAACTGTAGCTTAAAAGTCAGTTTACAAATTAATCCAAGGCCAAGAACAACTTCTGTTTCAACAGAGAAACTAATACTTAATCTTCACTAATGGTTTCCTATATTAAACATGTCTCCAATTGCACACCCCAAGGTTCCTATTGACATAGAGTTCATTTGTCCAGCACCCTGACAGATTCCTTTGCGGCCCCCAAAAATGATGGGTCTCATCTGGGAACTTTCTCCAGTTGTAGACATTGGCCTTTTTGCAATGGCTATGTTTTGATTTTGGACTCTATTTTCTACTTGGGCTTGCATTCAAATCAAAGGCCTAAAAGTTCTAGTATATCTTGACTTCATGGCTAATTTAGGCCGAGCAAAATAAATCTTGTTCAATTATATATAGACTTTTAAAATTGAAAGTTTCAAACTCATAACTTAAAAATAAATAAATAAATGGCACGAAAAGAAGCTTAAAGAAAAAAAAAAAAAAAAAAGGTCATTGAGGGGATGGACAAAAAAAATAAAAGAAGGTCATTGGAGGGTAAGGCAAGGATGTATTCACTCAATGGGTAACTAACATAAAGATGCAGTCTCAAAGTAAACTTCAAAGTTTTAATTGGTTAATTAAGTTGGTAGGGTCGCCTGTACATAAAGATGAAAGAACAAACCTTTGTGCTTGTAAACTAAGGGCATCATAACAGATCCGAAAACTAATTAATGCGCCAGGGATTGCTGCTTGTTGTAAATAACCACCACATGGCTACTATGTTTCTTGGCAGATGAGTTACTTGAGAATTATATACCAAAGTAATGGAATTTTAATCAAGTACCAGAGTAATAGATTATCTAAAATGTTCAAGTTTTTTTTTTTTTTTTTTTTGGGTTTTCCCAATAATGATATGAATATTTTGGTTCCAGAGGTCATTGATGTGCAGCAGAATTTTCGGTAGGCGACAATAGAAATGCTCCTCCAAGAGCAACTTGTCTCATGGGTCATATCTGCTGCCGCTGATTAAATAAATCCTACAAGCTTTGAACGGTTCAAAGTCACCCCCCACCCCCCCCCCCCCAAAAAAAAAAAAAAAAAAACAAAAGGTATGTTTCGTGGAAATCCTTGATCGACTAACCTTATCAAAAGAGAAAAAAATTGACTGCTGCACCTCCTGAAATAATATTGGGAAAATGGTGGGACATTCATGCCACTAATGTCAATTGAAATTTGTATCTTAGATCCACCTATGAGCCTTTGCCATTTAACTCAACTGAAGAAGAATCATTCCAATTGCTACGTAATACAGAAACAGATGGTTTTGTCCCCCATTTAACCATGGCTTTCGTCTTTCTCTCTTTGTTTATCTTTATGTGTATGCTTTTTCTTAGTTTTTCATTTTTTATTTATTTGATAATTAAATGGGGATAGGATGGTCTATGGAAGTCGTACATGACATTCAATTGTAACTTAGAAGTTAATAACCATTAATTAACTGCCTTCACATTAAATCAAAGGAATTACTTTTATCTTAGATCCACCTAGAAGCCTTTGCCATTTAACTCAACTGAAGAAGAATCATTCCAATTGCTACGTAACTAAGATCCTTAAGAACAAGGGTTGACTGAGTCTTTGCTTGTGCAACATTTTCTGTTCATTGTCGAACGCTGAATGATCAATGAAAACGAGATTTTTAAAAACATTTTCTTGGACAAAGTCGTCGTCTTTTTTGTGCACAAGTAAAGTCGTTGTCTTTTTTTGGCTGCTAAAACAAAATTTACAGTGACAGCCATGAAGTTGGCTGTCTGCAGCTGCATTGCACTAAAATCCAAAAGCCATGGATCAATGCGTGTGACCATGTCAACGCGTTACCTTGAACCGCAAGAGGTTTTTTGTAAGGTTAAACCGAGACTCCGTGTATTGATCCATACATACCACCAAACCATTAGAAAAAGCAAGGAAAAACCCCACCAGGCCACCAGCCCCGCAGTCTTTCTTTTGTGAGGATGACTCGGAATTTGGCTGGCTTAGAGGGTCAGAACAATGACAAAAGGCCGAACATGACAAAAGCAAGTTTGCCCCACTTGTCCCCTCCAATCCAAGGCAATAGATCTTGCAGTTGCAAGTTGCGGGTGAAAATCAATGGAAGGCAAGAGGTTGAACCAGTCCTCTGATTCCATTATTGGATAAATCAAAGTAACTTTATAAGGACATAAGCGAGAGTGACGCAACAAGAAAGCTACACACAGAGAAAAAAAAAAAAAAATTGTCCGTGTGCTAATATTATGTCAGCGGAAATGAAGTTTTTAAGAGAAAAAAAAAAAAAGTGAGGTATATTTTAATTTAATATTTTAAATATATAAATATTTTTTATCTTAATATAAAATTTTTTAATTATAAAATTTATATTTAAAATTTTTACATTATTATTATTAATTATATATTTAAAATTATCAATAATTTATAATTATAAATAATAATAATTATTATAAATATATAATTTAAGAAATTATATTATTTACATTTGAGTATTTATATATTATTAAAAAATATTTTATTTTTATTTAATTTTAAACTTATAAAGACAAATTTATTAAATTTTTTAAAAATAAAAATTTTAAAAATAAATAATATATATATATATATATATATATATTTATTTATTTATGGGTTGACAGACTCTTTATTACAATTAATTTAAGTAAATGCCCAGCTGATTGACCATTTTGCGCGTCCTTGCTTTGAATGGTCTATTATAAGAGACGACACGTGGATAATGCCAGATTGTAACACCTCTGTCGAAGCCAGCTGTCGTCCAATCAACCGAATTGGGTGCACGGTTTGCATAGTGCACCACACTGGCTCCCGGGCATGGCTGCCGGCTCAAGTGGGCCCACGAAAGGGTTCATATTATAACTCTTCGATCAAATGACCGTACGGTATCGTGTTCTAATCGGATGGTTAATGATTTTGTTCGATGTAAGCTCGTTTGTACCAAATCGAAACCCAGTGTATGGGCTCTTGCAAATGCCAGCCTTGTCCACCACATGATCAACCAAAATGAAATGATTGATATTTTTTTTTTGGGGGTGGGGGTGTTCGAGGAATGATTGATGTTGAATTCATGAATGGGAAAACCAACATCACTGATCATCATGAAGCGTGGTATTCGCATGTGGGGCCTTTAATTCTAATACCCTACCATTCGTGGATATTATTTTTTATATTTTATTTTTTTTTATTATTATTAGAATTCAGGGTATATAATTTTTTTTTCTCTTTTATTTTTTTAACCACAAATTTTAAAAAATAAAAAAATTATATATATATATATATAATTCATTAATTAAAAATAAATTTAATGAAAATAAAATTAACTTAAGAGTTATATAATATTAATATTTTTTAATATTAAAATTTAAAATTTTAAAAATAAATTTTTAAACTCTTAATTTTTAAAATATTTTTTAAAATATAAATTTTTATATTATAATATTTAAAAAAAATTAAATATATTTATATTTATTTTATTTTTTTTTTATATAAGATATAATTATTATTTTTAAAATTTATAATAATAATTTATAATTATTTAAAAAATTTATATTTTTTAAAAAATAAATTAAAAAAATTTATATTATCAATTTAACAATAAAATTATGAGAGTAACATAAAACACTTAAATTATATTATAATCTCATAAAAATTAATTTTTTTTATAATTATTATTATCCTGAAGCTAAATATTTTATTAAATAAAAAAAGACTTATATTAATATTTATTTATTATTATTAATTTTTAATTTTAAAATTTTATATTTTATTTTTTTAAAAAAATAAAATTTTAAAAATTATTTTTAGTAGGTAATTTATAACATAATAAAAATTTTAATATTAAAAAAAAAAAAAACAACCCTTCGTAGAGTTCACATTAAATGAATCTTCCGTACATTACAATTATTCTGACTTACATTAATTATCAACACATTTGCTCGATTTCATTTCACTTTCAATAAAATATTCAAAGTCTTAATTTTTATTATTACTATATATATAAATATATTTTATATGACACCAAAAACCAGAATAAAAACGCGTAATCGTCAGCAATCAACGGACAATCCAGAGATATATATTAATTACAGCAAGGCGAAAAGGATGAAAAAATAAATAAATAAATAAAAAAATATATATATATATATATATATATATATATATTCGATTAAAGCCAGCTCGAAAAGTTCCTAAGCTCTCTCTGCGTACAAAGGTCACCAAATCTCACGCATTTCCCGAGAAGATCTCGACGGAAGTTGCTGTTTGTTTGTGATTAAGCTCAGCTACTTGCCGATGAGTTGCCGGCGAGACGCTCCGGCAATGTATGGGCCACGCGCTTTCGGTGCATCTCTGCTTGCGGCAGCTCTGCTTCTTCAGTCTTTGGTTGCTCTGGTCTCTGCTCAGGGATCTACTCGCTGGCAGACACTTTCCGGTGAGCTCTTGTTCCGCTTGCAACTCTCGCTTGCTCGCGCTCTCTTTGACTGTAGAATTGGCTTTGGCTTTGTGTGTTTAGTTTCCTTTTCTGGATTTTTTTTTTGAATTTTTTTATTATTTTGTATTAGTGAGAAAGTGAAGAAGTTTGACAAAATGATTATAGTTTTGTTTTTTGTTAGTTAGCTATTGAAGATTTTGATTTCTTTTTCTAATCGTTACTATCCTCTCCTTCTCAGTGTTTTGTTTGGGATCTGAGAAATTAGAGGAAAATTAGTCAGAGATATGATGAAGAAGTTAAGGGCGATTGCATTTTCCATTTTTGTACTAGAAAGTTTCATTGAGCTTATTAATTTTTTTTTTTACTCCTTTTTTCTTTGCATTTATCTTTTTCCTAGATACTGAGAAAATCCTATAATTTTACTTTTCTTTGTAATATTTCTCCTTATTACAACTTTATGTTTAGTGGTTGATAAATAAAATAAAAAGGATATATATGCATATGTATGTATGTATTTATATCTTTTTTTCCTTCTGTGATTTGATTTTTGTGGGTTGAAAGTAGAGGTTCTGTTGTGGTATGTCATATGGCCAAGGCAGTGGCACAGGAAGAATTTTGGTTGCTTTCATAGTTTCTGCTACATGTGTTTAGATTCTGAGTGCAATGAGCTTACTTATTTGATTACTTTATGTAGGAAAGTCACCTTCTGTCATAGCTCGTGGTGGATTTTCGGGCCTATTGCCGCACTCTAGCTCTGGTGCATACCAATTGGCACTGTTGACAAGTGTTCCCTCTGTAATCCTATGGTGTGATGTGCAGTTAACTAAGGATAAAGTAGGAATTTGCACTTCGGAACTCAAGCTAGATAATTTTACTGATATTGATCAGATTTACCCAAAGAGAAGCAGCTCATATGAAGTTAATGGGGTCCTTACAAAAGGATGGTTTCCGGTGGATTTCACCATGAAAGAGCTAGCAATTGTCCAAAGTGAGTTCAACTTATCTCAAACAAATTTCTTTTTATTGTTGCCACATTCTGATCCTTATTGGTTTTTGTCTTAACTCCACTACATTTGTATGTTAAGCTATCATTGGAAAATATGGACTATGGTAGGAATTGAACCTTTGTTGTCTCAAGTTGTAAAGCTTTTTTCTGTGTTATTGAGGAGAAGGAAGGTTGTGGCACTGCTTGCTAGGATTTTGGATGGAAAGTGAGATATCTTATTTTCTTTTTTTCATTTATTTTGTCTGGGGAGGAGGGGGTTTTGAGTTGAGGTGGTGGTGCTGGTGGTGGTTCTCTCCTGGAACCTGAGCCACATTGTTGGTTCCATATGGTTTATGGTTTACTTGATTGAAATAGAAAGGCAATTAGTTTTTCCACAACATTCGTGTCCCATATGACAAAATTCAGATTCATGGTTGTTTTAATTTTGTTGGGAAAGATGGATGGGTGAAGGTGAGTATTTTGTTGGTAGTGGCCACAACCAAGTCTTAACCATCAAATTCTGTTTCCTGCCATCTTATTTACCATTTGCAGGGGTTTATATCTGTTAGTTGCTGTATAACAGAAAATTTAATCCTTGAGAAATTGGAAACCTTGTCTTTTTTCTTTATGTCATGGTTTTTTGTTTGAAAAATCTGGCTAATTTACCAAGTGTATTTATTCTCAAACTGTTTGTTATTGAATTGATGTTCTTTTGAAACTATAAATAGCCCTTTTTAACAGTCATTATTCCTCAGGACAGTTTCACTTTGTAAGCCCTTTTCTAAGTTTGCATTATTGTTACTGTGAAGCTTTTCTTTGCTTTGCTTTTATAGAGGGGTCATATGGAATTTCTTACAATTGGTATCACTTATATACGTTTATTCTTCTTTAGAAAAAGGAGAAATATTTTATGGTTGTCGGGTTCAAATTGTAGAGCGAGCCTCAGTGCAACGGAAAGGTTATTCCACTGTGACCTGGTGGTTATAGGTTCAATCCTAGACACAGTCTCTTTGCAAAAACAAAGGGAAGGCTGCTTACATTGATCCTTCCCCACACCCCACAAATGTGGGAGTCCTGTGAACTAGGACATTTTTTTTTTTGTCAGGTTCAGATTGGTCTGAGATTTTCTTTTTGGTGTGCCCTTTCTTGCTTTGCAATAAAAATTGCAACTTTGAGTCTCTTATTACATTACTAATCTGTATAATTTACCCTTTTGTCTATTATCCTGCAACTTTGTTGTGGTATTCCATATCTTACAAAAGTATTCTTCTGAATACAGTTATTCAGCCAATCTATTCTCGAACTCAACTTCTTCCAGGCGGTCTGATTCAAACTGCTGAAGATGTAGCTTCACTAAAGCCACAGGGTTTGTGGTTGAATGTACAGGTAAAGATTGATTATAATTTGTTTTAGGTTGAACACCTTCTTGTAGGATGAAGACTTCACTCATTTGATGTTATTACTGCTGCTGCTGCTATTGTGTCCATGATTGCTGCAAATTATTGGCATATTTTGTTCTTTTGCAGCATGATATATTCTTCAGACAGCACAATCTGAGCATGAGAAGCTACATACTTTCTGTATCCAGGAGGGTGGTTGTTAACTATATCTCGTCGCCAGAGGTTGGTTTCTTGAGAAGCATTGCTTCACGAGTCAACCCAAATGTAACTAAGCTGGTCTTCAGGTTTCTTGGACCAACTGATATTGATCCATCAACTAACCAGACTTATGATTCTCTCAAAAAGAATTTAACTTTTATAAAGACGTTTGCATCTGGAGTTCTTGTTCCTAAAAATTACATATGGCAAATGGATGAGGCACTTTACTTAAAATCTCATACTTCCATTGTCTCGGATGCACACAAAGCTGGCCTAGAAGTTTATGCATCAGAGTTTTACAATGATGTTCCTTTAAGCTACAATTATAGCTATGATCCACTGGCTGAATATTTGAATTTTGTTGATAATGGTGACTTCTCAGTTGATGGTGTGCTGTCTGATTTCCCATTAACCCCATCAGAGGCAATAGGTGAGCCATCTTTCTGTAAACATTAAGTATTATGCATCTTTACAGTTTGTGGTTATTCAACTGTAAATGGGTTGTTCCAGCAAAACAATAGTTGTATTTTCTTATTATCAGCTAATTGGCTTTGATTTTATGGGGATTTAGCATCAACTGCTAAGTATTCTAACATTCCCACTAATGATACATTAGTAACTGGGTTTTGAAGCTATTTAAATAATTCATTTCCTTTTCAAATCTTATCTTTGCTTTGGATGTTGATTTCTCCTTGTGCATTGCAGATTGCTTTTCTCATCTGGGGAAAAATGCTTCAGAACAAGGTAGCATTTCTGTGATGCTTGCTACAAAAAGATTTGACCTTGGATATCATCATATTGTTTGGAATGCCAATACTAATGCATATTGCTCAATTTTTTCATGATGTAGCAAAGTTGTTGGTCATCTCAAAAAATGGTGCAAGCGGAGATTACCCAGGTTGTACTGATTTGGCATACAACAATGCTATTTCAGATGGTGCAGATGTTATTGACTGCCCTGTTCAGATGTCAAAGGATGGCATACCATTTTGTTTGAGCACCATAAATCTTATTGACAGCACAACTGCTTCTCAGTCCCCTTTTGGTGGCCTTGCAACAAGTATTCCAGAGATTCATGAAGGCAGTGGAATATTTGCGTTTAACTTGACATGGAGTCAGATTCAGACCCTGAGTCGTAAGTTTCTATTTGTTTTGTGGTTGATATCTTCTGTGTTGTCCCTGTTCCAATGAACCATGATGGTTGTGCAGATATCTTGAGATAGATATGTGGAGAGCTGAATTATGTGGTACTCCAGTACTGTGCACTTATACCCTCATTGAATTATCAAAAAGTATAATCATGTAAGAAATGAATAGAAAGATAAGTGAAGCATTTATAGTCAAAATTGAGACCCCTCTAAAAGTTGAACTGAAAAATGTGCTGGTTGCTGCTGTAATGATCATAAATACCCACTCCGTATCTACTATTACAAGTTTAAATTTCACGTTGTGTTAGAATGTAAAAGATTTTGATCTTTGCATGCTCCTTTGGTCTCTTTGTTGGAGACCATGAGTTTATAATGGAAAAGGAACATAAATGGTTGTACCAAAAAAAAAAATGAAAAAGGAACCTAAATGTGGCTTGGCTATTACAATGTTGAGATTTTTGTAAAATTTTTTGGTACATTGGAATCGAAGTCCACATTTTTTGGTAAGTTAAGGGTGCTGGGGTTTGAACCCCAACCCTTCCTGAAGAGTTTTGCTCATGTGGCCAACTAGTTGCTTTAAGATTTTCGTATTTTTTGGTGATATCTTTTAATTTTTGGCCTCTAAATTCTGCTTGGACAATTTTGGTGCTATCTTTCACTGGATTTCTCTTTTTTTGGTTTAGAGTCAGTATGCCCATGACTGCTTGTCTAACAACATTTACAATCTTCTTTTTGACACCTTTCTATTTTATGGTAGCTGCCATATCAAACCCGTATTCAATGTACACCTTGTATCGGAATCCACTGTACAAAAATAAAGGAAATTTTCTGACGCTCTCTGATTTCTTGGCATTGGCAAAGAATGCTAGCTCTCTTTCTGGCGTCTTGATAAGCATTGAGGTAAGGTCTTTGATATGTTTTCTGTAGCTATGGTCTTTATGTGAATCTGCGTGCAATCAGTTTGTTGCTCTCTCTCTCTCTCTCTCTCTCTCTCTGTTAGAGTTCAGGTACTGTAGAAAACAGTTTCCATAGGTCCTTTATAAATCTGTGCATTGCCTGCTTTGGTTCACTCTGCATAGTGATCCACATTTAAGCTATCTTGCTGACTATAGGCCCTCCCAACTGAGGTCAGCTTTTAATACTTTTGCCTGTCTAGCTGTTTCCCTGTTTCACATTTGGACCATGCACTATGAGAAACTCTTTTTCTGGGTGTAATTGCAGCCTGATATAATGTCAGTCATACTGGATATGCTTTTGCATTATCACTCAATGGACCATCTTGTTTCAGCATTTGCCCAATGTGGACATCTGATGTTGTAGCAGTCTTAGGTTTTTGTTTTTCTTTGATGATACAATATGGATTTAGTGCTAGATTCTTCTGTTATACAATGGACAAGAACTTTCATACCTACTTTTATGCATCAGCAACAGAAAGATTACAATTTCTTCCCATGCTGACTGAAGCATTGTCTCTTCTGTTCCTTTCAGCACGCAGACTATCTGATAGAGCAGTTGCAATTACCCATAATTGATACAGTGCTTGGTGCCTTACGCAAAGCAGGTTATGTTATTGAGACACCTAAAAGGGTCATGATTCAATCCTCTAACAGTTCTGTTCTGATGGCATTCAAAGAAAAAAGCAATTATGAGCGTGTGTACAAGATTGATGAAGATATTCAAGTTGCTTTGGACTCAGCCATCGAGAATATCAAGACATTTGCTGATTCTGTGGTCATCCTCAAGGATTCTGTCTTTCCAGTAGAACAGCAATTCACCACTGCTCTTACATATGTTGTGCAAAAGCTTAAATCAGCTAAACTTCCAGTTTATGTTGAGACGTTCAGCAATGAGTTTGTATCTCAGGCATGGGATTTCTTCTCAGATGCTACTGTTGAGATTAACTCTTTTGTCATGGGAGCAAGTATCGATGGTGTAGTTACAGATTTCCCTCAGACCTCTGCTAGATACAGAAGTAAGTGCAGCTTTTGTATATATTTTGTTTTATTCCTTCAAAAGTTCAAGCTAATAAATGTGTTTAAGGTTCCACACATTCCCAAATAGCATAAATCATTCATCAGCTCGCTGATATCTGCAGAAAATTTAACATTAAGCCACCAGAATTACTTATGCAGCCACATTCTGTCCCGTAGAAATGAACTTTTGGAATATACACATGTCGTCAGATGTTGATGTCACCAGAAATGAATATGATATAAGATTAATATATCAACTTCTGCTTGCCATTATTGACATTATTATGTTCTATCCTTTCCAGAAAATTTATGCTTGAGTATGGGAAAAAATACACCTCCTTATATGAGCCCAATTGAGGCTGGTGCTCTCTTGCAACTTATGGCTCCTTCATCTTTGCCACCGGCTGAGGCTCCAACTGTGCTAACAGAGTCTGATGTGGTGGAGCCACCGTTGTCCTTTGGCACTGCAAGATCTCCATCCTCCGGTGGTGAAACTACTGGAGCACCATCTCCAAGACCAAATGGGCAGACTAAGATCGCGACATGCATCTTCATGTCACATCTTTTTGTGTTCTTTACTATCCTTTTCTTGCTCTGAATATATGAACTCATTTGCTTTTCCAAAGATCTTTCCAAGCCCTATTCATTTTCATCTGCTGTCTTTGGGGTCAGTTATCTTGGAGCTTGCTGCATGACTCTAGCAACCTGACCCCCACAACATGGCCCAAACAGCATCATGTTCTTTTTTGCCTTATTGCTGTAGGTACGTCGGTTGGTATTCCACGTTTATGTTGAGAAAAGGACTTTGTTCTTGAGAGGCACCTTGTTGGGACAGAATCCTTGTCCGTTTCCTTGGTTGTAAAATATGTTTATAGTCATTCTTAGGCGTTTGATATTTAATTAACATGATAAAAGCTTTGAGGAATGTTTGCGTCGAGTACTGATTGATGAGGACTCTATCATGTTCGCCAAGTTATTGCAATCGTTTATGGTGAAGTATGAACGAAAATGAATGTTATAACAATATAACTAGTTTGAGCTTTCCCGGTCAAGATATTCTCTATGTTTTAAGTGAAAGGCATGGTTTTTCTCATATTTCTACGTAAAGCTGTGGCAGCGAATGACTCGTGCAAACTCCTCGGATTCTCGTGAAAATGATTAAATGATTTTCTCTTTTGGGTCCAATTGGGGTGGAGAAGGAAATTTAACTATCAGCAAAGTTTGGAGTTTGACCATGATAGCCATTAGGTTATATTTTGTGGTTTAGGCAATCTATTAAAAGCTTTTTTCTTTTTGAGTCCCACCATGTGTATTTATTTTCCGACAACTTCGATGGAGATTGGAGATGGATTGTTGCTCTTTATTAACGTAAGACAAGGTAGTTTGATTTCTCAGTTCTCAAATAAGATGGTGCAGTTGCTTTTCATCCTTTTCTTTTGTCAGTTGGCTTTCATTCTGAAAATTAAAATGGAGAGTTTTTCAATTTCGGATATAACAAAAAATGATACTGAACACAGCTCACAGCTCACAGCTCATTGGTAGGATGTTTGCACGTTGGTAGGTAGTGCTAATGGGATCTGACGTGCACCTTTGTTCTGTGGTTGTGTCTCTAAGTCTACGTGCTTAGCAGTCCAAAAGTCGTTTCCGGCAGAGATCCAAGTCTACCTAGGAAAGCCCATATCACATGCATTACACTCCATGCAATTGGGAATCACTGTGGCCCCGTGGCATTTGAGGAATGAGGATGTTTTTTTTTTTTTTTTTTTTAATATCAAGATATTCCCTAAACTATATATTATATAATTTAAGTTATTTTATTATTTTTATAAGTTACACTTTCTTCAGAAGTAAAATTTTAAAAATAAATATAAATTATTAATCGTTAGAGTGTCTAGATAGACTATTAGAATACATTCAAGCTATTGCTTACAATAAAAGCAAAGTATGTTGACCTTAAAAGAAAATAAATAAATAAATTAATTAAAATTATGAGATACAATAGAATAGGAAGTTGATGATAACATCATCATCCTGTAATCCCCATATCATCTTA
This sequence comes from Rhizophora mangle, assembly GCA_037832345.1. Taxonomy (NCBI): domain Eukaryota; kingdom Viridiplantae; phylum Streptophyta; class Magnoliopsida; order Malpighiales; family Rhizophoraceae; genus Rhizophora; species Rhizophora mangle. The sequence continues at coordinate 609,665 of JBAPLJ010000439.1, read as the reverse complement.
TAAAGGAAACCGTGGTTAGGGCAGATATTCTATTCCAAAAGGTCTCAAAAAGTCCACACGTTTCTGTCCCAAAGAACAGTTGTCTAAAGCAACTGAAACTAGGGTCTCCTTGTTGAATTGATTTTCACTGCTTTGATATCCAACGACATTCCTTGAATCATGCTTTGATGTCATGATGTCATTTTGTGTGATGATCAGCTGCGACCCTCTGCATCTAACGAGCCAAGGCAAGCCTTTCGTAGGGCCAATGCGCACCGCACCGATCTCAAATTCTATTTACGCAGTGTTTTCAAACTTATAGCAAATTAAGATTTTATCAGAATTATAAAAAGAAATAATTAATTAAATTTAATTTAATAAAATTTTATTATTTAGATATAATTACTTGTATCATGTTTATATTATTATTATACTTTTTAATTCTTATATATTTTTTTATTAATTTAATAAAATTATAAATATTTATATAATTATTTAATAATAAAATTATAATTATTACGTTTCAATAATATTATTAAAATTATTATGTTCCAATATAAATCTCACCCATTTTTGTGAACAATTAATAATTAACCACTAAACATTTTACTTAGATCTCATTTAATATGAATTTTTTTTTTTAAGGTAAAGGGATTTGATCCCTTAATTGTCCCTAAGCTTCTAAGGTTTGCTGGCCAAGTGATTTATTTTTGTTGTTTAATAGTTTGTTTATTTGGAATGAGAAGATAGAATTAACTCTGCAACAAAAATCCAAGCATTTTGTTTTTTTTTTTTTCCACTAAATTAACCTGTGCAGTCACTATATCAATTATTCGGTAAAAGACTCTTTCAATTATTATTATTATTTTTTTTCTCTTTTGCCTTGCCTACTAAATTTTAGAAACATTAAACATTGCATTTGTTACGCAAGCGTGTTGTTGGAAAATGAATGTGCGATTACATTTATTTTCTTGTTTTTTGGGTTCATTAAGAGTTCACTGGACTTGAATTATATAATAAGAGAAATTTTACATTATATTATATTTTAATTTTTTTTCCTGTTTTATTTAGACTAAATGGATTTACTGCTAAGATTCAAAACCTTAACACCGACGTTAAAAAGAAAAAAAAAAAATATGTTGTTCTCATCAGTTGAGAGTTGAAAACAAGGTTCCAACGTCTTAATCAAATGTTGTTGTGCTTTTGTCGTCCAAATGCATCATAAAATTGTTGTTTTCTTTTAGATATTTTGTCATTTGCTTTAATCACAGACAATTATCTTGTTCTAAATCATGTATTTCACAAAATTAAATCCAGTTATTATTATTATTATTATTATTTTTAAATGGGGACAAACTCTAATGGCCAAATAAAAGCCAATTCATCCTTTTCTTCTACTCAAATAAATTGCTAGCGTTTATGGCAATTATCAACTTATATAACTCCAAACAATTAACTACCCCAATAAAAAGACAAATGTATATGATATGCGATTGAAGAGAACTGCCGCATGAGTATGGGTTAGGAAAAACAAGTGGATCAATGATTATTTTTTTAATCAATTTTAATTAGTTATTTTAAGAAAAATTTTAAAAAATAAAGAACATTTTAATTGATTACTTTATATTTATAATTTTTTATAATTCTCTCAAATTAAGTCAAATAATTTTTTTTTATAATTGAAATATATTTTCGCTTTTAATTTTAAAAGAATAAAATTTTAAAATTTATTATGTAAAAATTTCGTATATTAATTTTTTTTATGGGGGGGGGGGGGTTAACTATGACACATATGTTAACTCATTGTATGAGAAAATAATAAAAAGATTATTCAAGCTGGGTTCTCAAATTATTGACACCAAGAAAGAGCTTTTGTTCCCCGACATCTAATTTGAATTGAATTCTTTTTGAGAGGTGGAAGGAAGAACGTTGGAATTTAGAAAGGCAGACATGTGACTTGCCCATGTGCGACAATACACGACCACAAAAGCGGACCAATCACCATAGTTTGGGGTCCACAAAAGTGTGGGTCCCATATCATGTCATGCTTACCTATGCATCCACCTAGGATATTTTCGGGACAAAACACGGACAGAACACAAGGTCCATGATTGGATCCGTGTCATGTAAACGACGCTGTCAGTAATACAAATATTAAAAAAGTTAGGAAGACATAACCGTAATACGTTTTTTATAATTATAATTAATAATTATGATAAATTGATATTTATTTTGTCTTGAATCTGAAATATACTCTCATCCCAAAAAAGCCAGCGTCGGCCAAACGCCAGGCTGACGTTCCAACCTAACAAAGAAAACTTCCTTCAGCTGAACGAAATTCCCACGCGGGTCTTAGAAAATTACTCTAAAAGTTTCCATACGTACATAGAAAATTACAAAGAAAGCTGACGTTTTGCAGTTAGGCTCTCCAAAACCATACGCATTTAGAAAATTACTCTAAAGTTCCCCTATATATATATCTGTATATATATCACCCTGACTCTCACATTTGCAGAACAACCACATTATAGTTTTGATAGAGAAAGAAGGAAAAACAAAATGGCTCAGAGAGAGAATCTTTGTGCCCTTGAAGAGCCAAGACAAGTGGTGAAAAAGTTGTTGGCTACGCCCCAATACGAAGGAGTAGGAGCCATTGTTAGGAGGAGCATAGGAAGGTCTGCAATGAAACAAAGTTGAAAAATCAATGTCACGATTCTTCATTCCATTCAGAATTTGAAAAATTTGAGGTCTTTGGATTAATGGGTTTTTGCTTGTTTATAGGTTTGAGCTGAGATACCTTGATCCTTTCCTTCTGTTGGATGAGTTCTCTGGTGGGCGCTCTGTTTTTGCTCTGTTTTCTCTGTACTTTTTTTTTTAAATGCAAAGTAGTCGGTTGTGGTTATTCTTATCTTTATTGCTCTTGGATGTTTCAGTTACTGCACCAGCTGGATTTCCTGATCATCCCCATAGAGGTATGGTTCTTGCATCTTGGTCTTTTGTTTCAATTCTGCATTGGCTGTGATGGTGAACTCTGCAGTTTGACATGGAAAATGGAATAGGTTATGATTGTTATCATTGTTCTTGACAGGGTTCGAGACAGTTACCTACATGTTGCAGGTACGAAAATTGGTAAATTAGCATTGCTTGACTTGTTATTAAGCATTAATCATTAGTTTTATGCTAATAACGCTAGGGACATATGGGAATGAGTTTGATTCTAGCGTGCAGCCTCAAACACCCAAAAAAACTCACAACCCAACTTGTAAAACTAACCATTACTGATCATTTGACTAAACGTCTCCATTCACTTCTAATTGGCAAGATGTCATCGTCCAGTCGGCCTACCTCCAATGCCAATTATCAGGCCATGTGATAACAGTAACAGTATATTAGTTTATGTTATATCTGCAATATCACTGTTGCTATATGATGACATATTTTTTTGTGAAATTTTGTCTGACACAATATTAAAAACCCATTAAATTAAAAAAACCCAAATTGTTGGGTGAGGCCAAAAAATGGATCGCATGCCTACAAATCCGGAGTTCAAGCAGGGGAGAGGGAAGCAAAAAAATGAAAATTTAGAGAACCCCAATTGACCTGACTAGTGATTATTTCGTTTGATTGTTACTTGCCAACATGACATGACTTGCAATTTAATTAGTTGAAAGCAACTGCTTAATCAATCAGGGAGCTGTCGCACATGAAGATTTTGAAGGGCACAAGGGAACAATAAGGGCTGGCGATTTGCAGTGGATGACAGCAGGAAGAGGGATTGTTCACTCAGAGATGCCTGGACCACAAGGAACCCAAAAGGGTTTGCAATTGTGGATCAATCTCCCCTCAAAACATAAAATGTATGCACATAATGCCACATGTTGTCGCAATAGTCCACTGCAATTGACTAGCTGTCGAACTACAGCCACAGAATGCAAGAGCCAATCTTGTTTCATAATTTTGGAGCAAGAAAAGGTTCATGTCACACATCACTATTATGATTTGTCATCATGATTCTTCTTCCCCAAAAAGTGCTTTCGAATGCACCACTAAAATTTTATCTCTATCCAGCTTGATAGTGGCATGCTGCTCCTTTACAACTTCGCTTTTCCTTGAGCCCCATATTGGATGTAGAATCTTTTCATTATGCTTGTGCCACTTATTCTTTCATATTCCTCCCACGATTCCAAAATTAATCGATTAATTCAAATAAGTATTGTGAATATTTCATTTTTGACTCTTGAGCATGTAATTCTATTTTGGCAAAAGTTTTCTCCTCTGCATAAATTTCGAACACGGTCATCAGCATGTTGATTAGACATGAACCACTTATTTCTTTGTTAATGATTGAATGTCAGAAAAATAGTGTTAATATAATTTCACATCAGTGTGTGGATGACTTTATCTAAGCTATGTTCAATTAGTGATAATCATTTATCAATTGTATTCAATGGTGCAGGACTGAGCCCAGATATCAAATATCCAGCAAGGACATTGCAGAAGCTACAAAAGAGGGGGTCAAGGTCAGAGTCATAGCTGGTGAGGCCTTGGGGACTAAATCACCAATCTATACAAGGACTCCTACCATGTACTTGGATTTCACACTCAAGGCAGGAGCTCACCTTCAACAACCATTACCATTGTCGTGGAATGCATTTGTATATGTGTTAGAAGGTGAAGGTGTTTTTGGCACTGCAAATTGCTTGCCAACATCAGCTCACCATCTTCTTCTTCTAGGCACGGGAGATGGGCTGGAGGCATGGAACAAGTCAGCTAGACCTCTCAGATTCATTTTGGTAGGAGGGGAACCACTGGGTGAGCCTTTAGTCCAAATTGGGCCATTTGTGATGAACAGTCAAGAAGAGATAGACCAGACGGTTGATGATTTTGAGAACTGTGTCAATGGGTTTGAGAAAGCAAGGCATTGGAGATCCCAGGCAGCTATTAGCCTTGGTTTTTAGTTCCGTAATTTATTCTAAGCATTTGTTGGTCCATTTTTTAAGACAAGGAAAAAACACACACACACACACACACACACACACACACAAGAAGAAGAAGAAGAAGAAGAAGAAGGAAAATGTCCTGGCTGAGTACTTGTTTCTCATTAAGTTAAGCATGCATTTCAACAGTTCCACACAGGTTAGGGATGGATCAGCAGTCTAGCCATTGTGCAACAATGACGAATGCTGCAAAGTCTTTGTAAATCGAATATGAAAGGATGGAAAGAGAATCATTGCCTGTTTCCCCCATCTTCCAAAGAAAACAGTTAGCTTACTCTTAGCAAAATTGTATGTAGATTTATTGATCGTAAAACTGTAGGAGTTGAACTAGCTGTCCATTGGGTTCACATTATTGTTATCATTATGATTATTAATAATCAACGTTGCATTCCACAAGACTCTTTTGTATATCCTCACCAATAAAAAGACTCGCAAATTATTAGCGAGACAACAAAGAAGTGACTTTCAATCTCGTCGTGAACATGACATATTGTTGATAAACCACAAAAAGCAAGCAACTTCGAGTGCACGCCGCCGCCGCCGCCGCCACGAACGCCACCACCGCCCACACATCGTCCTAACTCCCCCACTAAAGTTGTTGGCCACTGAATTTGTCACCCCCAGGTCCCAATGGTCGGATTGCAATACAGGTCCAAAAAATGTATGATATGCTCAAAGTGCCAAAACGTTGACCAATTTGATGCATGCAGGCCAACAAACCCATATAATTAAAAGTTGGGTGTTTGATGGTGCTCTAGTTGGGTTCCCACTAACTAAACAACAATGCATAAAAAAGCATATGCATTTTCTTTGCCTTAGCTTGTTGGCGTTGACTTCATGCTCCAAATCATGTTTTGACATTATTGATCAAACATTTTTTTTTTTTTTTCACTCTTCAAGAAAGTAATTGAATCCTGATTTACATTTTAATTTTTAAAATTGACACTCCAATCAAGGACTTACATCCAAGACATCTAAAATGAATGATTAATTTATTAATTGAAATATTATAAACTCTTGTATTATTATACTTATTATAAAGCGCAATGTCATTCCTTTCTCTCTCTCTCTTTCTCTTTTTTTTTTTTTTTTTTTTTTAATTTTTTGGGAAAAGGAAACAAAACAATATGGCCAAGTACCAATTGCCATGGGCTAAGGGATATGTTGACCTTATCGATATGGAGGAATTGTAAGCATTGGTAAAAGAAAAGGATCAGAGACTTAATTACATGTATTCAAATCTTTTGTGCTAATTTTATTCAGAGCAATAAATAAATAAATAGTCGTATAATTTTCAATGATTTGTTATTAATAGTATTATAATAATATAATAGATATACTTATATTTTATTAAAAATTAAGATTTTATAATACACCATTGTTACCCAAAAAAAAAAAAAAAAGCACGAGAATTTCATAGAGTAGAGTCTAAAGTTTGGTGTACGGAAACATCTCGAACTTAAAATAGAGGAAGTAGGAGTAATAAACAAAAGAAATGTTGTGGAAAATATTGAATATTTACATAATTTCGATGAAATTTTAATATATTATATCAAAATTATAAAAGAAATATTTTATTTAAAATATAAAATATATATTAAATTTTAACGCAAATTATAAAAAATCAAATTAAATTTACCACAATTTTAATAAACTTTTTCCTGTCCTGTATATACACGAAAAATTTTGGATGCGTCTTGCTAGCAAAGTGAAAAAACACAAACAGGCGCAAAAGGTGTTGAAAATTTTCTGTCGCGGCGGTAAGGCATAGAGCTTCAATAAATTGTAACGATCTTATTAATTTGTTTGGTTAATTACACGAAATAGCAAATTTTAATCCTAATTTAACATCTAATTCTTTCCCTTTGTTTTGGCAGATTAATCTTTCTGTCTTAAGAAGAAGAAGAAGAAGAAGAAGAAGAAGGAGCAACCGGAAAATGGGCACAAATAGCCATTAGAAGCGCACGTCTTTTGAGGGTATTGGGTCATCTAGGCGAAGCCGCACTTTGTGTGCTTTTTGGGGTTTTAGTTGGGTGAGATTTTGCTTGTTGTTGCAGAGGTATGCCCGCCAACTGTTTGATGAATTGTCGCTGATAGAGGTCACCCCTCATTTTTACCTTTTTTTTTTTTTTGAGTGATTTGAAATGGGTTTCTGGTGTAAACATTTAGTAATATTTATTTGGGGTTGGGGGGGAACTGGTCTATTCAGGTTGTGAACTCATTGCTTCTTGTTTCTTGCAGATTCGGAGCTGCATTTCTAACGAAATTATAGTTTTTTTGAGGTACTCATGGAAGCACCATAGGCTGCTTATTGATGTTTGATATATATAGTTCAATCTTTAAACATTTATATAGACTTGGTTCTATAATGGTTTTCTTGGTTTTTGGCTGGCAGATTAAAGGTCATTTGTTTTGGTTTGTGCTCCTAGGTAAAGCAAAATATGGGGCTGTGTTACCCTTCAACGCCCAAGCAACGCAAAATGCAAGTGGCATGCTTTGTGTTCGGAGCCACCCTTTTCGCCATTGGTGCGCATCTGTCTTTCGTCAATGTTGCTCCTCAGCAGGCCCGCATCAAAGCTCGAAACGAGGCCATTAGAGAGATATACGAAAAGAGAGAACAAGCTCGAAACGAGTTACTTAGACAGAGATTGGAAAGGAGAGAAAGGCAAAAATAAACGCTGGTTGTTGCTCTAGTTGTTACTCATCTATTTGTGTTTACCATCTTTAACATGGCTACATGCCCTATGTTTTCTTTTTCTGTCTGTCGGTATCAAAATTTGAACCTTAATTACTAGAAATAAGAGTAAAATTACTCTGCTACCAAATCACACTCTGGTGGAATGTATGCTTCTTTTAGGATGGATGATTTTAATGGTACAGCCATAACCTCTGGCCCGGGGTATGTTGCATCTGCAGTGTACTGTGGTGACGCCACTTTGGCTGCATAGCTGCACTTGACATTGCCTTTTTTCAAGTACCCTCTACTTTCCGTGCACATCTTATCAAGGACAGGTTGTAAGTGTTTGAACAAAGATGATACCATAGCTATTTTTCATTTGGTTTCTCCAGCTATTTCTCTTTGGGTTTCTGTGATCTTGTTTGGAATAAAAATGTTTTCTGTTTGCATAATGCCAGCAAAACAGACAACTTGTGTTCAAAAAACTGAAGTTGGTTTAACAAATTATTGCCCAATTAGAAGCTTTGATAGATATGACTGTTTAATTGATTTATTCTTGCAACATGAAGACCTTGAATAGATTTGATTGTTTGCCTATGATCACCGATACGGGGTGAAAATTGAAAAACCGATTTAACTGCAAACAAACTGGCTTGGCTTGCTCCCTTCCACTTCCATTAACTCGCAAGCCTCCAACTACAAAAGTTGGAGGCATAACTTTCAAACTAGTGGTGAAGCATTTTGCCCCCATAAAAACTCGTTACCATCAAACTCAGCATACAATATCGAAGCTGAGGACTGAATGTCTAACAATACCATTTAATAAAACAAATGCCAGTGACAAATATTCTAAACACCTGTTTAACAAAAGCATGGTTTGGAGCTTCAAGTAAGATCGCCCATCTCATCGCAAGTTCAATGATTCCAAATTAAGGGAAAATAAGCAAGAAACACAAGTCTGATGACTATAAAGCTCGAGCAACAAAATTTTAGGCAGCGCCAGCTCCCTTGCCCTTCTTCCTCTGTATTTTCTTCATGTAGAACTCCAGCTCTTTACCCTCCAAGATGTATCTGTAACCAAATAAAAGTGAATAAGTGAGAAACAACCATATTGAGAATAGAAAATATCTTGCACCATTACCCGGTAAATTTTCATTCTCCCATCGACTATTTAAGCTTGAAATCCTTTATCAAGCAAAGAGTTTAAAAGAGGAAAACAGGGCATGCCTAGGTCATCTCCAATCAACATTTCTAATTTGTGACAAGCTAAAATATCAGAAGGCAACAGTGAGACAAAAAATAAACACTGATGACTATGTGCATGTGACTTGTTTAGTGGTCTAGGACTGCTAAATCTTGGCCTAGAAGCAGAAAAACAGTAGCAAATCACATACCCATCAGCACGGCCACATTGACCAGGGCGTGATGAAATACAAGCAAGTAAACGCCCACCACCACTGCTCCTCAATATGTGGATCAAGCTGGCGATTTTGCTGTCTCTTTTCCAGCTTCCTCAACACATGGTTACTCTTCTTCTGCTCCTCAGTTGCTGCTTCACCTTCCTATCAAAAAATGAATTGGGGGAACAAAGAAGGAGTTTAGTTAGCAAACATCTTCCAACTTAGGAATCAAAAAATGAAAACAGCAAGATAAACTCCAATCAAGCACTGAATCACCAATTCTGGTCTCAAAAACACAAATTTTCCTATCGAAATGTGTGTTTTTGTTCATCTTAGCTAATATCCACAAAGCATGGTCATAAAACACCAAATGATATCAGGTCACTACAGACTTGAGACCTTGCCAAAGTGAGAGGTTCACTTCAACGAAAGGAAATGATGGGATGGGACAGTTGGGGAAAGTTTAAATCATACCTCTCCATCCTTCTTGGTAGCTGCTGCAGTTTTCTTCTTGCGACCGATGTCAACTCCATAGTGCTGCAGATACCACTGCTTGAAAGGCACTGCATCAACTTGGATGATGGCACTTTTCACCAAGGTTTGAGTACGGACCAGCTCATTGTTAGATGCATTGTAGACCACATCAAGAATTCTAGTCTTCCTGGTCACAGCCTCACTCCCCCATGAGTAGTTCCCAGTATCAAGCCTCAGAGCACGCCACTTCACATTCCCTCCTCTAACCCTAATCCTCCTCACTGTCTTGTTACTAGACAGCTTTGTACTTGCCGGCTGCCTTCCGAGCTCATACCTGTAAGGAGAAACATGCCCATTAACTGTCAACACTCAATAAAATTTGAAAATTCAAGCTGACCAACAACTACATTTGCTATTTTTCAGAACCATAATTGCTCTATATATCTGAAGCTAAAAATAGATACTAGCAAGAAAGTGACATCTGTTTAAGCTGATTGTATTACAGATTATAAAATTTTTACCCTTCAATGCCATTAGTGCAATACAATGACTCTATCTATCTCTCTCTCTCTCTCAATCAGTCAAATTTCTATGTAGTAAACCATAAATCTAAGCCAAACTCCAACTAATCTCAAAATAATTGCATCTTGCACACAAATGAATAACGCAACTACCAGAAGCACAACTGATAAAAAAGCCATCTGCAAGCCCAAAACTACAGATTCAAACTTTTCAAACTGCTACATTCATTCTTATTCTCCTCAACTTCCTCCAACCCAGATGAGTTCAAAACAAATACCATGAACTGAAGAACTCATAATCACAATCAGCCAAAAGAAGAAAAAGGAAGTATTTTTAGTAGTTACTTGCGCTTCTTTCTCCAAGCCTTCTTCTTGCCACCAGTGGCACGTCTCTTGTGCATCGAATCACGAGAAATCCCTATTGACCCATATCGACATTAGCATCAGTACCCAAAAAAATACGTTAAGCAAAAAAGAAAACATGGAAAAGATGCTAAATTTACAAGATTTAGAGAAATCTGAGAAATACCCATTTTTGCAGAGACAGGGTTCTAAGGCTTTCTCTTTCTCACAAGTCCCAAATCTCCACGAAGACGCCGAAGGATTTCAGAGACATGTAATAAAGGTTGGGCTGGCCGGGAGGTTATAGCGGAAAACCCTAATTGATGAAATTACTATATTACCCTTTTCTTTCATTGTGAATGTTTGGGTTAATTGGTCAATGAATTAGCGTCATGGCCGAATGACAATACGACACAGTGTAGTCTCATCGCTTTACAAAGCGCAAGTAACCCCTGGATTACAGTGAAATTACTATAATGTCCTCAGCTTTGTAATTGTAGCCAACGCAAGAAAAGAGATCACTTTGTTCAGCAATGGCGGCCCCAAGCAAGTCGTAACCCATATGCCTATTATGCTTCTAAAAATTCCTATCCCAAGTTGCTAGTGGTGGTTCCTAACCTTCCATTCTGTCCTTCTTCTGTTTGCTTTTTGTGAATTGATGCAGAGCTATGTAAAACTTGTTGCTAATAACTAGAGGCACGTGTACTCCACCCCTCTATCAATCTTTTTGTCAGCAAGAACCCAATATTTACTTACATTTTGAAATCAAAATATGGGGTTTTCGATGACGGGTTCATTCAAGTCTCATTGTTTGGTGAAAAATTTTGGCGAAAATTCTCTGAAGATTCAATCCTTCAAGGAAAGAAGGGCGTTTGGTATTGACATTAAGCGTCCAAAGCTCAGGCTTTTCTCCAGAAGCTTTTCATTGTGCAGGAATGAAAGTTTTGATTTTGAAGAGAGAGCAAGTCCAGGAGAGGTAATTCTTGGTGCATTGCGTTGTTTTTGCTTTGGAGGGTATTTGAAGTGATGCAAAACCTGAGTGAGCTTAAATTGGAATTGATTTTCAATCTGCTTGCATATTGGTTGTTGAATGACCAATATAATGAGAGATTCTTGATGCAAACAGAATCGTGGGATTGTTATTGTATAGGCTAGTTTTGGACAGGGAAAGAGATAGCGGTAGAAAAACAATTTTAGGAGCCTTTTAAGGTAATTTTGAAGTATTGTTGACTAAGTTGAAAAGGGGATGCTTGGAAGATTGAGCTCATGGCTATAGGCATCCTTGTTTTTGTTGAATACTCTTTGTGTATCCAAGTTTTTACAATGCCATCTTTTACTTTAGCTCTGATTTGCTTTATTGATATCCATTCCAGTTGAATTCTTGAATTCTTTATATTTATGATGAATAATGGGAAGTTTTATTTTATAATTTGTATCTATGTTTGAAGATTAGAGAAGAGATACAAAGATGCTATGAGCTTATACACAGACTTGGAAGGGGAGTTACCTATTTGGGTTCTTCGAGAATGGGACCGAACCATCCGCACTATTTGCAATCACTGGAGTTGGGTAAAGAGGCAAGTGATTCATCCTGTATTTCCATAGAGAATGCGTATAAGTTCCATCAGTTTTCCAAAAAGCTGGACTTCATTGTGAAACACATGGTTTCAAATTTATCAGATCGCAAACAGAACTTTGAGGGAATTTTCTATCTTACCTAGCAGATTGCAAAGCTTTTGGACTGTACTTCTTGGACTGGGGCTGGTTCAGGCTTAATGGATGCTGTTACAAAGGGAGCACTGGAAGCAGGAAAGGTTGTTGGTGGATTTAAGATAGCAAAAGAAGCTGGTCAATGGACAGCCTCAAATTTCCATGCTTACCTACCGTCAGACACATATGTTACATGCAGGTATAAACATATATTGTGGATGCCTTCTTGCCTTTGTATTTGAGGTGCACAAATTGGATATGAACTATCTATAAATGAAATGCAGATTTTTCTCTGCAAGAAAGCATGGGTTGGTGGATGCCGTAGTTAGGAATAACAAATCAGATAGGACAGCTGTGGTTGCTCTACCTGGTGGAATTGGTACACTAGATGAGATGTTTGAGATTCTAGCTCTCATTCAGCTAAAAAGAATTGGATCAAAGCTCCCAGTTCCCTTCCTTGTGTTGAACTATGACTCTTTCTACACAAAGCTCTTAGACTTCCTTGATTCTTGTGAGGAATGGGGTACTGTCTCCAAAGGAGAGGTTGCATCTTTGTGGAAGATATGCAACAACAATGCCGATGCTTTGTCTTATTTGACAGATTTCTATAATCTCACCTCTTTTTAATGTTGTAACAATCAGGAAAGTGACTCAATGAAACCGTCACCTCTGGCCGAATGCATGCAAACATATTCTAATCTCATTTCACGTAATGTTAAGCATCAGGAACATGTGCTCCTCCTCTTCTTTTTAAATGATTTCGAATCACCTGCGCTGCCATCGAGAGAGCTAGAGGTTGTGGGTCTCCCGGGGAGGGGCCGAGGTTGAGGCAGACTCAAGCTTTTCAGCTGGAGGAAGATTTAGATCTCCGCCTCTGACAGAAAGAGTAAGATCACCTATGACTGGTAAGACCCACTCGATCCAATCTGTCAATGCAATAAGGAGGGCAGCCCCCTTTCAGTCCCACAACAAATGTCCTAAATACGTCATCACCCCCTCCTCCGGAGGCTGAAAAGCATTCTGCGAAGGAAAAGCAGAAGCAGAGAAGATATACGTGACCACATGGAATCTGAACAACAATTTTTATCCGGTCTGACCGAAAAATCAGATTTCCTTTTTGTGCCACATGCGCTTTTCTTCTCATTTTGTGTTTCCCCAGACAAATAAATAAACGTGTAAAAGCAAACTCTCCAAATTGTTTCACGACCTTTATGTCAGAATCAGGAAAATCAAATGGGCCTAAGTGCTTTTTCCTTAAGCTTACGTTTCAGATATACCACGTCCCTTTCTTTACCATATGAAATCCAAAATTTGATATCTGAGATTCCGTAACGAGTAGAGTCCTGCAGGAGCATGATCGACGATTTTCTGGTTAAATACATCTAAGAGAAGTTTTTCCATGCTTTCCGCATTCGGTTCTAGCTATTTCTGCGCCATTTGATCGACCTGAACAACATATACGGATCCCCTCCACCCATTTCTTCATTACTAATGGCATATCCTTTACTATTCTAGTAAAAATGGAACCAAACGATCTTTTCTTGTTCCTCTGTCTTGAACTCTTGATAAACAGATTGAATCTTGACCGACCCCAATTAAGATCTTAGTGTTTGTTCTATTAGAAAATAAAGATCACACTTTTTTCAAATAAGAGTTTCTGTTTCTCAATCTCTATCATCATCTCTATTCCATTTATCAATTCTCCTATCCTACCTAAGTTTATGAGATATATCATTAAGGGAACAACTATTCCTTTACTGATTGGAATGATATTATTGAAATGATACTCTTTTTTTTCTTGCTTCGGAACTCTTTCCCTTTCTTCTTGTTGTTTGTCAGTTAACTCGTGATGAGGATCAGGAAGCACCCTACCAGATTTGAGAACAGTTATCATTTGCCAAAACTGTAGGCTCGGGATAAGGAAGAAGCGGTATGACCAAGTGACTAAAGCATGGGATCGGTAGAGATCGATCTAAAAGACAGAAATCATGTAATGTTAATGTTTATGAAAAATGAGTATCCCGTATTACTTGTAATTCTTTAGTAGTGATATATAGTATTTTTATGGAGAAACAACCAAGATAATAATTTTGCAAATTTAAAATTATATTTTTATTTTTACTCCTTTTATTTTGTAACTATCCCTTTCCTATCATCTCTCAAATTCAATTCAATTATTAAATAAATGAGATATTAACCAATACTCAAAATAATTTAATGAGATATATTATATATCAAATTTCTATCACCTTTAAAAATATTACCCATTTAAAATTTCATAAATAATTTAATTATTTTTTATTCAATTTCCTCTAATATACTATTTATAAAAAAAAAAAAAAAAAAAATTTAAAGGATTTCACTAATATATCGAAAATATCCCTAGTTATTTAAACTTGCATGATTGGAACAGTTGGGTCAGGGATATTTTCGATTAATAAAACATTTTGTTAGACAATTGATTTAAATATACCAAGAATTTCAAATCAAAACTAAAACATCTACCAAAGTATAACTCACCAAAGTAGGATTGTTTCGTGTCCACTAATGTATTTAACGAACATTGAATAGTTTGTGTGCTTTGTGAGAAACACCAGTAAGGAGCTTGTAGCAGAAATCTCTTGGATCCAACTCTGAGTTCCAGTAGTTTCGTATCATAAATATTAATATTTGATTTCCAACGTGCCCAGAAAAATCTTTTAAGAAAATAACATACCATGCAATTCTAGAGTGGACAAGTGGTTATCCCCCATGTTCACAACTTGGTACATACTCTATGTTTGGGTGTGCCAACTGCAGTTTACGGTACAGTTCACATTAAACAGCATCTACATTTATCTGAGTTCCGCTCTTTGTGCAGCTTGTTTACGGTCACAAGAGGGCGAGCCCCCCCCGGGAACCGGTGCACGAGGGGGATTTTTGGTCCGTCGCGGTGGGTGCCGGAAGAGAGTTCTGAAGCCAAATTTTCTTGTGACGGTAAGATTTTTTTTTTTTTTTTTTTTTTTATATTCACTACGCCAAATTATCCTTTCCAAGTCTTTTTAAGAGAAAGGTAAATAACTCTTGAAGAAAATAAAAATCTATAATACAAAAGCGATAACGAGAAAATCTTAATTTTAGATTTGATTGAATCTTTTCTGGTTATTTCAATTTATTACGAATATTTAGGAAATAAAATATCGTGGAGAATTTTGCATGTGGATTACGAATTTTTGCTTAAAGTTAGGGGGGGGGGGTGGATTCCAGAACCGCCAGTTCCACGGTCAAGGGGGACCAAAGTTGGTTGACCCATTTTAGTCATCATCTCTAACTTTTGGCTGGGCTGACTCCAGTTCGTACGATTACGTTTTTTTATTTTTTTATTTATTTAAACTTTGGTCTAATTCCAAATCGAACCAACATTTTAATTTATTTTTTTTCTTAAATAGTAAAAAATCCTTTCGAAACCGATCGTTCGTTCAACGTTACGGCTGAGATTCTTTTCCTCCTTCAAATCTCATCAAACCATAGTCCATCTCTCCTTTTTAATAGTACAAGAGATGAGCAAATAAATGATCCTATGATTATTTATGTAAAAACAATATATTTTATAGTATTAAAAAAATAAAAAAATCAACTAAATATTTTAAAACATGAAAATTCATGGGAAATAATTGTAATTTTGCAATTTAATGTCCCCTCCCACCAAAAAAGGAATAATAATTTCATTAGGAATAACAATGAGCTTGCTATTTTTAGCTTTTTGATTGCCGTCAATGTCAGAATTTGCATGGTTGTTAAAGGGAGTTCCATTATCAACTGTTTTAGCTTTCTTGGTATTTTTCAAATTTGTCAATATAGGAAGAAGAGGAAGAGGAAGAAGGAGGGCATTACGTTACGCTGCATTACGGCAAAGATATAAAGTCTCTTTTTCTTTTTAAAATGTCTGGTTATGTTCCCGGAGAAGTGCTGCAAGAAATCCTGTTCAGGCTTCCTGTTAAAAGTCTTGTGAGATGCACTTGTGTGTGCAAGTTGTGGAACTCTCTTATCAAAAGCCCCACCTTCATTGCCGCCCACATGCACAGGACCATCCCTGCCACGGGTCCCCTGCTCCTCGCTCGAGTATACAGCAAGATTCCAAAATATTACTTTCTTCAAGAAAACTATTATCTCCATTTTGACAGTGAAATTATCATTCCTTACAAGCGGCTTTCACTCCCGATTTATCCCTATCATGGCAACGATAATTTCCGGGTGATTGATTCTATCAATGGTGTGATTTGCCTTGCGGATGATGCCGGAATAATCAGCTATGACTATATCCTGTGGAATCCTTTCATTGAGAGATATTTTTATCTTCCAGAGCCCAAGTTTAGATATTTGCTTTATGGCCCGTTAGATCTCTTTGTAGGGTTTGGGTATAGTTCTGAGACCAGTGACTTCAAAGTGTTGAGAATGGTTGAGCTTGAGAGCCAAAATTGTGGCCTTCGAGTTGAGGTCTTCTCACTTAATGCTGGCACTTGGAGGGATATTACCAGGGTGGCACCCAGGGATACTTGCATTGTTCGGCGTAGCCCTCAAGCATTTGTTAATGGGGTTATCCATTGCATTTGCTCTCGGCGTGATGGAAGAGTGGCCCGGAAATTGGTTGTTGGGTTTGATGTGGGTCATGAGTGTTTTTGTGAGATCGTGTTGCCAAAAGAATGTGGGCGAGCTTTTGATTTGTCTATTTCCAAATATAAGGATTCGACAATTGCTGCCTTTCAAATGTGCGTTGATGGCCCCAGGGAGTGCAAGGTATGGGTTATGAAAGAATATGGTGTGGTGGAGTCATGGACTAAAATTTGTCAGTTGGTCTTGCCTGATGATGTCCTTATGCATGGTCGCTTTAGGTTGCCCCAAAACATGTTGCATAAAGCATTGGGATTTACTGCAAATGGAAACATACTACTCGAAAAAATATGTGGAAATATTGTGTCCTTGGACATCACAACACAAGAGACAAGGGGTTCAATTTGTGAGGGACAAGGCTATCAATCTTTCATAGCTAGTCATGTGGAAAGCCTAATGCTACTGAACAAAGTATATAGAATTGGGCAAGGATATGTTTGTCGCTGATGGCACCCTCAGCAGAATTGATGTGGGTGATGATGATGCAATTTCTGGGAGAGATGCAAATTGCATCATCAGTGCCCATACTGTGGACATATGTTGATCACACTATATGTTTTAGAACTTCTGCTACTTAAGATTGGCTTTTAAATAACTAAACTTGCTATGAATTAGGTCCTAAACGACAGAAACTTGTTCCCATATTCTTCTCTCTCTGTTGTCAGATATTTGCCATATCTATTTTGGAATAGCTTGCTTTCTTTCTTTGGGTGCACCGAGCACTGGGGAGAGGAAAAGAAAATAAAAACAGATAAGATTGCATTAAATCATCATTGTGAACTCTAGCTACTCTAAAGAAGGGAGTCTGTGTGCATGAGGCTCTCACATTGTATAGTCTAAGAAAAATCAACATACGCAGTTTTACTCTTGTTTTTACAACAATGTTGTTCTGAGAGTCTCTAACCTGATAAGTTTGGACAATTTGATCATTCACAAGTTTAATTGTTAATCCAATGGGGTTTAAGGGGTTTAATGTTTACTATTTTCAGAAGACTGCAATACTATTGTGTGTCACTTTTCTGTGATTTTCTTTTTGTTCTTCTCTCCATTCTCTCTCTCTCCCTCTCTCTCTCTCTCTCTCTGAAATTAGACTGCTGTGTAGAACATCTGTTGTACTTATTTATTTCTCAGCAATGAAACCACACAACCTGTGGACCATAATTTTCTGGATTTTCTTTGTGGAAGTTTAGGTTGCTTCTATAAACATACTTATCAAAGATAGGTAGCTAACCAATCTCTTATTCCCTTCAGGTTGATATGAAAGCATGTGGTTTAGTGGATTCTGGGTGGCATGCTTCTTTGATTTTGAAGCAGCTATAGTTTTGAATCATGTTTAGATTAACTGTCATGTTACTTGACTTAAAAGCTGATGTTGTCTGTGAGTTCTCCGGTGTATGTTAGCTTTGTATATCTTCAAGGCATGAAGAGCATTACTTCTCGTGTTTGAACTTCCTATTTTGATGGAAATTGAAAATGCTTTGCAGTAATACCTTAATAATTGTGCTTTTGAGGTTTGATCTACTAGGCGGCATTGAATTTAGAACATATTAGGGATGAAAGTAGAAGAAATGGTATGGATAAATCATGGTGGTGAGAGACATGCAATTATGCAGAATGTTTTACTGCCGATTAGTACTGATGCTGAGGAAACATTGCACTGCTGGTGTTGGTATCTACAACTTCCTACGGAAGTGCAAAATTCAAATAAAATTTTAGGGATTGGAAGGCTGATGCATGTATATGGTGGCCATGACTAACAGTTGAAAATAGAACTAGGATTCTTATGAGTTTGCCTTGTCTGGCATGACCCGGGTTTGGAACCAGTAAGTTAGTGAATGGGAACCTGCCATGGCTTCAGGCTCCTGCTTCTCTTTTTCCCCTTGGACCATTACAACCCAAACAGGCTCATAAATAAACATGGAGACACCCCAAAAAATAAAAGTGTCACAAGCTCAACTAAGAGTCCATGTGCTTAGAGACTAAACAAAAAGATTTGTCTCTGTCCTATGGAAGATATATATCTTATCTTAAGCCCAGGAAAGATAATCATTATGAAGTCCATAACTATAATATGTGTGTCCATGGGGATAGAAATGGGTCATAGGATAGCTTGGGGGATATTGATACTGACACTGTGGGTCTCCTCTACCAGAAATGCATGCCATCCCATGTTCAACATCTATGCTGTAGTTAACCCCTAAATATAATATATATCATTGAATATTAGACATCTGCTTAATTTTATCAATCCAATAACGAAAGAAAAAAAAAAAAAAACTGATTACTACCACTTGTGACAATAAATTGAATAATGTTACTATAATTAATGACAATAACAATGTTTATAATAGTATAAAAAGATGGAAGTACCCTGTATTTTTTTCAACACTTTGTTGATTGTCCTATGCCATCCAGGGGACTGGGTACCTAGTTTCAACACACAAGTCCGCGAAAAAAAAAGGCACATTTTTATGCCAAAATCTGGAATTAAAAAGAAGACAAAAAAGAAAGTCAAAGCATCTATTCAACTAGATAATTTATTTTATTTCAGTCCATAACATGCTCGTATTGAAATGAGGTGAAGAAGCCATCTTGTACCTACTTTCCCTCCTTTTGTGAGAGGTTTGTTATCTGTTGACAGAACCAAAATCTATATATGGGCTAAAGAGATGCCTCAGGGTCCTGGAACAAGGTACCAAGAAGGCTTATTGCATTTATAGGTTCCTTCATCATTCTTAAAATAGAAGTAGAGTTGGCAGTGTTATTACGGAGAAAGGCACATGCACTTTGGTCCATTAGATATGATGACTGTAGCACGCGGATACCTAATCTTGTGGCAAATAAAGCATATGCACACCAGCTCATATGTATAAACATTGTAAATACACACATATGGTAAGGCCATAATTTAATTGAATAAGCATATATATATATATATATATATTTAGAATCAACTAATTGCTTTCCATTTTTCCTTTTTTTTTTAAGACAATGGAGCATGTAAGATAAGAACATCAAAGGGTTTACTTTCCATACAAGAACGTGGAGACAATGATTTGAGGAAATACAGAGGCAATCCATAATGACATTGAATTAGGGCTGAAATCGTTACTCATGATTATGCCCCTTTCTTAATCTCTAAATCTTCCTTTACTTCGTTGCTTTCTGTTTTGGGGTAATTATAAAAGTGTTTTCCATTATTTAAACGGGAACCGTGTTAACTCTAAAAAATTGACACAAAGGGGTTTTGATCAGAGAAGCATTCCTACAGTCTATAGCCACCATTCCTATTCTAACTGAAACTGAATCAAGTTACAACCAAAATTGAGAATCAATTCTACCATTTTGATTAGAATCTAAACCGTAAAGGGAGATGGTCCAGTTACAATCCATACCCTTTAAAAACTAGAACTGAAATCCTGCAAGAACTACACGAGAACTGCATTGAAATGACAACCAAAGGTTCAAAACAAGGCATCATGTTCAAAACTGGACCCAAATCAGAACCGAAACTAGCTAAGAATCAGAATTGGAACTAGAAGTCTAGACCTGACTTGAAACTGGAACCAAACTTTGATAAATTGCTAGTGATCGCCAGTAGCAACTGCTATAACACAGTTCCTAGGAAAGCCGATTATAAGCAAACTCGAGTTATTAACAATTTGTGATTCAAAGGTAAAGAAATAAGGAAAGGACAGCAGTTTTCTTTTTTTAAAAAAAGGAACAATTATTGGGTAAACAAGTATATTAGGCCTAAAATCTGTCCCCTTTTAGCTTCACATCATATGCTGATCTAGTCTGGGAGGTACCTAATAGTTACTCTAGTACAAAACAAAGGACCTGTCAACACCAATTGCTTAAGCTGCATTATTGGTATTATTCAAGCATGGACCCAATCATCGCTCAACACTTTTTTCTTAGTGATATAATTGTTATTCAAGCTCGCAACATTCTTCGGAATCTGTATGAACTTACACGGTACATTCTTACCATGATAGTGATCTACAAAAAGTTTGAACATATATGATGTACTCCAAATTTTATCAACGAACAGAGGGAAAACGGCCACTCTTGGATTTCTCCAAGGACTTGTGGAAAAAAGAGAAGGCCCGTTTCAGCTCATCTGGAAGAGGGAGAGAAAGAGGGAGAGCCAAAGGGGGTAGATGATGGCAGTCCTGCTTGTATCCCACAGATAAGGAATGAGCCAAGGCTGGTTGCTGCTTGTTAAGCCCTTCAATGATAAATGAGAATGCCCCAAATGTGAGACAGCTTTGAAGAAGTGCTTGAGGTGCACCTGCATAAAAACATTAAGAACATGTAATGCTCAAACCTGCTGTTATACAAGTTTGATAAGCCTTACATTTTTGAAAGAGACTAAAGACCAAGCATAACTTATTACTATTATTAACACGCAGAACATCCATACTCTGCAATTTGTTGATCAATTTACATGAAATGTTCAAACCAAAAAAGGTATATTAATCTTCTTAGAAGAACTACCGAGAGGTTTATCAAACACTGAACTTGGTAACTATGGTTGTGCAGAACTCCACATCAAAGGAAAATAGGGTGGGGAAAATTACAATGCTAGAACAAGACCAAACGAGTAAGGATGAAAAACCACAGGGGCAAAAATATCTCTCGCATCATTTTTTTCCAGTGAAACAGAGAAATGAAGTTTATGATTGTCTTTTAAAATCAAAAACCTGGAAAGCTTAGAGCAAGACCAGTGCAACATCCAGCTACTCCAGCATTGATTACTGAAAAGAATGAGAGCGCAGTTAGCTTTAAAACAGTCAATTAATACAGAAGAATTAGGTCCACAGTTGTTGAGACCCCATACCATCATCCTTTCCTCGCAGTCTCTTCAAAAAGCAGACAACCAAACTGTGTACTCCAGACAAAACTGCAAATGTCTGATACAGCCAATGATTTAAAAATGTAATTAAACCTAGTAGCTAAGAAATTGAAAGGGAAATGGTGTAGGTTGCAAAGACTTGTAAAGTAGAAAAGGAACTTCTGAGAACTTTAAGTCAACCATGCAACTTATACATTTCATCACCACATTCCCAAAAACCATACACAAATTTGTCAGATACTTGTTAATTGATACAGAAATATTACTCTCAAGAAATGGATTCTTCTTTCCCCTTCTAGCACCCCACAATAAAATATTTTCTCAAATCAGCAATATATTGAGTATTCTTCAACACCATACCTTGGCATAAGAACCGGACTCAACGAATGATCCCTTAAATCCACGCTTCTTGATCAATCCCGAACCTGAAATCACTTCCGCATAGGTAATTCTGAAGCACAGTTATACCTCTAAACAATGCAAGAAAACCATGATTTCTAATAGACAGATGTAATGGCATAAAATTGTCAACTCCCATAGGATCCAAGTAGCAATTCTGGCTTAGCCAAAATCAGAAGTCAATAAGAATGTCCAATTCTTGAATTTCCACATGCTAGAATATGCCTTCTAATCACAAGTGGATGCATTTTACTACCAACATTGAGCAAAAAACATTGGGATCCTATCTCTGGGTCGTCCTTATTTGTATAGCTCAATAGCAACCCAAAGCAGAATGTATACAGCATCCTATCTCTGGGTCATCCTTATTTGTATAGCTTAATAGCAACCCAAAGCATAATGTATACAGCATTTTACCAGCAAAAGAACCAGATGAACTTGCCAGTAAAATCAGGCACAAACACAAATTCTCTACATATGCATTACCTTGTTCCTTCCTCCACCTAACTAACTTGAATAGTGCACCCATGACACTACAGCTTTAAACTTGTGTCCAAACACACATGCAAATCAAGCAAAAATGATGTCCTTGATAAATTTTTCACTGCAAATGAATTGATGGAAGAATAATCTCCCCTTTCATGCCACAACATGAAGAACATGTAAAGTTCACCAGGTCATGTCAGCATGCTGCATTCAATACAATTCCAATACCCACAAACAAGCTATCTAGTGAACAGTGCAACGTGAAATTAATCCTATATTTGTACATACTAAAACATTTATCTTATCAAAGATTAGAAGTGACAGAAGCAAATTGCCTTGCGCTTTCTAAACATGAGTCGACAGAAGATAAAAATCATCACTACAGATAACTGATTTCAGTTTGAAGACAAATTTCTCCATTTCTGAATAAGCTACACTTTCCCATTTTTTATTTCTCCTGGTATAAACTTGGAATCTAGAAATCCGTACTTCTCCTTCACAATGATACAAACCTCCCTCCCTCCCTCTCTCTCTCTCTCTCTCTCTCTCTCTCTCTCTCTCTCTCTCTCTCTCTCTCTCTCCCCACATTGTAAGCTGAAATAGAATAACTCAACGTTCAGGGACAAAAGTTCATTCCCTTTACAGTCCTCACCCACCCAACAAAACCCCATCAGCAAAAGGAGAAGTAAAAATAATAAAAACCATTTATTAAAAAATTTAGCATAAAATCCTCAAGAAGTCTCTCCAAAAATCCTGGAGTTGACACACAAAGCTCAAAGTCTCAAACTTTCTGGGAATTCCAAAAATAACCCGAATCAAGTTCTCACTTTAATGATTAACCTCCTTAATACTATCATTAATTCATCCAAATAAAAAATTTTGAGCTTTAATTACTTCTTTCAGGAACCTATCCCAAACAAACAAAAATCCCAAATTCACGAGACCATTTCAGCTGTGAATATGCTAATGTGAGATAGAGTGAGAGAGAAAAAGAGAGAGAGAAATACCAAATCCGAAGATAGAACCCATGACGGCGCCGCTGGCGGAGTCGGCGGCGAAGCGGAGGAGACAGACGGCGGGGGAACTGGATTGAGAGGGAACCAACGCATTGGATGATGATGTATTGGTAGTAGTGATGGGGTTAGCGTTAAAATTAGGGTTAGGATTAGGGTTTTGGTTGTTGGCTTCCTCTTCGTGATCGGAATCGGAGTTCGCCTTTGTAGCATCCGCCGCCGCCATTTCTTTCAATTCCCTCCAACTATTTTTTTTTTTTAAAATTCTTTCTTTCTGTTCTTTGCAATCTGATTCTTATCTGTTTAAAAAAGAGAGAGGAAGAGAGAGAGAGAGAGAGAGAGAGAGAGAGAGAGAGGAAAAACAAACAAAAAAGTGAGTGACCCTTTTGGCGCACCTGGATTTGGACATGTCATACGACACCGTTTTCCATTATCCTGTAAACCATGCCTGCTTGAGTAAATTAGAACTTGTGTGACATCCTCGTACCCAATCTCACATCCGCCTAGGTTAGTTCTCTGCATAAAAGCCTAATTTTAGTATCTTGAAAAATTGTAAAATTGTATTCGAATTCATATTATTAAATATAATTAATATATATTTTTAATAAATGACAAATGATAGAATAAATAAATATACTAAAATAAAGAATGACCCAATTACAAAATAAATAACCGACATGCCCAAATCAAAACAAAAGAACATAAATCTCACTCTACTCAGCCACATTTCTGAGCTAGAACAAAACAACTTTCAAAAACCAAAAATGGGTTTCACCTTTTTTTCTTGAACATACATGCCTTGAATGACTGGTCGGTCCTACGGGACAGTTGGTTCGCTTCCGGCAGTCCAACCCGGTGGACTCGTCGTCGGTGGAAGTCAACACTTTGTTGGACGGCAATGATTTGGGGATTTAGGGGAGAGATGGGGGGTCACTGATTTGGACGCCGGGGTGCAAAGAAGGGTTATTTTCGGTATCGAAAGATCTGGGGGTTTTAGAAATTGGAGTTTTGGGCTCGGAAGAAGAAATTGATCGAAGAATGAGATTGCTTGTCGATGAAGCTGATACACGCTGCCAAGGAAGCCATTGCCGCCGCCGCCGCTCCCTGCACCTGACTTCATGGCTATGTCTTCAATCTTCACTGTCTTGACTCGCTTATTGGGTTTCTTGCATTCTTGCAAGAGAGAAAGAGAGAGAGAGAGGACTGGCTTTTTCGTGTGGTGATTGTGAGGCATGGGAGGCGACCGTTGAGGGAATTTGAATATATATGTTGGAATTAATTTTCTGTGGGGGGAAAATGATTTAAGAAATGACAACATTAACCCTACTCATGTGGAGCTGGATATATGTACACATGGATTCGAGACAGCGCCAAGGACAAATCTGTCCACATACAAAAAAAGATTCAAATAAATAACCGTTAGGCGCCGGACACATGTAAAAATAACGAACACATTTTTATTCATGTACCCAAACAAAAATTTCTAAGTGACCAGATGAATAAAATAAGCAATTGGATGCATGTGGTTATCAATTTGAATTATTTTGCTTTTTTTTTTTTTCCTTTTTGTTTCTTGGTCAACATGATTTCATGAAATTTATAGTTATTTGGATCTAATTGTTTAGAGTATAAATTTGATTGATTAGAGTATGGATCAGCTCACTAAATATATTAATATTTTTTTTTTTTGGTTAACTTCAAATGATTTCTATGTTTCTATGAAAAAGTGATAATGTTAAATTTCAATAAATTTGATTCATTATTAGACTATAAATTGCATTGTATGTTGAAGTAATTGAATAATTGATGGTTTCAATTCTAAAAGAATAATTCATCTTGCGCCATTGATGTTTTTCATAATTAGTTCCTTGTTCAATGGGGAGATATAAATAATTCATCTTTTTCTTCTTAAAAAAAAAAACAAAAGAAAAAAAAAAAGAATGATTTTGCTCAAGACGCATTGGCAACCTAATGAAACGATGAGAAACCATTGCACGGATGGGATGGAAATGGTTATTTTTCTGTCTTGCAACTTTTTGATCCCCACATGAATAGTTTTCAACTGGGTTATGCCTAAGCCCAATCCATACACGGCCATGTATCAACTCCGTTTGGTTCCACATGTTAGACGGAAGTAGAAGTGGCAAATGGTAGTGTTTAAGCTACATTAAATTTCAAGTTTATTAGATTCAAATTTATAAATTTTTTATTTTAGAGATATTTGGATTTTTTAAGTCATTTCTAATTTTAGTTATTCATATTTTGACCCCCCCCTTTTTTTTTTTTTTGGAATAAATCCAATTTTAAAGGAATTAAATCAAAATTATTTGAGGAAAGCCCATTTTTGCCACATCTGAATGAAACCGCTTATTCATCAAAATCACATGACCAAGCAAATATCTAAAGAGGGGGGCGGGCCGGCTTACGCATAACTTGATGTCATTCATTCCTTTTCAGTCCTTACGATTAGACAATTTTACCATCATAAAATCTCTGTAGGGCTTCTTGGGCTCAATTATATTTTTCACATAAAAAAAAGAAAAGCCAATAATATTTCAAGCATGGTTGCATTGTGGCTGTTATTATTATTATTATTATATAGACTATCCAAACATTTTTTTCCAACATCTTCTGCAAAGACATGTTACATCTTGCATTACATGTTAGAGGTGATGCTCAAAGGAGGGCATATGGCCAAACACCTTTTCATTAGTGAATCTTGAATTTTCGTGAGCCATTGACTCAATGAAAAGAGGGTTAGTTTTGTATAGGTTGCAATGCAATTGAATTGTGATTTAATTAATTTAGTTTTTTTTAATTATTTTGCATAAAAATAATTTTAATAAATAAAAATTTTACAAATTGAAGTGAGAAATAACTCTTCTAAGCTTTTTAGTTTTTCACGTAGAATAATTAAAAAAATAAGAAAATTAAATAATAATAATAATTATTATTATTATTATGTTACATAAATATTAGATTAAGGTGATTTTGGATTTGGGGTGATTACGTGTGGATTACATCATCAGACGTCAGATGGGAGGATTAAGTTCCATAAATGATAGAACATTTGAGTTAAGGTAATTTTAGATCAAATTTCGAAGGGTCTTTTCTTAGTTAATTTGATAGCAATCAAACCCAGAATTTGCTTTTAGGAGTGTAGTTATTTAATGGTGGAGTCAATTTCCAAAGAATGAAAGAGGCCAACTCCCTAGAGTCATTGCTCACAAGCAAAATCCCAAATACCATTTGAGCCTTCACTTTCGAAGTCTCCTTCAGAGTATCTGGGGAATTGTTTTAAGTGGGTTATACTTACACACTTGATTGAATTAACAAAAGGGCAATGACAAGGATCGACGTGAACAAATCTAACATTGCTTAAACAATACCTTAAAATTTTCTGCATGGCTTAGCACATGGGAATTCTAGACATTTATTCTTTTGAAATAAACTATACTGACACAGAAGTGATAAACATAATTGAACATAATTAATAATCTTTTTTTCTCTTTATTAACTCACTTTTTGCATTATTATAATTATATTTGTATTATCTTGTTAATCTTTCTTATTGCCACACCCAACATTTATAAATGCCAGGCGTCCCATATTTAGCATAACTTTTAGTCAAAAATTAAGAAAAAAAAAAAAAAACATTTGGTAACCCTTCCAAATGAGAAAAAAAGAGAAAGGCACCATATTAAGTAACTTCCGTTCAAATAGTTTTAACTAAATGGCATTGAGATTGTCCCAAAAAAAGAAAAATTTGGAGTTTGAACTCTACCCAATATCGATTAACCCATTAAGACCAAAGTTTAGAAACAATAAATCTAGCTAGTGCTGCTCTTTGCTTAGTGAGTTTTTTTTTTTTTTTTTCTTTTTGGCCTCTCTACTAAAGTGGGAATCCTCAATTCATTAAACTTCTTATAAGCAAACTTGATTGATGTAAATTCTTTAATCCTTGTGCTCTTTTCTGCATCATTTTCCTTTATATCATTAGAAATTCTCAGAAAAATTAGGCTTTTTACCGCCATAGGTCCCTCAAAGTCAATTGTTCTCAAACTTAAAGTGAATTTCTTGGAAAAATATCATTCTTTTGTCCTTATAAACTTTTTTTTTTTTTTAAATAATAATTCATACTATTATGTTCACGGATTGATTGTGATTAGATGGGGGAGAATTACGCTTGGGAATTTGGACAACAATAAAAAATTTAGATTCAAATATTATTAGCAACAATGACATTTCTCATCTAAATTTCTAAATAAATGCAGGCAAAAATTAATTGTTAATGGGGACAAATATGAAAATTCAGATAACATACTCCCCTGATTAGCAAAAAAAAAAATTTTTCCTAAAAAAATAATTACTTTGAATTATTTATTTATTAATTATTTTTTTAAGCATAAATATCCTAATTTTAAATTTTTTAAGCTTGACTTGGACATAAATATTATACTTCGAAAAAAAAAAAAACATCAGAAAGAAAATTTAGGGGTTAATCTTCTGAAAAGCCCAAAATTTAGGTCACACATAAAAATGATTTTTTTTAATAAAAAATTACTGCCGTGCGCTTCTTCAATTGAAAATTTCATGGGCTATTAAAATAAAATATATATCTTTGTCAGAAAGATAAAAACATCATAAAGTATCAGATGGTATCCCTACTTTTTTTTCTTTCACACGTCAAAAGAAAAAAGATATATATTTTTTTTAAAAAAAAATCTCAATTGAATATAGACTAGTTGCACAAAAACGGCAGAGTTGGTAAGAAAAAACTATTTATTTATTTATTTAATCATATTATTATTATTTTTTGCAAACAGTAAAACCTAATATTCTTGTCCAAGTGTCCCCACCTTAGAAACGCACTGATCCGTCATTTCACCGGTCCCGCCCTCCGATCCATCGTTTCACGGGTCTCGCCCGCCGCCTTCTCCCTATAGCCTTTTCTTTTACAGACCGTAAATTACAATCAATATAATTTTTTTTTTTAATCTTCAAAAATTTTTTAAAATTAAAATTCGAGATTTTAAATATAAAAATTTTAAATTTTTTTATCTCTAAAATGATTTTTTTCTTCTGCTTTTTAACAAAATAAAACAAACACAACTCTAATATTCACACGAACGCATTCCGAAAAGGATTTACATAGAGGTTGGATAGAATGGATGGAGATGAGGTTAAACTGGCATTATTTTTGTTAAAAAAATTATTATTCTTTTTAATTTAATTCTTTTTTGGTTATAATGTCAGTGAATATACAATAAAATTCGTTTAAATGTGTAATGTGCATGATCAATATTATTTAAATTAATTTAAATATTTTAATCAGACTAAAAAGTAGCTAAAAATATTTTTCGTATATAAGAAATAAAGCCTCTAATCCTAGTGTTTGTACTTCACCGTTTTGTACTTATCCAACCAATGGAATGTAGCTTAACCATAAAGTGCAAAAATATAGAGAGGCTTTCCGACAAGTTGTTCAGGAATAAAAAGTATATTTTCAGTTGTCTTCTGTCTAGTTAGGCACCTCTCTTTGCTTGCTTTTACTACAGGTGACAAAAGCTGAAGAAGGAAGAAGAGCTTGAATCACCAACTGGGTTTTTTTTACAGATCTTGGATTAGACTCACGGGTTCTTACCAACTCAGTTTGACTTTGCAGGTTAAGGCAAGTTTAGACCATACCCATCTTTCTGTTTTTTTTTTTTTTTTTGGTTCTTCGGTTGGCTTAATTTCAGTGAGGTATTGACTACTTATTGTGCTTTAGAAGAATTTCGAAGAGAATTGAACTTTGTGTGATGAACTTGGTCTGCTGTGCCATCTCTGGCTTTAGTCAATTTCTATTTGTCTTTTTTTTTTTTTTTTCCCGCTTGAGAATTATGTATCTGGATGCGGGTTACTTTTTTGCTTTTCATGTCTCACTCCCCTTGGATTCTGCCTTCTGAGTGGGAAAGTTGATAGCTTTATTGGAATCCGGTCATTTGGCTTAACTGTTAATGGGTCTTGCTTGTTTTTGAGTTTATTTGTTTTTGGTCAAGAGAAGTTCAAGGAAAGTTTCACTTTTGGGGAGTTTTAGCTTCTGGGTTTTTGGGATTGAGATTGTTATGCTGAATCTTATGCTACGGTATTGAGTTTTAGACTTCCAATTTGTTCATCCTGAAGTTGGTCTTATTTGGTGGTTCTTGATCCTCTGTCTTTAAAACAATCTTGTGCTTCATCTCAAGGTACGTTTGAGGTCTCAATAATTAGCTTAAGTTTCATGCATAATGGCTACTCTCTGCGTTTTCGCTCTTGGAATTAGAGAATTCTGTTATCTCATCTGACACGAGGGTTTAAATCTGTGAATTTGGTTCTGGGTATGTTCTGAGTTCTGGGGGAACTAGTTTTGCATCTATGATTCTTTTTGCTAAATTCCTACTTGGAGAACCGGAATAATCCTCCTTTTGATTAGATTTCTGGTTTTGAGATTGAATAGGGAAACAATGCAGTTTCTTCTTTTAATTTTTGGGTTCTTGTTGACTTCGTTTGATTTTTCAAGTGGATTTTGTTTTGTGTTTTGCCAGGTCCAAGTTCAACCAAGTGTAATGGATTCCCCTCAATCTGTTGTCACCATTGAAGACCTCTGCCTCTGCTGAGCCAACAAAGTACAAATCTGATTACTCAGATCGGAGTTCTGATGGCTTGTCGAGGGTAACTGAGGTTGCCAACAATGAAGCTTTGGTTGGCAATCTGGAAGCCTTCATTGGTGTTCTTGAGGTTTACATACACCAGGCCAGGGACATTCATAACATATGCATTTACCATAAGCAAGATGTTTATGCTAAGCTTTGCCTGACCAGTGAGCCTGAAAACACTGTCTCCACCAAAATCATCAATGGCGGTGGGAGGAATCCTGTCTTCAATGAGAAGCTTTGTCTAAATGTTAATACTGTAGATTGCTCACTCAAGTGTGAGATATTCATGATGAGCAGGGTGAGGAACTATCTCGAGGACCAGTTATTAGGGTTGGCTTTGGTTCCTTTGTCTGAAGTACTTTTCAGGAATGGGAGGTTGGAGAAGGAGTTTTCTCTTTCTTCAACAGATTTGTTCCACTCTCCGGCAGGGTTTATTCAGCTATCTCTTTCCTATAATGGTGCTTCGCCAGAAGTGATGGCTATTCCTTCTACCTTAGCATCACAAATGACCACACAGGACTCTGATTCAGTGCCTAGTAATCTCGAAAAAATTGAATTCCCAGATCCACATATTGTGAAAGAGAACCAGATGATGGTTTCAGAGTATTTTGGGCTCCCAGGTGCCGATATGGACACTGAAACCTCTGAAAGCCTGGTCACATCTGACACTGAAAATCAAGTTAGTTCAGAAATGGGGGTTCAACTTGTGGAAAGCTTCTCAGCTGCCACTGTTGATTCTGCCCAAGTTCCCAAGCGTGATTCTCCCCTGACTAGTGAATCCACCAACGGTGTTTCTTCTCCTTCTCTTGCTGCAAGCTCGGAAACTTCTGATGCTCCAGAAGCTTTGAAAATGCCAAACCAGGAGCAGGAGCCAGTGCAGAAAGAGAAAAAGGGTTTTGATGTTAGAGATAGTGAGAGTGATTCCTCTGGTAAGTCACCCAAAGGGAAAATCACAAAACCTTTAATCAATGTTGGTGTTGAGCAGGAGCAGAGTGTGGTCCAGCAGGACATAGTAGACATATACACGAAAAGCATGCAGCAATTCACTGAGTCATTGGCAAAGATGAAGCTTCCTTTGGACATTGATAGCGGACCAACCAGTTCAGGAAGTTCTAACTCTGATCAGAAGACAAGCATGGCTAAAAACACTGGTTCCCGTGTGTTTTATGGCAGTAGGGCTTTCTTCTGAGGTTTTAGTTCTTCTGGTTCAGAAGAAAACACACAGGTGACTGTAGTGGTTCCTGTGTGTTTTATGCCAGTAGGGCTTTCTTCTGAGGATTTAGTTCTTCTGGTTCAGAAGAAAAAACACAGGTGACTGTAGTCTATAGAATGGAGACTAATCCTAATAGTGCACTGTAATAATGTATCATGCATTGTGGTGTTTCACTTGCGTGTGCTGAGAAGCTTGGAAGACTGAAAACTCGTGACTCTGTATGTTGTATCACCTCTGTTCTATGACAGATGCCATTAGTGTACTTAAAAAATTACCTTTTTCATATTCTTGTCTTTTTTTTCCTTGTTTCAACTTTCAGCAATGATGAACTTCTAATTTCATCCAATTATTGGCTAATAATGAATGTTAACATACTGATTACCTTGATGGTTCCACACTCACATGATTCTTTGAGGCAGAAGGTCCAACAAGGCGAAATGCATCTGTGTTTTGCTTTTGGCCATCATCAATAGTTGAGTTCGTGGACCCTGATTCACTAGAATTCCATGCTACCTATAATTTTCATCTTCAACAAACCTGCTTGTGTACCTGTGCAACCATATGATTCCAACACAATCTGACAATTTCTACGTTTTCTTTTAAAGCTTGCATCAGATTTTAGGCAAAATATTGCCTTATGAATATGGAAGCCATCACAGCATCATCAAACCTTTAATGTATTTGAAGGGCTTATACAGTAATAATAATGGAGATAAACTCTGCACCTCTCCAATCCTAGCCCAAGGAAAATGAAAAGAACACTTATTTATGGAGACATTTTCTAATGCACTTAGTTGCATTCAACATTTTAGATGGGTACTTCAATTATTTCATTTGATCTGCTGATCATGTGCCTCCTGCAGATCCATGCAATCTGCCCAGCATCCCTATATCTCACCCTCCATAATCCAAACTTCTCTGCAAAATCTTTTCCAGTTGAGCATCTGCGGTCCCTTAAAAAATCCACCACCCATTGCTGTGCTGCTCTTAGATCTTGTTGAATGTCCCTTTCTGCAGCTCTGCTCCTGTTCCTGGTCCCCTCAATACGTCCCATAGCTGCAGCCCCTGCAGCTCCGGCAGCAACTGCCCCTGCTGCTCCATACATAAGAGAGGAGCTGGTGGCTAGATGAGCAACTTCCCTGCTCAAATCTGGTATCATTTCTCCCATTCCAACAGCCAGATGGGCCCCTATCTTGAGGGCAAATGTTACCAATTTCATGAATTTCTTCATGTATGGAGCCAAATATTGCACTGCCCTGTTATCAACCTGCATCATTTCACAACCAATCTGGCCTTCGACAACATGCATTTCTCGCCTATATTCGCACAACATATGCAGTCGGAGTGCAGTCATGCCAGAAATTAGATTAGTGATCAATCTTCTCGAGTAATTTTCTGTTCTGACAAAAAAGAACATGTTTGGTACTTTCCTCTCTTCAAGTTGTATGTTATAGTTCACAATGTAGTTAACTTTGCGGTGAAGTTCAATAAGGAGTCTGTGTTCATGGTATTTCAGTCCTTGTATCTCCTGCTTCAGGTCCCTTATCTCTTGTTCAATGATCTTCAGTCTTTGCAGTACTTGTTCAACACCCTTTGCAATTCCAGCAAAACTTGGGTCCACTTTCTCCAGTTCAGTACCTGGACGACCCGTTCCATCTTGGTTACTTTCTGGTGGGACATCCAACTCCACAGCAAGGTTATAAAGATCATAGTATCTTCGATGCAGAACTTCCCTGAAGTCATCATCTGATAGAAGGTCTCGAGCCAGATCGAATCCAGCACTTAGAATTTGTCTGCCAGAGTCTGAAACAGTATCCCAAGTGTGCTGATAGTCATACATGCTATCTGCAGGAACTGAGAGCAGTGCTTGTTTTAATTGTTGCAGAGGCACAAACTGGGCTTTTCTGTACCTGGGTGGTGTCAACTTTTGCACGCATTCAAGCCTCATTATGTTTTCAGTCAAGGTGACACCATGGCACAGGCTCTGGATTGCTGGAATTATCAGCTGCTGAATGAGTCTTAGAGTTTCTGTCAGGTTCTTGGTCGAGCAAGAAAGAACATCAATATAATATCCCAACTGTCCTCCAAGTTCTATCCTGATATAGATCCCATTGACATGTATTGTGATCAGGTACTTCTCAAGACTGTAAGTTGCTCCATACTGGTTCTTTAAGGCCATAATTTTGTTGTGAAGATGAGCCTGCAGTGATAGAAATTTGGTAAGACATGAGAATTAAAAGAATTGCAAAAAAGTGGGAGAAGAGTTAGAAATAATGCCTGTAACCGAGGAAAAAAGCCCGGGGTGAGAAACATGTGGCTTGAGTCATCGCACTCAAGATGCCGCCCAGTATAAATGCAGTCAGGGGCACTTAATGGCCAAGTTTGTGGTTTCCCTCTTCCTTCCTCCAGAATTGATGGGATTAGCAGCAGAGAATGTGGATCCAATGGGTTTTGCATGTAGCATAGTTCTAGTTTCAGCATCATTCTCACAAGGTCACTGGCCTCTAAGTTCTCAAATACCTTTGAACCCATTCCAGGAATCTGACTTTGCAAAGTACCTCTCAGAATCTTTTCCAAATCCTTTTGGCTAAGGAATCCAGTCTCCAAAAAGCTTTGCTTCTTAGCATCTAGCTTAACTAGTTGTCCAAGCACTTCAGTGCAGAACCACTCACAATCCAAGATCAAAAAGCCTAAATCATCAAAATAAATCACCTCACCTATATGATGAAGGCAACTTGCAACAGCCTTCCTCCTCATTTCCACCTTCTCTTTATTATAATGTCTCGATCGAATTCTCAGTGGTGGAACCTTCGTTTGGCAAAGCTCGTTAAAGTCTTTCCAACGCATGGCTGGCTTGTTGTAGTTCTCAGTTCTCCATTCTGATAATATTTGAATAAGATCATTGCAAAGCTGATAAATTCGAGGTACCCTTTGCAGGATTGTCTTGCTTGTCTTTTGAAGATGATGAGTGAGTTTACTGACTGATGCCGAGGATCTTGCATCAACAGTGAATACAGTTGGATAGAAGTCAACAAAACCTTGGAACTTGTCTCTTAATCTTTGTATAAAGCTCACTGTAAGCTGCAAATTTTCGGATGGTTGATTGATTTTATCATAATGTGTGAGGACTATGCTGACATTTGGTAGCATGCACTGTTGTGGTGCTCTTTTTGAGTTGGAAACTATGAACCTTAGCCAATACTGCAGATCTTCTTCTATCTCTGCTGGTGTCTTTGGATCCCGGTTGGTGGGCTTTCTGAACAAACTCGATATGATCAAGAAGAATGATGCACTCCCATGCCCTGGAAACATGAGGTCATGGAGGGAGTAAAACTCATGCTGGCCCCCGAGATTCCATATTGAAATCTTTGTCCCTTCATCTTTAAAGGTCTTTATTTTCATTCCACTTGTTCTAACAGCTTGCTCCACCGGGTTAACTAGAGTTCTCACATGCTCCATATAGGGAAGTTTGGAGGATGAGAAGTTCTGTGATATTGAATTACAAAGTGTAGCCTTTCCTGCAAGTTGCAACCAAAAAAATTAGTATTTACGTGTCACCTTTTGATTTCTGTGACATTCAGTGGTTTAACTAATTCTCATCACATAGTAGTAAAGTTCACTTCCTTACCTGCATATTCTTGGCCACAGAAAAAGACCCTACAGCTCTTTGGCTCAGTAAGTGACATGTCTTGTAGCAAATCTATATCTGCTTCTGGTTCGGTCCTTCGATTCTGCCCTAATCTTTGGTAAACTCCGTCAATCTTCCCTGAATTATGGAGTGGTGTTCTTGCCAGATCAATGTCTTCAAGCCAGGGATTCACGTGTAGCATCTCGATTATTGCATTTAGTACCAACTCTCCTCGAACTCCTCTACAGCCTTGCAAAGACAAGTATCTCAAAGTTGCGTTCTTCTGTAAGCTGGTGATGATTTTGACATAATCATCTGGTCTCAAACTCTCATCATCACATATTCCCAACTTGGTCACACTCTCATTGGTTGTCAGCATCTGTAAGATTGCAGCAAGTCCATCCCTTCCAATTTTGGTTCTCCCTCCCCCAAAGGTCACAGACTTGAGTGCAATGTTGGCTTGGATTTGAAGGGAAGAGAACCTGCTCAAAGGGCATAGCAAATGCTCTACACCTATTCCACTGAACCAGTTTCCATCAAGATACAAGCTTTCCAATCTCTGGTTCTTGAACAGTCCAGCTGCAATATACACAACTCCCTTGTCTTTAAGGCAAGTTTTTGACAATCTTACCTCTTTGAGACTCTGATTCTGCTCTAGAACCCATCTAAACTCCTTAGCCCACCTTGATTTCAGCCTGATTCCTGTCATGTCAAGCAACTTCACAGTTGAATTCAACCCAAGAGAACAAGCAACCCTGCAAGAATCAGAAACATTTAGCTTGTATATTCTAAGTGTATTGTTGTCAGGTACAAATTCCACCACCTTGGAACTTTTCTCTCCTTTTTCTCCACTCCATACATGGACCTCCATTGCCCTATTCCTTGCCAAAACAGCTGATATAAGTGGAGTTGCAGTGATAAAGTGTGAGTCAAAAATTGTCAAAAGGTTCAATGTTGAGTTCACTTCAATCATTTTTGACAGCTCCTCAGCACCTCTAGACCCAATTGAGTCTTCCCATATCTGCAACTCTTCTAAGCTCTCATTTATCTTCAAAGCAGCAGCTACAAGTCCAGCTCCAACAGACCCTAAACCTGATTCCGAAAACATAACTTCTTTGATCGTCCCATTACTCTTCAGGACCTCACAAAGCTCAGATAAACATTCTATACTGAATCTATTTCGTCGGAACATGAGTTGCCTGATGTTTGATCCATTCTGCAACAATATGCCAAGATAGACTACTTGTTCCAATCCCCACTCAACCCTGTGAAACTCCAAGTTGGCTATAGATGATTGAATGCTCTTGGATGTGCCCAAGTCCGAGAGGATTTGGGAGAACTGCAAGAGGCAGTCCTTGGAAATGTACACATTCACGGAGTTTTCTGTTTCTTGATAACAGCCTGAACTTGGTTGAGAAAGACAGAAGGAGATGTTTTGCAAATTGAAGCTTTCTGATTTGACAGCTTGCAGAAGCCATTGAATGTCTCTGAGGTTCTGGCTTGATGCCATTTCCCTGATGAGAAGCTCTCAGAATTATGGACCAACTGCAACTTGGTTTGCCATGATCTAGTGGCCTGTTGCTCAATAACAAATATGCAAGTGTATGTTGATCTAAGATAGATTAGCAGACACTCAATACTCTCTCACCAAAACATCGTTTCATCAATACCAAAACCGGTTGTAAAGGACAGGACTTTGGTTCTGCCTCTGTCTTTTCTGTGGGATTAACCAGTGTTGTTAGCTTTATTGTTGGAGTGAATCCCAATTAAAAATTTATTAGAATTATAGCAGAAGTCTAAGTCCAATTTAAATTTTACTACTTTGTTAAATTTAAGCCTTTTTTATTATATAAAGATATAAAATATACATTATTATATGTCTTTTCAATTATTATATAATGTTATTATCAATTTAATAATGCAATCATTTTCTTTATCATATTCTCTTTTTCTTTTCAAAGATATTCCTTTGAGCCAACCTTTTTCAAAAGATGAAAAGAATCGAATCATAAATTTTAAATTAAGAGTTCACATGAGCACTAATATTAAACCTTCTAAAAATATATATTTCTTTCTTTGGCTCTCAATTCTGTTTTATGTCAAAAAAACAAAATGAATAGCTCATAGTCTAGTAATAAAAAAAACAAATGATTGGGGGCTTCTTGGCTACTAAACAACTAGTCCAATGTGCCTAAACATTTACATACATACCAGCTGTGTATTGATTGCTGTAGAAGAAGAAAAAGGGGGGCATTGGGTTCTGGGTTTAGAAATTAAAGGCCTTCCTTTTTGACCTTTTAGGCTCAGAGAAAATGATTAATTTTTATCCTTTTCCCACTGGGGAGAATAAAAGAATCCTATAAAGTAGAACAAGAAAAGTAGAACTGAGCAATGGACAAAGGATATTGAATCCCCCTCTTATGGGGATATGCTTAACCCTAAATTCAGGTCATGTTTGGCGCTTCTCCCAAAAAGTTTTCTCTTTTACCATCTAATTTTTTAGATTTGCTTTTGGCTTCCTTTCCTTTTTTTTTTTTTTTTGCCCCGTTATTAAATGGCATTGGCTGGTAGATTAGAGAAGCTAGAGTCAAGAAATTTCCTACGTTGCTGGGGTTTCTTTTTTCTGATATCAAATGAAAACGGCAACACAAATGGATCTTTATTTGTCATTTTTAAGGCAACAACCAAACAACTACCCCAAGTTTCACTCGTGGGGTGCGTCGAATGTTCTTGGATTTCCTGGCAGCAACCCCACCAACGGGCCATAAACGCATGGGGGTCAAGATGCCACTGGCCCACATGTTTGTTTTTCTGGGTGCTGATCAGAAACCGTCCCTTGATGATTGGCCGGGTCCCTCCCGAGGTCGTCTGATTGATTAAAAACATAAAAAAAGAAAAAAAGGAATTTTAAAAGAATAGAATTTCCTTGTTATAATCTGACCCCAGAATTTGAACTTTTGTCAACAAAGTTTAAAGAACATTTATTTTTGATAAATGATTAGTTCCTCTTTGATAAATATACGTCACATCACCATGAAATACCCTAAGATTTATGTGAATAAATAGTTAAAGGGGACAAGAACTTGTCTCTAAAAAATTAAAAAAAAAAATTACTTAATTGTTTATTGTTTGAATACTTAAATATGCTGAAATACAAAGGGAGAGGAGAGGACCACATAAACACAGCTGAGATGCCAAGGAAAAAAAATCAAATGAAAGTCCACAGAACATAGCCTTACAAAGATGAGAATGCCTACGAAGCAGTTAGATAGATGGAACCCATGAGAGGTACAATTAACAGAGGCAATGCAGGCATCCTTGTAACCATGCACACCCCCAGGCACAATAGTAATCCATAGAGTCAAGTATGTACAGGGTCATGGACTCATGGTAACAACACAGTAATCTCAAATTCTGTTATGCACTATGTTTGGGATGAAATCTAATTAATCCAAGTCTAAACTAAATAAAAATCTTCAAATCAACCTAGATCCGCCTTTCTAGATTTGATCGCCCTTTTTAATTGGAGCATTTGCTCGTCAACGTTTGATATGTCCAAACCAATGCATATGCCACTTAACATAATTTATCTCCAATGAGTAACAAATGCAGGTTGATTGCAGCTAAATAGCATTAGCATTAGCATGCTTATAATTGCTATGTTCTCAGGTAAGCAAACTTTTCATAAGAAGGCAGGTTATAGAGGAAATGAGAAATAAGTTGAACAACCCCCTTAAAGTATCACCCATAACAATAAACAGCCAAGTCAAGCATTGATTCCAAAGACACTGTTCGAATGAAAGCACAAGGTTAGTGTAATCTTGTTTACTGTCCATTAAAAATGAATCAAAATATTTGGTAATTATTTGCAGGGGATCATAAAAAAAATATCCCTTATAATGTTTCACACCACCAGTAGCTCAAAACCTCACATACAATATGGGAAAAGGCATATCCCCAAATACAGAGGAAAAACAATATGAGGACACCAACCAGCAATTTTGCCTCACGTTACCAAAAAAAAAACAAAAAAATCAATGATCTATTTTTTTTTAATGTACTATCACTGGTGCGCCTTGTCCAGAGATGCATAACACATTATATGGCAGTGAATCTTCTTGATTGTATATCCCGCAATCCAATTTTACACCTCACTCAAATGCCAATAAAGGAACCTAAGTTTTTCACTAATTGAAGGAAAAAAGGAAAAACAAAATCAAAACTTACACAAAAGCCCTTGTAGCTGCTTTCTCTCTGATGTGTATAACTTGAATCAAGAACCCTCGTTAGGAGTATAAGATCAATTTCCTCTTAAGCTGACTGTAATCAACAGGGAGATGTAGGAAATTCACAATCCATCACCTATTTATCCCTTTACCTACAATTATCATTTGACATCCAACAGGTGGTCTCCTAGGTAGCAATCCCTGAAGCAATTACACATTAAAGAGGGAAAGATGTAATTAGCAAAACATGACAATAATTAGCTTTGAACCATTGGTTAAAAAAAAAAAAATACTCAAACCCAGAAAACTTTCATGGGGTAGCATATAATCAGGGATGCATATTCCCTGTCTACATTGTTTGTTGCTCAGGTCACTAACTTAACATCTGCACAACAGATTTAAAGCCACCCGCTTCAGATTCATTGATACAAAATTGATAGTGAGGAAACAAACTCTTCTTCATTATTAACTAGCCTCATATTCATTAGTTAACCCTTGACAGTTTCTTCCATTCAAAGGACTACAATATAGCATTCACCAATGACATATTTAGCAAAGAAAAACCTCCTCTAAGTAGTTTCCCACAACATAAATGATTTTCATACTTTTTCCTTCTTTTTCTGTTGCTTAGAACCTGAATAAACTAAAGTAAGACACATTTATGAAGCCACAGGAAAGTGTTACCTCTATTTGATTGTCTATTTGCAACACCATAACTTCCAATATAGCCCTCAGGACTTCTAGCTGTAAGATCCGAAGCTATATTGTCAAGCCCATAACCAAGTGACCCAGAACTATCCATGTCCAGAGGGGCAGACTGCCAAGTTGGATCACCATAAACCGAACCACTGCGGTACAAGTCCCCATAGGATCCCTCATAACTACCGGTTGGTCCAGCAAATGACGATGCTTGTGCTACTCCACCATTGCTATTTCTTCCATAACCTCTCTGGCCCAGATAGCTGCTGTCACTGGCCGCATAACCCATACTCCCGCT
The DNA here is from genome assembly GCA_037832345.1 of Rhizophora mangle. Lineage (NCBI taxonomy): Eukaryota > Viridiplantae > Streptophyta > Magnoliopsida > Malpighiales > Rhizophoraceae > Rhizophora > Rhizophora mangle. The sequence goes on along the minus strand of JBAPLJ010000439.1, from coordinate 569,418 downwards.
ACTATAGCTGGAAGTATTCCCTCCACCTTGAGCTGAAATAGGAGATGGGCCCCAATTTGCTCCACTGTTCCCAAATGAAATGCCATAGCTTCCACTTCCAGAACCAAGAAAGGAACTAGGACTGGTGGGATTCGTAGCAGTGTTGAGGCCACCATTTCCCCATACATTCCGAGCAGCTGAGCTTAAAATAGAATCACTTCTTGCATTTTCAGGACTGTAACGTATGGGCATGTGAGTACTGTACCTGCTTGAGTTGGCACCGTAATAGGGACTCAACATTCGCCCATAACCTGGATTGTTACTGAGGTTGGAGGCCCCTTGATAGCATGGACTCAGCCCTGGCTCCAAATTCATACCCATTCCATAACCAGCAGTGCTGAATGGAGTAAAGCCACTTCGACCACTGGCAAGAGGATTAAACCGACCATCTGTTCTCATTCCAAAACCTCCAAAGGAGCTCATGTTATATCCCTGAGCATAAGCATTAAGGAAGTTGTTAGCCCTACTCAAACCATAGTTATATCCTATCAAAGGACTTCGACTTGGCCCTGGGGAATGCTCCTTTGGGACTGCCCTTTTGACCTCAACCATTTTACCATTGAGTTCATGAAAAGTTTTATACAGAACTCTATCCACTGCTTCTTCAGAATCATAAGTAATGAAGCCAAATCCTCTTGGCCTCTGAGTATTGTGATCATACATCACTACAACATCCGTAATATTACCAAACTGCTCAAAGTACTTCTTAAAGTCACTCTCTGTAACTGTAGATGCCAGACCTCCAACAAAAATCTTTTTGGTGCGTCTAGGACCTGGAGAACCATGAATGCTACTAGTGCCTCTATTTAAAATATGCTGATCATCCCTGGGAACAGCCTTCTTAGCTTCCACCTGGACATTGACAACAGAGTAGCTAAAATCAAGAGTTACATGTCATTCTCAGTTCCAAGACAACAGCATGATCATTTGATCCAAAACCAAATTAAAACTCATGACACAAAGTGTTTCAAGCACATGACTTCTTAACTGCAAAGAAGAGGTAGGGACGAGAGTAAGAGATTAAAGGAGGACCTAAGACTCTAATATCCAAAAATGCAAAAACTATGAATTCAAAGTACAAATCAAGGCCAATAACACCTCCCCTGCATACTTGTCCCGATTTATAAAAATAAGGGGGACATCTATGATTGCTCTAGGTATCATGGCATAAAACTAATGAATCACACTATCCAACTATGGAAAAAGGATAATAGAACAAAGCATGCAAAAGATTGCATCAATTTCAGATAATAAATTTGGGTTTATGTTACGTAGTTCAATGACATAAGCTATCTTTCTCCTAAGATTGTTGATGGAAACATATCAAGAAAAGAAGCAGAACCTACATCTAGTTGTTTTTTGATCTAGAAAAAATATGTGATTAAATTCTTATGCAAGAATTGTGGTGAGTAATGAATATGAGATGAGGGACGTATATGAAGGAACAATAACCTACAAGACAATAGTAGGAGGTGAGAAAATGGACTTCCCCGGTTGGTCTACACCAGGGCTTGGCTCTAAGTGCTTTTTTATTCGTGATAGTTATTGATGAATTGACAGGTCATATTCAGGAGAATGTTCTGTAGAAGCATGTTTTTTTAGTACGAAAAAGGTTGAACAATGAAGATTTGTTACTAGAGTAAACCTACGAACACTCCAATTAAGAGAGATGACCAAATCCAGGTGAATGGTGAGAGTAAGGAGTTGCTGGAGATGACAACCTTGGTTAACTTGCAAATTTTTGCTTCTGAACAAATGAGAACAACTAACACCAAACTTATTCTGTAATAGAATACAATGATGAAAAAAGATACATGTAGCCAACCTCAATTAAAGTTGAGATTAAAGTTTTGTTGTTATTATTGTTATCATTATAATGTCTCCAAAGTTAAAATGTTAAGACATTTTGATCTATCTTGAAAACAAACTCATGATTAAGAAAAGCAGTACCATTCTAACATTTTTCTTGTCAAACAAGTATAAAATCAAAGCAAACTAAGTACAACATTATCTCTGATATATTTAGACATTCCAATGTTTTATAACTGAATTCAAAATAATAAAGTTAACTTTATGCTGATGAATTCCACATGAAGAAATAACTGTTGAAACCAGGCTACTTACTGTCCGGCCATCAATCACATGCTTCTCCATGATAACCCTCTCTGCAACAGCAGGATCCGCAAAGACCACAAAACCGAAGCCCCGAGCACGGCCAGTCACTCGATCTCTCATGATTACCGCCTCCACTACCACCCCATAGTTGCTAAAATATTGCTTGAGACGTTCTTCGTCAGTGTCCCAGGAAATCCCACCAATGAAGAGCTTACCAAGATCTGATTCCATCCTTTTTCTACAATCATCCATTACAACAAAGCCCCCATCAATCACCAATACCAATCTCAGAATGCAAACCAACTTAGAAAGCAGAATTCTCAATGCAAAAAGTTGTCAACTTCAGCCAAGAATCCATAGCAATCAGTGGAACACGTGGGGCTGATTTCTTATTAAACAACAAGTGGATAGTCAGATTACATGATGAAAGCCAAAAAGACGCAATCTTTATCAACCAAAATACAAAGAAACAGATCAAAGTTGAACAAAATAATTCAAAAATTAATCAGCCATTACCTTAGATGGTGCTTAGATGGAAACTGATTGGTGCCCAATAAGTAAAACGAAGGAGGTGTTTGTCAAATTCAATCTGGGATCATCTGATCTTTTCTGCACTGATCAAAAATCCAAAACAAAGGTTCCTCATTATCCAAACAAATCAAAATTGAGCAAGGAACTGATATTAGATCAAGTCCCGGAGAATGTTTTGACAGAGATCAAGGGAAAGGCTTATTAAAAGATGCAAAATTTACCTTTTTAGGGAGGACCCAGATGGGAAATTAAGAAGATCTAAAGAGTGCGAATGTGGAAATGTAAACAGAAACAGAGGAGGAAGAGGGGGAGGAGGAGGAGAAGATGCTCATGCTTTCTTTCTCTCAATGAGAGAGGCCTTTTATGTCTGCTTCTCTCTCCCTCTCTCTCTCTCTCTCTGTCTCTTTTCTTTTTTATATTTTTCTTGGTTATTCCACTCTTCTTAATTAAATCAAAAGAAATGGAATTTGTAGCTCAGAATATGAGAGAGAGATTGGCAATCCTCTGGTGTAAGAATATTTGGAGGAGCCTAAAGGCTAAAGAGTGGTAACAGGAAAGATGATGATCTTTTCTTTGGAAAATTTTGATTCTGATTTTTTTTTCTTTAAAAAAAAAAAAACAAAAGGAGAAAAGATATATGTCATGTGATTTTCCCTATTCTGTTACAATATATTTTTCCATTAGAATCTAATTTCATTATTTTTCAAAAAAATAAAGAATCTAATTTCATTGAATTTGATTTTTTTTTTATTTATTTTGAGTAAAATTGATTAGAGGATAGTGGAGAAATATTGAATGGAGCACTTGAGCATCTCACATTCTATTCTTTGCTCTGCTTGCATGTGAGATCCAAACCTAGCTGGAATTTATCAAGTCTTTTAATCACCAGCTTTAAGCTTTTTAATTTTGGACCACCAAATGCCCTAGCCATTGTATTGATCATTCAACTTTTTTTTTTTTAATCAAAATGTGTGTGTCCATATATATATATAATTTCAAGCCTTTAGTCAAATCAAATGTTTAATTTCTGATTTCTTGTCTAGTACAGAGCGATGATGACTTATATTTAAAAGATACCTCTTTATTTTTAGGTAAAAAAAAAAAGGCCTAAAATTTTTTACCTCTTTTATTAACTTGGCACATTTTCTTGTATGGATTTTCGGGTAGATTTCTCGTTGAGGCTAAAGACAGAAGCTTAGTAATCTTTAACCCTTAATGGTATTTGATAGCGGTGGACTCAAGGGATTAATAAGAGGTAAAAAAAAAAAAAAATTATTGAATTTTTCACTGCCTGTATAATGTATTCAGTGCATCATTAAATTATTTTCCCCAATAACAATGACAGTAAATTCATAATCAAATTTAATTATCCGTTAAAACTCTATGCTAGGAGTTAATAAGCTCATATATTCTAAAAAATAATGTTATTGGGGCAAATAATTAATTTAGTGATGCACTGGATACATGAGATGCTGCTGGCTATGAAAAATTGTATTAAAAAAAATACCCCTAAATGGATATTTTTTAGATTGTAATTAATTATAATTGTGAGCCGCCTATTAAAATTGCATTCTTCAATATGTGCTCATGCCACTTCCAGCTCCCATTGTCATCTTTGAGAGCTCCAATTCTATTCCTTCTCTTTAGAATCAAAGTAACGGTGTGAAAAAACTTAATATTTTTTTTTTTTTTTATCATCTAAAAATGACGCAGAGAACATTAGCAAAGGGATTGATAACGTGACAAACTTTGTAAGCAATTAGTGATTTTGATGCTCTAAATGGGTTGATGGTTGATGGTCCTCAGCCTGGTTACAAAAAAAAAAAACAAGAGGATTGTGGTAGGTTGGCGGCTTTCGTAAAATTAGGTTCTGTATTTTAGAATAATAAAACAAAATGACGAGAAAAAAAATCTTATAATTCATTTAAATTAAATTTAGAATTATTAATTTCTTGTCATTGAATTTTCTTTTTGTGTATTATAATATGGGATTTGGGATTATTTTATTTTATTTTGGGAAGCAACTTTGGGGTTTAAGCAAAGGAATTCCACTCATTGTGCAATCATACTAGCCCAACTGAGGACAGTGTGAGACAACTCAGAGTAGCTATATCTTATTAACATTTCTTAATAAACCTTGGATACATTAGGGTATTTTGTTTTTTCAATCAACTTGTTGTCTTGGCATGCTATTTTTTCTAGTCTGCTTTATTTTATATATTATTATAAGTTTATGTGTCCAGGAAGATTGGATTAGTTAAACAACCACAAAAATATAACTCAACTTGCAAAAAAAGGAAGGCACAAAAAGTAGGTACTGGGAAAACCTTGCTCTAAGGCCTTATTTTTCTAGTTTCACTTGGTAAGGTTGCTGGGAGTGGTTTCAGGGAATAAGGGAAGGTCAGAAGAATCAGAAACAAGGAAAAAACAATGGGATGATAGAAATGTGAAATTTTATTTACTTCATCTCTTTTCTGCTTTGTTTCCTGCATTAGTTAGATTATCTTGGGTTGACAGTGACAAAGGGCTGCTTGATTTGCAAATTGCTTTAGGTTTAATGTTAAAGCATGTACTTGAAGATGTAAGGTGGCATAGCATTAGGAGGAAGTAATCTTCCTGAGGGGAAAAAAAAAAACAAAAAAAAGCATGAACCAAGCAACATTTCAAGTGGGATAATGTGTATTGTAAGACAAGAAAGCAAGACAGGATTTGGATATTTTTCTGATGGTAGTATAGATGATTTGCCTTTAATCAAACTGAATAGATGAACTTAATACAATATGTAAATCTATTGATTAAAATGATAAATCACCTCTCATAGCGTTAAGTGCTGGAATTGATAAATCACCCTCTAATATAATCATGTGACATTGACACATTTAATTTGACAACATGAGCTAGTGACTAGACCAAGCCTAGACAGCTTTAGGGTGGTCCCAAAGAGTAAAGGCTTATCAATCAAAACCAAAGAAATGAAGTTCCTCGTAATAATAAACTGGCTTCCACGTGAAGTCTGTTGGGTTTGGAATTGGGAGTCACTAATTCTTGTATTCCATTTCAGTGTCTGTAATATAAATGTGAAAGGGCATATTGGTTGGTTGGTGATTGAAGGTTTTATTTGGAACAATTTGTCCAATTTGTAGGCAACCACAGGGCATGTTTTTGGCCTGGAAATGGCCAACATGGTCCTGCAAAATTGTGAAGTACATGACTGTCTAGGTCCACATCATGGGACATTTTTGACAGGAAGATATTATCTTGGTTACAATATCTATTTTTTCAGCAGCCCCAATTTGAGGACTAGTCAATTGTAAGTAGGAGTAATGCTAAAGAGATTTAAGAAAAAAATAAAAAATAAAAAAATGTATCTCCGCCAATAGATTGGTTCAGAATGGCAAGTTTTTTATCAGTCCAGGAAAACTAGAAGATATGGGTAATAAGTCTGGCTTTGATAGCATAACAAGCAATTTTCTTGAATCCTTTCACATTTTAACAACTGTTTTGGATAGCTTTGATATCTTGGTTTTAGCTAGAAGAAGCTCCTGCATGTCAATCTCACTGTAGACTTCGGGTCCACTTTATGCATTTAATCAATGTCGGATGCTAAGTGAAAATATTTTCTCTCTCTCTCTCTTTTTTTTTTTTGTTCTTCTCTCTGCTACATGGAGAGTTAAAGTTCTTAAATATTAAGATGTTCAAGAGGGGGATTTTGAAAAATCTTCATGGATATAAAATATCCACTAAATGTTAAATTATTTTAGATGAGTATAAAAAATCAGCATCGCAGCGATAAGGAGGTGATGATCATTGGAAGATAAGAGGTTTTGATATAGATGGTCGATAAAGCTTGGGAACTCCCCAACAAATAGATCATCATGAAAAATCTAATATTGTCAGATTTTGAGGTTAAAAAACCGCAGAATTCTTTGTTGTCACTGTCTTTCTGCTGGTGTCAGGATGGTGCTGGTCAATGAAACTAAAGCAACATATCTTGGATAAGGGACTTCAAGAAGTGGACAGGAGCTGAATTGAAGTCCTTCCAGTTGTGGCAGAAGCAAAACTTTGGTTTCGGCCTTAATTCACAGAGACCAGAACAACTAGGCAGAGATCAGCCTTAATTCAGTTGCAGAAATCATCACCCCAATGATTATGATGGTTCTTTGGAATCATCCCCAGTGACTAAGATGCTTCTTCGGAGTAACATAACCAAGATGGAAGTCGTCATGATCGAGGAAAAGTTAGATATCATTATCTGTCTTGAACATTCTGAGTAGCTGCCATTTGTCAATGCAGCAATGCTTGGTTTCTTTTGATTATTCCGAAGGAAAAAATTAACTTTTGTCCTAATACAGAAAAGCACGAATGGATGCATATAAAAAGGACACAATCGATGAAGCCGATATTTTATTCTGACCGTGAAACTTGTTAAAGAGTTAGTGGAGATTTCATAGTTTGTTTTAAAATTTTCTTTATGAAAAGACTAAAAATGTGCTACCAATTATTATGATAATACAATATTTGGATGTGTCAATCTAGCTCAAAATCAACAACCAATGAATTTTTGGGATGCTTTCCTTCTAGCCGAGAGCTGTCTCCAGTTGCTTGACAGATCATTTGCTTATGGTTGTGGGTCATAATCTCAAGGTGGTCACTTGCCCCATCAAATGACTTTGTTGTTTTAAACGTTTCCTTTGCTTGGAAACTACAAGTGATACAATTCAGATCATTACAAACATCTATACTATAATGTTTTCAAGAAGGAGAAGAATATCAAAAACACATTTCCACACCACCTGACTCCCAAATTCCAAGGGGCTTGGGTGGGATTAATCTATGTATGTGTATGTATATAAACCCACAATATTATCTACAAAAAATTCATGATTTTATTAACTTATGCAAAGGAAAAACTCTGTACAAATCATCAATAGCTCTCTTCAATGATCACTCCACCAAATTCTTTCACAAATTCCATACCTATCCCATCTCTCTAATGAAAAGACGTATAATTGAGAGTCAACTTCAGATCCAGAGCCCGCCCTTCCCACACCTGTCCTAATAGTCACAATTATAAGGGTAAGGAGAAAAACAATAAAATCAAAAACATCATCACCATGCGTATTATATACTTCAATACATCATGTGTCATGAACCGACACAATCATCGTTTTCATCATTATTAATTCCATCAAAGAAAGGGTCTTTGAGCAAATCGCCAGCAGAGGGCCTGGCCCTTGGTTGAGCAAGACACTTCTCAATGAAAGCCTTAACTTCCAGGTCCTTAACCTTGGCGAGGGCCTCAGGCCTGACCCCAGACGAAACTTTCTTGTAAATTTTGGCAACATTGTCACACTCGCTATATGGGATCTCCAGGGTAACCATCTCCAGCACACACATTCCAAATGAGTAAATATCCACCATTTCTGTATAATCCTCGTCATACAGCTCTGGCGCCATAAACTCTGGTGTCCCGAGAACTGAATGTGCAGAGTGACTTTTCCCGACTATAGCAGCCATACCTAGATCACCAATCTTCACCTATTGGAAAAAGAACACAATAAGTCTAAACCTGGCATAATTATCACATTGATTACATCCAGCACGAGTGCTGAAAGGAGCCAACTAATGTTAAACATATTAGTACTGGATTTCATATTTTGTCTTCATTTCAGCATTTAACATATCAGATTTAGACCATATAGAAATCCTATACTCTTTTTGTTTTGCAGCAATCAGATGTTTTTAACATAGAAAACAAGCAATGAGTTACTTTAGTACCTGGCCAATGTTCCCATTAACAAGCAAGTTGCTACAATTGAGATCTCTATGGATGACACAAGGGTCATGGGAATGCAAATAATCCAAGCCCTTCAAGATTTGCTTGGACCACTTCTTGAGTGCCTTCATTGAAACATGCTTGTGTTTCTTCCTATACTCTCTCAAATTCCCAGAACTACAAACTTCTGTAATGAAATTCAGTGTATTATGCTGCTGGTTGTGCCACACTTTGTACAAGGAAATAATGTTGTTGTTCTTTAAGTCCCTCAACAATCGAACCTCTGAATAAAGCCTATCGACCATGGCTCGATCATGAGTGAAGATTCTCAATTTGACTTGATTCCATGCCACCTCAATTCCTTCTTCTTGATCAAATGCCCGGTAGACCTTTTTCACAGCCCCAGAGCCCAGTAGCTCACTGTACCTGCCATACCGGCCAGTGGGATCAATTTCCACAAATGGTTCAGCATCCTTATCAGATGCATCAGGATCCACAGCAGGCATCTATGGAAAAGAAAAAGGATAAATTAAAAGCCAGAAGGGTAACAGGAACTGAAAACTGAAATGATAAATACTGATAATAATTGAAAAACTAAATCTGGCATAATCCTTCCTCAAGAAAATATCACAACTTTACCATAAAATTGAGTATAAAATCATTGAGAATTCCCTATTCACAGAGCCAAACCAAAGCAGCTATACATGCAATTGAAAGGCCTATCAACACTGAAAGTTTTAAGCTTTTTCTGTGAAACCAAAAGAAGAGGAATGAAAACCCCATCATTTTTACAGGTTTTTAACTAATAACCCACATGAATTCCTACTCACACAGCCAAAGAACCTATATACACGTGTAATTAAAGGCTTATCAGCACTGACCGTTATATACTTTTTCTGTTAAGCCCAAAGAAGAAGAAAAAAAAAAGAAAAACCCATCATTTTTACAGGTTTTTAGCAAATAAACCACATGAATTCCTACTCACACAGCCAAAGCAGCTATACATGTAATTAAAGGCCTATCAACACTGAAAGTTTTAAGCTTTCTGTATGATAGCAAAAGGAAAATGAAGAAAAACCAATCATTTTCTCAGGTTTTTAATGAATAACCCACATGAATCCCTAATCACACGGCCAAAGCAGCCATACATGTAATTAAAGGCTTATCACCACTGAAAGTTCTAAGCTTTTTCCATGATACCAGAAGAAAAGGAGAGAAAAACCCATCATTTTCACAGGTTTTTAACAAATAACCCACATGATCATCAAATACCCAGAAAGCCAAGATCTCTAACAGTTCATACTAGCTCTTCAAAAAAGCCATGCAAAACAGAAACTCCTTAGCTTTCAATTGCTAAACAATATGGTAAAGAAAGAGAGGAGAAAAGAAAATAAAAGCAGAGATGATGATGATAATAATACTTACCATAAACACAGCTATCTAACAAAGAGCCTTTGCTTACAAGAAGCTTTAGAAAGAGAAGAAGAGAGAGAGAAAGGTAGATAGAGAGAAAGAGAAGATGCCCTTGTTTGAAAACGTTGTACCCCCAACGATGAAAATCAGGAGTCTCAAGACGTGGGTTTATATAGGAAGTGGACTAGGGTTTAACCCTTGCCTTTTTACTGGTAATTGTCCGTTAATTGTAATTACACCATTATATTATTATTATTATTATAATGATAATGAATAAAATGATTTCCTATCAGAGGAATTTCTACAGATTTATGAGCTATCTCATTCATATTGTCATATTATGTAGAAATAGACTAAAAATTAATTTTTTTTAAAAAAAAAAAAATCAAAGTTGATAATATATTTGGAATAAATAGACTTATGCAGTGTGATATTTGGAAAATGATTAGATGGATATAGTTTTAGTCTATTTAGAAAATGGAGTAATTAAAAATATATATAATTATGTAAAAAATCTTTTAATTTGATTATATAATTAAAAGTAAACAAATACTACTCCAATGCAATAAAAAAATAAATATATGCAAACTTATTTTTATTTTATTCTATAGTTTACATAAATTAAAATTTAAAATCTTTGAAAATTATTGTACTTAATGTTTCCTACTTCTAACAAAAATGGTTGAGATACATTTTTATTAAAATCCCTTGATTTTGTATTTGAAATTTACTGATTCTGTATTTTGTCTTGCTTTCTCGGCCTCCCTTGTAAATAAATAAATAAATAAATAAAAATTAATAAAAGGAGAAATGAAATAATGATATTGGCACCGGTAATTAATAGGTTAGTGAATTAATTTTTGGGCAATAAAATAATTATAAAGTTAAATTGATTCCTTAATCGCGTGGCCTTGCCAGGTTGTCGTTTTGACTTTGGCCTTGTCCCTACAAGGTTCTCTCGCGTGTTTTTGGGAAAGTCAAAACTTTCTTTTGCCTCTTATGGAATTTGAATCTGAACCGTCCAATTTCAGATTGTGGGGTCTCCTCTCCGTGGGTCGAGTAAGAATCAGCGATCCGGATGATCCCAGAGCCTTCCAGTGTAGAAATTTTGTCACGTGCCCTGCCGTAATCGCTTCCTTTGGATATTCTCTTCTCACCGAGTCCCGCCAGCGAGGTCAAAGTCAACTAATGGATTTTTATGATTTTTTTTTTCCTCGTCAAATTTCCATTGTTCTTTTTATATTTTTGTTAACAATTATGACACTTTTTTTCTTTTTTTCTTTTTGAGAAAGTGACACAGATTCAAAAGTGATTATCTCCTTGTTACTTTGTAGATACAAACTTAATAATTAAATACTAAACCATGAGAATACATATGACTTAAGGTGTTTATGGAATTAAAGATTTTGAATTTGAGTATTAATTAAAATTATTTAATTAAAAAAACAATTATAAAATAACTGCATAGGGTTATTTAATTCACAAAATGGCATACAGATCAAATACATTATAATTTTACAAACTATTTCTTGTGCACCTAACTTAACAAATTATTTAACAAACTATCTCCCTGTTACCTGTAGATACAAACTTAACAATTAAATATAAAACTATGAGAGTATTTGTTACCAGAGTAGTTTGTAAAATTTAAATTTTTGAGTTTCGGGTTTGGTTGGAGTCAAAAAAAAAAAAACACTAACAAGGAAGATGGGCAATGACAAAAGAACTCAGTTCTGTCCCATAACTAATTTTCCATCACCCCACCTTAGCAAAAGAACACCCCACAAAAAAAAAAAAAAAAAAAAAAAAAGATCAAAGTCATTCATTGTTTTGTTCTGTCACATGAAACTTGCTTGAACATATAAAACAACATCTTCACTCGTTATTAAAAAAATTAGGATATTACAAAAATAAAAAATAATAAAAAAAAAAGAATACAACAAAGGCAAGTTTCACTCGTTATTTATCTGCCTTTTTAATGCTAATAGTGGCAGATGACGTATTAAATCAGATTTGCAAAAGCATCTTACTTTAATCCCTTGGCATCTTTGGTTGCCAATGCATGCAGGGAAAATGCAGTTTTGGGCAGGGAATTTGAATCAAAATTTGCGTGTGATTGTGCTATTTTGAGATTGCCGGGCAGCATTTTTGTCAACGGCATTTCCCCAAGTAACACTCCCCCCCCCCCCAAGTTGTACGAATATTATAGATCAATCTGTATCCGTGATGTAAAATATAGATAGGTAGATCTACAGTGACGTACATTAGTGTCTTTACTTGTCTCTCTTACAGAACATCCTAAAACTTAAGAAATTAAATTTTTATTTTAAAAGTCTCAAATTCTAATTTTAGTAAAAAAAACAAATATAATTTGTTTTTAAAATAAAAAAAAATTATAGTTATTTTACAATTATCAACAGTCAAAATTATCGATAAAAATGAAATTATTTGCACTTAGAGAGTTAAATTTTTAATTTTATATTTTCCTTTTTAATTCTGAAGGTAAGTCTCTACCATACAACATCTAAACTAGTTTTCCTCACAAGTAAGCCAACCCATAAGGTCAAATCGCTTTGTTTGTCTATATTTTAGACCAGGCCACTTGTGACAACTAGACCTCCAACAACTTCAAAGCAGGAAGAAAATAACAAAGAAAGAAGGGGGAAATCGGCAATTATTTTTCTGACATTATGGTCTCCATGGATAATAGATGGGGAATATGCTTCGTTGGATTATAACCGTAGCTTTCCTCTAAATAGAGCAAAGTGACTGTCTGGTTGCCACCCACTCTTTGTTGCCAACTGGAGAGGTCGGTATCAAGCTTCCAGGAAGTGGCTTGTGGCTATGGCAATTTTTTTTTTATTTTTTATTTTTTATTCTGTTACAAAAGAGGTCCAAAAGTTTAGGAAAAAAAATAAAAAACGAAGTCATTGAGATTCCACTGAAATATTAACGACGATCTCCAATCCCACTCTTCTCTTCGTTTATACTCTTCCTTTTCCACCTCGTGTCTTATTGGAATGACCTCGACTCCCACGTCACCTCCTTCCAGACCCACCTCACGCGCCGGTTCCAGCTTCTCCTCCAGTCCTCCGAAAAGAAGTGCCAAACAGCCAGTGATTGCCGGGTCGACCCTGTTCTAGCGGGGAACGAGGCCGGTTCTTCAAGTCAGTCCCTAAAGTCGGGGTCTTTAGAACACCCATTAGCGAATTGTGCCCGTAAGAGTGTCGAACGGATTGATTTAGCGGTGAATCGTGTCGGTGTCAATGACCCGTCTGTATCCGATACGAAATTTCAGGACCCATCATCCTCGTCTAGACCGGCAAGTAAAGGAGTTGGGTCGGAGTTAAAGTCTCTGTGTGAGAGGATGGGCGGGAAGGCATTGAGGAATTATGTAAACGAGCATTGGAAAGGGCGGGTTAAGATCCGGGACGAACCTATAGATGCAATGCTGGCAGCTCCGGACCCGGGAGCTATGGTTTTGGATGCAATAAAGTGGTTTTACTCTTCAAATTTTCAGGATTTGCAGCGGATAAGGAAGGTTTGTGCAATATTGTTAGAGAGTAATGAAGTTGGCGAAAAGGCCAGAAATTTGGCTATGGATTGGAGAAAAAGTGTTACTTTGAACTGGGACAGCGGTTTAGAGGCCTTGTGTTTCTAACTTTTGGTGGTAGTTTATGGTTTGCAGAGTGAGTTTGATGTGGGTGAGCTTGTAGATTATTTTTTTGTGGTGGCCAGCTTTAAACCAGCTTCAGATTTGTGTAGAGCTTTTGATCTGGGAGATAGAATTACTGGTAAAGTGACTTTTTTATGCTGTTTGATGTGCATGCTTTTCATTTTAATTATGATTGATCTGTTAATTTTGCCTTGTGTACTTGGCTGACAAAATCATGACAGATGGAGCATCCGATTAATCTTGGTTTTGCTGGGGATTTCCTGTTTTATGCTTACTACACTTGGTGTCTATTATATTAGGATAATATGCTGCTAAGCCACTAGAACCAAAGGCCTCCTTAAAGATCTAGATGCATTCGTAATTACACGGCTATCTTTTGGATGGCATGTTTGACGTTCATTTGCTATTTTCTTGCAACTGAAGTTTTATTCTGGAGGAATCCAGGGCAGCAGAAAGGGTACACTGACTTTTCGGAGGGAGAAATGAAAATGGTCCTAAGAACTCTTTGTAGCACTGAAACGTGCAAGATTTTGAAGTGCTAGTTTTAAAATATGAGTGAAAAATTTTGTAGTGGAGGATATAATGCAGAGCAGGCATGAAAATGTTCGCATTTGATTTTAAGAGAAAGTTTTTGTAGTAGATGATGTAATGCAAATTAAGTATTAAAGGAATTGATTCTTGACTAAAATTTTTTACTAAGAGTATATGAGAGTGTTATTTTAGTTTTTCTCAGATGATTGGAGTGAATAATCATTGTTGAAGGTTTCACTCTCCTAATATTTATTGACTTAATGGCTGAGATCCCAACAGAACTTGCAGATGCTTGCATAGGACTGTCTGACTGGTGACAGTAACTTAAGTACATCTGATTTGAGCTGCTTTATGATGAGCAACAATTTCCCATCTCCTATGCCTCAAATTAGGAAGATGTGAACAATGGTTATTGTTCATCAAGGATGTGATTGCTACATGTTATGTTAATGTATATTGTGCTAAATAGGCAATCAAATGGGCTTTTTTCTTATCACCCTTATTGACTTTGGGACAAGTCTGTTGGAAATTGATATCCTTAATCAATGTGCTGCAGATGTCATTCAAAAACTTATAGATGATGGAATGCAACTTTTGGCTGCCAAATTTACTATTGAAATGGGGCTTACTGACAAGTTCCAACTAGTTCCTCTGTTGAAGCTCACCTGAGGGAGTTCAAAACATTTACTAAAAGGGTTTGTGAGGATAAAAATAGTTCCATTAAGGACCAGGTAGTTCTGCACCCACCTGGTTTCCGACAGTAGCTTTTTATACTTGAATTGATTTTCTGTTTCTATAAATAATAAATATTTTGTGCAGAATGCAGCAACATATAGATAATGCAATTCATTGAGAGCAGTACTGAATTGTTGAGGAACATAAGCATCAATCTGAGTACCCACGTTTGTGGATGCTGGAGAAGCAGAAGGCAGATGCAATACTCTCTTCACCATCCGCTGGCAGGTTACCTCAGCTGCAGCAGATTGAGAAGTGGAAGCTGCATGATGCACAATAAAAAGAGGTCAAAGATGTGACTGATGAAGCAGTCACAGCAGCAAAATAGAAACAAGCGTGCTCCCAACAGTCGCACCTGTAGGTCCTGCAGCTAGTAGTGGGTCAAGTTCAATTCCTCCATATCATCATTCTCATAGACAACCTGCATATGGGTTAGTGGGTTCCTCTCTTCCTGTTGCCCCTCAAGCAGGTTCATCAGCTGGGCCTTATGGGTTGGCAGGAGTGGGTACAGGTTTTCCTGGGAACCCAAGACTTGCTGCAGCCTATTCATATTTGTCAGAACCACCTGTGCCATCTGGTTATTATAATGGGCCAGTTGCTTATGGTGGATATGGTTTGTCACATCAAGATCATCCAACTCACTATCCAATGTAGTTTTTGGTGCCATCAATTGTAGTATATACTTTTGGATGGTATGCTAGATTTTTTCAACATGCTTTTGTATAGAACATCCAGGATATTTTTATACAGTTACAGGCCTTTTGCAACACATTTTTCTATATGTTGCTTCTTGATATGGAGGGGCTTGGTAAGGACCGGCTACGTGCAAATGTATTCTTGCAAATGCCCATCCCTGTTGTTTTTTTAAGGATGTTTATTCCCTGTTCAGTTTCAAATGATTTTAACCGTTTTCTACACTTTTAGAAAATGTTACTACGCATGGTTTTGTTGTCTTGTTCAAAATTATGTAGAAGGATGAGCAAATGCAATACAGAGCTCAATATATCATTTTGCCATTTCATACTTGCGTTTTTAGGGACATGACCATTTGCTTTTTAGCAGTTTTCACATTCCTAGAAATTTCATTTTCTCACTCCTTGGATCATGAATTCTATCATCCTCTTAGAGCATCTCTAGCATCTCATCTAAGTTGATTGTCTACCAAAATTTTCCTTCTTTTGACAATTCTGTTCTTCCTGTTCATGTGAGTGGTATGTCTTATGCTACTGCTATGTCTTGCTCGTGCAGGGCATTGTTTGTGTTAAATATATGATGTCCAAATTTCACTTGGTTTGTCATTGTGATAACTGTATACTTTATTCAATTTGTATTGTGATCTACATGGATTAGGTCTCCTTGAACTAACCTAGTTCTAAACTGACTACCAACCTCCCCCAACCCTCCTCCTTCTATGCGGATTTGGGACTGGTAACAACAAACACAAGATCT
Source organism: Rhizophora mangle (assembly GCA_037832345.1). Lineage (NCBI taxonomy): Eukaryota > Viridiplantae > Streptophyta > Magnoliopsida > Malpighiales > Rhizophoraceae > Rhizophora > Rhizophora mangle. The sequence continues at coordinate 553,153 of JBAPLJ010000439.1, read as the reverse complement.
GATGCAGGCGGGGGAGTTGAGTCCCCTCCTTCTTGGACTAAAATGTATATACCCTGGTCTCTAACTTCGATTAAGGCAATGACTAATGAACGAGTGAAGAAGTTGCATGGCATTTGTTGGTGTTTAATGCATGAGACAAGCACCCACGCGGGGCTTCATGATTTGTTGCCTTTGCCCACTTGCTAGTGCCTGGAAGTCAGGCCGAGAAATATTTGGACCAAGATTCACTGACCAGTTTGATTGTTTCAAGTTGCTGTCTCGCTTCTTAAAAGGTTCTGCTAGTGCACATGTCTGAAAGACTTTGAGTTATTATGTGCATATTTTAGGTGATGGAATGTGGGATTCAAAATTATTACGACAATTTATAAAGCACAAAAGAATTTTACTTTGTCGAAAAAATAATTCATCATAAAATCTCCTCTTGCGATTTGCCAACTTGGTGGGGGCGATCTGACCCACCCCCAAGATTTAAAGGATTAGAGGATGGGTGTGATTGAGTCTCTCTAGACCCGTGACTCCTCAGTTCATGTTGAAGCAGCCATGTTTCATTCCCAAGTTGCGTGTAAATTGGTTGGATCCTCTAAATTCAATTACCCCATCAATTGCTTCTGATTGGATTGTTGATTGACATGAACCTAATGTAATCTTGAAGATGCCCATAACAACAATTTAAAAAAAAAAAAAGAAAGATTATTAGTAAAAGTGGCAATAATTATTGAGGGTATTTATGTTTTAAGTAAAAGTGGCACTAATAAGAATTGTACTAAGTAACTTTAGATTGACTTGACAAGAGTCTTCGCCATTAAAAAAAACTTTAGGGAGGATACGTCAGAGGAATCCATTACTCACACACTTGAACACCGCTGGAGACATGCCAAAAAATAAGTTTATGAATTTTTTTATTATTATTATTATTTTTTCTGTTTTGTTTATGCAGGAAGGCTCTTACATTTTATTCCGCAAGTTGCAATTCACGAAGAAATAATAATAAAAAGAAAAAAATTTATATATATTTGTGGGGCTTGAGATCCCTGATTTCACTTTCACAATTCAACATCAAATTGAATGTTGCTGGACCCTGAGAATAACAAATAACAATTACCAAACAGAAAAAGAAAAATAAAAAAAAAAAACCATTGGAAATATGACTACGTGACTTCACGTTTTTTGTGGTCGATGGCAAGTCAATTGACACACACATCTAAATTCATTGTAGCAAGTCATTTGATGAACCAAACCCATCATTTGATTTTCACCACCCAACCCCCCCCCCCAAAAAAAAAAAAATCTAATTAACTACCTTGCATGTACATCAGCATAGTGAGAAGCACAATAAACTTTCATTACCCTTATTTCACATAGAATGGAATGTGAATTATTGGAATTCTAGTTCTTAAAATTGAGAGTCCAATTACTATACTATTGCATGAAAAACTTTTTTTTTTTTTTATATTAAGCAAATATTATATAACCATTAATTATTATAGCATAATAGTTAGATAAAATATTAAATTAGAGTATTTTTCCAAATGTTTTGTAAACTAACTTTTTTCTAAACACACATAATTTAATTTGCTTTTAGACCCATATAATTAGGAGAGTCTAAGTATATTTTTTTTATAAGGCTATAAGATGTTTTGAATTTTTTTTATTTAAAAAAAATTAAATAAAAATAAAAATTTCTCATATTATGATTTTTTTTTTTAATTTTTTTTTTTAAAATATATTTTTAAAATTTAAAATATTTTTATTTTTACTTTTTTATTAAATTTTTATATTATTTTTAGTTAAATTATAATATTTAAAATATTAATTGATATAATATATTAATAATATTGATGTTAATATTTTTAAAATTATAAATATTTTTTTAATTATTAAATTTAAAATTTTTTTAAAAAATTATTTTAAAAAATATGTATAATTTTTTTTTTTTTAAAATTTAAAAATATATTTTTAATTAATTTTAAAAAATTAAAATATTTATATTTAATATATCATATTAATTAATATTTTTTAAATTTTATTTTGATATTTTAATTATTTATTGTGAATTTAATAAAAAAATAAAAATAAAATTTTTTAATAAATAAATACATAATTAAAATAATAAATAAAAAATTTTTAGATAAAAAAATATTGTAAAGAAATTCTTGATTTAAGATTTTAAAAAATAAAAATAAATATTGTATTATATTATAATAAAAATTAAAAATAATATATATATATATATATATATATATATATTTTTTTTTTTTGGAAAAAAAATTGGCAGACGCCTAGACTAGATCCAATGTAACAAGTCAACTGTTTCTCTCTCCACTTCCTCCCCCCTCCCCCTCTCTCTCTCTCTCTCTCTCTCTCTAAGTAACGCAGCTTTCTTCATGCACACAACACACAACACACAGATGTAGACCACAACATACACCCATCTGCGCGCACACCATTCTTCCGAAATTACCAAACTGCCCTCACAGCCCTGCCTTTTCTCAGACCTCCCCGCCTCTCTTCTCTTTGACTCCCAACAGACGCAGCACACAAGCACAATGGACTGCAGCAGCTCAGAGTCTGACCTACAGCTCCGTGGCGATCAGGTGGAACGTCTGGATTCCGGCGGCGGTGCAAGGTACAAGTTGATGTCGCCGGCGAAACTTCCGATCTCGCGGTCCCTGTGCATCACGATACCTCCGGGACTCAGCCCCACGTCGTTCCTCGAATCTCCGGTTTTGCTTTCTAACTTTAAGGTTAGTATCGATTGTTCTACAGGTTGGGTGCCTTTTTTTTTTTTCTCTGTTTAAATTTTTATTTTGTTTCTGTTTGGTTGCTGAGAAAGTGAAGGGAAGTGTAGTTTCTGTTTTGACACTTAGGTGCTGTTTGGTTTGGTAGCTGAGCTTGCTGGAACTAGAAACTCCTAGGGGATCTTAAGATCTGTTTGGGAGCCGAGAAAAGTAGAGAGAAGCGAGAGAATTACAAATTTTAAGTAATTGTTAGGGATATAGTTAATTGTGCAACCAAACATGAACTTGTAGAGTTGTAGCGTGCAAAGCGTCCACCAATGGCAGATTCAAAGCTTAAATTTGCTAAGAATATATATATATAAAGTGGAGCTTCCCAAAAGAACGGCATTGTTTGTAGATTCTTGTCATTAAATGCTAGATGTTATAATAGAGCATTGGAGTGGAGAATCTGTGAGGACTTGAATGAATTGATGGTCTGATTTGAACCTAAAGTTGGAGCTAAATAAAGATGCTCTTTGTTTCCCCTGCAAACTCCAAAGTGGAAATTTGAATTTTATTTCTTTCTTTGGTTCATTTTTTTTTTTCTGGATGAATTTTTATATTTGCAGTGTTCCATTTGTAATTGACTATTGATTCTGATGCTTGATAATGTAAGACTCAACATTGGCACTTTGTCCGCGTGGATTGTTCCATTGGAATTTGTTTGGAGAATATAACTTTTTAGTAGAAGCATGAGCTTTTCTTCTCTTTTATTTTCTTTCTTTTTTCTTTTCTTTTTTTTTTTTTTCACTTTTTTTGAATGTCAGTGTTGTTTTTTCACATTTTGAAACTCACTCTTTTGCTAATATATGTGGTGCATAACTGGATAACATACACTGATTTCTGGCTATAAATTGCTGCTATGAGGGAAGATTTTTGAAAAGCTTGCCAGTGCTCTCTTACTGGAGACAGTTGTCTGAAAATCCACAGTTATTTCTTAGTTTTTTGATTAGGTCTTTAGGACACACACATATAATGCTGCATACACATATAATGCTGCTTGCTAGTATCTTCATTTTCTATTCCCCCTACTTTTATTTACTAGAATCGACAGTACTTTGTCTGCATCAAGAGAAATGCTTTTTAATTCAAGTTACCAGGGAATAATAAAAAAAATTTCTAAACAAATAGATTCTTTTATTTCTTGGTTGTGCAGGCGGAGCCATCCCCAACTACAGGTTCCTTTATTAAGCCACAAATAGCCCATGGCTCCATCAGCCCTAATTCCTACTCAGAAACTATGGTTTCGTCTAACACCCTAGGCGAAAAAAAATCAAGTGGCTTTGAGTTCAGACCACATGGTCCTTCAAACATGGTAATTTTTCAAGAGAGTACTGAATTTTTCACAAATACAAGTTCTATTATAAACTGCACAACAACTTACTAGATGAAGAGTTACATTTTTCTTGTAGGCATGTTATGCTTTAGATCCTTGTGTCTGTTTTCCAGTAACAGCTCAAATGCCCTTTACTTACATCATTTGCATCTTGTTTTCCTTTCAGTTTTGAAGTGTTTAGTAGATTCATTTATTGTTAAAAGTGGTCAATTAAAAAGCTTAGGTGAGATGTATTAGCACATGCCCAACCTTGTGTTCAAACAATGTGAGGCAGTCTAGACATGCCATTAGTTTAAATAGTGCAATTTCTGATAATGGTTTCAGGAGGATGCAATTGGGAGGAGATAGATGATAAAGAAACTTCTTGCACCCAAATTCTTTGCCCATTTCTCAATTGTTAGGAGATGATCTTGTTTCAATGCATCATTTCTCAACAATTGCTTGTCTAACATGTTTTATTGACTTCAAGGTTCCTGCAGATGTGATTCACAACAAAAGTGAACAGTCTATTCAAGCCCAAGGCCAGAGTCAGACTCGAGCCCTTGCCTCGTCATCTTTAGTTAAAAATGAGATGGCAGTCTCCTCCAATGAGTTGACTCTCTCAACACCGGTTCACATGGTTACGTCAGGAGTGCCCAGTGCACCTATTGATGTTGATCCAGACGAATTGAACCAGACAAGTCACTCTAATTGCGGGTTCCTGGCATCACAGTTGGATCATAAAGGAGGAATTGGCATCTCCATGGCATCTGATGATGGATACAACTGGAGAAAATATGGACAGAAACAGGTCAAAGGAAGTGAATTCCCACGAAGCTATTACAAATGTACACATCCTAACTGCGATGTGAAGAAGTTGTTTGAGCGCTCTCATGATGGACAGATAACAGAGATTATCTACAAAGGTACACATGATCATCCTAAACCTACACCCAGTCGCCGATATGCTGCTGGAGTTGTTTTGTCTATGCAAGAAGAAAGATCTGACAGGCATTCATCTTTGCCGGAACGAGATGGTAAAGTTGAAGCTTTTCAGGATCCTCTATGTTAGTTTCTGCTTGTCTCTTCAATGTGTTAACTAATGTGCTTCCCTCTTTCTGGAACATTTTTCCATTGCAGACAAGTCATCAAGTTTTTGTGGTCATGTATCCCAATCTGTTGAACCTAGTGGAACTCCTGAACTGTCTCCTGTTGCTGCAACTGATGACAGTGTAGAAGGTGCTGAGGATGATGATGATCCCTTCTTAAAGCGGAGGTATTTATTCAACATTTTTGTAGATCATTTCTTTATTATTATGAGAGAGAGGTCCCCTAACTACAAAAAGTTTAATTGTTTCAAGCAGGAAGATGGATACTGGGGGTTTTGAGGTTACTCCAGTTGTTAAACCTATAAGGGAACCACGAGTTGTTGTTCAGACTCTAAGTGAGGTTGATATACTAGATGATGGGTATCGCTGGCGCAAATATGGGCAGAAAGTGGTGAGAGGCAATCCTAATCCAAGGTATGCTATTAATCTTGATGATAAGAGTTAAATTATTCTTGATTCTCTTACTATTATGGGGTTTTTTGAACTTTCAAGAATTTATGGAATAGACAATCCATAACTTGGTGGAATGGCCTGAAATAATTGTTTCATGCCCATGTGGGAGGACTACTCAACCCTCATCTCTGAGCTCTGTTGCTGTGGCATCGCTGTGACTCACATTTTTTTTTTTTTTATGTCTCTGTGGTGCCATATCTTACTGTCCTGTACTACCTGAAATGAGGATGAGAAAAAGATCCTCCCTATAATGATTCCTAGCAATTAACTTCTTCATCTAACTTAGTTGCTTGTATCTTTTCTCACCTTCCAGTGAAATTGATTTAATTTGAAGGGAGTATATTTCACTGGTCTCACCTTGTAGTGCATTCTGTATGAAATCTACTAAAAGTGACCTTTCAATACTCTCACATAGATTGCATTTTACTCATCAGGCTTTGCATGTGTGTGTAAGTTTTGATCATATGTCCAAATGCCAGTAGGGATTTGTAAGCCTTTCAAATGTGGACAATGTTATTCTTACTAACAAATCTTGCAACATGGAACCCAGGAATGCATGGCCAAATTTATTGAATGCAATGTATGTTTGTAAGAGATGCTTTCTACGAAAGGCAGTTTCCTTAAAATATTCCTCCACACTGAGAGAGGGAGAACTAATGGGATGATATGAAAGAGAAATGTGCTAGAAGGCATTGACCACTTCATGCTTCATTTAAATCTGATTCTCTGGATATAAACTTATATATCTAGTCCGCTGATTGTTCATTTGAGATAACATTGCTTTGGATTCTGACATTCACATAATACTTCTTGGCATATCACATTGGGTGTTGGTTCTTATTTCTGTATTCTGCTCAAGTTGTCTTCTTCTAATCCTGATCAGAACTGTGGCCTAGTGATGAAAAGCACATTAGCTTGAAATGTGCTTGCACAATAATCATAATCCAGAGAATAAACTACCTGGGAGTTGCAAGATGTAAAATATAGCAATGATTGAATTATTTTCGTTCTTTGTATGACATTTACCTTTTGCAGCCAATCTATTATCATCTTTACAGTTGTTTTATGAGATGTTTGACTCTTCTTCTCTCTTGAAATTCATTCTGCAGGAGTTATTACAAGTGCACAAATACTGGGTGCCCAGTTAGAAAACACGTGGAAAGGGCATCTCATGATCCGAAAGCTGTGATAACCACATATGAGGGAAAACACAATCACGATGTACCTACGGCAAAGAATACTAATCATGACACAGCAGGACCAAATGTGAATGGATCTCAAAGGATCAGATCAGTCGAAAGCGAGGCAATTAGCCTCGATCTTGGTGTTGGGATCAGTTCTGTTGCTGAAAATAGATCCAATGGCCAGCAACAAGATTTGCATTCCGAGTTTGCCCAATTTCAAGCCCACACAGGTGGTTCCACTTTCACAATGGCTCGAGCAAATCCAGTTCCAAGCTATCATGCTGTTTTTAATGGTGGCATGAATCAGTATGGATCTAGACAAAGTCTGGGTGATAGCCCCAGTGCCACGGTCCCTCCTCTAAACCATTCTTCTTATCCATACACGCAGAATGTTGGAAGGTTATTGACAGGTCCATAAGTTTGTTTCCCATGCGGGTACAAAAACTGAATTTCCTATGGAGGTTTTAATTTTTCATCCCCTCCAACACAAAGGCTAGAATCTGATCTTTGGGATATGACTTGTTATATATATCATAGCATACCATCTGTGCAGAGCCGATCTTGATGTTAACTTCCTGGGTGTAAATTCTATCATTTCTGGATACTGTTTCTAAAAGCCTTGCTGAGTTTGAAGCTTTGTACAAATGTGAAACATTCACAGTATAATTTATTCTCGCAGAGAATGGTATTGTAAATTCGTGCTTGAAATGCAATTTATGTTGGTTTCTGGTTGATCTTTTATGTGTGAACTCTGTGGATCAAAATGTGGGACAATCAAAAATCCGCGAGAGAGGTTGTAAATGTTGGGGCCTAGCAACCAAAATATATGACATGGGAATTCTGTTTGTTTAGGCAAGGACAAACCTTATTAATCATTGGTGCCTTCAGAGTCCAAACTTACATCTATTCACATTACCCGGTGATGCAATTCCTTGAAAAAAGGAATTTCAGGAAATTACATCGGTGGGAATCCTGAATTGCTTGGACATGGAAATCTTTCATTCACGAAAACTCTTACCCATCTTCACACTCTTAACTAGAGTGGGCAAATGGACAGTTTAGATTGTTTGGAGTACTTTGGGCTTTTGATATGTCAAGTTTCGACTTTTATGGGTTTTAGATTATGTTAATTCGCATTTCCAATTTTTGTGTTCCGGGAAAAAAAAAAAAAAAAACACAGTAAAATGGGATTTTGGGTCCTTTTAAATTCAAGTTATTTTAGTTTAAATTATTTCAATTTTATTTGTTTCAAGTTGTGAATTATTGTGTTTCTAGTTAACAGAAGTTAAGTCAAATCTGGTTTTGTTTAGTTTAAGTCAGATTATTTGAATTAGTTAGTATTTGCCATATCTGCTCTCAGGGTAAAATTCACCCACATGCCATCATTGAGCTGTTTTTGAAGGACTGTACCTCTTCTTTCCTGAGGTAAATCCAATGATAGGCTCACTATCAAACCAGTAAAAAATGGAAGGTGTTGATGTTTGGTTCTTTTTTTTTTGGGTCATCGTAAATTTTGGTGATTTTGGACTTGGGGGGATGAAGTTATTAATGCACTGTGGGTAACATACAAAAAGGCCATTAATTCAGAGTCTTGCCTTTGCCTCAGCTGCTGCAGCAAAATCCTGCAGCCACGTTATGGATCAAATCTCCACTGGTACCAACACTCCAGAGTTGGCTTTGGATAGAGGAATAGATGGAGAGGAGAGAAATGCAAGCTTTGTGGGTGTCCTTGAAAGAGAATTTCAACTGCGGGAGTAAGCTCAGTGATGTGATTGCCCAGCCGAAACAATGCAGCATAAAAAGGACGTGCAATTTTAGCAAGGATGACTTGGATAGCAATAGCAGGTTCATTCATCAAATGAAAAGTTCATCTCATGAAGTGATTATCCAGCGGTATCATACACAAGCACACTTCTGTGGTAAGTTAATCCTACTGCTATTCCACATTAATTTAAGAACAACGTTCATCAGAAGACATATTGGTAAAGATGTTATGCTTATGATGGAAAGCTTGTGACTGGTGGTATGCATTTGTTGTTGCTTTGAACAGAGTTAAATGTTGGGGACCAAGCAAGGAATATAACTGAGATAATCTTCCAAAGAGCATTGATGAATCCATCAAAGCCATTGATAAAGATTAAAAAGGTCCTGAGGGTGAAGAACTTGATTGAAATTCTCGAAAGGCTTGAGAGATATAGAGAGAAGGTAAAGGAGAATGCTTATGAGCAACACAAGAGACATCCCAGAAGCACTGTAGATGGAAATGAGCCGCTGCGGTTCTATGGCACCACAATTTCCTATTGCAGCAAGAAGACACAGCGAGTTTCTCAGCTGTGTAGAGATCCTGCTCGTCGAGTCTGCACATTAATCTGGTCGAACTTTGAGATGGATGATACCAAGAAGAACAGCATTCGATTGAGTGCAAACAGTGAGGAAATCAGTGACAACATGACAGCCATTGGCAAGGTGAAGAAAGTGAAGAGGGCTGTAATAGTGTGCAGAGCAATTGCTGGTACAGTTAAAAACAAGGTTGATGGGGTAGATCAAGAGTGCTGTTCCATTGGAACAGAACATTCTAACTTAGAGTCTTTGATTGTAACAGATCCCTGTGCTGTTCTTCCCTGCTTTGTAATAGTTTTCAGCTGAGATTCTAAGATAAGATTTGACAGGTTTCTTTTTTCAGCGTTGAAGCATAATCTGAAGTTCATAAGTTCAAGTCACAAAAACAACTTCTTTGTGAAAAAGTAAGATTAAAGTTGCATAAATCAAATCCATGTAATGTTACAATAAAATCATATTTTGCTCCAAAGGCAGAAGTCAATCAAAAGGAACAAAATATTTGAAAAAAGGATTGTAAATGACTTGGTTCAGCTGTAATTAATCCTAGGATATTACAACATTCTTATTATGTTAAACTAAAAACAACAACGGAAGAGCCTTACACAGAATCACCATTCAGAAAGACAAGATATCCCTCAAAAATTTGAAGATCATCACTTCCATGCACAAGAAACAATTAGTGGTTGGTTCATCCATCCAAGATACAGAACCCCATCTCTCTCTTCAAGTGTATATTTCTCTGAGTAGCCCTCCAGCAGAGTCTTGATAATAGCATTCACATGACTGCTTAATGGATAGGGTTTAAATCCGGCCATGCTAAACCGCAACTTCCACTTACCGAGAGGCTCATGGCGTTCCACTCTCTCGGCGCCCTCACAGGCAATGATGTTGACAACTTCCCGAGCCAGGCAGTGCTGCTCGACATTGATCCGTTCCTTGCTCTCCCTTGGCAAATAACATCAATTGATTCAAAGATGGCCAGATAGTAGTTCAGGGTCTGAACAAAGCGAGAAACAAATGGTGCAGTATTTGTATTGCACTCTTGCTCAACAAGAGTTACCACCTTGGGTGATAAGCCCTTAACCAACCTTAACAGTCTGTCCCGATGATTCTGGGTGCCCACGCTTTCATCTGGCATATGGTGGAGCATTAAGGCAAAATTAACTGCAATGGCTTCACCAGGACGGATTTCAAGATTTCCCAGTTGAATTTCTGAAGCAGCAACTCCAGCAGCACGGAACTCAAAGGGAACATTATATGATGCAGCAAGTCTTGATAGCCTCTGTCCCACAATATCAAGCCCTCCTCCCCGGGCATAAGCCGAAGTGGAATCATCAATGCCTGTAATTCGTATCTGTGGGGGCCCTCCAGGCCGAGCGGCTAAAGCCTGTATTAAGGTGATCCACTGGGTGCCCTGTACAATTTGAAAATCAATTATATGAACTCTGCTTTCACCCTTCATTGCTTCAGCAATTGCTCCATTTGCTGACAAATATCCAAACTTGAAGTATGGGCAGACCTCATACAACAAATGCATGTATGAGAGGAGATCAGTACTGGCAGGCTCCTTGCATCTCAGAGCTTTGTAGATGGTGCTTCCAGAAGATGCCAACTTTGCAACAAGGCCTTCAAGCATGTAAGCCCCCAAACGTTCCATTGGCTCACCACAAACAGATACCAATTGCCGCAGTTCTGTCATTAGCCATTCAACTGTGGGCATATCAATATTGTCAATAGCTTGAGCACAAGTGCGAAGCCCTAGTCTCAAGTCTTTTCTTGACATCAGCTCCAACAAAAACTTCCACTTCTCTATCTCTTTTGATCCAGTAGGCATCATGATATCACCAGTGCTGAGATTGTCAATATCAGGCCCCATCATAGCAGTTTCAAGTTCTTTTAGCTTTTGTGCAACATAAGACTCACTGGCTGGTGAACAACTGGTATTGTCTACAGAATCATGTGAATCTGAAAGGCATGATTGAGAATTTGGCTGTGATGCTCCACTTTCATCTGGCGAGAAACAAGTGGTAGGTGGAGAATTTTGAATAGCATAACCACCAGTTCCAGGGGATGATTCCAGCGTGCAGATTTGCCCAAAAGTCTCAGCTGAAAGTGGCAACCCGATATTTCCATCATTGGAAGATGAGTAGCAATCTAAATTTTGAAGGGGAGGCCAGCAGTAGGACTCCTGATCTTGCACAGGTTGGCTATAGAACCTGTGAGATCCATCTGCATCTGTGTTTTTCTCAGATGCTTGCATTGTAGAACAGCTGGTTCTTTGATTTTATCAACAGTTCAGAGCAACACCAAGCAGCAATCTTTCTAGCACAAAATTTTCAATCTTGAAAAGTGGCTCTGTCACTGTATTCTGAGTATCAAACTTGAATTAGATAAACATGTGTGAGTGCGAGAGAGCGATGTGCAAGCTCTCCACTTATAATCTACAGATATAAAGGAAGCTCAAAACTGATAATTCAATTGTCAGAGAAAAAAAATGAAGTTCCTATTCCGCAGATTCAGCATCAAACCTCTCTCAAAGATCCTATTTTTACCTCAAAAACAGCCATTCTTAATAGCAACTGTAGCTTTAAGGGAACAAAATCAGTATCAGCTTCACATACCAATTGAAATCGGAACAGCCATATCTTTTATCATGAAGAAGAAAATAAACTAACAACAATAAACAGCAGCTGAACACAAATGAATCTTAATTGAGCAAACCACGCCAAGACTGAGAACCCACAAAGGAGAAAAACAAACAATGAAAAACAAGTGATTGTGGCGACTCAAAGAAAAACCCAAAACCCACATCAGTTTCCGCACCCAAATGAATGGTATGATATTTTTTCTAGCCTTACCTTCTTGATTTGAGCTTTTCTCAGGTTTGGCTTCCTGTTCTCTTTCAAGCAGCAAACAGAAATCTATGCTTGATTTACAGCACACTATCTCCTTTCCAGCAGGATCATTTCATTTCATTTCATTTATTGACCACAAACCTTTTCATTACCTGTAATTACATCTCTGCCACTGGCACCATTCATTTCCCATTAAGGACATACACATTTTTTAAAAAGTTTCCATCTCATTTTTCATTTAGTGCCAACAAACCTTTTCATCACCTTCCATTACATCTGTGACCAATGACCGATGACCTATGAAACCACGCCAAAGACTCAGATTGTGTTGGATCTCTCACCCTCGGGGGTCAATGGTTATTATATGGTCAAATACGGTTAGCGACCACAGAAATCAATGTTGTTTTCTCGCTTATGATTTTGTCCAAGTAGCATCTGCGACAACCTTTGACATTGCATCCAAAAATGTGTGCAGAACACTACCCTAGTCATTAATTGGAGATCTTTGTTAATCAGTTTGTGCATTAGCTCAATATTTTGGCCAGAAATAATTGGAAAAACTATTCTTGCTTTCTATAAGAAAAAATTTTTGTTACCATAATGCAAAAAATTTCGCACAAGACAGTCGCGTGCTGTATTACACAACCATTACCAGTAATTACATATCTGTAATTTTCCATCGTTAATTGTAATTTATCGTATAATTTAATCATAAATCAAACTCTTTTTTTTTTTCATAAAATTCATCTCTTAATTGTCGGGGCATCGATTGGTACATAGTAAAAAAAAAAAAAAAAAAAAAGGGAAAAGCTTAACTGTTATCAAGATGAAATTATCAGTTTTATTGAAATTTAGATAATGGGATCCAATTTCTTCCTCAAAGGGTCATTTTAGAAAATACAGTTTTTTGGGATGATATTTAACTAACTGTAAAAACTACCATAAAAGCTTCCAGACGCGAGGGAGAGGATGGTAATTTCGTCTTTGCAAATGTCTAGGCCTCCGTAGGTTGCAACTCGTGGAACATGGTGATGTCTTGAGAGCAAAAGACAACCCCCCAACGGGTCATAGTGGAACCCACGCGGTTTAGCACTACGACTTCTGCCCGTTCTACTTCCGAAGGTTGACGTACTCTCCTTTCAATCGTCAATTTGTCTATCTTAATACCATTGTTACGTAATTATATTTATTAAATCACATAAAAATTATAAAAAATTAGTAAAATAATATTTTAATTTGTTTTACTTTAATTATCTATAATAACGAAAAATATATATATGATTAGTTCTAATTTTAAATGTCTATCGTGCATCTTGGGATGAGTACAATTGGCATTTGTCTTGCCAAAAAGTAAGCAAGGACGACTCTCCTTTTCTTCATCTTCTTGTAGTAAAAGCAAGTGGCCGATACACAACTTTTCTCATGGTTTGTTTGTTGAGGGCAACTCCATTCAACTTTAAGGACACGTGGCTTCTTTGTGAAGAAGAATTTGAGTCGAGATTATCTGGCAATGGTGGTGATGGAATAAAGCCTCAATCTTTTTTTCTAATACACCTCATATAATAATAATATTTTATTATTATAACTTGAACTTGAAGGTGATGAATTTGAGTTGTAAAAATACCTTTTTTTTTAAAAAAATTATATATGAGTTTGTACATGTATAATTCATCTTTGAATTTCACAATGTGGGGGGGGGGGTTCGGAATCTCTCTTTTCTATATTTCAAAGATGGTAGGAAATAGGAATTATTTTAATAATTATATAATATTGGTATGGTGGAAAAAGTAGATTCTTTATTACATTTGCCCATGTGAGGATAAGACCGCGAAACCGCGCATCATCGGCAGGCGTCGGGAATCTGCCCCTATGCAGTCATAAATGTAATAAAATGAGCGGGTGCAGACACAACTCCAAGAGAAAAGGGTAGTGAAAATGCTACTTTTGTGCTCGTGCGTGGGGCAAGTCACCAGGCAGTGTACCTTTTGTGAGTACACATAATTGAACTAGTACTAAATGACCAACCAAAATGGCGAGGTTTTTCTAATTAAAAAATATATTATAAGTAAATTAATTATTATATTTATATATTAAAAATAAAATAATTTATTATTATTATTATTCAGCTTTATTTATTAAAAAAGTTCATGCATATGATTTTGAGAATTTTTCTTTTTTTTTTTTGACTTGTTCATTATGCTGAATAATGATATATAAAAAAAAAAGTTGGTTTTAATTATTCATAAATTTTTATAATTAAATTCTCAATTTTGTTAAATTTTTTTATTAAATTTTATACTTTTAAATTTATTTTAAATTAGTTTTTTTTCATGAAAAAAAGAAAGTTGAACCTCTAATAATTTTTATTTGATGAATATATAATTTTTAACATTTTGTGATTTTTTTAATGTAAAAATTTATTTAAAATAAAATTTTAAAAATATATGATTTAAATAAAAATATAAAAAATTAGAACTAATTATTAAAATTTATAATAATTCAGAACCATTTTTTTTGTTTTTTAATATCCTATTAAATAATGCAAGTTTCTTGTGAAGTTCTAGAGACGCAGTTTCTATCTGCATCCATGCGAAGGTTCAACCGTCCGGATTCTAACACAAGGCAAGCCAAGTGCCCCACGCAAACTGAGAACACATAAAGTAAAGTTCATTCCATAAATAGGAAGTAGAAATTTTTTGCCCTTTCGATCGAAAGTTGCTTGCACCTCACTCGATCCCCGACGCTTTAGTGCCGCGCCACTCATTTTTGTTTGCTTCATTGTTTTTACCTCTCTATTTCCATTGCAAGAGACCGGTCAGATTGTTTTGTCGTTTAAACATGTTGGCGAAGAAGACCACGAAGCTTCGGAGAGATGATGTCTTGTCCTGTGTCCTTTAATCTGTTTATATTGGATAATGTGTCATCTTCTTAATATTATTAAGTCTAAAATTTTATCATTTGTACATGTAAATATATTTAAATTTGCATGTTGTGCTAACGCAAATTACAACATGAAAACTCAAACTTGAGTTAATATAATAAAAGACACATTAAATCATTAATCAAGTTGTTATTTTGAGTGATGAATTGTGAAATTCTTTTAAAGCTAAAAAAAAAAGAAATTAGTTAATTTCTGCACCCCATATTGCATCTAGCTTAATTTATTGGTTTAGACAACGTCAGACTATTCATGACGGAAGTAAAAACGTCAGCAGAAATCTAATCAAAGTTAAATCTTAAATAACAGTGCACATCATCTAGTGTAATTGCTTGCTTGGAAACGAGGGTGAAGCCAGGAATTTTTTAACAGTGGGAACAATCAAGAAGATTTTGGGACACAAAAAAGAAAAAGAGTAGAGACCATGAAAATTTAATGGAAATAAATAGATGATATAGTGATAAAATCGTACCAAATTCTGATTTTCAATGGAGGCATTTGCTTCCGCTTCCAAGAATGTGGATTACAAACTATTTCAGGATGAGTTATAATTTTACTTTACCATATCAAAAGCAGCATAAATAAACCAAAGCAAGGGAATGCATATGCAGCAAGTCAATTCAGATCACCGTTACTTAGGGTGTCCGTGTGTTCGGTTTTGTCATCCTCCCTGTCTTAAACGTTTGAATTTATTTAATGACAGACACTTGACTTTCCTTAGCTCTCACTGTTGGAATTTCATGTAGCATATTTGTGATTTGGGTGTTTCTTGTCGGGAAGACCACTGTGCCATAATTAATACCGTATTCTTTAATCCTCACAAGGTGATGAACTCCTTCCTTTAAAAAAAGGAGGAAACCTCAGAAAAACCATTAAAATAAAAAAAAAAAAGGAGAAAAAAAAAATGCAGATATGCTTACACAAAAAAAGGGGGAAAATAGATAACTCTTCTAATCTAATCTCCTTGACATGAGCATTGCATCATGCACATGCAATAATTTTATTATTTTATTATTTTTTTGACCGTTGAAACATAATTAGCGGGGTCAAGTATAATTAACATATAGTCAACTATTCGAATAGTGTCACCTCAATGGTTGAAATATTAGCTAAATCAATTTGGGAAGATTGAATGGGAGACCATTAATGTCAACCAAAACAAAGTTGACTAATATAGGGATATGATGTGTCCTTGAAAGTTTCATCAATGATTGAACAAATTAAGAACTCAATTATTTACTTTTTTTATTTTTTTTATTTTTTTTAGTTTACAGGAAAGACTCAATTTCCTTGTATGAAACAATCTAACTCAAGCTAAATCATTATTTTCAATATTCTAAGCATAAAGACTAAGATTGTCAATAAGTCAATACACAAAAGTTGAGCAACAAGAAAAAATAATAATGAATTACTTTTGACCTTGAGTTACAAATACCACAATTACATTTGTACAATATATTTTTTTAATTAAAAAAATTGTCATATTCACTAGAGACTTGTTGATTTGATTTAATACAAACTCATTTTAAAATTTATTTAATAAACAAATTAAACTTGAATCAGAGCTGATTAGGCTCTTTTTGTCATATTAACGTAGAATTTTTTTGTTATTATAATTCTATTCATAGCAAAATATTTTCAATATTCCGAGCAAAAAAGACTAATTGTCAATTATAACTTTGTGGCCTTTTAGTTTGTATTTAATTATGACCATGAGGACTATTGGAACTAAAACTAAAAGCCTTTGCTAGCAAGGTGAGAGTAGTGCACTTTGCAGCAAATATAAGTTTACCAAAACACGGCATTAGCTTTTCTTCTTGTCATACCTTCTTGCACTGTCAAGACAAACAGAACGTGCGATCACAATTCAGAAAAGGGTTCTTTTTGGGGGGGGGGGGAGGAGAGGGAGGAGGGGGTTTGCCCTTTATTTTATTATTGGATTCTACCCTTAAAAAATGAAATGGGCTTAGGGTAAGGCCCAAATATTCATAGGCCTTGAAAAATGGGAAGAGGCTCATTTCTTATGTTGGCATTTTTTCAAACCTATGAAATCCAACCCAAGAAATAGGTTTGAACAGCAAATACCTAAAACTATAAAATGAATCAATTTTGGACCAAAAAGTCAGACCGAAAAGCTTGGATGGGACTGGGTTGAGAACTTAAAAATCTTTTTGGGCCAAACAAAAGTCCATTTCAACTTCCTGTGAGCGCTTACTTTTAACTCCCTGCATTTTGCAAAAGAGGTTACTACTTTGTAGTTTAGATGTCACGCTCATCACTCAAGAATGGAAATTATGTACACTGAAAGGGATAAGGGAAGAGGCTGAAACTTCTGGCAACAATGACCCAATAAATTGTATAACTTAACCAGAGAAGAATCTTTTCCACGACTGCCATGGCAGAAATCCTCCTGCATCCCAAGAACAAAAAAGAAAAAAAAAAGGGGGGGGGTCTTAAATCTTCAAATGATACAGGAAATCAGTAAAAAAATAATAAAAAAAAAAAACAAATAAAAACAGGAAATTGATTGAAGAGAATCAATTGCTACCACATTCGGGGCATCTGAAGTATTCCTTTTCCCTGAGAACAAGTCCTGAGCCTCCACAAACGACACATCTTCTTTGTGCTATCTGCCATGTTATCATTCTTCATAAGATAATTGTTTTTGTGGGAATGATCATTTAAATGCACGCGAGATGTTAAGAATCAAGATGAATAAACAATTATTTATGAAGTTTTAACTCAATAATACTATTGTGACTTTTAAAATTGAAAAATTTGAATTCAAATTTTTTGTCAGAAATAATGAATTAACAATTTTATATATGTTTGCTCCCACAAAATGTTTCCTTAACCCTAATAACCATGAACATTACTAACCGTCTTATACCTTGATTCATTTATACATTTAAAGCAATAAACTACTTGAATCCTTAGACGACCCCCCACCAATAAAATAAAGAACCAAATAAACCAACCTAAGATTTTGTACATAGAAACAAAACATGAGCTATGAACCAATAAAGGATGCATGCCAAAGATAGAAATCGCGTCAAACAACATGAAGAACGAATTATGAAAGAAAATCATGTAAGAATGTTGAGCACTTTACTATTCTTTTGCTGAACTCAATCCCAGCTACCACGAAAGGGGTCACTCCAGCTGCAAAAATTAAAATTAGGATGAAAATATACCAAATTTTATTGTATAAATGTAATCAACTAAATTCATTTTAAATATAAATTCATACTTATTATAGTTGTTAGATGTATATTTATAATTTTTATCATTAATTATAATTATATATCAAAAAATTAAAAATAATAATTATATAACATTTAAACTGACATATGACATATACTTAATTTACTGTAATTTTTCAATATCATAAATAATTCAAGAATAAAATGCATAATAAATGTAGTATGCTCAAATTTCGATACCTATAGCCCCAACAACGATTTGCCAAGTTACCCCAACTTGGCCGGGATCGGCTGCAGCTGGAACATCGTTGATAGCCGCAATCCTTGCCGTCTGCCTACCTTTTTTGATGAAACCAAGATTGCCCGCTGATTTGGAGGACCCTTTGATGAGTCTGGTTTTACAAAGAGTCTTGGCGTTTGATGGAAATGTGAGTAAAGAGGAAGAGCCTGCAGCTTCCATGGCACCAAAAATACAATGCCAAGAAGCAGACCTAAGCCTTTAATTTTTTTTTTTTTTCAATTTTTATTCAATTACTTCAATTTTGGTGACCTAGTGGAGCCACGTCAACTTGTTCGGCCCAGTTCCAGTCCCTTGCCAGCCGCACAATGATGCTTGAATCTTATGGATCGGATTTCCCTTTGGTTTCGGTAATTTTATTCCATCTTAACCAGGGGCACATGTTTTGAATCTCAAAAATAGTTTTTTTTTTTATAATAAAAATAAGGGTAAAATTATGTAAATTTTGTTCAAGCCTCAGTACATTGAAATTTCGTGGTAAAGATTTTTTTTTTTTTTTTATTTTATCGGTTGCTCTTCCTCACTTCATGAAAACATTACGAAGTGATGTCCATGAAATTTAGAAGTTGGAATCTGTTGACATGTGAAAGTGAGATTAAAATATGAGACTTCTTGCCTCGACTTATAAAGGGTAATTTGGAAATTTTATGTTTTTTTTTTTTTTAAATTTTGTTAGAAAAATAAGAAACTAGGGGTGATGGGAATCCATGACTTCATGGTACGATTTTTTGAACTACTAAATCACAATGAGTGATGATTAATTTAGAATTATTAGATTGATACGAAGATGAGAGGAATGGATTGCTTAATTACTATTAATAGAGAATACAGAATCCAAAAATCTGAGTCATGTTTATGATCTTTAGATCATTACTAAGAGCCTAATTAAGATATAAGATCACATTTTTTACTTAATTTCTATTAACTCTCCAAAAACACCTCTAATTTCTTACAACGAGGAATCATTTTAAACAAATATCAAGTTATTAGCCTCTCCAATCCAAAGTAAAACCCCAAAGAAAAAATGTCTGGTTTGGGGTTTGAGGGTATGTTCTGTCTCTCCCTCCACTGAGACACGATGTTTGATATGTACTAGGAATAGCCTGTTTGTGCACACCATCTGAAGGTTCTTATTTATGATTTATTCTTTCGGCTGGTATTCTTTATGTCATTTTTACTGCAAGAAAGCTGAATTATGTCTTTTTCAAGGTGGCCGGGTCATGGGCGTCTCTTGTTACTGAAACCCTTATATGCAGTTGTTATTTATGAATTTTTCTGCCCTGTACAACCAACCCAAAGATACCCTTTTCCACATATTTAATTCTTTTACAAGTCCTGGCTTTTTCAGAGTTTTAAAAGTTCCTGCTAGATGTTCGGTTTTGTTTGTACTGCGCTCTTGAAACAGTCAAACATGTCTTGCTTCTCAACCCCGCAAGGGTTTTGTTTATATTCCCTTTTATCTTCCCAATGACACAAAGATACATATGTCTTCCCAATTGGAGTGGAGGACCGGATTTGATTATTAGTGATATATATAAGATTTAAACTTTGTATCTTATTTTAAATTTTGAATTAGGCGACCACTAAGCTATACTTAGTGGTTTGTGAATACCAAGATTCTCTTGAAGTATGATGTTTCAGCATGAAAGCACCAATCATGGAGGGCTACCCTTGTCTTTTGATACTTTCTTATGGCACAAGAGTTTTGAGAACATGCCCCTACCAACTAAAGAGGTCTAATAATAAGATGTGTGGTTTCATGGTGACAGTAAATTGTTTGATGATGAGAAATTTTCCTCCTCCATCCAGATTGTGTGGTTTGGTTGCAAGGTCTCTCTCTCTCTCTCTCTCTCTCTCTCTCTCTCGGCTGCTGTCTAAGGGAGATATTATTAGAGGGCCCCGCAGTAGGTGGCGTCTACTTCACAAATTATTTGATCCACCAGAAAGTGATAATGAATTGGACAGGCTTTGAAACAGGTTGTCTTTCACACACTACATGTTGGTTGTGTTGCCTTTTATATTCATGCCAGTTTGTGCTGTTACTTTCGTCGTGGCTTTAATGACTAATTTAATCACAGATATATGCATGATTTTATCTTATCTGTAAGTCACTAGTGAAGAGTTTCAATTCTTTATCAAGTGGGTCCCTTGCATCTTTATATAATCTGTTATCAATCATGTAAGGAAGTGTCTTTTTTTTTTACTAGACAAGTTATTTGTTTATTTATTCATAGTGGACATGGAAACTGTTGACTTAGTAGATTTTTTCTTTGAAAAAAAGTTAAAGTGTATGCACGTTTTTAACACAAAAATAACAGGTCTATACAAATTCTAATCATGATTCTTGGATTATACAATTACTCTTATTCTTGTGTGATGAATACTTTTGATTGTACCTTTTGTAAACCCATATCATTGCCACTTTCATGTAATAGTCTTCTTTCCCCTTGTTCTTGGGCCAATGGCAATTTGTTCCAATGGCCTGGTTAGATTTGGCAGCGACGCACAGAATCAATGCTTCTCAGAGGTTTTTAATGCATAATGACTGAGTAGTTGTGTCAGGAACACTTCGGCAAGAATTTCAAATGCTTCCCCCCAACAACCACAAATTTAAACACTCCACAATGTGGCCAGTTTGCCATGTGGGGTTTTCCTGTGGACCATATCTTGAGTTGTGAAAGTTAAAGCTTCCATGCCTACTGTTTCCTTTCAGATCAGCATCATCACATGGGAGCCTTGGGGGATATGATGGCTGCTTCTCCTTACAAGACATATCAGATCACCCTTGAGTTTATCAAAGGTGTCTAGATTGATACTATCCTTTTAAGGGTTAAACTTGGTCTGTACCAGGACTATAAATCCACCAAGTTTAGTGCTATTGATTGGGCTTATGGCAATGTTACAGAATGGATCCCTCCAGGAATTGGCATGGATATCATCTTTTCAAGCATCAGAGAAGGGAGAGAACATTCAAGGCAACTCATTAAGATTCACATTCAATATTCGATGTTATCAAATGCACTGACAGTGGAATTTTTAGAACCATAAGATAAAGCCAAATTGGTAAAAATAGCTTTATTGAAAGAATACAACACTTTCACATCATAAAATTTAAGAAAGAGTCAAGCACACACAACTTTATACATGTTTTTTCATAAAGAAGCTCATCCTTCGTCACTTCATCCACAAAAGTAAGAGAAACAATGAGAAACTAGCTGTCAAATCCTTATTGTTGTATGCCAACCAATAATGAAGTAAAACAACGAAACAGACAAAAGAGATTAGACGCATTATTGAAGATACGGCATTGAGTAGAAGTTAAGAAAGCAACAGCAACTATTTGAAATATAAAATGAGATATCATTTCATTGTTCAGTAAAAGATGATCACTCTTTGTTCCTATGCCTAGTATCTGCAGTAGCTGTTTTGTCAAACCATAAACTCCTCTTCAAAAACTGGAATCAGCTACTATTTACCTTTATGTTTCAAGGTCATCTGATCTAGTTACAGATGTTGAATGGGATTTCAGAAATATTCTTTGACTCTTGTAACACTGCATTCATATCCTAAACCTCAGTATGAGAGACTAATTACAATCAGAACAAAACATTGAAACTTCTCACCACGTTTCTGTGCATTGAAGATGAGAAAACCTGTAGAGCCTTCTTACATTTACTTCTGTATATGGTATTCTGCTGTTTGCTACTTCTTTCAACCCAAGTAACTTCTTCGTTCTTCATTTACTGGTATTTACTTGCTTTAACCTTAGGCAAACATGTCAAGGAAAAAACTTAAATGTGTCATGTTGCCTCCATCCCAGTTACCCTATATTTTTTATTACTTGCTGAACCTATATGACTTGAGAAATGCTGCTAACTTTCGGAGAAGCAAACGGGCTTTCTGGTAGGTTAAGTCCTTGATTGCTGCATTCAAGTAAGAAAATAGAAAACCATTTCTTAGCTAATACTATTAGGCAAATTCAAGAACTCATATGTGACATTTCAAAGAAGAAGAATGCAAACTTTAAACCATGAAATAAAAAAAAAAGCCAAGGATGCAGCTAGAGATCAAATACTATTTGCTTAACAGGCTAGGATGGCAGGGCTGAATATAGATGCACACAAACACATACATAATGAG
Organism: Rhizophora mangle; assembly: GCA_037832345.1. Classification (NCBI taxonomy): domain Eukaryota; kingdom Viridiplantae; phylum Streptophyta; class Magnoliopsida; order Malpighiales; family Rhizophoraceae; genus Rhizophora; species Rhizophora mangle. The sequence continues at coordinate 530,541 of JBAPLJ010000439.1, read as the reverse complement.
CATACAAAACCCCCATAATTTAATGGAGGATGCCTTTTACCTATCCTGGTTAGCATAGTTGGACTCCGCATGCTTGATTTTTTCATCACTCGCTGAGCCAGTGTTTAGAACACCCAGCAGATGGCTGATGCATTCTGCAGAAGGTAAAGTGAAATTTTCTGCCAGAAAAATGAATGAATTAACAAAATCACAGAATATTTCAAGTGCCTTTTTGTGAATTCAGATACAGAATCCCATGTCAGAGAACTCACTAACCTTCTGAGACTTTTAGGCCATCCATGGAATAGCCAAAATAGGACTGCTTGGAGGCAGGTTTCCACATGGTTTGCAACTCTGTGAGACGCCTCCTCTCAAGTTCAAAAGCCTGCTCCTGCTCTTCCATACTCTGCTTTCTCACCAATCTTGGTGTCTCATATCCTCTTGGCACTAAAAGAAAAAACTATAGGTATCAGACAACATAGATGCTACACCATGCATATTAGATGCAACAAGGACAACTAACACTAGAACGATACATCAGCTGGCTGGAAAACTCAGATTTCAAGCAAAGCAGAGTGCATTATTTAGTTTCTATCCAAACATTAGGCTATAACTTTCTATGTAAATTAGTTGCAACTTTCGCAATTTTAAAGACAAAAAATTAGAGAAGATATACTCACTTGAATGAAGCTCAGCTTCCATATCCAAATAGTGAGGAGAGTAATACATAGAAGGCTCAATTCTCTCCTGATACTTCCTGCAAAACAAAATCTCAACAGGTAAGAGATGAACACATTTAAAGACCTTGAAAACAATCTAGCTGCCTATGAACTGTTGCAATTGATTTCAGGGTGTGCCGTTCTCTGTTTCTAAATCCACACCGTTATAAGCAAAGAAACCTGAATGATATGTGTGCATTATCTGGTATTGGATTGTTGACATATTATATAAGTTGCTATGCCAGAAGCCAAAGACAAAAAAAGCCAAATTGCTACACAGTCTTTAGTGGAAGATCAAGCTGTAAGATATTACTGAAGCATTTTTCCATTTGAAACTTTATGGGGGAAGAAGAATGAAAAAAGAATATTACCTTTCAATTAGCTTTAACTTTTCCTTGTAAGGCTTCACAAGAACCCGAGCACCACAAACATAATGAGGATTTCTTTTTGCTAACACCATTTTCACAGTATCTGCACTTTCAAAAGTTACGAAGCCAAACATCCTTTTCTGTTGGCAGGGAATCCTTACATCCTCAACTGGTCCAAAAGTGCTGCAAAGGAAACCAAAAACCATAAGACAGCTAATGAAAATAAAATATGAGATGAAGGAAAGTCTTAGCAAAGATTTAAGACCAAAAGATTACTTGAAGTAGTTGGAGACATCATCTTCTGTGAAAGTGCTCTCAGATGGAAATGTCAGATATATCTGTCGTGATCCACCAATAATTGGTCTGGGACCATTCCTATCACCTCGATTATCCAAGTATTTTGGAGCATCTTCTGCCAAAATTACTGCATGCTGTCCATGAGGCCTGCAAAGCAAAGCATGGAACTGTATCAGATAAACAAATAATTAACAGAAGTAACTAAAATGGGGAACATAGGAGCTTCATATATTACACACCTATCAATTAGCCGAATACTGTTTTTCAGTCTAGCAAGAAGCTTCGTCAAACTATAACCAGCCCTGCCATGTCGCTGACTTTCTGTCAGATACCCATCTGCTTGAAGAACTTTTCCATATTTCTCGTAGTAAATCATGGGCAGAGAAGCAATGGAAACAGGATATCCTTTCCTTGACTTCAAAAGCTCTTTGATTTCTGACTCCAACTTCTCTAGTGACCCCAGAGAGAAATTACGGTCATAGTTAAAAGCATCAAACTTTTGGGGGAAGCCGTCCCAGATTTGTCCATGAAAGTACCTACAGTTACTTCCATGCTTACAGAAGCCCTTGTTAAAATAGTGACAGGTCTTAATGGGGAATTCATTAAGGCTTTGATATCGCGGACCTCTAACACTTAAATTACCCAATGCAGCATCTGGATAGGCATAATGGCTAGGAAATCCTGCGTTATCCAAATTGACAGGCTCCATGTGGTCCTCTAAACTCAAAAATTGAGTTTGACTTTGGAGTTCGCTGACAGAATCTGGATAACTCACAGGCACGAAATCTGAATTATGCTTGGCAGCAACTTGAGACCCCCAATAGGGAGAAGGTACACGAAAGGCCGCTGGAGGATTAAAAGAGTGGGAAGAAAACTGTGAGAAAGGAGTGAAGGGCAAGGAAAGTTCTGACATGGGTGGCGAATTCATGGGAGGTGAGACAGGAGATGGAGGAGATTTGAGGCATGCGCTCACTTGAGCTTTGGTCTTAAAAATGACTTCTTGGATAACTGCATCAGGACTCATAGCCAGATTAATCATTTCTTGCTCACTAAGCCCTTGTAAAAGAAGATAGCCAATGATTTTTGCTACCACTGTCTGGTTCAAGTTTCTTAATTCTATTGAACAGAACCTTTGTTGGCTCTGGAAATTCCATCTTGCATCAAGGACTAAGTAGGCACTGCAAATTTTTAGAAAAAACTAAAAAAAAAAAAAAAACAGCATTCACTAAAATTTCCAGACCAATTAAATACACATATAGAGATATTTATGCAAGAGACACAATTAAAAAAAGAATGAAAGAATTGTCAATTGACAATCATACACTACTACTAGGTGGGAAGGGAAGAACATGGACAAGGTTAGAACTGAACTTTTTTTTTTTTTCATAGGAAACATAAGAGAAGGTAAAAAATGCAGAATCCACCCAAAACAAATTGCAGATCTAACAAGCCAATACAAGAGCCAACATATAAACAGAAGAAGAAATAGGTTTCAAAGGGACCCTATTCAAAAAGGGGAGAGAACATTAAATTTTTCAACAAAGCATTTTGCTTTTCGCTTCTTTGAACCATAAAAAAGGAAAGCTATTCTAAACAGATGAGGACAGCATCAGAGCCAGAAATGGACGCTTTTCTTAATCAGGAAATAAATAACACTCACCATGGATATCACACATGCTGTCAAATGCAAAACAGTCTTCCTATGATATCTCAGTGAATCTGTAAAACCATGCAGAGCATATCCAAGAAAGAAGTGGAAATGGAAACTTTTATGTATTAGCCATAAAATGTTGTTGTCCATATTAAGCCTCCAGAAACCCATCAAACTTTTGAACTCATATAAAAGTTAAAATGTCAAGAGTTTAAATTTCTTTGAAACACAAAAACCCCAAGAGGTAAACAAAACTTCGAAAAAAGAGAAAAAAAAATCGTTATGGAGATAACTAGAAAACAAACTTAAAAACTTCAAGATAAACTCTAACAAAAATGATTGTTTGGGATTGATAAAATAAGAACAGATATATATGAGAAGTGAATCTCTCTCTCTCTCCCTCTCTAGACAAAAAGCTGACAAATTAGAAGAGGAAACATAAACAGAAGACAGATCAAACATACCCACTAACGCTTTCAGTTTCAAGTTATGATTTTTTCACAGACTTGAAGCAACTTCAGACACCATGTCTGCCCCTCTATCTCTCTCTCTCAACTGGCACTTCTCTTTCTTGCTCTGAATCATCATCAGTACAACGAAGACCATGTTTCTGTAAACTGACATAAACAGGTGCTACAAACACAGCCACAGCCCACAAACTTCCTTCCACTCGAACTTGAACCAAAGCCACAAACCTTGTGAAGTACCATTAACTTAAAAACAACTCAAAACATGTAGAAGAACTGAACTATAAAAAAATTGTCTCAACCCATTTTACGCTGGAAAGTTTTTGTATTTATTGTTTATAGAATTGACAAATGAAAAAAAAAAAAAAGTATTATATAAAAATAATTTCTTGGATTTCAATTCAGAGAAAAATGGCTATATATCTTGCTTGATTTTCGAATTTGATTGTTGCAACACAGCCTTGAAACTAGTCGAATGACATAAATAACCTCAGCCAACTAAAAAGTTCAAAAAAAAAAAAAAGTGTAAAACCCCGCCCAATAAATGCAAAATAAAATGTTATATTTTATTCACTATAATTATTTCTTGAAAAATAAATTATTTTAAAAATAAAAATACTGATTTTTGACATTTCGGAATTTCCAATGCTGTGGGTAAGTTTTAGACTTCTGCCAGACATGTCTGCAGGGTGCTTATTTTTTTTAGTGTATTTGCCTTCTTGTCTTTTTCAAGGAAAAGCTTAATGGCTCCTTAAATCTGGACCCTTGGATTCACGTCGGTATTGTCTGAAGCACGCATCTCCATGTGGGGTCCACGAGAAAGTCCTGTACTTCTTTTTGCATGCAATCTTGAGGGCAAACCCCTGTCCAATCAAAAAGACATTCAATTTAAATTTGAATTAATCAAACCTACTAATAAAAAAAAAAAAAATCTTATAATACATGTTTTACAGAAAATTATTTTTTAATATTAACAAATTTACTTAATTTGTAATGTATATGTTATTTCTATCCCACTGCTCAATGTCTAATTTTTAGAATTATATCATATCAAGAATTGTATTTTAATGGATTTTATAGTCCAACATAAATGGAGTAGATTAAAATGCATAGAAGATTCATAGATAATTTCTTTTAGCCAACAATGAGACTAGTGTCAATTTGAGGCATTTACAACAAAAATAGTTTCCTCTAAATAAACCAGATAGCCAAAAAGTCATTTGCACCACAAAATCACCTTTTTTTTTTTTTTGTTTTTTTTTCAACAAAAGGAAGCAAATGCATACAATATTGACTCACTAAAATCGATTTGGAGTAACGCGAAATTCTTCACTATCATTATCTCTTCTGAGAAAGATGAGAGCTTTTGCACAACATTTTAAGAAAGTTAAAAAAAAAAAAAATGTCAAGTAAAATAGTACTATAGAATAAATGAAAAATAGAGGAAGGGATGTATTTTTATGAATTCCTTATGGTAAACTTCATTGAGGACAAGGGTACTTGGAAACCAAGTTAAAAAAAAAAAGAAAAAAAAAAAAAAAAAAGCCCCATTTTGCTTGTTTAGCCTATGGGGGTGTAAAATGTCCAGCCCGCTTTCAGCTGCTCCTGGCTCTTTTAGGTTTTCCTTCCTTTTTATTTTAAATTTTCGTTTTTGGACCTTTCACATTTCTGTGCAGTAATAATAATTTACTCGAAAATGGCAAATGGAATAATGGGAGGGGGCAATTCTGGTACATTGATGGTGGTGACCGAATCTACTGGCTAAATATGTGGGGTTGACCAGTCAATAAATGATTAATTCTCATATTTAAAAAAGATATCCTTGAGAGGGATTAGTGGATAAATTTCACATAATTAAGCTTTTTCTCCCTTGTTTATATGTGATGATTAGAGTGAGAATAGGGCTTTCCGTTGTGGTTCATCATTATCATTATCCTTCTAACTTTCTGGTTTAAAGTTTTGGTTTCAGGGCTCACCACTCCTTTTTATTTTATTTTTTTTAATATTAACAATTTATAAATTATTGTACTCAAATTATTTGTTAATATTTTTATTTAATTATTTCATTATATTATGTATACTTTAATTTTATTTGTTTGGGAGCAAAACACAATAAAAAGAATCAAATTTAAATTAATACAAAAAAAAATCACATCAAAGTATCATTAAACCGCTACTTTGGAATGTCACTGAAGGCTCTTTAAAACTTTACAAATTCGTAATTAGTATACTGATAGCACTTAGCTGTTCAAGTCATGGCATTAATTAATTGAATAAAAAGAAAGAATTCCTTTCAGTACGAGAACCAACTCTGTTGGTTTAAAATTAATGAAGGTAGGTGGGTATTTAAAATTCTATCCAAAAAAAAAAAAAAAAAGTTGAACATCGAGCATAATAATCACAAAAAAAAAAAAAATTCATGAAGTTAAGGTTTTTTTTTTTTTTTTTTGGCAAATTTATTATGATTTTTCTTCTTTTTTTTTTTTGGAATTAAATCATAAATTTTGCATTTGTGCCAATCTACAACGTGGCAAATAAACCCGTGACAGAAACTGCTAACCACTTAGGTTACATACTGGCATACCAGCGAGGCATTAAAAGCGAACAGGCATGATCCCTTACTCAACAAGAAGTTGTCTTATGTGATACAAGTGACACCTTTTTTTTTTTTTTTTTTTTTTTTTAAATTATAAAAATACCCAAAATTTTAAATTTCATTTTCTCCTATGAATTCCTAAATTTCCCAAATCCAGCATTAGAAACAATTAAATTACCGACCAAGTTACCCAAATTGAATAACCATTACTTAACCAAAAAAAGCAGGTTGAAATAAAATCCTTGAAAACCCACTTATTGATAAAATTTAAAAATTTATGCTTAGAATTGAGAACAAGATGTGTTCATACCTTTTTTCGGTTATGGGCCATTTTTGTATATATGGACTGTAGGAACCACGAACTAACCTTAACCATTAATTATTAGGATTAATAAAACAAATTGCTTATTTACCGCTAAATTGTACTTGCTATGAGGTGATTATTATACATAAATGAATCAAGAGAATAGGGTAGAATTAAGATTAAGATAGAAGTATAAAAGAATCATGAAAAGTAGAATTGGAGAGTTTAATGATTTTTTTTTATTATTTTTTTGATTCGTAGGATTTAGGATTTGAACCTTATACTTAAAATTAAAAATTTATGCAATTCTATCATTAGACCATATGCTAGCTGCCGTTGATGATTTTCTAGTTTTTCGAGATGAACCGTTGATGATTCTTTAACTGAACCTTAGGCAATCTTTCATTTTTGTCGATGCGATATCAAAGAGATCAAACGAGTGGTAGAGGTATCTTAAATCTGTTACTGAAGTCAATTGAAGTCAATATTGGAGTAGGGATTGATGCTTATGATTTTAAGGTTTACATCCTTCGTTGCTGTATTATTCAGGTTACACTTTCCGACACTGAAATGTCCAAAAAGTTAGCTGGGATTCTGGGGAAATTGAGGAAAGCGCAATCCTTCCCATTACCAGCTGTGTCATCTTGTGAGGGGAGGTGAACAGCCCAGAGAAGGCTTCCTTCTTCTGACAAGTCTTGCGGAGGACCAGGCTGGTGTTATCAATGGTTACATTGATTGGATGCTACAAATACATCGGCAAGTCCAGAAAAATGGGTCGTTCATTCTTATTTTACTCTAGTCTATTTTGTTAGTGTTTCTGACTGTGCTTCCTGATAAAAGAAAACAAGATTTTGATTCTAAACCTTTTAGATCTTTAGTTGCATGCTAGGTAATGAGAATTTAATCTTGTTGGTTAACTTATGCAAATACAATTTCCTTGTGGCTATATGGAGAGGGCATGACACTTCGGTTCTTCAATTGCCTGCAACTGTGGCGGTGTCCAACCAATAGAAATATCAAAAATGGTTTAAATCATTGATGACTTGAAAAGTGAATACTGTGATAAATGGAAAGCCTATATCACAACAATGCACTGGGACACCTTTTTATATCATAATGCATTATTTTGCATGAGAACACAACCACAGTAATAAAACCTTTTCTTCAAACTTAACTAAGTGAGCTACATGGGTTTTTTCTTGTCATTTCACTCTACCATGAACTATCATTGTGCCTGACAACTCAAAGGAAAATATCATGGGAGGGAAACCTTAGGCTGAGGATGTGCAATGATTTTAACACCAATGCTCTCACGTATTTCCAGCCAAAAACAATGCAGACATAATCATTGTATGCTCGCCTTGCACATCCAGGGAAACTGATGGTTTTTGACCATGCTGTGCTCTCGACTTCAAAGCTGTTAGTAGTGCAACCTTAGTGGTAGTGGATTGGGGTGATGTCATGCTTCCCCTAACATCAGAACCACTTAGGCGCTGAAAAAATGTTGGAGATAAAACCCTCTTACTAGCTGTGAGAAGTGGAGCAGCTGGCTTGGTAAATTATTGTTTTTTTCAATGGTAGAAAATCTCCTCCGCGACATTGTCTGTTTTTGGAACAAGGAACTTGACTGCCTTTAATGCGCATCACTACGATGGGTGTTGATCGATGATATAAGATACCATTAAAAAAAAATATTAGTCAACTGACTCGTATCTGATTTAGTTGTAGACATGGCATTGCACGAAGGAAGAAAGCAGGTTTTGTATGAAAAGCTCAACAATCAAACCCAAGACGGATTGTCCAGAACTCCCCCGGATGACAGTCCATGATTCCTGCCTTCTGCTGCGGCCAGAACGGAGAAAAGGGACTCAAAAGATGACGGAATCACGAAGTGAAGTGGGAATGTCTGTTTGTTGTATATCAAGACAAGTGAGATAGACATAGTGTGGTGGTTCAGAGTCCAATATTCATCAACGTTAAGAGAGTCAGTTTTTTATTTTCTCCTCTTAAGAGCTTGCATCTTTCTGAATCTTTGGTTCAATTCCCCTATCCCTTTGATTTTTACTTACTTAAACCCAATTGCCATAACACATATGGACATTTGACCTCCCCTGAATTGAGTATTGTTAATTTTTCCTTGTTTTCTTGTAATTTTTCCTCTTTATCTCACTCGTAAATATTCAATCTTCATTTTTTTTTTCAGCTTTGTTTAAGATAAATCAATTCGAACTCTTTACCGGTCATTCTGTTCTTGCTTCTTGTTGTTTTACTGCCCTGCTTTTGCTGTTATATCTAGAATGTATCTTTAATGGGTCATTTCGACATAGGTAGAATCCAAGGTAGGATAGACCTGGACTGGATAGAAGTTATAGCTCATTATGGAAGTATCATATTCCCAGGGACTGAGTCGATGCTATTAGAGTTGTTTTTAAGATAGAAGGTCTCGAGTTCAAGTCTTTTTTTTTTTTTTTAGGATTATTATGGTCATCTTTTTGCGTCAAACTAAGAATTTAATGACCTTCTACATGATTTATTATTACTTCTTTCATCGAGTAAATTGATGACAATTTTAGTGAGTCCACAAAGCATTTCCATTCATTATACACTCATGTGACTGCATTAAAAAGCTCTTTCCAAGCATACTAATAGAGCAATATTTGGACCATTATATGGGGGTCTAGAAAACATTGAAAGGGGGAGATAGGCTTAATATAATATGAGAAAGGTTACAAACGCATTTAAGGTGCGGGCTAACATGTTATGATATCATGCATTTCAATGAAATGTACCCATAACGGGCTTTGAAGGGGCTAGCTACAACGAGGTACTAGCCATCTAGTAATCAAGATCACTAGTGAAAGGAAAAATGTAGACATGAAAACAAAAGAAATTAATCTTCCAAATATTTATCTTCACATGAGGGTGCAGGCGGTTGTTGGATTTGGATCATAAAACACTTCGTACCAGTGACAACGGGGTGGTGGGTTTACATGGTGGGGGGCAGCAAGCTGGTGGAGTTGCTTTGACTTGTTTCTTTCCTTTCTCATCTTCTTTCTGCCCTCCTCCATCTTTAGGCTTACCATCATCTTTGGGGGGCTTGATTGGCTTTGTTGCCAATGACTGGGATAGGTCATTTGATGACATGAGAAGTACAATAGACTATGCTTTCACTATGGGCTCTAGCTTCTTTTGTTGAAGTTGCAGGAAAAAAACCTATTGTTGCTTAGTCCACTGTTAAGGTTGAAAACATTGCAGCAGCCTCAGCAGTAAATCCAACTATTAGTTCAGGGAGGTTCTCACTGATTTGAAGATGGACTAGACTCAACCTACCAAGATCATATGTAACAACCAACCTCCATCCAAAGTTTTTTGAATTGTTGTTTATGATAGTTACAAGTTGAGGCAATTTGTTGAAGAAGAAACCAAGGTAACTTAGTTTTATTAATTGTATAATTTAGTTTGAAATATTTTAAATTGAAATGTTATAATTTCATGATTAAATTTTTAGTAATTTGTTGAAAAAGAAACCAAGGCAACTTAGTTTTATTAATTGTATAATTTAGTTTGAAATATTTTAAATTGAAATGTTATAATTTTATGATTAAGTTTTTGTAATCTCTTAATTATTATGTTAACTTTAATTTAAATTTGAAAGTTTGTATTAAAAAATGTACAAAAACTTTACACATAAAAGTGGTTAATGATGAATAGAAAAGGGGGAGGTTTGGCAACTTCTCTCCGTTAGCAGTATAAATCTTGGCATTGTTTCTTTCATTTACAAATGTTCTTTCCTGTTTCTCTCAACTCAAGTATTACTGCATTTGCAAGCTTTTCCTTGCTTACTTGCACAATCATCAACAAGGCAGCCTTCTTTTACCCTAAATACCATCATTTTTCTTATAATTTTTCCTCTTTATCTCACTTGTAAAATGTTCAATCGTGATTTTTTGTTTAAGACAAATCAATTTGAATTCCTTACCAGTTATTCTGTTCTTGCTTCTTCTTGTTTTTTAGCGCAGCATTTGCTGTTACATCTTGAATGTATCTTTATTGGGTCATTTAGACACAGTTAGAAGCCAAGGTAGGATAGACTTGGACTGGGAAGAAGTTTTATTTCATTATGAAAGTATCATATTCCGAGGGACTGAGTCCATGCTACTAGGGTCGTTTTTAGAATAAAAGGTTTCAAGTTTAAATCATTGTCTTATCAAATCAAACTAAGAATTTAATATGAAAAGTCAACCCTCCCCATGATTTAAATTGATTACAATTTTTAGTGGGTCCACAAAGTATTTTTGGTCGATTATATACTCATTAAAAAGCTCTTTCCATGCATGCTAAAAGAGTAATATTCCGACCATATATGAGAAAGGTTACAAATGCATTTAAGATGCGGGCTAATCTATTACACCACCATGCATAGTGTCCATACATGAATACAAATAAACCTTTCTTTTGTAGAAATCACTAACCAGCAAGGAAAGGAAAATTGAAAATTACAAGCAATGCCCATACTTTGAGATATTATGGACACTTTTGTTATTCAAAAAGAAACAAATCCAGTCAAGTCACAACCGTGTATCATAAGTAGACCACAAAATGGACTTAAAACGAACTACTAGAGGATGCCAGAACATCAGAGTCTTGAACACCAAACCTTTTGCTACTTCTTGTAACAGAAATAACCCAACTTTTAAACATTCTGTCCCAAAACAGAAACTTCAGTTTCAAACCAGCTGGGAGCACCAATGTTCAACAAGGTCGACCTTCATCAGAAAGGAAAAATGTATACGTGCAAAGAAAGAAATTAAATATTCCAGTTATTTTCTCATTCACATCAGGGTGCAAGTGAATGGTGGATTTGGATCACAAACCACTTTGTACGGGTCACAATAAGGTGGTGGGTAACAAGGTGGTGGGTAACAAGGTGGGGGCCAGCAACAAGGTGGTTTCGGGTCCGGTTTCGTTTCGGGTGGTTTCGGGGGCTTGACTTCTTCCACACTTAGTAACTTTACGCAGTTAAATTTCTTCCTCAAAGAGCAGGTCAATTCCGCTGCATCGACACCCTCTCCAACCACCACCACTTTATCTTTGTCATCTCCTTCTATTGCCACTGAGCTTACCCCTAGTTTGGAAGAGTCATAGACATGTCAACGTGACCTGATCTAAAAATGCCATTTTCTTTAGTGTGTGCCCGTTGTTTTTATATGTAAAAAAAAAAAAAAAAAAAATTTACATGGATTCCGTAAATTTATGCCTTTCAAGCATAAATCTATACATTGCACTATTATAATTGATGATTTCATATTTTTATATTTTTATTATAAAATTATAATTAATAATAAAAATTATAAATATATACTTAATAATTGTGATATTATATTATAAATTTAACTTAAATTTTTAAAATGCATTAAATTAATTGTTTTTATAAATTTTTTTTTATATAATAATTCTTTTTCACATATGAAATTTTGAAATTACTACGTAAGCTATTGTATGGATGCAAACTTAGAGAAAATAAAGCTGATTTTAAAGCTTTTAGAGGAAGAAGTAATATTGTAAATGAAAACTTAGTTAGCAAAGAGAGAGATAGATGCAATGAACCATCTGCTCCAGCAGCTATCTTCCTGGCCTTGGCCCGGCATTTGTCACAACAAAGTTCCACCTTGATGACGATCTTTAGCTGAAGCAATCGAATCAAAAAAAAAAAAAAAAAAAAAAAAAACTGGTCACATTGCATATCATCACATCAAATGTACCTATAACCATTAATATATGACACCCATTTGGTCTTATGCTCTCAAACTCAGCTCAAAGTACTCAAACTCAAAGTTCATTTGTGTGAAATTTTTGCACATCAAGATGGACAACAAATAAACTATGTTCTAATGAAATGACTTACTTTCATCTCCTCTAGCACGAAGCAAAAACTTGGGTTGTTCCTTTTGTTTGTCAACTATTAGATGATTACTTGACGATGACAAGAAGAAAGAGTGATTAAGCGCTTTATATATAATTTAGCAAGACCTCAATAGTCGGCATACGTGAAAGTCCATGGAATCCTTAGCAATGGATTGGTGAGATCCACGTTTTGCGCGTTCAACGTTAATGAACCAGTCATAAACGACCCAACAGTTGGCTGTTGGCCTTTCACTTGTGCCAACTTCATTTTGGCATATAGAAGTAGAGGAAGTCAATTTATTATACAGTGTTTAGTAAGACCTCGATGGTCAGCATACGTGAAGAGTCCATGGAAATCTATGCAAATGTTTGGCGAGATCCGCGTTTTGCGGGTTCAACCAGTGTAACCAATCATATAAACGACCTAACAGCTACGCTGTTTTTCTTTCTCTTGTACCAACTTCTCTTTGCATATAAAACTTATGGGGAGTCAATCTATATTGGTTAATGTAAGTCAACTATGAATTTATGGGATTTTATTATGGAGATGATAACAGTGCACAAGACTTTTTTTATGTTGTGAGATTTTCATAGGGCTCATGTGTTTTACATAAACAACTTTATTCTTATTTTTATAAATAAGATATTTTTTGTTACTCAAAATTTGACTCACACATTATGAACTAACATCACAATTATTTCAAAACTCATCCTTCACTTGTAGTCGGACTTAGTATTAATTAGTTAATCGATTACGTTGGTGGTAGAGAGTCAAATTGTCAAAATTGTTCGTGTTTTAACTAAATTATGCAAGTTCAAGCAAGAGTCTAGACGCCCATCTCCTTCTTCATGATGAATGCAAATGATTTTGTAATGTTTAGATAAAGAAACAAGGTTCTCTCAGAGAGATTAAAAAAAAGGAAAGGAAATTGGACCTCCAAGGGAGTAGTGAGTGTAATGCCATTTGACACTTTTGAACTAATAATTAATAAATGAGAGGCACCAAAGTAGGGATGTATCTTTAATGGGTCATTTCGACATAGGTAGAATCCGAGGTAGGTTAGACCTGGGCCGGATAGATAGAAGCTATGGTTCATTATGGAAGTATGATCACAGTTAACGATGAAGGCTAAAAATATACATCTAATAGTCATATAATGAATCTCTTTCACGTAATAATACTATTCATGTATGAAATTCTGGAAGTACTGCGTAAGCTACTGTATAGATGCAAAATTAGAGAAAATAAAGCTGATTTTAAAGCTTGCTTTGAGAAGAAGAAGAAGACGAAGTAACATTGTTGTTACGCACCATCTGCTGCAGCAGCTATCTTCATGGCCTTGGACCGGCATTTGTCACAACAAAGTTCCACCTTAATGACCATCTTTTGCTGAAGCAATCGAATAAAAAGAAAAAATAAAAAAAAAGTGGTATCGTCACATTCAATGTGCCTATAACCATTAATATATGACACCCAATGCTCTCAAACTCAGCTCAAAGTACACAAACTTAGAGTTCATTTGTGTGCAATTTTTGTGAAGAGCCCATGGAATGCTGGGTACGTTTTGCGGGTTTAACTTGAAGTAACCAATCATAAACGAGCCAACAGCTGTGCTGTTTGTCTTTCTCTTGTGCCAACTTCATTTTGGCATATAGAACTTAAAGTAATCAGTCATAAACGACCCAACAGCTGTGCCGTTTGTCTTTCTCTTGTGCCAACTTCATTTTGGTATATAGAACTTAGGGGTAGTCATTTTATATGAGTTAATATAAGAACTACCAATCGGATTTTATTATGAAGTTGATCTTAACATTGCACGATACGCTTATATTTTGAGTTTGCCATATGTACACAACTTTATTCTTATTTACACAAATAAAATGTTTTGGTTACTCACAATTTGACCGACAAATTATAAATTAACATTACTATTATATCAAAACTCGTCTTTCAATTGAAGTTATACTTGGGGTTAATTAATTAATTAATTACATAGGCAGTTGAGATTCGACTTGTTGAAATTGTACATGTTTTAAACAAAAATTATGCAAGTCCAAGGGAGAGACTAGATGTCCATCTCCTTTCCATGATGAATGTAAATGATTTGTAATGTTAAGATAAAGAAACAAGGTTCTCCTAGAGATTAAAAAGGGAAAGGAAATTGGACCTCGAAGAGACCAGTGGCTCTAATGCAATTTGAAAACTTTTGAACTAATAATTAATCAATGCTGGGCACCAAAAGGATAAACAAACAAATAGCGACAGCTAAATTGATTAGACCTACGAGAGAATATAGAATATTAAAATTTAAGAATTAAAATTTTAAATTTAATTTGACTATAAGACAACAGATTAAATTGAAATATAATTAAAGAGTTCAATTACATTATTAAAAGACATCTTGATGATTAAAAATTTGAATGTTTAAATTGGAGATCCAAGTTTCAATGTCTTGATTATAAAAGAGATTTATAGTAAAAACAATAAAATAAAATAATTCTTGCATTCTAATTCAAATTTCAATATATTTCTTAATGAATGCCTCTTACTCACTGTGATTTTTCAGCTGAGAAAAAGTGGGATTGGCAAGAAGGGTTGAAGGTTCTCCAACTTGCTCTGTGACCTCCCAAAGATCAGATGCCTTCAGGTATTTCTTCATTGTCACAGTTCATTGCAAATAGCTCTCACCAGAGAACTTAATTGGTGGAAATAGTTTGAAGTTTGCAAATGCCATTTAACAGATTCTAATTCAGCTCTGTAGCAGAAATTTCACAAAAATTTTTCTCAAAGGTTTGGTGTTTTCACTCAATCTTACTACTTTCTTGTTCTCTCTCACATGCTCTTAAACATCATTTATGCTCTGATACTAATTTTGTTGACTAAAAGTGCAGCAAAAACACACTTTAAGAACACAGAAGAAGTTTCTGTCATAACCAAAAACTTAAAAGATGCAGAGAGACATGAGAGATTTCGCTAAAAAAACATCTTGTTATATGAAGCACATACAGGACCATAGTACAAAAGTAAATTTGATCCATACATGAGTACAAATAAACCTTTATTTTGTGGAAGTCACTTTACAGCAAGAAAAACTAAAATTACAAGCAAAGTCCATACTTTCACATATTATGGACACTTTCTTATTCAAAAGGAAACAAATCCAGTCAAGTCACAACCGTGGATCATAACTAGACCACAAAATGGACTTAAAACCAACTAGAGGATGCTGGCACATTAGCCTTGAACCCCAACCCTTTTGGTACTTCTCGTAACAGAAATAACCAACTTTTAAACATTCTGTTCCAAAACAGAACCTTCTCTTTCAAACCAGCTTGGAGCACCAATGTTCAAGGTCAACCTTCATCAGAAAGGAAAAAATTTATACGTGCAAAGAAAGAAATAAAATATTCCAGTTATTTTCTCATTCACATGAGGTTGCAAGTGGTTGGTGGATCACAGTGTGGGGGAGGGCAACAAGTTGGATCTGGGGGAGGGCAACAAGTTGGAGGTGGGGGCCGGCAACAAGTTTTGGGCGGGCAACAAGGCTTGGGCGGGCAACAATTTGGATGTGGGGGAGGGCAACAAATTGGATGTGTCTCTTCTGTGCATTTTTTCGGTTCCTTTTTCTTTTCGGGTTCTTTCGGGGGCGGCTTGACTTCTTCCACACTTAGTAACTTTACACAGTTAAATTTCTTCCTCAAACAGCAGGTCAATTTCGCTGCATCGACACAAACTCCGACCACCACCACTTTGTCTTCTCCTTCTAATGCCACTGATATTACCCCTGGAGTTTGGAAGAGTCATAGACATGTCAATGCGACCTGATCTAAAAATGTCAATTATTGTGTGTCCATGTTGTTTCTATGTAATAATAATTGTATATTTTCGGTAATTCAATATAAAATTAACTAAAGATTGTAAATATATATTTAATAATTATTATATTACAACATGGAATCAGGTATATAATGCTTCAAATTAATCGTTCCTCTTTCATATAATATAATCCTTTATGTGAATGAAATCATGACATTACCATGTAAGCCAGTGTATAGATGCAAACTTAGAGAAAACAAAGCTGATTTTAGGGCCTTTAGAGGAAGAAGTAACAGTGTAAATGAAAACTTAATTGGCAAAGAGAGAGATAGACGTTACGCACCATGTGCTGCAGCAGCTATCACCCTGGCCTTGGCCCGGCATTTGTCACAACAAAGTTCCACCCAAATGACAATCTTTAGCTGAAGCAATCGAATCAGAGGAAAAAAAAAAAAAAAAACAAAAAAAAACACTGGTTACATTGCATGCCATCACATCAAATGTGCCTATAACCATTAATATATGACACACCCATTTGGTCTTATGCTCTCAAACACAGCTCAAAGTACACAAACTCAAAGTTCATTTGTGTGCAACTTTTGCACATCAAGATAGACAACAAATCAACTCTGTTCTAATGGAATGGCTTACTTTCATCTCCTCTAGCACAAAGCAGAAACTTGGGTTGTGCCTTCTCTTTGTCAACTATTAGATGATTACTTGACGATGACAAGAAGAAAGAGTGACTAAGCTCTTTATATATAATTTAGCCAGACCTCAATAGTCGGCAGAAGTGAAAAGTCCGTGGAAGTCTAGGCAATGGGTTAGAGAAATCCACGTTTTAGGCGTTCAACTTAAAGTAATCAATCACAAATGGCCTAACAGTTGTGCTGTTTGTCTTTCTCTTGTGCCAACTTCATTTTGGCGTATAGAAGTTAAAGTAATCAGTAATACACGACCTAACAGCTGTACTTTTTGTCTCTCCCTTGTGCCAACTTAATTTTGGTATACAAGACCTAGAGGAAGTCATTCTATATGGGTTAATGCAAGACAACTATGAATCGATCTATGGGATTTTATTATGGAGTTGATCTTAAACATTGCACGAAACTCTCATATTGTAGGCTTTTGATAGGGGTTATATGTATTGCGTAGACAACCTTACTCTAATTTTAAAAAAAAAATAAGATGTTTTCATTACTTAAAATTTGATTGACAAATTGTGAACTAACATTACCATCATATCAAAATTCGTCTTTCACTTTCAGTACAAGTTGGGATTAATTAATTAATCGATTAAATAGGAGGTAGAGATTCAACTTATCGAAATTGTACATGTTTTAATCTAAATTATGCAAGTCCAAGCATGAGACTAGATGCGCATCTCCTTTCTATAATGAATGTAAATAATTTGCAACGTTAAGATAAAGAAACAAAGTTCTCTTAGAAAAAAAAAAAAGAAGGGAAATTGGACCTCGAAGAGACTAGTGGTTGTAATGCAAATTGAAAACTTTTGAACTAGTAATTAATCAATGCTAGGTACCAAAATGATAAACTAATAAATAGTGACCGCTGAATTGATTAGACTTACGAGAAAATATAGAATATCGAAATATATATTGGGGGCACTTTAGTATAGGAATTAGAACTCTAAATTTAATTAGACTATAAGACAATAATAGATTAAATTAAAATATAATTAAAGAGTTTAATTGTATTATTAGAGATATCTAGGCAATTAAAAATTTGAATGTTTAAATTGGGGATCTAAGTTTCAATTTCTTAATTATGAAAGAGATTTTAGTAAAATTAATAATAATAATAATAATAATTTTTATAGTCTAACTCAAGTCTTAACGTGTATTTTGTCATGTATACGTAAATAATAATAATAAGAATTTCAACCCTACTTATTGGACTTTTGATACTATGTCCCATCATTGCTGGTAATCATTGCCTAATGACCACAAATTAAGTTATCCTTACCATGCCTACGTATGGATAATATCCTCCCTTTTATTTTTCTCATTACATCCACAATTTTTCGTTTGTTTGGCAGTTAAAAAACATGCCACAGCCACATATAGCAAAGTTTTGAATTGTCATTTTGTCAACCGTACCAGGCAAACTTGATAGTTATACCAAACGTATCTTATGCGCAACTAAAAGCATGATTGCTCTCAGCATCATCAAAAACCCCTCCCCCCCGCCTGTCCAACCACATTGGGGCACAATGTATATGAAGAAGGGTATAATGATAGTCAGTTTTAGACCTTGAAATTGTGCCTGGACAAATTTTATGGGGGGATTACCAAATGGTGGGAGAAATGAAATGTGGCCATGGGGTTGTTTGTATAGATATTTACTTCACTGGAGCTTTGGACATCAAGATCAGGCCATTCCTTCCCACTGGGTAATAGGGTAGGCTTTATGTTTTAGCATGCGCCCATTAATCAAAGTGAAAGCAACAATGAGTGGGGGATCTGATTTGGTTTACAGAAGCATCCAACCAGACGCAGCCAAAGATTGTGCATTTAATATCTTCAGCTCTATTCCCCTCCATGCCCATCCAATAAGTCAATGACAAAAAGAAAAGTGCGAGAGAGACATGGAGGTGGAGAGACAGCGAGAGAGAGAGGCAAGGTCTTTTTTTATCTCGGGTAGGAGAGCCATTGGTGGGTTCGCGTTGTCTTCTTCTCATGGAATATAGAATTCAGCTAAGGAAACATCAATCATACCAAACGTTTTAATGACCTATCTTGGCATAATCACCTCCATGCTTTTGTTTTTAATGATTTTTGAAGGGCAAGCTTGATGTTACAGTAAAAAACTATTCTATTGTTGCCTGAAAACCAAAGTCGAATTGAGTGCGCCCGTTTGACAAAAGTTAAAAAAGAATCACCAATCCTTTTATTCCCCACCAATTGCCCTCCCAAAAACTACCTTCCACCCTCATTTGAACTTCTCTTTCAGGCCTTTTCTTTTGGAAAAGTCCTTCAGCCTCTTTGTTCATCCACCGATTCAGGCTGCTTGGTTTTAAAAACAAAACACATGCTTTATTTTTAATTTTATTAAACTCTGATTTCCTTATATAAAAATCTACTTATATAAGTGTAAAGGCAACAGTTATATTTTAAAATTCCAACGATTGTATTTGATTTCAAACGTTAAATTTTTCTTATCAAACGCCAAAATTCTCTATGGCAATGACATTGATTTCAAAGTGCAAGTCAGCTAAGTATTAACCCATATAGAAGGGCCTGTTACATATATATTCTCTGGTTTATTTAGGTGATTCTTTTTGGTCTTTTGCTTTAGTTCGCGTCCCCTGGATGACGGTGGTTTTTCTGTTCATTTGTGAAATAGTTGGGTTCATTATTCTCTGAGCATCAACTTTTATTTCTCTCTCACACTACCATTCTTTCTCAGCAGGGTCAACTTGGTGGGAAATTGTTGATTTTTCAGAACACAATGCCTTCTCTTGGTGTTGGCCTGTTAAAGTTGCGTAGAGACGACACTAGTGTCACTGGGACAGCTAAGGAACATACTTTAAGAATACCAGAGGATCCATCCTATAAACAAACGGCCGCTGATTTCACCAAGTACCAAATAGGAGTCAATGTATATGCATTTAGCGAAGAGTACACTGATTTAGCCTCCATTGGTATGTAAAGTTTTTACCTTGTAGCACGCTTTCGCTGAAAAGAATGAGAATTCAAATTTGAACAGCACATTTCTATTGGCGAATTTGTTTATTTGATCACTATCGCATCAGGGCCTTCAAGCTGTTGTTAATTTTCTTCCTTTATTTTTTAATACTAAATTATCATGTAGAGTGTTTTCAATTCATAATATGCTTTGAGGAATCTTTATCTGTTTCTTAGGTTAAATTATTCTGATAGAGCACATGCTACAAGTTCTCTTCATCTCTTCTTTTGTCTGCACACATGTGACACTTTCACAAAGTTGTTCTATAAGTACATTAGATTATTGATGTGCCGTAGAGACTCTCATGGTGTAGGAGCTCTGGCTAAGTATACAAGGGGACAAGTATATTACTTTCCAAGTTTCCAATCAGCCGGTAATGGGGAGAAATCGAGACATGAGTCAAATAGGGATCTTACAAGGGAAACTGCGTCAGCTTATAAGACCGGACATTTACAACGAATCTGAGTAATTTTTGTTTTGGTTGACAGTTAAACCGCCCTTCATGGGTCGCTCCAGCGCCTCTCTCATTCGGGTTTTATTCCCAGTGGACAGAATTTATGTGTCCTTTCATTTTTTTTTTTTTGTTTCTCTCTCTCTCTCTCTCTCTCTCTCTGTGTTTTTTTTTTTTTTTTTTAAAAATTTTAAATATCAAAGGAAACAACCATTCCTTGAGCCAAGGGATCTCATCGATTCCAAAACCCCCTTTTCTTTATAATAGGTCAAAAGTCACGAGTGTATGTTTATATATATCATGTAGACCAAAAGTTACCTAAAAATCAGAAGTCATGTATGTCATAGTCTGTATATAACCACCATGGACCTAAGCATCACGTCCATGTTTTAAAAATATTTTTCTCTTTATCGAGGAAAGGAATCAAAACTCTATTCAAATTCCTAGTATCTTTCTGTTCGAAATTACCAAGCTAGACATAAAGTGAAATGGTTGCAGAAAATGTACGAGGAAGCAAGCCAAGTTGCCAATGACGCCGTTGGGAGTGTAAGAACTGTTGCCGCTTTCTGTGCAGAAGAGAAGGTGATGGAACTGTACAAAAAGAAATGCGAAGGCCCTATGAAGAGTGGAATAAAGCAGGGGCAGATCAGTGGAACCGGATTTGGCTTATCTTTCATCTTACTTTTTTGTTGGGTCTATGCAGCCAGTTTTCCAACTTGTTTATCATGGAAAACACAAGATTCGCTGGTGTGTTCGTGCTCTATGGTTGATATTGTTCTCCAGGTTCATCCAACAAATTCTATGCTTTGTTAACCCATCAAGTATTTCCAATTCAACGATGCGATGAAAGAAAGCAGTCCATGAAGTTTTTATGAGAGAGAGTTTGTATCATAATGAATTAGTAAAAAGTTGAGTCACTCTCGTTATCAGTAAGTTGGACATTGCAGTAATAGTCATAGTTTGCTGCCCTTTTTGTCAATGAATAGAGTTCATGTCTTTGTGGTTTCCTAAATGCACACTGTTTTCGAAATGTCAACCTTGAATCACATTGCCAGACATTTAAGAGAAAAACCATGTAGTCGACATGGCGAAAAGCCCATCTTAAAAGCTCACAATGCACGAAGGGGGAAAATGACCAAAAACCGCAAGTGGCAAAACGATTCTGGGAACAACTTCCCATCAACATAGACAACAAAAGGAAAGGGATAAAAAAAAAAAAAAAACATTATTTATGCAATGAAGCATTTAACAAGGAAGTAAAGAAGAAAATCTGAATCATACCTCGAGTTTATACATTTGATGCTCTTCATTTGGCTCTTGTCGGTCTGACTTGCCTTCAGTGTGCTTTATTGTAAGGGTAAAATTTCTGACATGTCCTTGATCTCTAACACATTTTCAATCATATCCCTGCGGGTACAATAGGAAAACTGAGAATCTGAGTAGCAAAATGTAGAACTGGAAAACCCTCCCACAAATTAATTGAGCATCGTAAAGAGATAAAGACGTACTAGTTTGGTAAAATGAGTAAGACTGTAACTGTGAGGAGAGCTCTTATATATAATTTTTCATTAAAATCATACACAAATTTGAAGCAGTCCAACACCTTCTGCATTATAAGCAAATAGTGCTATGAAGAAAGGAAAATTCTTGAGAGTTATTCAAACAATATTAGACGGTGAATTCATGCAAATACAACATTTCAATCAATCAAGAAGGCCTTCGTACTACCAAAATAGTTGCTACCAAAAAAGACCTACAATTCAACAGAAAATCCCACTACCCGGCAGCTTTCCTAAGTTGCAGTTAAACTTAATATTTCATTGAAAAGACTTAATAATGAAAAAACAATCAAAAAAAAAAAAAGACTGAAGCTATATTAAAGATAAAAATAGCTATGGTCCTTATTTCACCTTCTTCCTTTCAGACCAACCACTTTTAGCATTCCCATTGACAAATATGTAACAACTCTTCCCACAGGATATAATACCAGTGAGAGCCATGCCACTGGCCTGACCTAGAAGATTTCAAAAGAACATCGACTGTGAGATTATCTAAATCATGGAAGAACAACAGACCAGTGTAAGGCATGACGTAGATAAGAAAAACAAGAAAAAAAATCTGCTTGCACACGTGACTTACCACAAACCTAACAACTTCGATGGCATGGTGAACAACTATACTGTTGGGAGTGATCTCAGTCAGAAGCAATACAGCAACCTAGATTCAATCATAAAGAGAGCTGATCAAGGAAATTTCAAAATGGAGCTATGTGTATGACATAGGGCTCTTGGAACATGCCATACACCAACGACCACATCAAACCTTTGACATTTTGTTCCTTAATATTGACCAATGTTTGAAACTACTAAGTGAGACATCATTTTTTAATGGTAAAATAAGCCATCATTTTTACCACTCTAAATTTGCATTCTTGCAATCTTGCATCAGTAAAGATAAACAGCAACAAACACTGGAGACCACGGGGATGTGGACAAATTAATTAACCCATACAGTATGATACAACTTCTACCTACTTATTTTGGTAATGAAACTACTCGTATATCCACACAGAAAAAGAAAAAAGCTAACATTACAAGAGAAAGATGAGCACAGAGACAACAGCATAGCCCTGTAGAAGTGCCCCGTTCTCTGCTGCTTGGTGAAGCCCCGTATTCAACAAGAATAGGAAGGATTCTCTTGCACATTGACCGTCAGAATTCTTTCTCGTTTTACCACCTAAAAATTGTTAGAATGGAATCAAAAACCTAAACTATGTCACATTATTTTCTTTTAGACTGGACATTCCACACTCAATTAGCACTCTCGTCAATGATCCCCATAACTGTTTTTCAGGGAGAATATGTAGATCCATGAAGTTGACTAACTTGAAGAAGTACCTAAAGAAGTTTTGACTAATTTTAAGCACTAATAACACATCAGTGATTAGTTTAGTACCTGAAAAAGTTTGAAAGAGTTCCATTGCTAATTTTAACTTTGAAAGTATAAGGTTTATCAAGAGATTTAAATGCATATGGATTTGGTGACATGTCGTGTGTACAACCACTTTCAATGAGCCATTCATAAGTGCTTTTATTGCTTGTGATATTGGTTGCAACAAAAAGTCCTCTTCCACTTGCTGATGACCATCTTTTGTAAATTGATCACGTTTCTTCCTTTGCTGCTGCTGTTGCTGTTGCTGTTGATTTCTACTGCTTTTACATATTTTTCCAACATGCCCTTTCATCTTACAGAAAGAACACATAACATTTGGCCTCCTCTAGCAATCTTTTGGAAAATGAGTTGCCCTGTTGCAATATTAACAAGGATCATAGACCTTTTTGTCTGCAACTTTACTGCTTTCAACTCCTTTTCTATCTTCCTATGTGCATTGCTGTCTTTTGTACTGATTCTTGCTTTTGAAGTTTGCTTGAGGAGCTCCCTCGAGGGCCCCTTTATTTGCAGCTTCCTTTTTTGAATCATTTTCTTGTCTAAAGATTCGTTTTTATTCTTGAGCTTGAAGGAAGTTTAATGACTAATTTTGGTGAGATCCTTCGAGTCCTCTAATAAAGAAATCTTTGTCTCAAATCTCTCCAGGCCACTAACAAGTATCTTTTCAACAATTCTTCTACCTAAGAGGTCATCGTCCAACAATCTTACTTGATTTACTATATTCATGAGTTAGCATTGTAATCTTTGATGGTTTCAGTTTTTTTCATCTATAAAACCTCAAATTCTCTATTGAGATCCAATAGCTGCATAGTTCTGGTTATATCAATGCCATCATATTCTTCCTTAAGCTTATCCCAAGATTCTTTAGGTAATTCGCCTGCTATGATTCTACTAAATATTGCTTTAGTCATAGCATAGTCCATTGCAAGTAGTTCTCACCAGAGAACTTACATGGTAAAAGTGGTGTAAAGTTTGTAGAGGTCATTTAACATATTCTGGTTTGGGTTTGTGGTAGAAATCTCATAAGAAATTTTTCTCACAAGTTTGGTGATTTCACTCAATCTTACTACTTTTCTTATTCTCTCTCACAAATCCTTAAAGATCATTTGTACTCTGATACCATTTTTGTTGATTAGAAGAGTAGCAAAGATCATTTGAGAACATGAAGAAGTTTTTGTTATAACTAAAAACTTAAATTGCAAACAGACTAGAGATTTTGCTAAAAAACATCTTTATTTCTTTGTAATCTTCGTATTATATGAAGCACGTACAGGACCATAGTACAAAAGTATATTTGATCCAAACATGAGTACAAATAAACCTTTCTTTTACACAAATTACTTTACTGCAAGGAAAACTGAAATTACAAGCAATGTCCATACCTTGACATATGATGGACACTTTCTTATTCAAAAGGAAACGAATCCAGTCAAGTCATCACCATCACCGTGTATCTCGTAACTAGACCACAAAATGGACTCAAATCCAACTAGAGGATGCTGGGACATTAGCCCTGAACACCAACCCTTTTGCTACTTCTTGTAACAGAAATAACCAACTTTTAAACATTCTGTTCCGAAACAGAAACTTCACTTTCAAACCAGCCAAGAGCACTAATGTTCAAGGTCAGCCATCATCGGAAAAGAAAAATGCATACGTGGAAAGAAAGAAATTAAATCTTACAGTTATTTTCTCATTCACATGAGGGTGCAAGCGAATGGTGGATTTGGATCACACACCACTTTGTACGAGTCACAATAAGGTGGTGGGTAAGAAGGTCGGGGACAGTAACACGGTGGGGGGCAGCAACAAGGTGGAGGTAGCTCTTCTACGCCTGTTTTCGGCTTGTCTGGTTTCGGGGACTTGACTTCTTCCACACTTAGTAGTTTTGCATAGTTAAATTTCTTCCTCAAAGAGCGGGTCAATTCCACTGCATCAACACCATCTCCAACCACCACCACTTTATCTTTGTCATCTCCTTCTAATGCCATTGAGCTTACCCCTAGTTTGGAAGAGTCATAGACATGTCAACGTGACCTGATCTGAAAATTTCATTTTTTGTGTGCGTGCATGTCGTTTTTATGTACAAAAAAGGTTATATAAATACAGTAAATTTAACAAATTTCAAGTGTAAATTCACACGACTATTATGATTGATGATAGCATATTTTCAGTATTTTGATATAAAATTGTGGTTAATCCTAAAAATTGTAAATATATATTTAATAATTATAATATTATAATATAAACTCAAGTTTATAATATGTCAAATTAATCACTTTTGTGTGATGAATCTCTTTCATATGATAATCCTTTTTATGCATGAAAATCTAAAATTACTATGTAAGATATTGTATAAAATAAAGCTGATTTTAAAGCTTTTAGAGGAAGAAGTAACATTGTAAATGAAACTGAATTAGCCAAGAGAGAAATAGATGTTACGCACCATCTGCTGCAGCAGCTTTCTTCCTGGCCTCGGCCCGGGATTTTTCACAACAAAGTTGCACCTTAATGACAATCTTTTGCTGAAGCAATCGAACAAAAAAAAAAAAAAAAAAAAAATTAAAAACTGGTTACATTGCATATCATCACATCAAATGTGCCTATAACCATTAATATATGACGCCCATTTGGTCTTATGCTCTCAAACTCAGCTCAAAGTACACAAACTCAAAGTTCACTTGTGTGCAATTTTTGCACATCAAGATGGACAACAAATAATCTCTGTCCTAACGAAATGTTTTACCTTCATCTCCCCTAGCACAAAGCAGAAACTTGGGTTGTGCCTTCTGTTTGTCAACTATTAGATGATTACTTGGTGATGACAAGAAGAAAGAGCGATTAAGCTCTTTACAGATAGTTCGGCAAGACCTCGGCAGACGTGAAAGTCCATCCAACTCTAGGTAATGAGTTGGAAATTTCCACGTTTTGTGCGTTCAACTTAAATGACCTAAACATATAAACGACCTAACAGCTACGCTGTTTTTCTCTCTCTCGTGCCAACTTCTCTTTGACATATAGAACTTAGGAGTCAATTTATATTGGTTAAAGTAAGTTAACTATAAATTTATGGGATTTTATTATGGAGATTAGGTAGTGGAATTAGGTAATCTCATCATCTTTTTGATTTTTAGAGTAAAATCAGATTATTTCTTCAACTAATTTTTTTTTTTTATTATCTAAATAAGATTAATTATAACTATACTAGTAATATACCTAAGTCTGACTCTTTAAGAAGAAAAGAAATCAATAAAAAATATGCTCTTTCTTTTATATTCTCCTATCTTTAACTATAAAGTTTCTTTTCACCATTGAAAAATTTCACTTCTTTCAATTTTATTATGGAGTTGATAGTAACATAGCACAAAACGTTTTTATAGTGTGAGATTTTCATATTGGTTTTACATACATGACTTTACTCTTATTTTTATAAATAAAATGTTTTTGTTACTAGAAATTTGAGCCATAGATTATGAAGTAACATCACAATTATTTTAAAACTCATCCTTCACTTTTAGTCGGACTTAGTGTTAATTAATTAATTGATTACGTTAGTGGTACGGAGTCAAATTGTCAAAATTGTTCACTTTTTAAACTAAATTATGCAAGTCCAAGCAAGAGACTGGATGCCCATCCCCTTTTCATAATGAATGTAAATGATTTTGTAACGTTTAGATAAAGAAACAAGGTTCTCTGAGAGAGATAAAGAAGGAAAGGAAATTGGACCTCCAAGAGAAATGCCATTTGAAACGTTTGAACTAGTAATTAATAAATGAGAGGCGCCAAAAAAGATAAACCAATAAATACTGACCCCTAAATTCATTAGATTAAAAGACAATAAATTAAATTAAAATAGAATTAAAAATTTTAATTATATAATAAAATTATGTAACTTCAACTCTATTTATTGGATTTTGATACTATGTCTCATCGTTGTTGGTAATCTATGACTAATGACCACAAATTAAGTTACCCTTACCATGCACTTTTTATTTTTCTCATTACATGTACTTTTTCCTTTTTCCTTGAGCAGTAAAAATGACCCCACAGCCACATATTGCAAGGTTTTGCATCGTCAATTTGCCAATTGCAAAAGGCAATCCTAATAGTTATACCAATTATATCTTATAGTACTTGTTAATTGTATTTTTATTTTAAAAAATTAAATTTATTGAAATATATTTTAAATAATTATTTAAATTAATTTTTTTTGAATATAATTTTTTAATAAATTATAATTTAAATTACATAAATTATGTAAAAAATTAAATTTTAAATAAAAATATAATTTATTTAAATAATTATTTAAAAAAAATATCTTTTGTTTATTTTTGAATTTTTAAAAGTTTTTTATATAAATTACAAAAATTATATATAAAAATTTAAATTTAAATAATATTATAATTTATTTAAATAAAATTTGTTTATTTATTTTTTCTTAAGTTTTTAATAATTTGTTATTTAAATTATATAAAAAAATTTAAATTTTAAGTAACAATATAATTTATTAGTATAGATATTTTTATTTAAATATAACTTATTTATTTTTTAATTTTAAATAATTTTTTATTTAAATTACAAAATTTATATAAAAAAAATTTAAATTTTAATAATATTAAAATTCATTAAAAAAAATTCTTCAGTAAAAAATTATATAAATAATTATTTAAATTAGATATTTTTTAAATTAAACTTATTTTACTTTAAATAGTTTTATTTTTAGGTATTAAGCAACCTTTAAAAGAAAAATTACTGTATTCTCCCAAAAAGTGTTAAATTAAAATTTCCCATAACTACAAGTGTGATTGCCCTCAGCATCATCTAAAGCCCCTTCCCCCAACTGTTTAACTTTGTTTCTTTCTTTTTCCTTTTAACATTTTGAGAGGACACTATTTTTTTCCGAGAAAATATTAAGGCCCATAGTTTACAAACAAAACAACAGAGCCACAATGGGTATATGAAGAAGGGTATAATGATAGTCAGTTTTAGACCTTTAAACATGCTTTGATGGGGATCACTAAATGATGGGATGAATGAAATGTGGCCATGGGATTGTTTGTATAATAGATATTTACTTCACCAGAACTTTGGACGTCAAGATCAGGATCAGGACATTCCTACGAGGTAATATCGTAGGCTTTATGTTTAAGCATGCGCCCATTAATCAAATTGAAAGCAACAATGAGTGGGGGTCTGATTTGGTTAAGCATCCGACCAGACGCAGCCAAAGATTGTGCACCTAATATCTTCAATTCTGTGGCCCTCCATGCCACTCCCATGCAATGAGTCAGTGACAAAAAGAAAAGTGCAAGAGAGACATGGAGGTGGAGAGAGAGATAGGGAGGCAATGCCTTCTGTTATCAAGAGTAGGAGGGCCATTGGTGGGTTCACTTTGTATTCTTCTCTTGAAAGTTTGAGTTCAACCAAGGAAAAATCAATTATATCAAAAGTCATTCTCTGTTGCAATCCTTGTCCTGTCTACTTCTATTGTAACCTGAAAGTCAGATTCGAATTAATGAATCACCGATCCTTTTATTCCCGCACCAAATGCCCTTCCAAAAACTACCTGCCACCCTTATTTGAACTTCTCCTCCAGCCCTTTTCTTTCGGAGAAGTCCTTCAGCCTCTTCACGCATCCACCAATTCAGGCATAAGGATAAGAAAAATTACATCGCACGCCCTGCATTTAAAGTGTGATAATAGACCACACCTCTTGATTAACTAAGATCAATTAACATTAACAAAAATTATAAAATGACACCATTGTCTCTAGTTATTTATCAGATTATAGTAACAACGACTATGTTTTAGAATTCCAAAATTAGTATTTAATTTTCAACCTTCTTTTTTCTCTCTCTTTTTTTTTTTTTATTATATATATAAAAGCATTTTAATCCGTTCATATATAATGCCATTTTTACAATTTATTCAGGTAACTTTTTAGTACCAGAATCAAACGCCAGGAGATGGCTTGTTACATTTAGTAATACAGGGTACATACTAATATTGTGCCCTAACGTAATTTTCCAAAACAGTAATCTTGCTTGGAATTCACTCAGGTCCCTCTTCGTATCATTCAGTTCTACCTTATGAAACCAAAACAACATGCCCATACATAGGCATACAGGGAAGGTTTAGACAATTAGAGAGAGCAAAGGCGACGAGGAAGCAGAGGGAGCACTTAAAACTGTTCACTGCAGCAAAGCAGGTCGAAACAGTGACGGACCATGAACCAGCCAGGCTGTTTTTCCATCCAGAATTGATCCTCCCACCTAGACAACAACTTCAAGGCCCCCTTTATCAGGAACCAAACCTGAGCATTTGTGTTCCTCTGCCGTAGCAGTTGATTTCTTCTGCTTTTGCATATTTTTTCTACGTGCCCTTTCATCTTACGGAAGGAACACGTAACGTTTGGCCTTCTCTAGCAATCTTTTGGAATATGTGTTGTTTTCTTTTTTCGTTCAAATAAAAACTCACTGGCGCTAAGCGTGAAGAAATGCTAGACTATTGCTAATTTTTCTGCCGACCAGGAGTAAAGATCCCATTGAAACGACTAATCCCATGCATACTGTCTGTGCATCCGATTGCACGAATTGCATAATATCATAAATAACTAATCCAGGTATTACCCATCTGCTGTTACAATATTGACAAGGTTCATAGACCTTTTTGTCTGCAGCTTTACTGCTTTCAGCCCCTTTCCTATCTTCCCGTGTGTATTGCTGTCTTTTATTTCGATTCTTGCCTCCGAAGTTTGCTTGAAGAGCTCCCCCTGAGGTGCCTTTATCTGCAATTTCCTTCTCTGAATCACTTTCCTGTCAAAAGACTCTTCTTAAACTTGAACAGCATGAAGAAGTTCAGTCACTGTGATTTTAGTGAGATCCTTGGCGTCCTCTAATGAAGAAATCTTTGCCTTAAATCTTTCAGGATACTAACAAGTATCATTTCAACAATTCTTTTATCTGAGAGGTCATCTCCCAACAATCTCACTTGATTTACTATATTCATGAGTCTATCATTGTAACCTTTGATGGTTTCTTTTTTTTTTTTTTTTAACTTTAAAAACTCAAATTCTCTTATGAGATTCAATTGTTGCATGGTTATGGTTTTATCAGTGCCATCATATTTTCCCTTAAGCTTATCCCAAGCTTCTTTAGGCGATTCACATGCTATGATTCTACTAAATATTGCTTCAGTCATAGCTATCTGAATACAAGAGGGTGCCTAGAAATGTTTACCTCTTGCTCACTATGATTTTTCAGTTGAGCAATAGTGGGATTGGCAGAAAGAGCTGGAGGTTCTCCCTCTTGCTCACTAGAATATCTTCTTGTATGAAGCACCTACAGGACCATAGTACAAAAGTACATTTGATCCATACATAGTACAAATAAACCTCTCTTTTATAGAAACCAAAACTAAAATTACAAGCAATGTCCGTACTTTCACATGTTATGGACATTTTCTTGTTAAAAAAGAAACAAATCCAGTCAAGTCACAACCGTGGATCATAACTAGACCACAAAATGGACTTAAAACCAACTACAAACATTAGCTTTGAACACCAACCCTTATGCTACTTCTTGTAACAGAAATAACTAACTTTTACAGATTCTGTTTCAAAAGGGAACCTTCACTTTCAAACCAGCTAGTAGCACCAATGTTCAACGTCAAACTTCATCAGAAAGGAAAAATGTATACATGGCAAGAAAGAAATTAAATCTTCCAGTTATTTTCTCATTCACATGAGGTGCAAGTGATCGGTGGATTTGGATCACAAACCACTTTGTACAAGTCACACTGAGGTGGTGGGTAACAAGGTGGGAGCCGGCAACGAGGTGAAGGTGGCTTTTTTTCTTTGCATGGTTTCTGGGGCTGGACTTCTTCCACACTTGGTAATTTTGCACGGTTAAATTTCTTCCTCAAAGAGCAGGTCAACTCCGCTGCATCAACACCATCTCCAACCACCTCCACTTTATCTTTGTCATCTCCTTCTAATGCCATTGAGCTTACCCCTAGTTTGGAAGAGTCATGGACATGTCAATGTGACCTGACCTAGAAAAGTCAATTTTCTGTGTGTGCATGTTGTTTTTATGTACAAAGCCACACATTTGCGCTATTATTGATGATTACATATTTTTAGTAATTCAATATAAGAATACAGTGAATAATAGAAACTGTAAATATATATTTAATAATCATTATACTCGCCTCTCTTTCATATAATAATCCTTTTCGTGAATGAGATTCTGAAATTACTATGTAAGCTATTGTATAGATTAGCAAAGAGAGATGTTACGCACCATCCGCTGCAGCGGCTATCCTCCTGGCCTTGGACACTGCATTTGTCACAACAAAGTTCCACCTTAATGACAATCTTTTGCTGAACCAATAAAATAAAATAAAATAAAGGGTTACAATGCATATCATCACATCAAATGTGCCTATAACCATTAATATAGGACGCCATTTGGTCTTATGCTCTCAAACTCAGCTCAAAGTTCATTTGTGTGCAATTTTTGCACATCAAGATGGACAACAAATAAACTCTGTTCTAATGAAATGGCCTACTTTCATCTCCTCTAGCACAAAGCAGAAACTTGGGTTGTGCCTTCTGTTTGTCAACTATTAGATGATTACTTCATGATGACGAGAAGAAGCAATGATTAAGCTCTTTATGTATAATTTAGCAAGACCTCAATAGTCGGCAGACGTGGAAAGCCCATCGAATTCTAGGCAATGGGTTGGAGAGATCCACGGTTTGGGCGTTCAACTTAAAGTAATCAATCATAAATGACCTAACAGTTGCGCTGTTTGTCTTTCTCTTGTGCCAACTTCATTTTGGCATAGAACTTAAAGTAATCAGTCATATACGACCCAACATCTGTGCCGTTTGACTCTCTTGTGCCAACTTCATTTTGGCATATAAGACTTAGAGGAAGTCATTTTATATGGGTTAATTAATGCTAGGTACCAAAATAATAAAGTAATAAATAGTGACCACTAAATTGATTAGACCCAGAGAATATAGAATATTAAAATATATATTGGGGGTACCTAATTTGATTAGAATATAAGACAATAGATTAAATTAAAATATAATTAAAGAGTTCAATTATATTATTGGAGGTATCTTAGTAATTAAAAATTTGAATGCTTAAATTGGAGATCTAAATTTCAATTTCTTGATTATGAAAAAGATTTATAGTAATAATAATAATAATAATAATAATAATTCTTACAGTCTAACTAAAGTTTTAATTTATTTCACAATATATACATAAAAAGGAAAAAAAATAATGATGTATAATTTCAACTCTAAGTATTGGATTTTGATACTATCTCCCCTCATTGATGGTAATCACTGCCTAACGACCACAAATTAAGTTATCCTTATCATGCCTAAGAGACAACAGCATAGCCCTGTGGAAGTGCCCCGTTCTCTGTTGCTTGGTGATGCCCCGTATTCAACAAGAATAGGAAGGATTCTCTTGCTCATTAACGATCAAAA
The DNA here is from genome assembly GCA_037832345.1 of Rhizophora mangle. Taxonomy (NCBI): domain Eukaryota; kingdom Viridiplantae; phylum Streptophyta; class Magnoliopsida; order Malpighiales; family Rhizophoraceae; genus Rhizophora; species Rhizophora mangle. The sequence continues at coordinate 497,823 of JBAPLJ010000439.1, read as the reverse complement.
TTCTTTCTCGTTCATGTTTACCACCTAAAATGGAATCAATAACCTAAACTATGTGACATTATTTCTTTTTTTTTTTTTTTAGACCAGACATTCCGCACTCAAGTAGCATTCTCATCAATGATCCTCATAACTATTTTTGGGGAGAATATGCAGTCCATGAAGTTGATTAACTTGAAGAAGTTTTGACTAATTTTAGGCACTAATAACACATCAGTGATCAGTTTAGTACTTAAAAAAGTTTGAACTACAAATGGCCCTTGGTCTTGATCAACAATAAGAGTGTTATTGATAATTCCAACTTTGAAGGTATATGATCTATCAAGAGATTTAAAGGCATATGGATTTGGTGACATGTAGTGTGTACAACCTCTGTCAATGAGCCATTCATGAGTGCTTTTACTACTTGTGATATTGGTTGCAACAAAAAGTCCTCTTCCACTTGCTGATCACCTTCTTTTGTAAACTGATCATGTTTCTTCCTTTGTTATTGCTGTTGATTTCTTCTGCTTTTACATATTTTTCCAACATGCCCTTTCATCTTACAGAAAGAACACATAACATTTGGCCTCCTCTAGCAATCTTTTGGAAAATGAGTTGTTCTGTTGCAATATTTACAAGGATCATAGACCTCTTTGTCTGCAACTTTACTGCTTTCAACTCCTTTTCTATCTTCCTATGTGCATTGCTGTCTTTTATACTGATTCTTGCTTTTGAAGTTTGCTTGAGGAGCTCCCTCTAGGGTGCCTTTATTTGCAGCTTCCTTTTTCGAATCATTTTCTTGTCTAAAGATTTTCTTTTTTAGTTCTTGAGCTTGAAGAGCATGAAGAAGTTTAATGACTAATTTTGGTGAGATCCTTCGAGTCCTCTAATAAAGAAATCTTTGTCTCAAATCTTTCAAGGCCACTAACAAGTATCTTTTTCATCTTTAAAACCTCAAATTCTCTATTGAGATTCAATAGCTGCATAGTTCTAGTTATATCAATGCCATCAAATTCTTCCTTAAACTTATCCCAAGCTTCTTTAGGTAATTCACCTGCTATGATTCTAATAAATATTGCTTTAGTCATACAAGATAGTGCCTTGAAATGTTTGCCACTTGCTCATTGTGATTTTTTAGCTAAGCAATAATGGGATTGGCAGGAAGAGCTGGAGGTTCTCCATCTTGCTATGTGACCTCCCAAAAGACCAGATGCCTTCAAGTATTTCTGGTTTGTAGAGGTCACTTAACATATTCTGGTTTGGGTTTGTGGTAGAAATCTCATAGAAATTTTTCTCACAAGTTTGGTGATTTCACTCAATCTTACTACTTTTCTTATTCCCTCTCACAAACCCTTAAAGATCATTTATACTCTGATACCAATTTTGTTGATTAGAAGAGTAGCATAGATCATCTGAGAACATGAAGAAGTTTTTGTTATAACCAAAAACTTCAATTGCAAACAGACGAGAGATTTTGCTAAAAAAACATCTTTATTTCTTTGTAATCTTCATATTATATGAAGCATGTACAGGACCATAGTACAAAAGTATATTTGATCCACACACGAGTACAAATAAACCCTTCTTTCACACAAATCACTTTGCTGCAAGGAAAACTGAAATTACAAGCAATGTCCATGCCTTGACATAAGATGGACACTTTCTTATTCAAAAAGAAACAAATCCAGTCAAGTCATCACCATGCATCATAACTAGACCACAAAATGGACTTAAAACCAACTAGAGGATGTTAGGACATTAGCCTTGAACACCAACCCTTTTGCTACTTCTTGTAACAGAAATAATCAACTTTTAAGCATTCTGTTCCGAAACAGAAACTTCACTTTCAAACCAGCTAGGAGCAGTAATGTTCAAGGTCAACCTTCATCAGAAAAGAAAAATGCATACGTGGAAGGAAAGAAAGAAATTAAATCTTTCACTTATTTTCTCATTCACATGAGGGTGCAAGTGAATGGTGAATTTGGATCACAAACCACTTTGTACATGTCACAATAAGGTGGTGGGTAACAAGGTGGGGGACAGTAAGACGGTGGGGGGCAGCTACAAGGTGAAGGTGGCTTTTCTACCTCTGGTTCCGGATTGTCTGGTTTCGGGGGCTTGACTTCTTCCACACCTAGTAATCTTGCACATTTAAATTTCTTCCTCAAAGAGCGGGTCAATTCCGCTGCATCAACACCATCTCCAACCACTTCCACTTTATCTTTGTCATCTCCTTCTAATGCCACTGAGCTTACCCCTTGAGTTTGGAAGAGTCATAGACATGTCAATGTGACCTGATCTAAAAATGTCATTTTTTTTGTGTGTGTGCATGTCGTTTTTATGTACAAAAAAAGTTATATAAATACAGTAAATATATATATATATATTTAATAATTTTAATATTATAATACAAATTTAATTTTAAGATACATTAAATTAATTATTTTTAATTGATAAATTTTTTTTGTATAGTAATACTTTTCGTGTAAAAAATTTTGAAATTACTATGTAAGCCATTGTATGGATGCAAACTTAGAGAAAATAAAGCTGATTTTAAAGCTTGTAGAGGAAGAAGTAACATTGTAAATTGAACTTAATTAGCAAAGAGAGAGATAGATGTTACGCACCATCTGTTGCAGCAGCTATCTTCAGGGCCTTGGACCGGCATTTGTCACAACAAAGTTCCACCTTAATGACAATCTTTTGCTGAAGCAATCGAATCAAAAAAAAAAAAAAAACAAAACAAAATAATCAAAAATTAAAAATAAAATAAAAACTGGTTACATTGCATATCATCACATCAGATGTGCCTATAACCATTAATATATGACCCCCATTTGGTCTTATGTTCTCAAACTCGGGGAAAAGTACACAAAATTAAAGTTCACTTGTGTGCAATTTTTGCACATCAAGATGGACAACAAATAAGCTCTGTCCTCATGAAATGTTTTACCTTCATCGCCTCTAGCACAATGCAAAAACTTGGGCTGTGCCTTCTGTTTGTCAACAATTAGATTATGAGTTGATGGTGACAAGAAGAAAGAGTGATTCAGCTCTTTATATATTAGTTTGGCAAGACCTCAATTGTCGGCATATGTGAAGACTCCATGCAACTCTAGGCAATGAGTTGGAAATTTCCACATTTTGCGTGTTCAACTTAAATGGACCAATCATAGACGACTCTTGGAAATTTCCACATTTCCGCTTGTGCCGACACCATTTGTGGGATCTAGAACTTAAAGGAAGTCAATCTATTATACATAGTTTAGTAAGACGTCGATGGTCAGCATACGTGAAGAGTCCACGGAATTGTATGCAAGTTGTCGGGAGATCCGCGTTTTACGGGTTCAACTTAGTGTAAACAATCATATAAACGACCAAACAGCTATGCTGTTTTTCTCTCTCTTGTGCCAACTTCTCTCTGACATACAGAACTTAGAGGACTTTTTTATATTGTGAGATTTTCATATTGGTCATCCGTTTTACATACATAACTTTACTCTTATTTTTATAAATAAGATGTTTTTGCTACTAGAAATTTGACCCACCGATTATGGACAATTATTTCAAAACCCATCTTGACTTAGTGTTAATTAATTAATTGAGTACGTTGGCCGTACAGTGTCAAAATTGTTCGTAATTGAAACTAAATTATGCAAGTCCAAGCCTCCTTTTCTGAGAGAGAGAGAGCTAAAAAAGGAAGGGAAATTGCACGTCCAAGAGACAAATGGCTGTAATGCCATTTGAAACTTTTGAACGAATAATTAATGAATGAGAGAAAGGCTTAGACGTACGGGAGAATATAGAATATTAAAATACACATCATGAACACCTAACTTTAAGAATCAGAGCTTCAAATTTGACTTGGACTATAAGACAATAAATTAAATTACAATACAATTAAAGAGTTCAATTATATTATTGAGGATATTTAGTTAAAAGCTTGGATATTTAAATTGGAGATCGAAGTTTTAATTTTTTTTTAACTATAAAAGAGATTTATACTTTTATATATATATATATATATATATATATATGATTTGAGTCTCAACGTATTTTGTAATGTATAAGAGAAAAAAATAAAATAAAATAAAATTGTATAATTTCCACTCTAATTATTGGCTTTTTATTTTATGTGTCCCATCATTGTTGGTAATCTTTGCCTAATGACCACAAATTAAGTCACCCTTACCGTGCCTACGTGTAGATAACATCCTCCCTTTTATTTTTCTTATTACATATACTTCTCTCTTCTTGTGGAGTTAAAAAAAAAAAAAAAAAAAAAAAAACATGCCACAATCACATATTGCAAAGTTTTGAATTGTCAATTTGTCAATCGCACTAAGCAAACTTAATAGTAATATCAAATGTATCTCACAGTACTTGCTAATTGTACTTTTATTTTAGGAGCCAAATTTATTTACCTATTTTTTTTATCTAATTACTTAAATTGAATTTTTTTTTTATTTAAATATGATCTTTGGAGAGTTGTTTCTTTTTTGATAACATCCTCCAACTGTTAACGTTGTTTCATTTTTTTTATTTTTATTTTTTTCTATTTAATATTTTGAGTGATTCATGCATTGGGGACACTATTTTTTTCCGAGAAATTATAAAGACCCATGGTTTACAAACACAACCACATAAAAGGCACAATGGATATGGACAAGGTTATGATGATAGTCAGTTTTAGACCTTTAAACATATGCTTGGACAAATTTTAATGGGGATTACTAAATGATGGGAGGAATGAAATGTGGCCATGGGGTTGTTTGTATAATAGATATTTACTTCACCTAGAGGTTTGGACATCAAGATCAGGACATTCCTTCCCACTGGGTAAGAGGGTAGGCTTTACGTTTAAGCATGCGCCCACTAATCAAGGTGAAAGCAAAAATAAGTGGGGTATCTGACTTGGTTTACAGAAGCATCCGGCCAGACGCAGCCAAAGATTGTGCATCTATTATCTTCAATTCTATTGCCCTCCGTGCCATTCCCATCCAATAAGTCAATGCAAAAAAGTAAAAGTGCAAGAGAGGAGATGACTTGTTACATTTAATAATACAGGGTACATCCTGTTATTGTGCCTTAAATAACTTCAATACAAAGTACACGAAGAAATTTTTCCAAAACAGTAATCTTGCTTGGAATTTACTCAGCTGCGCATTCTACTTCAGTTCCACCTTATGAAACCAGAACAGCATGCCCATATACAGGCATGCAGGAAATAGAATTGTCCACAAAACACCCCATCATTTCTCATCAGCTTGTAACAGTTCTATGCCTATGGCCAGGCAAATATATGATGCTAATATTATTCATTCCTTCCTCCATTGCCCTACTGCAGGAAAGGTTTAGACTATCAGAGAGAGCAAAGGCGATGAGGAAGCGGAGGGAGCACTTAAAACTGTTCAGTGCAGCAGAGCGGGTTAAAACAACGGCAGATTATGAGCCAGCCAGGTTGTTTTTCCATCCAGGATTGATCCTCCCACCTAGCCAACAACTTCAAGGCCCCCTTTATCAGGAACCAAATAAACACGCGGATCAACTATACAGGCCCAGCCATCAATGAGACTCCAAGTTTGGCAGATTTAAGGTCGGCAGACACCCTCCTTAACATAAGAAATAACTGTGATGTATCAGATGTCCATACTTCACTTCATCTGTGAAGAAGTATAACTGTAATGTTTTCCTTTATTCTGTTTCTCATGTCCTTTACCTTCTTCATGGAGCTGAAAAAACCAGGAGGGATAAAAGAGGGAAGAGAAAAAAAGGAGAAAAAAAAAAAGGAAAAGAGAGAAGAAAACAAGATAGAAATGCAACTACAACATACTGGTTCTAATTTTGGTCATCATGTTCAGCAGTTACATTGGAATCGGAAAGACCATGATCTGCTCTCCTCTGGAATGAATCCTCATCACAATCACTACCATCTGAAATGTCATCAGTGCTCCATTTCCTCTTCACTATTCTAGGAACTATACGAGCAACTTCTTTGGTCTCCCACATTGCACCATCATTATTTATCCGCTCAAACCGGACAGCACTGACCTTTCTGGCATTTCCAGCTAATATCTGCACCCAGGACATGCCAAGAATTTTGGTAAATAATATAATAGCTTGCCGATGTACAGCTTTTCTTGACCTCTTACGTTCTGTTAGAATCAAAGAAGATATCAACAAGAAGCCAGTAAACTTCATCAACCTTTGGATCCCTAAGAAATGTTCTATGGTTGATATTGTTCTCTAGGTACGTCCAACAAATTCTATGCTTTGTTAACCCATCAAATATTTCCAATTCTACGATGCAATGAGAGAAAGCAATCCATGTAGTTTGTATGTGAGAGAGTTTTTATCATAATGAATTGGTAAAAAGTTGAGTTACTCTCATTATCAGTAAGTTGGACATTGTGGTAATAGTCATGGTTTGCTGCCTTTTTGTCAATGAATAGAGTTCATGTCTCTGTGGTTTCCTAAATGCACACTGTTTTCGAAATGTCAACCTCAAATCACAATGCCAAACATTTAAGAGAAAAACCATGTAGTCAACATGGCAAAAAGCCCATCTTAAAAGCTCACAATGCATGAAGAGGAAAAATGACCAAAAACTGCCAGTGGCAAAACAATTATGGGAACAATAGATTGTACTTTCCATTAACATAGACAACAAAAGGAAAAAAAAAATAAAAAACATTATTTATCCAATGAAGCATTTAACAAGGAAATAAAAAAGAAAATCTGAATCATACCTCAAGTTTATACATTTGATGCTCTTCATTTGGCTCTTGTCGGTCTGACTTGCCTTCAGTGTGCTCATCATTGTCTTCTTCATCTGCCTTTTTGACCATCACGTTGATGGTTTCACCTGTCCTTGGAATATATCCAAATGCCTCACAGACAAAACCTGACACAGTCTCATACTGATGACCCTGTAAAAACAAGGAAAAGAGAAAAGTATAATTGGCAACATAGATTTTAAGTTATTGGGCACTAGCATATGCATAAATCAGTGTTATGTTGCTGTCAGTTCACAAGATAGCAAACTTATCTCCTTGACATTTTAAAGTTGTCACTAAGAAACTGTAGTAATACAGCAGAATGAAATGAGAACTGACCTAAGGATGGCAATATTACATACAGATTGCTTCTGCTAATAAGCATGCTGATGAGCATGCTCAGAAAGTACAAAACTGAAGTCTTTAGGACTGGTAAGAAAGGTAAATCCATCTATTATCCGGTAAAAGATCAGTGTTATAGTGCAATAGACTTGAGTTTAAATTCAGATACCTCCGGCATTTCAATATTAAGGTCTTCAGAGAGTTGATCAATGGAAGTATTCGCATCAACATCATAAATTCCTTCTGCTCGCATAACGATATATCCAGTTTTCTTTTGTATCTCCTCCTGCCACACAAGAAACAATGCAAGAGATAAGTTACAACAACTCCAAACATGCACCAAGTCTCTGTTTTTTATTTTTTAGGATGGGAAAATTGGAAAGGATTTGAACTATTGATAACCTGCCAGGAAAGGATAAAAAATTTGTGCAGAAATTGCAGGGAAAGCTATGGAATGATGCAAATTATGGATAGGCATTTGGAAAAAGAAACGGTATGTAGACCAGGATAGCATTATGATTACAAGGACCCAAAAAGAGAAAGAGCTGATCTTTTTCACTCATTGCTGTAGGGTGGTATGAAATATTATTCGACATGGAAATTGTTACTAACCATGGAATTCATTGTGTGCATAAGATATATGCCCAAAATCAGTCCTCTTAGGCCCACATCTTGCCAATTACCAAATGAATAATAGAAATATTTTAACATAGTTAAAGAGGAATGACTGATGCAAGTCTAGGCCAAGACAAAGAGCATCAATGGAGGGCTCAAAATACTTGGCTACAGATATCTATATGGCTACAAGAAAGCAATCATGGACAGAGGAAACACAAATTTCTCTACATAGAGTTATTAAAAATTCATCAAGGTGCTATTTCCAGTATTACCTTTGAATCATTTTCATCAAAAATCTCACCAACAATCTCTTCAACAACATCTTCCAGAGTTGCTATCTGCTTTGTCCACAAAACAAGGATTAAATAAGGATTAAACAGCACGATCAGTAGATTCAGACATGTCAAATTGTTCACCATCTGTGGTTTCAACAAACAGAAAATAATATGCACTGCTACCTAGTTCTGCTCAGTCTGTGGTCATCGGGGAACCATTTTGTTTTACAACTAGATATCAGACAACAAATCCATCTACTGTCAGCAGCCAGGAGCAATTAGACTATAGGAAGCAATGCCATCTAGAGAAGGTAAGTATGCGACCATTACATGCTCACAAGTTGAGAACCCTTAGTTCCTAACCTTATATCATATCTCCAGTGTTGATAATCCTTAAACTCTGACTAAATTGGAAATTCAGATTCACCAAATGAAGCACTTAATAGACAACCTATCTATGTACCAAGTAGCTTGGTTGAAACTTCAGAATGTGTGAACTTCCTCTAACATAATATATAAATGGCAAAGACAATTTAAATTAGTTAGGGACCAAGGTTTTGCACATACTCCCACAGCTCCACCATATTCATTGAGAACAACAGCCATATGAACCTTCCTAATCCGAAACTCTCTTAGAAGATTCCAAACTGACATTGAATCTGCAAAACCAATAATATAACTGTACTAACTAAATTTTGTAGGTAAACCAATAAAATAAGTAAACAAAAAAAAAAAGAAGAAGAAGAAATATTCATAAAGCACATCTCTAGTGCATGAGAGATCTCTCTTCCCAAGGGTTTGGGAGGGTCATCTATTGTACACAGCCTGCCTCTTGCATTTTGCTAAGAGGTTGTTTCCATCACTTGAACTTGTGACCTTCATATTGCAACAAGCAATCTTACCATTGTGCCAAGGCTTGCCCTCGAACACAAATAGCATGAAAACTAAAATTGCAGATGGTTGGAGTACAATCCTAAGAGTGACTAACATACATAAAAAGTTGATCAGTTATTATGTTCATAACTGAGAAGCAAATAAAACTTAAACTTGAGTGTTACCAGGAACAAAGAATGCAGGTTTATGAGCCATGTCCCCAACAGGTGTACTTTCTAATACATCACCCTTCAAAATGAAACAGAATATAATTCTGCTGTCTATGAGATTGTTGCACACAATCAATAAACCAAGCATCATTGATTTCAAGTAGAAGGAATAGAAGTATAATAAATTTCCTGACCTTCCTAACGTAATCCAGTATATCCATTGCATATGCAATGCCCACAATATTGTCCACACGCTGCTCAAAAACAGGCACCCTGTCAACACACCAATTCAGCTCTTAGCATGATGCAAATAAAAGTAAAGGTACTTAAGGCATGATCATCTCAGATCAACTTGCCTTGAATATTGATGAGTCAACCACAACTCATGAAAATCAACAAGAGTAGCACTAGCATCAATAGCAACCACATCAACAAGAGGTGTCATCACCTCTCTAACATGTGTATCCTTGATCTCTAACACATTTTCAATCATATCCTGCGGGTACGAGAATATGAGTTGCAAAATGTAGAGCTGGAAAACCCTTCCAAAAATTTATTGAGCATTATACAGAGATAAAGATGTACTAATTTGGTGAAAATGCTTTTTTCTTGTTAGGTGAAGGGTGAAATTGCAAGTTATTTCTCTTTTTGGGACAGGCCAGAAGTTCAACATGAAAGACTAACCCACCCATACACCCTCCCTCCCAGCAGTGCCATTGCATCCCTATGCAACCACAATTTTATACACATGGCTTCCTTCATATGTGGTAAAACCATCTTGTAAATCAGAAATAGCATAAAAGTACCATAATTTTATGTAAGTGAATAGCAGATTGAAAAATCAGTTACCAAACAAAATACATAGGCTGTACAGAAAAACCACAACCTATCACGTTACCTGTTCTTCCTCTTCTATAGCCCCACTCAGTTCTGCACCCCGCAACATCAGCTTTAACTCCTCTTCAGTAACATATGGTTCACTAGTAAATGACAATATTAAAAAAAGATAAAAATTAAGGCAAAAACAACTTCAGAAAGCATCCAACATAGGAAACTATGGAAATTAAAGCATATTTTGATATTACTAACAGCATTAATTTCACGTTTCGAACATGACAGAGAACAAAAAGAAATTAAAGTACACAATACAAGTTGAAATACACAGCAAGAGAAATAGAATATGTCAGTATAACCTTTAGGAACAATATTACATTAAATACCACTCAAGCAAAAACTTCAGCCATTTAGTGAAAAGGCAATAGGCATTATAAGATCACACTGGTACTTTGTACTTTACTAATCTGAGGCCATAATTAATAACTTCTCTCTTGTATTCTAGGCCATAAAACATTCTATTTCTCGAAACATGACATTTATAATCCAATATCAGTAAGACTGTAACTGTGAGGAAAGCTCTCATATATGATTTTTCATTAAAATCAGACACTATATTTGAAGCAGTACAACACCTTCTGCATTATAAGCAAATGGTGCTAGGATAAATTACTAAAGAAATTGAAAGAAGGAAAATTTTTGAGAGTTATTCAAACAAATATTAGACAATGAACTCATGCAAATACAACATTTCAATCAACAAACAAGACCTTCATACTACCAAAATAGTAGCTACCAGAAAAACTACAATTTTTCCCCGTCCAAAAAAACAGGGCAACAATGACGTCATTGAACAGAAAATCCCACTACCCAGCAGATTTCCTAAGTTGCAGTTAAACTTAATATTTCATTGAAAAGACTTAATAATGAAAAAATAAACAAAAAATAGACAGAAGCTATATGAAAGATAAAAACAGCCATGGTCCTTATTTCACCTTCTTCCTTTCAGACCAAGCACTTTTAGCATTCCCATTGACAAATATGTGACAACTCTTCCCACGGGATATAACACCAATGAGAGCCATGCCACTGGCCTAACCTAGAAGATTTCAAAAGAACATTAACCAAATAATTTTGGCAACTGTCAGATTATCTAAATCATGGAAGAACAATAGACCTGCATGAGGCATGAAGTAGATAAGAAAAACAAGAAAAAAAATCTGCTTGCACATGGGACTTACCACAAACCTAACAACTTCAGTGGCATGGTGAACAGCTATACTTTTTGGAGTGATCTCGGTGAGAAGCAATACAGCAACCTAGATTCAATCATAAAGAGAGCTCATCAAGGATATTTCAAAATGGAGCTATGTGTATGACATGGGGCTCCTGGAACGTGCCATACACCAACTACCACATCAAACCTTTGACATTTTGTTCCTTAATATTAAGCAATGTTTGAAACTACTAAGTGAGACATCATTTTTTTTAATGGTAAAATAAGCCATCATTTTTACCACTCTAAATTTGCATTCTTGCAGTCTTGCTTCAGAAAAGATAAACAGCAACAAATACCGAAGCCCATGAGAACGTGGACAAATTAATTAACCCATATAGTATGATAAAACTTCCACCTAGTTATTTTGGTAATGAAATTACTCATATATCCAAACAGAAAAAGAAAAAATCTAACATTAAAAGAGAAAGATGAGCACAGAGACAACAGCATAGCCCTGTAGAAGTGCCCCATTCTCTGCTGCATGGTGAGGCCCGGTATTCAACAAGAATAGGAAGGATTCTCTTGCTCATTGACGGTCAGAATTCTTTCTCGTTCATGTTTACCACCTAAAAATTGTTAGAATGGAATCAAAAACCTAAACTATGTGACATTATTTTTTTCAGACCAGACATTCCACACTCAATTAGCTTTCTCATCAATGATCATCATAACCGTTTTTCAGGGAGAATCTGTAGATTCAGTGAAGATGACTAACTTGTGACTAATATGCTACACAGCCAGGTTGAGATGGGAGAAATGCTTTTCATTGTGCATCCACTGATCTAATTTAGCACACCTAGATACACGCACACACAAATGGATGTAGAAGAAAAGGTAGGAGAGAGATACGCACTGTCATGACACCTGTGGCTGCACTAACACCAGCTTCACCAAAAATTGCTGTGGCTGCCTCTGTGACTAATGCAGTTGCTCCAATATTGACCACACTGAGTACACAAATTATAATAAACAATAAGAAATAATTTTTAAACTCAAGCAGAAAATTCTGGAATCTGTTTAGGTCAACAGTAATCAGAATTACAGTACGTAGTGCCAATAAGAATTGTTGTCAGGAACCGAGTAACATCACTGCGAAGCATTTTGAAGACACCATCACCTGACTCTTTTTCAGCCAGCTCACGAACCTGACAGATTTAAATCATATGATGAATTAACAGCAATTGAGTTGACATAAATGCATATAAGGAAGCAACCAATCAGATACTTTAATAAAAGCATTGTTCTCTAACATTATTTAACACAGCTAACAATTGAAGCATACAGAAAAAGTTGGAGTTCAACAGCATAAACGGCATTAGTCTGTAAAAAACAATCCAATGTGCACACATGTATATTAACTAAGGGCATAACCAAATTTCAAATTCTTGAACAAAAGTAGCATACCTTCCATGGCCACAGCGTGGTTATGGAAGTCTCAGCCATGGAGAAAAATGCAGATAAACCTAAAAGGATTGCCAGCACCAAACCCTGCTCTTTAAAAACTTTAAGGAGCTGCAAAGCCTTAGGCCATGCATTCCTCAACAACAATATGCTCTGCCCAATTACTCCATATCCAGCATTGACCACACCTTCAGCAGCAAATGCTTTCTTGCAAGCAAAAACCATCATAACCGAACTCAAAATTACAGCCCGTCTCACTAACATTATTATTCTTTCCAAATTCACTTCCAAAACCCCATTTTGCTTCAACCCCAGATCAGAACTAACTTTGCCTGATGATTTTGAGTGAGTTCTAGCACCAGATACACTTGTTATTGCCACACCTGGATTAAGATACGGTCTAAAGTTGCCAACTTTCGATGAGATAAGAGGTGGGCGTCCCAAATATGTCCGAGAATTCACACATGGTATCTTCAAAATTCGATTGCAATTCAGGAAAGGCGGAGACTTAGGCCCGGCAACGAACACGGGGCAACCCATAATTGATGAATCCATTGCAATCTCCATCATCAATCAAAAATTTTAACAAAAAGTTAAAGATTTAGCCGAATTTTGGAAAAGCCAGTTCTACCTTTTTCCTTTCCTTGTTGAAAGTCAGACTTTGGAGTCAAAAGGCTTTCAAAGGGTTATGGTGGATGCTGCTTGTATAGTCATGGAACGCCGACTACAATGGTGCCGGCTTCGGTGGTTCGGTTGGTAGGTGGGCAGGGCGGAGGAGCTGTCTTGATGAAGACTCCAGAGCAGAGAAAAGATTCCGAAGTAAGCGAACGGCCAAATGAAGCCCAGAGTGACTCTTGCCCCTTGCCGCTTGCAATTTTCCCTTTATTTTATTTCTTTCTTTTTCTTTTTTTTTAATATAATTCAAAAACTTCACAAAAACCCCATGATTTTTGTTTTCCTTTTTTTTTTTTCAATAAGAAAAATCGCTTATTAGGACAAGATTTTTGCTCGGTACTCGGAGGTTTTTGTTTTTTTTTTTTTTAATCAAAATTTTGAACTTTCTTTTTGTTAAATGTGGTTGGATCCACTGATTCAGTCTGAAGGGTTGAGAAACTTTCATCATTATATGAATTTTCATTGTACCAACCAAAAAAAAAAAAAAAGGCTTTGCACATTTGTGCCTTGTTGTTCAAAAGCAATTTCACAGCGTAAATAACAACATTTTGATTTAAAACAAAACATTCTATTTAGTTTATTGATCAAAAGTTGTTTTCTTTGATAAACAATTTTTTTAAAAAAAAAAAAAAAAAGTTAAGTTGACGCGAATATATTTTAAACGTGGGATATCGAAATTGAATTCTAAATTTTTCCTTGAAATAAAATTTTAACGTGGCAAATACAAAAGCATAAAATAATAAATTTGCATATATTTGACCTATTTCAATCCAACAACTAAAGTTTAACACTTTTTTATTAGGAGTAGCAAGTGATGCTTAGAAGATACCAAAATGTCTTTGTTCTTCATCGCTTTGTCTTTCTTTGGTGGATAACCTGGACAAAAGACCATTAAGGAGAGTAAAAAATGCATGGTAGATATGGCAAAAGTTTAATGAAATAGCAATTGGTAATTATAAGAAAATCTCCGTTACTCAGGTTGTGAGGGGCTTGTGGCTTGGTTAGACTATAATTTAAACAGAACCACTTGTTCTTTTCTTCTGACAAACGAGAGAGTGAAGCTTATTAATCAAAACAAGATACGACAGTGCTGCAAAACAAAAACAAAAACTAGAGTAAGCAGTAACCCAAGATAGCCTTCTAACATCAACAGATGGAGAATGCTAAGATTGACATCTAAGTTCTATCAATTCTAGAGGGCCAAAAATTGCAAAGATTAAAACTCCAAACTGCTCTCATGTGCACGGCTTTGTTTAATAAACAATGTTCTCAATAAAGAAGTTTTTTAAAAATTGTGCTCTATTTCAAACGTGGCAATTCCGCCAAGATCATTAGTTGGGAGAATAATCCTTTCTTATCTGATTTTTTGAGGAACATATCAAGATGGGTTACTTGAGCCAATCCTTCAATCTTGGGAGGAACTGCCTCTCGGAATCTTCACTTCTAATGTCCTGATTGTATTCCAGGTTAAGGAATATATATACATATTAACCAGAAATGGGAAGTCTTCTATTTAACCTATGTTGTTGCATTTTCTACGTAGATAAAATGGAAGGCCATTTGCAAGAGAAATATATAAGCTCAAGATGTTCATCGAGAATCAAGGAAAAATACGGCATCATTGCTGTAGAGTTTTCCAATTTGCAAGGCAACAATTAGAAAATAAAAAACCATTTGATGTGTCAAATCATCTATTTAGATCTATGTGTGTGTGTATCCTGAGAACCCCTTAAGGGCGAGAGAATACAAACTCTGACTAGTTAGATATGATTGTTGCAGATGAGCGAGAAGGATAAGAGTGCTGTTGCATTGTACACTGCCATAAAGCTTGGAGACAGAATACAAGATCAGCATTCTTCCGACCACCAGAAGGTTGAACTTGGAAGGACAAAACATAGAATAAATACCCTGGAGACAGAATATATTTAAGCTTTTATTGCAAGCATTGAGTCTGCACGTAAATTACATCATCTGTACCCACAATAGATTGCGATCCATGACTTGGTTTCCTAAACTATAGAGTTACTTGACACAGGCTGAAGACATCACTCAGTTTTCGTCATCATCAGCGATTTACTGCAGTTGATCAGCACTACATGAAGTGTTTTCATGCTGTTGAGTTAAACTACTCAAAACTAGTGTTTGACCTTGCTGTGTACTCAGCCACGAGTTGAGCAAAAGATGATGACTTGTTCTCCAACAATCTTGATGGAGTGTCGTATTCTTCAATAAGTCCTGCACCAAAATCATATATAATTCAGGAGGAAAAATTACACAACAATGGTTCTAGATAGTACTATTACACATAGTGCCTCACTCACCTTGGCTCAGAAGCAAAACCATGTCACTATCTAGAACTGAAGTTATTCGATGTGCGATAGTTATAACCGTACAGTCAGCAAAGTGTTGTCCAAGTGTTTGCTGGATTAAGTTATCAGTAGCTGTATCAACTGAGGCAGTAGCTTCATCAAGAACCAATATCTTACTTTTCTTGAGTAGCACTCGCCCAAGACACACAAGTTGCCTCTGGCCCATACTCCAGTTCTCTCCATTCTCAGTGACTGTAACACCAGAATGAGTCTTACAGTATGAGCACTCGAGGTTTAAAGATACTGAAGCCAGTTATGTTAATGTTAGAGGAAAGGCAAACCTGTAGAATCTAGCTTCTTTTCCTTCTTCTTAACTTCATCTCCAAGTTGGCATTTATCCAGAGCCTAAAATCAAAACCCCAGTAATCATAAATTAACATTTGTATTATGTCAAAATTCAAATAAATCATAAACAAGAACTTGGAAAATGCCCTTTCTTCCACTGAACACATCAGAGACAACACACCTCCCATATTTGTTCATCTGTGTACTCTTCAAGTGGGTCCAGGTTGCTTCGTACTGTCCCCTCAAACATTGTCGGATCTTGGGGAATAATTCCCAGTCTTGACCGCAAATCATGCAGTCCAATTGATGAAATGTTGATGCCATCAATCAAAATGTGACCAGCTGCAGGTTCCACAATTCGGAAAAGTGTCTGTATGAGAGTTGATTTACCACTACCTGTTCTTCCTACAATACCAGTTTTTTTCCCTCCATGGAAAGTGCATGTGAGACCTCGCAAAACAAGTGGCATGTGGGGACCATATTGAACCTGTCACACCATGAATTTTTTGTTAGTAACTAGAGTATATGAAAACCCGAGCCATCTCTATTAGGCAGAACAAGTAAAATTACCTGTAGATTATCGATATCAACTTCTCCACAAGATGGCCAAGATGGAACTGGTCGGTTTGATTCTATTACAAGAGCAGGTTCACTGGGAATAGACATGTACTGAAATATTCTCTCCACTGAGATGATTTTATTCTCCAGATTGCAAATTTGCCATATCAACCAAGCTTGTAACATGTTTAGGTTGAGTCCATATGTCACAGCTAAGCCAGCAATTGCTTAAAAAAGGAACAAAAGGGATTTTGTATTTCAGATTCAGCCATTTACTGCCAATCAGGAGAGAAAAAAATGGACATAAAAACAGGAACATTACCTGGATCTATTCCCTCAGGAAAAGAGATTAGGAAAACCAAAGAGAAAGCAAAAGTTATAGAAGAGAGCATATCCAGGCGGAAGTTGAGCCAATCCATTGCTCCAGAAGCATGGAATTTTGGCCGAGAATATGCATCTGAATTTTTCATATTTGTCTCTTGAAATCTAGATTGTTGATCAAAGCTCCTGATAGTTGTTGATCCTGAAATTGTTTCAGCAAAATGTTGTATAACTGGAGCTTTGCACACTCCAATCAACCTCGAAAGTTCTCTTGCTGCAGGTAAGTAATATTGCTACAGAAAATCAAAAGGGAAAAAAAGATTGTGAGAAATCTGATTCTCAACAAAGCTCCCACAAGTTATGTTAGATGCCAAACTAAAAAGAACCACATATACTTGTTTATTCTCAGCATTGCTAGAGGTAAGGCAAACATAATAGATATTAGGAGAAGCAAATCCAAATTGATAATGTAATACCAGACACCAGGCTCTGAAGTATAACCTTGACCATCAAATAAGTTCTAGAAAAAATCAACAGAATTACCTGATACCAAATGCAAGCAGCAATCACTGGTATCAAAACAACAAAAACTTGCCATGCCACCTGTGACATTACTGCAATGACTCCCAGAAGCTGGATTGCTATGAAGGCAACACCCCCAACTTGATATGGAATTTGCAAATCCACTGCATTTTGGTCCGTAGAAGCCTGTGAAGAGAAATAGATCACATAAGAAACTAAGCCAAATTCTGTTAAGACCTCACTACAAACTGAGAGGACAGTGTTGAAATGAGCAAACAAGTAGATTTTAAAGTTCATATAACTATGCAAGTGTTTAACATAATTGAAAAGGATTCAAACAAACATTTTCACATACTCTGTTGAGTATCCGACCACTGGGAGTTGCATCAAAGAAGGACATTGGAGCACGGAAAATGCACAAATGCAATTTATTGAAAAGCAGAGTTGCTGTCTTGTAGCCTGCTGTGACTAGAAGTGTAGCTCTACCAAGGGTGCAAAAAGAACTTCCAACAGAAAAAATTACATAGACAAGCATCAATGTAGCTCCACTAACAACAGGTTTTGCATCCTTTGAAACTGGAGTTGCCCATGCCATCCAATAGTTGCTACCAATTTGGAGGATCTGGAAGAGGAGCTGTGCCAACAGTATAAAGGGCACAAGAGCTCCTCCATATGCTGTTGTAAGATATTTCCAGTAAACTGGAAAGCCAACTCTACCTTTCTCTCTCTCTTCTTCTTGAACAAGCTGCCCTCTTGGCCCAGATATCTCATCAGCTTTGCCATTTTGTGGTTCTTCATTTACTTCTTTCTGCACAGCATCATCAGCATTGCTCATGTTATCATCTTCCTTGCTGCTGCTTTCATTTTCATAGACTGGCCCTGGCTGATTGGAATCAAGTGCTGATAAAGCTGCCTTATGTGCTCCTACAAGTTCCATAAAATCAGATCCAGAGCTGAGAATGTCATTATACTTCCCTGCCTGGGTAATCCTTCCATCTTTCATGACCTAACAAAAGAGCAGAAATTATATCCAATGATTTCATTAGTTTGCAAGACAACACAAAAGTATTGCGGAAAAGAGATATAAATCACTCACCAAGATCATATCAGCAGCAGGTAAGAACTCAACTTGATGAGTTACATAAATGACTGTTTTTGAATTCAAAAGACCAAGCAATACTTCCTATCATCCAAAGAAATGCATACAAGCTTTGTTAGAAGGGACATTTTGTACATTATGCATGGTAATAACGGGATGGATAACCAAAATATAAGTCATTGCAATTTTTCTACTCAGATTAGAAACCTTTTTCAGCATGAATAGCATTAGAAAAGAAAAAATTGTTTTACTTTGAACAAATGAGATCCCGTGTGAGCATCAACAGCACTGAAAGGATCATCAAATAGGTAAATATCCGCATCTTGGTATAAAGCACGTGCAATCTGTATTCTTTGCTTCTGTCCACCACTCAAGTTGATACCTCTCTCACCTATAATTGTTTGATCACCATGTGGAAGGATTTCCAGGTCCTTCTTCAGGGAACATGCCTCCAGCACCCTATCATATCTTTCATTGTCTATCTCTTTGCCAAAAAAAATATTTTCCTCAATCTTGCCACTCTGTATCCAAGGTGATTGAGCAACATATGCCTTTGTCCCACACAACTTAAGTGTCCCTGAGATCTTGGGAACTTCTCCCAAAATGCAGGAAAGCAGACTTGACTTGCCCGAGCCAACGGTACCACAAACAGCAACCCTCATACCACAGGATACCTTGAAATTCAAGTTTCTCAGTGTTGGATTCGATGATGATAAATCCCAAGAGAAGTTCCCATCAACTATCTCAATTGCTGTGTCTGAGCTACCTCTTGGAAGCTTCTCTACAACATCAGACTGCAAGTCATCCAAGCGAAGGAAAGATGCAATTCGGTCAAGGGAAGTCTTGGTCTGGATGATCATAGAGATCGTATCAGGAAGATTATAGATTGGCTCTTTAAGGATCCTGAACGTTGCAAGTGCAGATAAAATCTTCCCTGACTCAAGTGGTGTTCTCATAAGCATACAAGTACCAAAAGTGACCACAGACACAAAAGTAGGAGCAGCCCAAAAGAGAAAACTGACAATTGCTGTGTTGTAAACATATTTCTTCAACCACCCAGACTCGGTTGCCCTGAGCTCAACAATTTTTGACAAGAACTTCATTTCCCACGCCTGCAGCTTGAGAATCTTCATGTTTCTTAAGATCTCAGATGTGGCCTTCATTCGTTGATCTTTTGCTGCCATCAACTTGTCCTGAAAGTGTTCTTGCAGTCTTCCCAAAGGAAAGTTCAGCAACATGACGAAAATTGTTGCAACAAAAGCAGCAATTGATGCAAGCCCAAGATTTCTGTACAGTATAAACAAGGCCAAACCAACTTGCAAGAAGATCAGCCAAACGTCATGCATGTACCAGGTAAAGTCACCAATTCTTTCAGCATCTACAGTCATAAAATTGATAATCTCGCCACTACCATGCCCCTGCTTCGACTGACACGAAATGGTCAAGCTCTTGTTGTAGATATCAGCAACAAGTACAGCACGAATCCGAATTCCAGCTTTCTGCAACATAAAGAACCAGTGCCTCTGCGAGAGGCACTCTACAAGCTTTGCAACAAAAAATGTCGAAGCTAGAAGATATCCCTGATTTTTGTACTCTCCTCGCCCACTGAGGCATTGAACAAATGCATCTATGAGGTAGGGGCCAACATAAGAAGCTGCTGTGTATACCAGTGCCATCAAGGCCGTCAACACAATGTCTTTCCAGGCAGTGAATATCAGAGCCTTCACAAGCTTAAAAGTTGTGACTACACTGGCAGCACCACTGTCAGACTCAAGCTTATTTCTAAAACTTGGAAATGCCCCAACTACACTATCACCACTATAAAGTTGAGGAACATCCTCAAGGTCTAAAGCCTTCTTATTGCCCAAGGAAATTAAAGAACCCATCCAAGAGAAAGTAAGGAGACTGAAAATACCAGCATTTGCATAAGGAGTTACAGTATCTCCCCCTCTAGGCTTATTTGACTCTACGTTGTCACTCACACTAGAATCACCATTCAACAGAGGCTCTTTAAGAAGGGGGTCCTCACTCTCATTTTTTAAGAATCCCACATAACAAAGGAAAATTCCACTGACAACAGAGAGTACATCAGATACTAGGTATTGAATTTGTGAAGGTAACTGTTTGTGGTAAAGAACTATGTCTACAACAAGACAATAACAAGAAATTGAGAAATAGAAACCCCACCAAACTCTCAAAAGAAGAGGGAACTTCTTTTCACTTGAACTAGCGAATTTGGAATGCAAATAAACACACAGCACACCCCAAGACACAGCTCTAAGCAATAAATCCAAAAGAGTCACTACTTTGTCATCAGACCAACCATTCCTATACCAATAGAAGTAGTTAACGAAACCCAATACAAGACTAAAAAATGAAACAACCAAACAACAGACCAAGGTCTGCTTATACCGAACAATCCTCTTCTTCCCCCTGAAAATCCCTTTAGAACCATCACTATCACCTATGCTGAGTTTCCTCCATAAAAATGACGCTAACAAAGCAAGGAACAAAACTAGGTGTAATGAACCAGAAACCCCACGTAAGAAAATGGGTTTAAGAAGAAAATCAGTACCTGGGTAAGCTAAAGGTGACAACTTTGAAAGAAAAGCGAACGTACCATCAAAGACTTGCATTCTTGAGAGGTTTCTTTGGGTTTTTTTTTGAGATGGGTGTTTCAAAAATCAGGATAGGTTTGTAGTTTCTACAATGCAACAGAAAACTCTATTTGTTTCTTGGGGGCATCATGACCTGCTTATATAAAGGGGTATAGGGTCCACAGAGAGACAGAAAAAGAGAGAAAGTCAAAAATGGATTCCTTGGGACAACGTGGCGAGCAAGTCTTAGCAGTCAGAAAGTCCAAACAATGGGGACA
The DNA here is from genome assembly GCA_037832345.1 of Rhizophora mangle. Lineage (NCBI taxonomy): Eukaryota > Viridiplantae > Streptophyta > Magnoliopsida > Malpighiales > Rhizophoraceae > Rhizophora > Rhizophora mangle. The sequence goes on along the minus strand of JBAPLJ010000439.1, from coordinate 476,572 downwards.
AAATTGTTTTGCCTTTCTCTCCTGGTAACGGGAGGAGCTAGAGAGAGATTGTGTGTGCATGTGAGAAAGAGAGGGAGAGAGAGAAAGGATATAAAAAAAAAAGAAACTTCCAAAAGTTGATGTATTTGGAGAGAGAGAGAGAGAGAGAGAGAGAGAGAGGGAGGGAGGATCTTAAAAATCTTCAAGAGGGGCTGCATTTGGAACTCAATCAAAAGACCTTCTTGATCTTCTTGTTTGTTTGTTTCCTCAACCTCCCAATTTTTTTCACCAGAAAAAGAAAAAAAGAAGGGAGAATTGGTTTAGGTGTTGAAGGAAAGAGTTAGAAGACACAGTATGAGAAAGAAAGTTTATTTATTTATTTATTTAAAATTTTGGAATTAAAAGGATTTCTTTATGTGTTTTCTCTTGCCCTATTGAAAGACATACATTTTTTTTTTTTTTTAGCATCGAAGACATAACAGTTGTTATGTTCCTTAAATAGCGCCTATAATTAGCACTGCGTTGACCGAGCTTCTGCCCTTTGTATTGCAAGGAATCAAATTGACTCATTTATCTGTCCAACTGTGTTTAATGTCCATCCAATTCCCCCAACCCGAAACTTGAAGAAGAACAGCAGAGCAGAACACAATGCTCAATCCCGTGCCATTAGGACTCGAGGCTTTTTTCCTGTTAAGAATAACATGTTTTGTTTTGATTTAATATGTTACACTCATTTGACCTTTAATTAATCTTTAATCGAGTCTTGAACAATGATTTCCTTATCAAATGACAACGTAGAAATATTACATATTACTTTCATGTCTTCTATTGTTAGTTACAATTATATATCGAATAATTATAAATATAAAAAATTAACAATTATAACATAGTCCCAAGATACTCTTGTGAATTCGAATCCTTCATGCATCGTTTTACTCGTAACATTATCGTTTTTAACTAAGTAATATTTTGTTTAATAATTATTAATTATATATAGTTATATTAATTGGTAGTAGATTTTACATGATGCAACCACCTTCGTAAAAATCAATCTCATTATTAGTACGATGGAGTTCCTCCGTATATTGTGTTTGTACAGTAAAACTAAGATTTTTATACTAACTTTAATTTAGTTTAATAATTCTTTGATTTTTAAGTCTTTTTTTTTTTTTTTTTTTACATTTTAACATGACTTGTATTTAGTCTATAAAATAGATCTTGTATTTTTCTATGAAAATTTAATATAAATTTTTAGTATTCCCATTAGTAACTACACTTGTTTCATGCTGTGTTCACCTTTACCCGCCTCAAAGCTAAATAAAAGATGAGGGTTGTTCTATCTCACTTCGAATTTGGTTTTAAATAAAATGAAATATATATGTAACTGATTCAATTAAATTTAAAATTGAGTGCCTGTTATAACATCCTCGTTGATGCTCCTCGTCCATGCTGACACTGAAGTGCCGGCTCTAATTTACGACGTGCCATTGGTGGAGTGGCGTGGCGTGGGCTGCAAGAAACTGGAGCCTGGACGGGTCGTTTAGGGGAGAAGAGAGACATTTTATAATCACAAAGAAAGTAGCATTTTTGGTGGGAAAATGGAGAGCGACCCATCATCAGATGACGAGTCTACATTGGAAATCAGTGGCTCAAAATTTCAGTTTTTCAACCTGTGTCCGCAGAATTATCAAATAAAAAATAATGCACTTGCTGGTCACTCTCAACCCCAAATTCTCCACTTCGAGTCTTTCCAGCCTTTTTCCTCCTTGGACAGCCGAAAAGTAAAAGCATTATATACAGACGGTGTGCCTCCAATAACTCTTCAACGTAAGCGAAAATCAAAGCACGCGTTTTTGACCCATTTGTTTATTATTCTTGCGAGTCGCCTTCGGTAGTGTGGAAAGAGGGGTTACAGGTAAAAGGACACCACCATAGCTCGACAAGACATGACAATTCTCCTAGATTTTGATCGCAAAATTATAATATTTTGTCGTAAAGAGAGGAACTTGCAAGTCATTCAGCACTACCATCAAAATTTTAATGCAAGAATGATGTAATTCTAAAATAAAAAAATCATTTCAAATTGTTGATTTGTATATTCATTTTTGTTGAACTAACAACTAAGGTTTCATTGTTTATAGAGTTTCGACTTTATTTTTACAAAACAAAGAGTTATTCTGCAAGGATGGCAGGCAGAGGATTTGTGTTCTTAAGTAAGAGCATCATGCGAGGCTGGCTGGTGAGGATTATATAGACAAAAGGCCACTGGCCAGTGGTTGATCACAAGATGACTACACCTTTAAAAACATCGTTTACTTGAAACTTCATCTCAGATTTCAGTGGTTAATGTTCAACAATGACCTAACGTTTTGGGCCCCAACCCTATGGTAAAACCTTCCAACTTTGGAATTATTCCATAAGGACAAGATTAGACCCATGGATATACATTTACTACCATTCAGGAAGCCTAGTATGTGAGTCCTATGGTAGTGCGACAAGAGGACATGTTGCAGAGCCGTGACAATGCTGCTTTGGAAATGACATTTTGTTTGTTTCCAAGCAACTTAAAAAGGTAGAAGATAAGATTATTCCTTGGCCCAATAACAAAAAAAAAAAAAAAAAAAAAAAAAAGAAAGAAAGAAAAAAAAAAGAAATGCCTGTGGAATAATTCCTGTTTTGAAAGGAAAGGCAAAACAGTGTTGTACAGTATTCACGCCATTAACTAATGGTGGAATGAGTGATGATGAAATTTTAGAGGCTCAAATCCGCAATATCAACCACAAATGTCTTTTTCCTTTTGTTAGTTGAAATGAATACTTTTCCACCCGGTGGACCACTCATCAAAAGATTTTCTTTTTTTTTTAAAAAAAAAAAGAAAAAACAAACACCTCCAAAAGAAGAGGAAAAAGGAAACACAAAGGTGTTGTTATTTCATTCACGGGGACGCCCAAATCAACCGTGAAATTAGATGAGCAAAATTTGAGTTATTTATTATATATATATATATATATATATATATATATATATATATATATAAATAATGAATTAATTGCCATAAAAAATTAAAATTAAAATTTAATTAGAATTGACCATTTAAAATTTATATATTTAAAGTATTTAATTTATATATTTTTGTAATAAAATTATATCATATCGAAGTATATGAAAAGAGTGATCTATTTATAGATTAATTATTATTTTATAAAAATTATTTTTATGACTTAAACTGTGATATCACAACTAAAATTACAATGATATAGTTTTAGCGTTACGCTTTAGCCGTTTTAACTGTATGCCCAAATAGGCGTGCAAAAAACGTAAAAACTCGTTCTTTCTCATCTTCCAGTTGTCAAATGTCAAAAGGCAAAAGATACAGTACAAAAGAAACAAAACCGAAGAGGATAGGGGCTAGAATTGAGAAACCAAGGATAGTGACATTCGCCTTAAAAAGAAGAAGGGAGAATGAAGAGGGGCAAAAAGGGAGAGAGAAAAGCAAATATGGATTGGGCCCAAGTAGATGGAAGAAAAGGTCAAAACTCCAAGAGGAAGTATAGGTTCATAGGAAACTGGAAAATCTCTGCTTGATGGCCGTTTTCCATCAAGGAAGTAGAGGTTGATATTCCTGGACAGATTCTCCATCCTGAACCGAAAGTGGTAAACTTTCAAGTCTGTCCCTTTGTAATCAACTGAACTGTCAAGAAATCTATCCGTATTAAACCTCTCAGCTTCATTCCAATACGTGGGGTCGCGACCAATGCGACTAAGTGAAGATTTTACATGTAACTTGGCATTGGTGGCAAATAATATGCCCCTATTTGCGGATATATTTTGAGTTGAGCTTAATTATGGGGACGCGAAACTTGGACATGAAACCAGGGAATGCTGCGGGAACTGTTGGACATGAAACCAGGGAAAACCGCAAGAACTGTGAGATTAACGGATACGAAATACCTGCCAAAACCAGGGTATCGTGGAAAATGGAATCAAAAATGGAAAAAAGAACTTTGATTTTGTTCACTTATAGTTCCTTATGCTCCTGAGGATTTTCTCTAGTAAATCCTGAAACACCTGGCAATTACAAATGACTATATAGAACCTCTTCTTCTGCAATTTTGCACAAGAACTATTGATAAGCTGCGGCAATCGAAAATGGATCTTCCTTTCTTCCAACTGTCGAGCTTGAAAGGACATAAGACTTAATGGATTGTAGGATTTAAGAAAGAGTCAAAATGTACACATGCCTTTGTTTTCGCAAAGAGGCCCGTGACCACTAGCTCACACTCAAGTAATGGTGTCTGCAGCCTGAGGTTTCTTGGAAGATAGATTTTACTAATTCAAGCTCGTGAATGCACGATTCATCTATGTTTGCTTTTCCCTACTCTTTCATATCCCGGGTGATGCAGATCGTGATTAGGAAGAGATAATTATCATAGCCGTTGTTCTGCTCATCGCCCGAAACCAGTCCTGTAAGAAGCGCCAGCCCCCCTCTGTCCTTCCATTCTAGCAGCCGACGTGCTGAAAACTAGCGGCAGCCCACCGCCAGTTGACACAAACCATGGACAGAGTGGTGTGGTTGTTGGGATGGACATTAACAAAGGAACCGTTGTGCTAAGAGCATCATCCTTTGCCCAGCGTGAGGACATCAATACTATTTTGGATGATGAGTTTGTCGCTTATCTGCATAGATGATTTTTGCTGTTATCTTGTGCAGGGAAAAGAACACCCTGCTGTAGCAGTATTCAGTAGAACCGGCGTGTCAAACTAGAGCTCACCAGAAATTCCATGTAAGTGATGGTTTTTTATTTTATTAATTGATTTCTCCGACGACTTGAATTCAAAGTTTTTGTTGTTGTGGGCTAAATAAGTTAGTATTTTTGTTTGGAATTATTGAGACTACAGCCAGTCCATTTACTTGTAATGGATGCATCTCTTCGAGGTCATGAATGTTAGTTCACATGTATATACTAGCAAAGTTCTGTTAACCTCAGAAAATTAACACAGTTAATTGGTTTTTTCTTCTAGCCAAATAAACCGCAAGCATAAAATTAAGAGTTCAAATGAGACTTGTCATGCTACAATGACTCTCTTATGGTTTTTATTTTTTTAATTTTTTTGTCTTTTATCTGAGGAGATGGAGGATTTTACCTAGGACAGCCATGGTTTCGATCCTAGGACTTGTCTCTCCAGGGAATACTTGTGTAACCAGTGGGCTTGCGTGGCTCTTTTATTGTTGGAAACAAGTCATTCAAATCAAATGAAACATTTGATATCTCCTGTTGGTGTTTCCTCTTCAACTTGACAGAGGATGATACGGAATAGGGACTACTTGAAGATCCATCTTCCTTCTGACTGCAGCACCAAAAATCTCAGTCATGTCTAGATCTTCTTCCTTCAGACCAGATGGGAGTTTCCAATCAAAATGGTACAGCAACTTTGCAAGTGAGAACTCAATGTTGGCTATACCAAAAGTTATGCCAGGACATATCCTTCGTCCCGAACCAAATGGGATCAGCTCAAAATTGGCACCTTTGTAGTCAACTGGGCTATCAAGGAACCTCTCTGGGTAGAATCTCTCTGGTTCTGTCCAATATTTCGGATCCCTTCCAATTGCCCACGCATTCACAATGACTTTGGATTTGGCAGTTATCCCATATCCATTGATCTCGCATCTCTCCCGGCATTCTCTTGGAAGCAGCAATGGAAGCGGGGGGTGCAGCCTAAGAGTTTCCTTGATGATCAACTTTAGGTAACTTAGCTCCTGAACATTTGTTTCATGATCACTTCCTTTCTGGTCAAAAACTTGCCTAACTTCTGCTTGGGCCTTTTTCATCACCCTTGGGTTCTTCAACAATTCAGACATTGCCCATTCTGTAGCCGTAGATGATGTCTCAGTGCCGGCCAGGAAAATGTCCTGAAATTGGATCATCATGGAGGGTTTGAAATAAAGAAGATGTTCGATGTTTTGTTTTGGAAGAACGTTCAAGAGAAAATTGACGAAGGCCCAAAACTTACCTGGATAACTGCTTTGATGCTTTGCGTATCCAAGGCGAATTGGAGATCACCATGATCTTGCACATTCAAAAGGGCATCCACAAGATCTTCAACCTCTCCACCTGTCTCTCTTACTCTGCTGGGAGTTTTGTGTTCCATGATGATGTTTTCAAGTATGCTATCCATTTGTTGTTTCACTCTTTCGAGTCTACGCCTTATCCCGCTGGTGACTTGCAGAAACTTAATAGAAGGAAAGACATCAGAGATACTAAAACCTGCTGCCAGCTGGATGTTTTCCTCAAGAAGTAGCTTAAACGCATACTTGTCTTGCCGTAGCTTGCCAAAGGCTGTCCTGGAAGTGATGCTAAATATTAAGGAAAATATCATCTGGCTAAGATTGATGACTGATCCTGCCCTGGAAGAAACTGATTGAACAAGATCTGATACCTCTTGTTCCCTGATTGACTGGAATGACTGCACCTTTTTCACACTCAGCAGCTCTAATGTGCATATCTTTCTCATCTGTCTCCAAAAATTTCCATATGGAGACATCACCATACTTAAGTTGTCGCTCATAATTTCAGCAGCAAGGAGATATGGTCTATCGCAAAAGATGAGATCATGGGTTTTCATAATTTCTTTTACAGCTTCAGCTGATGATATGACTATAGTGGAAATTTCACCAAGCTGAAGATGCATCATTGGGCCATATATCCTTGCCAAGTCGCTTAGGCGATGGTGGGGTAGAGAGCCACCAAGCTGGTGCAAGTTTCCTATTATGGGTAGTTTCCTTGGGCCTGGAGGTGGGTTTGGACACGAGTCATTGGCTTTTGATCTGTTCCATGTTCTCACAAACACAAATGCACATAGAAGAAAGGAAACGAGGGTCGTTAAGAAGGAGAGATGGTCCTCCATGATGAGAGTGGATGTGAGAATTGGATTTTGGGACAATGTGTCATCAGTGAAGTTGCAATGCTTCCATTTTTATGCAGGTTTTGGAGCATGGCGGTGGCTCTTATGGACTGCTCCTCAAATTGGCAACCACTTTTGTTGACTTGTCTTCTGGTGAGATGGTATCTTGACGGCATCGATATTCTTAAATATGGGTAGTACTGGTATGCTCCCCTGACTCTGACCATATATTGTTTAATCCAGAAGTACTCCTCCCACGGTATTCCCCATGTCACCAACCAATTCACATTTCCCCGTTATTTTATTCATCCATTGGTCTTCTCGTAGGGCAATTTTAGAGATATTATGATGCTTTGACTATGGACTTTTACAAAGAGAGGAGATGACCAACAGGGAAATTACTTTTTATTATCTTAAATTGCTCTATTTATTGTCTGCCTAACTTTAAGACTTGAATCTCAATGTGATGAGTGACTATAGCAAAATAAGTTAATGATTATCTTTTTTTTTTTTTACATTGAAAAAAAAAAAAATTGAAGCTCTTATACTTCAGAGTTTGGAGAAATATTCCATGTGTGCATTCTCATCTGTAATTCACAAAGAAGTTGCTTTGATACTCCAAAATTAATGATCATTCTTTCAAAGTGAGTTTACCAAATTACATTTGATCATCCATAAAATAGTTCTACATTCATGTTCTTCTGAGAACAGAGTTTGTGAACCGCCATTCTGTATCAATCATCAGAAATGAACAAGAGGGGTAAAACAATGTGATGGGGGGTCATCAATGTACAGTTGAAATGTCATCGCCCGGCAGCCAGAGCATGTCGACGTGTGAAAAGGATGTTTCAAAGAGAGAAAAGCATTTTCGTCAAGATAGTTGATGTTTGTGATGTTCTCCCAATTGCCTGTTTCTTCGTGCAGGCCAAGTTGACCGGATCCTTCCATTCATGTTCAACACCTTGTAACTAGGACAAACAAGAACAATAGCCCCAATAGTCAAATGCAAATTCTTCTGTGTCTGATGAAATAATAGAATCCCCCCCCCCCACCACCCCCTATTTATATATAGCCAAGCTACTAGCTAACTAGACTAAAAATGAATCTCTGGATAAGAATTTAACTCAAATTAGGTAAAATATTATCTTATTAGAAGTCTAAAAAAATAAAATATTAAATTAATAATTACATACTAAAATGTCATAATTACATAATATCAATAAATTTTTAAATGAGATATAAAAAATATTAGTTTTAAATGTTCATAAATTTGTATAATTAGATTTTTTTTAATATTTTATATTTTTATTTAAATCTTATATTTTTAAAATTTATTCCAATTTGATTTGTTTAGACCAAAAACAGATAAAATTATTAAAAATTTAACATTGACTAAACAGAAATAATTAACAATTTGACAGTTTTTTAATTCAAAAAAGAGTGATTTAAAATTAATTTTAAAATATAAAATTTAAATAAAAATATAAAAGAATTGAAGACTTAATTATAAAAATTTAAACCAATTTTATGGGTATCGTTCCTCGGCAACTTGATAGGCTTTTTTGCTCTCCATAATGCGGCCATTTTTGCCATTATCTGCTTTTTTTCAAGGCATGCGGTTGAGAACTTCAAGGCTCAAATTTAAAAAATAAAATTGCATTTACGACTTCAAAGAAAATGAGAACACATCTACTTTTCTAAACACAGAAATCAAAACACGTTTCGACAAAAATCTCGGGAAAAGCACTCAATGGTGTCACAAGTGAACAATAATAGAAGATAAAATCAACACGAAAGGCCAAAAGTCGACAAAGATCATGGAAAGGAGGGCAACCAACGATGTTACAAGTGAAAGTACTATAATATAAAGATTCTAACTTTTGAAGTCTTGACTATTCACAAGCTTGAACGAAGACACATTGAAGCTCTGATCTTAACTTACCGTCTTGTTGGATGCATTTATTCAGCAATCAATTCCAATCAATTCAACACAGACTTTTCTTATTCTGCTTTGTGGCACGCCTGCTTGTTACCACTATCAGTCGACCAATAGGTTTCAAAGGTCAACATTTGGCCGCGGCATGCTTGCTCCCAGATAACAATGATCACGCAAAGACGTTCCCAGGCACGAAAGGACCGCTGAAATGTGATGTGGGTCACCAATCTATAGTTCAAAATGTATGCCCGGCAACAAGGGCATGTTTCAATGGGAGGAAACTACGTTTTATTGATATAGTTGATGGTTGGGATGTTTACTCAATTGTGTGTTTCTCCGAGCAGGCCAAAATGTGGGATGGCAAGTGGCCAGGTCCTTCATTATGTTATATCTCTTCGTTATTTTGATATTTACGATTAACATTTGGTTATACTTCTGCAACACGCAACAATAGTCTAGTATATCATGTTAAACAAAAACCCATCTCAGTGCATGAGACAAAAAGTTGATTCTGCAACTCGAGCTTGTTCCAACTTGCGCTAATGCCAAATTGATTAGCTTTAACATTGGAACACTAGTCTGAAAGAAGTGAGCCTGTTTGCCATAAAAGTAAGTAAAGCAAACTAGAAAATCCATTTCAGTGGTCATATTAGTTGATGGAAATCTGACAAAACATTGGCTTTTTCTATAATAAGGGAGTTTCCATCAGCATCTTGGTTCATACATAAATTTATCACATTTATCATTCCACTTCACTTCAAATTGTCTGATAAGTGAGTTTTTGACGATGTCTAAAGAAGAGGGAAGAACATGAAGAAACCAGAAAGTTTCTGGAAGAATAAATTAACAAACCATACACACATATATGTCCCTGTCTGTTTTGCAGTCCATGTATTTATTATATGCAAGATTGATCCTGTACATATACAAATATAGGAGATAAACAAGTGAATTGAATTCTAGCTAGATTCTCCTATTCCCACCTATTGCTCTGTGTCTTCCCTCTAGGCCCAGCCTTTCGCTTAGAGTTCAAAGTTGAGCAGCAATACCCAAGTCCTAAGAAATTGCAACGTTGAGGATCTAACCAGGGCCACCAACTGCACTCGCAGCCATAAATTTACTGTTGCGTAACTCAATGGCGGCAACCAGGACAAGCTCGGGTTCTCACAGTCGTGGCCTCCAACAGCATTCTCATGCCGAAATCGGCGGCAGAAAGTAGGAAAATCATTTATGTTGCAACGGTGAGATAATATACAAAGATCAACCCCAAGATGTGATGATTCAAATGCTTGACAATTTAATGATTTGATCCTTATTTACTTTGACATCCCACACCATCTTTAATATGTGACCAAAAATAATGTCACTGAGGTGTAATCTGTGGTTAATGTCAAATCCTGCTTGACAACAAACCTATCACTTTGGAAAATATTATGCTCTGGTGAAGCAATGGACAAACGAAAGAAAAAAAGATGGCAAGAATCGGTAATCGCAATGAGGTTGCTTCCGAATTTCTTAGAGTAAATAAAGATGGCAATGCAAGTACTTCAGGACATATACATTATTTATGTTACTTAATTGAATAACTCCTGAACAAAAGACTCTGATAGAGGCAATGTAAATGTAGTTTTTGGCTTTAGGCTTGTACTTCGACAGGCAGAGAATTGTAAGGAATGGCAATCAGCATCAGATCATTTTTCCTTCTAACTGTTGCACCGAAACTCTCAGTCATATCTAGAGCTTCTGGCTTCTGTCCATTGGGAAGTTTCCAATCAAAATGGTACAGAAACTGAGCAAGTGGAAGCTCAATATCGGCTATGCCAAACAAGACTCCAGGACACATCCTCCTTCCCGCGCCAAATGGGATCAATTCAAAGTTGTTCCCCTTATAGTCTATTGGACTGTCAAAGAATCTCTCAGGACAGAATGTCTCAGCATCAGCCCAATACTTTGGATCCCTTCCCATTGCCCATGCATTGACAAGGACTTTAGATTGTGCAGGTATCTCATACCCATTAATCTCACATTTCTCCCTGGATTCTCTCGGAACAAGCAAAGAAGCAGGAGGGTGTAATCTCAAAGTTTCTTTGATGATTAACTTTAGGTACTGCAGTTCATGAAGGGCGGATTCATCAACATTTCCATTTTTGCCAAAGACTTTCCAGACCTCCTCCTGCGCCTTTTCCAGCACTCTTGGATTTTTCAGCATTTCAGACATTGCCCATTCTGTTACTGTTGCTGATGTTTCACTTCCAGCCACAAATATATCCTGAAAGAGTAATCCATTATCAGAAAGAATTATTTAGGTACACAGTAATTTTGATGTAGAACAGTTCTCCCTCAAGTACTAACAGGCCTGCTTGTTGAAATGGTATAAAAACTTCAAGCAAAATCCAGAATGACTTCATTAATTTATAATAGTAGGATACCCTGTAATTTATAAAGCCAGTGCATACATCCTAGGAAGCAAGTGTACTAACCAGGAGCACTGCTTTGATGTTTTCATCTGCCAAATGAAAATCGAGGTTTCCATTCTCTTGGAGCTTCAAAAGCACATCCACAAGACTTTCCTCTTTGCCATCACGGTTTTTATCTGTTGTTTCCCTTCCAGCTCTGTGGTCCTTAATTATACTTTCGAGTATTTTGTCCGATTCTTTACTTAGACTCTTGAGTCTAGACTCTATCCCACCAATCATTCGCAGGAATTTTTTGGAAGGGAAAAAGTCTGCAAGATTGAATCCTCCTGCAAGTCGTACGAATTCCTCCACAAATGGTAAGAATTCTTCTTGGTCTTTGCATTTTTTGCCAAAACTAGCCAGCGCAACAATGTCGTACGTCAAAGAAAATAACTTTCTACTAAAGTTGAATGGCAGTCCTGCAGTAGAAGAGATATGCTTAATGAGATGGGTTACCTCCTCCTCCCTGATTGATCGGAATGATTGTACTCGTTTTGCACTTAGCAATTCCGATACACAAATTTGCCGCAACTGCCTCCAGTATTCTCCATATGGTGCAAAAATGAGGCCCTTAAGATTATAAGTCAGGGCACTAGGAGCTAGGAGAAAGGGCCTTTGGGCAAAGATGGCATCATGTGTTTTCAGCATTTCTTTGGCTGCCTCCGGCGATGAAATGATCACATGGGGTACTTCACCAAGTTGAAGGTACATAACAGCACCATATTTCTTGGCTAACTCTGCGAGTAGATTATGGGGTGCAGAGCCAACAAGCTGATGAATGTTTCCTATAATAGGCAGCTTTTTTGGTCCCGGTGGTAGATTTGTGGTAGAATGACCGGACTTTGACAGTTTCCCTATCTTAATTATCAGGAAGATAAAAAAGAGGAAGCTGATTAATCCAGGAATGGAAAGGAGTTGGTATTCCATGATGAGAATGGGAAGGAGTAGTGGTAACTGTCTATAATCCTCTCAATCACATACATAAGCGGGTGTAAATCCTATTTATTAGCTTATTCCAACAACTTGGGACTCTTGCAAACAAGAAAAACAAAGAGCTACAATAGTCAATGGCAAATTCAATATTCATGAGAAATCTCTGTCTAATGAAATAATGGAACCCCAATTTGTATTGGCTAAGCTACCTAGAAACCAGGAGAATATTAACATAATAGAAGTCTAATAAAATAAAATATCTAACTTGCTGGATTATCATAATTACATAATATCAATAAGTTTCCAAATAATAAATATTCTTCTTCTTCTTCTTCTTCTTCGTCCCTCACCAAGATATTTTCCAGGCATGCAGCTGAGACCTTCGAGGCTCAAATTGAAAAATTCAAAACGCATTTACTTTTTTTTAAAAAATAACACATTTACTTTTCTAAACATAGAAATGAAAACATGTTTTGACAATAAATCTCGGAAAAAGCACTCAATGGTGACACAAGTGAACAACAATAGAAGATAAGATCAACACCAAAACCCAAATGTTGACAAGGACCATGGAATAGAGGGCAATCAATGGTGTCACGAGTGAACAATAATACAAGAAGAAGATCAACAACAATGCCATTTTAACAGGGATCTTGGAATCAACGATGTTACAAGTGAAAGTGATAGAAGATAAAAAACCTACATTTGAAGTCTTGACTGTACTACTATCAGCCGACCAATAGGTTTCAATGGCTAACGTTTGGCCACGGCATGCTTGCTTCCAGATAACATTAAGTGCATAAAGAATTTCCAAGCACAAAGGACCACAGAAATGTGATGTGGGTCACCATTGTATAGTTCAAAATGTATGGCCGGCAACAAGAGCATGTTTCAAAGGTAGAAAAATATTTTTTATTAATATAGTTGATGTTTGGGATGTTTACTCGATTGTCTATTTCTCCGGGGCAGGGCAAAATTTGGGATGACAAGTGGACCACAGAAAGGAGGCATTTCTTTGACATTGAGCATTTATTCTTCATCTTACATGATTATTTTAACTGCTTAAATTATGCCTCTGATCATGACCATAGAAAGGAGTCCTTTTTTGCTTCAGGTGACAAAATAAACAGAAAATTGTGCTCTAGAGCACAGTGCAGAGATCAAGATGCCATAATCCAAATAGAAAAGGGATGGCAAGAACCAATTACCTTAATGGATATTATTTTTGCTACATCTAACTTGCTTCAACTTTCTTGCAATACCTGAAAAATCATGCATGTAGATTATTTACAAGATTATTAACCCAAGCCAGTGCTATGAAAATAGACAAGTAGTTTTGGCTTTATCCGTTACAAACATCATTCAATCAGGATTGTACTTCAACAGGCAGACAATGGTATGGAATGGCAATCAAGTTCTGATCATTTTTCCTTCTAACTGTTGCAACAAAATTCAGCATATGAGCTTCTCCTTCTAACTGTTGCAACAAAATTCAGCATATGAGCTTCTTGCTTGAGTCCCGCAGAGTTTCCAATCAAAATGGCTAAGAAACTGACCAAGTAGAAGCTCAATATCAGCTGTGCCAAAAAAAAGGCCAGCCACATCCTCCTTCCACCACCAAATGGTTCAAGTTCCAAGCAGTTCCCCTTGTAGACTAGGAATCCAAGGAAAATCTCAGGGTAGAATGTCTCAGGATCAATCCAATAATTTGGACCCCTTCCTATTTCCCATGCATTCACAAGGATTTTGAATTCTACAGGTATCTCATACCCATTAATGTCATGTTCCTCCCTGCATTCTCTTGGAACTAGCAAGAGAGCAGAAGGGTGTAGTAATGTTTCTTTGATGACTAATTTTAAGTAGTGCAGCTCATGCAGGCCTCACTGATCAACATTTCTGTTTTCTCCAAAGACCTTTCTGACCTCTTCCTCTGTCATAGCAATCTTCGATTTTTCAGCATTTCAGACAGTGCCCAACCTATTGTTGTCAATGATGTCCAACCACCAGCTACAATATGTCCCAAAAGTGGATGCATCATTAGCTAGAATTAATTAAATACATGTTTTTCATGCAAATCTAGCATGGAAGAAGGGTGTGTAAAAGAGGGTGATACATATAAAGGAATCAGAAAACTTACCAGGGCTGCCTTGATACTTTATCTGTCAAGAGAAAATCAAAGATTCCATGCTCCAGGAGCTTCAAAAGAACATCAAAAAATTCATCATCTTCAGTCTTATATCTGGTGCCTACTATTTCCCTTCCATCTCTATTGTCTTAAATGATACTTTACAGTAACATGTCCAATTCTTCACCCAGACTCTTCAGTTTAGACCCCAGCCCACCAATCACTGGCTGGAGTTTAATGAAAGATAATGCATCTACAAGACTGAAGCCTCCTGCATACTTTAATTTCCTCCACAACCAGTACAAATTCCTCTTGGTCTTTGCATTTCTTGCCAAAGTTAACCTGTGGAACAATGTCATGTGCCAAAGAAAACAACTTCCTGCTAAAATTGAATGGCAATCCAGCACTAAAAGAGATCACACTAATGAGATTGGAGACCTCCCATTCCCTGATCAATTTAAATGATTTAACTTGTTTTGCACTTAGCAATTCTGTGATGCAAATATTTCACAACTGCCTCCAATAATCTCCGTATTGTGAAAAAGAGAGTTCTAAACCATACATGTTATTTGCAGGCCTAAAGTTCAATTATCAATGAGTCTATGCACTGACCTCAAATTCAAAACTGAGGATGTCAATCATATACACATTATTTTCCTTTTCTTCCCCAGTATTATTATCAATGACACAAAATGTCTCAACAAGTTGTAGAACTGACTTGGCTCAATTTATTGACTTGGATGTCAAATTTTTGAACGTCAGCTACCTCTCAAGTACTGGTTTTCTGGAAACCAACAAATGGCGGGTAAAAGAAACACGCACACATATGCACCCATAACTCCTATGTGGTGTTAGTGCATTCATATGTACACACTGTGAAAAAAGAGGTCACGTCAATATGAAGGATCAAATATTCAATTTCATTGTACTTTCTGTTGCAGTTTAGCTCCCCCAAAACAAGTATATAAGAATACCAAAAGCCAAAAAAAATCAATTTCCTATATTTATGTAATTTGTAACCCTTTTACACCTATCATCCAGCAGGGTCTTCCCTTGCTTTTGTTTCCTGAAAAAAATTACCTTTACTGGTGAGAGGGTATAAATTTGGCCCGATGCAACAAACAGAAACGAGGATATTAATTATAAAGTCATCCATCATTACCTGCTTGAAAGTACAATCTTATCATAGTGATATCATGAAGAGGGAATTCTAATCTGACCAGGGTTGTACCATAGCAGCACATGAGTCATCTCAATGTATGCCTCCAGGTGCATAGAATGCCTTTACTACAATCTCCAACAGAGACCCACCAGTACTGAGAATGGAAGGGTAAAAAACATCAAAATTTCAGCTTATATTTCTCATATTTTAATAATAATCAAATAAAAAAGTAAAGTACCACATATTGTGGAAGCAAAATTGCAAGTTTGGGAGCAAAGTTTAAGCCAGAAGACAAAGAGTATGGGTCTACCAAAACTTAAGTGAGGCTTGTGAGAGTATCCGTGTACTGGATTTATAAATTGAGTCAAAACCAATAGTGGTGCATGCTGACATGTCAGGGTTGTCCACAATTATTATAACTATTAATAGAATTTAGGAAATATATATCTAGCAGTTAGAGAAAAGCAACCCAAATCAAGCACCAAGTAATGGCAAAAAGTGCAAGGCAGATAGAGTTAGACAAATTACTCAATAGGTTTCTTTGGAATCTGTCACCGATTTAGCAGCTTCATCCAGCTTGTTTCTGCATTCTTTACCTGTTCCTTGGTTCCGATTATTCAGCCTTCATCATAACAGATTTCAGCCATGACCATTTCTTTTTTCAATGGATTATCCTATAGGGGATAAAAGGAAAACCATCAGATCAACATCAAGCAAATATAGCTGTCAACTCATCTAAATAAAGCTTTGCAAGAGGTTGTTCTCTTTGGAAGACATGCACAAACATCTTTTGAAGGTTTGTCATTAAGTACCTGTGGCTGATCCAGAGTGTCTCCATTTCTCTCAACAGCCTAATGAAGAATAGATAACTTGTTTAAAAGAATTAATACAAACAACTTGAAAATAATTGATGCCATTCCTAGAGGAGTGTCTCCATTTTTCTCAACAGCCTAATAAAGAATAGATTGATAGTTTAAAAGAATTAAAACAATTCAAAAATAATTAGAGCCATTTCTAGAGGATAAGTGAATGCATGCAGTTACAATTTCAGTATTCTTCAGTTCAGGCCTTCGTGAACATCATCACAGTCACGGTGTTGAATTGGAAGTTCATGCACTTTCAATCTCTTTTTAGGCACTCCACAGGAGTTAAGGGGCAGACTCACCTACTTGTCTTGTGGTCAAAAACAAAATGGCAGAAACCCAGGAAAGAGAGAGAGAGAGAGAGAGAGAGAGAGAAATGTTAAGACACAAATTTGAAGGCCTTGAGTCAAAAACATATATACTTACATATTGTAAACAAGGAAACATGAACCATTTGATATGAATGAAAGAAGAGCAGTGGATTCACTGACAATTCACCCTAAACTTACAGGTATTTAGAACGAGCATTACTATATGAAAGGTCATGGTGCCTCTGCATTGCTGCAGCAAACTGACCCCAAAACCCTTGCAATCAACTTTCCCACCAAATATTAGTTATGTTAGTTATGGCAGTTAAAGAAACTTGCTCCAGAAGCTTTCCAGCAAGCATTTCCAGCAACTTTTTGTTTAATTCAAATTTAAAATATTTTGAATTTAAATCAATGTACAATCATGCAACTTTGAGTTTAAATTCAAATTATGAAATTTGAATTTGTAAAAATTTGGTTTTTGTAAACCATCTGGTATATATTGAAAAGGAAGCTAGAAAACAATGAGCTTTTTGCACATATCCAAGCTTTGTTGTCTCTACCTCGATCTATCTCTCTGACTCTCCTTCTTCTCCTTCAGCTGCAAGTAACCACGCATCATCACAATCCATCCAACATTCTGGTATCAGAGCAGGCAGCATCCGTGGTCCCCAAAAGCAAACAAATGAGAAAGGAAAAAAGGAGAACCAGTTAGTTGTTGTGTGAGAAGCAAAAACACTTAGAAAACCTTACACAAAACCCAAGTCACATTGTTGCAACATGGCTTCCTCTAGTCTTTCTCCACTCCCACCACCAAAGTTCATTGGGGAAAACTATTCTTAATGGACAGTAATGATGAGAGCCTACCATAGAGCATTTGAATTATGGAAAACCAGTGAAAAAGGTATAGAGCCAACCCCCTTGCCTGCCAATCGCTCTCTTGCACAACTCAAACTCTATAGTGAACAAACAGCCAAACAATACAAGGCACTAACTTTTATCCATTCAGCTGTATCTGAAACCATTTTCAACAGAATCATGGCCTGTGAAATAGCCAGAGATGCTTGGAACAGGTTAAATGAGGAGTTTTCTGGTAGTGAGAAAACTAGAAACATGGAACTCCTTAACCTCAGAAGATAATTGGAACTTTTGAGGATGAAAGAAACAAACACCATCAAGGAGTATGGGGATAAGCTTCTCAAGCTGGTCAACCAAATTAGGGTCTTGGGAGAGGACTTCCTTGATAGAAATATTGTGCAAACGGTCTTGGTAAGCATTCCAGAGAAGTTTGAGGCAAAGATCTCCTCTCTAAAAGACTCAAAAGATCTCAACTCCATAAGCCTACCAAATTGCTTAATTCTCTTCAAGCTCAGAAGCAAAGAAGGCTCTTAAGGCAAGAAGACCATACTGAAGGAGTTTTTTTCATAAAACAACAGCCCAAGTCTCAAACCAAAAAGAGGACGCAAGGTAAGAGGGAGAAAAGGTCAGAGGATCACCCTAAGACTGAAGGCAGAAAACAATATCCACCATGTGATTATTGTAAAAAGACTAATCACATGTCTAGATACTGTTGGAAGGCCTGATCTAGCATGCAAAATCTGCAACAAGAAAGGGCATGCTGAGAGGATCAATTGGCATAAAGGAAAGCAGCAAAAACAGCAAGTGCAGAAAACTTAATAGGCACAGGTAGCTGATGAGGAACAAATGTTAGAGAAGCAGTTAATTGTTGCAGCAGCCAACTCCATCAGCAAGAGTAGCAGCACATGGCTTGTTGACAGTGACTGTACAAACCACATGTCATTTGATTTACAAATTTTCAAAAGGCTTGACAGGTCTTTTACAGCCAAGGTAAAAATTGGCAATGGTGACATAATTCCAGTAGAAGGAAAAGGCTATGCTACCATCCACACAAATGCAGGTATCAAGTTCATACCTGATGTTTTATATGTGCCTAAAGTCAGTTATAACTTGCTCAATGTAGGGCAGTTATTGGAAAGAGGTTATAGCCTAATCTTCAAAAACAAGGCTTGCCTTATTTCAAATGCTAAAGGTATCTTCCTAATCAAGGCACCTATGCAAGATAAAACCTTTTAGTTGGAAGCAAGTAAGGTACAACACCTTACATTTCCTGCACAAGAACAAGACACTATGCTTTGGCATAAAAGGCTAGGCCATATCAACTTTGCTAGTTTGAAAAGGATGCAAAGAAAGGGACTAGTGCATGGTTTGCTTGAGGTAGCAAAACTCAAGTCTATCTATGAGACTTATCAACTTGGAAAACAGACCAGTCTGCCATTCTCATCTGGAACTTCATCTAGAGCAAATGAGAAGTTACAGCTCCTTCACAGTGATCTTTGTGGTCCTATGGATCATGAATCCATAAAAGGCAGTAAGTACTATGTCATCTTCATAGATGACTTGACCAAGTTCACTTGGATTTTTTTTTTTAAGCAAAAATTTGAAGTGCTAAGTGTCTTTAATCAGTTTAAGGCTTGGATTGAGAAGCAATCTGGCTTCCAAATCAAGGCCATCGGGTCAGACAATGGCTTAGAATATACATCTGAGTCATTTAAGCAGATTTGTAAGGATGCAAGAATTTAGCAACAACTTAGAGGAGAATTTCACTTATGGAAGCCTTAGTCAAAATATAAAGTGATATATGCTATGCCAAATAAAATCTAGCCACCGCACAAAACCTCTTATTCCTTTTCATTTTCTCTGTCCCATCAATATTTTCAGTTGTAAACAAACCCACAATCCTAAGAACAAAAAAGAGTGAAGAAGGAATGGATCCACTGATTTTGTTATTAGAAAAGTCACTGAACATAGTGGAGAGAATAGCTAGAGGTCATTGAAAAATGGCAAGAGCAGGAAATATTTAGAAGCAGTCAGTACTTATAGAGTGTCCAAATTACCAATTCAAGATAGCTCAATTGTAATAGGGTCCCTGATGTTGTTGCTGGCCAGATTACTGAGAGAGGTCAAGGAAAAGAAAATGTAAACGGTTCTGTAAATTCACAGATGCATCTGCATGTAAGAGACAACAAGGGACATTCTTGACCTATAACCGTACAGATACAAGTCCAAAATAGATTTAACACAAAATAAGGTGACTCATACAGTTATCTCAAAGTTCCGATGGACCAGATCTTACAAACATGTCAAACTCTCAAGCTTTTCAAATGCAAGTGGAATTGTTCCATTCAGCTTGTTCCCATGTACATTTCTGACATCAAACTAAAAAATTAGCAATTACCTTATAATGGCTACGTATTTCAAAGAAATGTTAGGGATGGAATTGAATGGTTACAGGCTGTTTAAATTTGTTCAGGATCTAAGATAAACAGGTGTAGGCCCTCCAAGGTGATTGCTGGCACATTTCTGCAACACAGTGTTAGAAAAGTATACCACCGAAGTAAAAGAATTGGATGATTTGTAACGACAACATACAGGTCAAACAAATTAGTCAGCTTTCCAAGCTCTGGTGGGATATGTCCCATGAGTTGATTATCATCCAATTCCCTGAGAAAGGCAATAGTATTTTGGACTGAGGTATGCCCAGTCAATTCATGATAACAGGATAAAGTACACTGATAAACATGTGGCAAAATAATATGAAGGCTAATCCAAGTATCAAGTGACAAGCATACAGAAACTGGAAGTAAAAAGCATGTGCAGAAAGTAATCATCCATGAGATTCTTTTCCTAGATATCAAGCCCAGAGAATGATATCAAGATGGCTCAAATATTAGAACATAAGAAAATTTAGAACTATGCTCACTATGCACTTTACTGTCAGATGATAATTCCCTTATAATGCCAGCTATGCAATTCCAAATGATATCAGTAATGCTAATGGAATAGAATTAACAAGTAAGGCAAACAAAAGAGCTCCTACAAGTAATGTAGCTCCATCATATTGCTAGCCTCGAGGGGAATGGATCCTGTCAACTCATTAGCATGTAGATACCAGCACATGTTGCCAATCCAACCAACACACCAAACTAAACAATATAAAAGTGATCCAAAAGCCATGAGAATCTCTAAGCATAGTATTGGCAAAAACATTAAAAGCAAGATTATGCCATTCTCTCTCAAGCAAGCAGGAAAAGATTAACAATCATAAAATTCAGCAGACTTACTCAATGTACTACCATCTATTTCCATTTCATTTTGTCAGCAATACCTGAGAACTTAGCAGCCACTAAAGTACATTCTTACAATTTCACTATGCAAGTCCAATTTCCCATAATAGGAGAAATGGGTCCACTTAACATGTTGCAGCTCAAGTCCCCTTGTTTCACACGAGAAGAAAGGGAAAAGGCATGTGAGGATGGAATAAACCAACGAATTTACACTTTAGACACAAACTCATAACTTACAATACAGCAAGAGCCTGCATGAGGCCAATCACTGATGGTATTTGCCCTGACAGTCAGTTAATGATATTAGAAAACTATGTAAACAAATTGTGATTACAGTTCAAGCAGCTAATTAGAAACCATTAACACATATGAAGTAGCTACTTTAGAATCTCCCCCATCAACTGATTGTAGGACAAGTCCCTATCAACATCAATAGGTAATGCATGAGTATTTAATCTCCAAATGAGCACAAGGTAGAGCAAGTGTCTCATTCCATTGAGGTGAATAAGGTACATACAAAACCTGAAAGGAAGTGTTGTTGCCTACATTCTGGGGATACTGCCAGTCAAACTGTTGCTTCTTACATCACTGTAAACATTAGAGAACCTAATGCAGATAATATCACATATGCCAATGCTGAGAATTACAGATACCTTGGACTCCATCATCCCCTTAAAAGACTTACAGTACCAGAACCCTGTCAGTTGGTGCATGTCAGGGGAGAGTACACAAACCAAGTTGTTTCCCCACGAACCACTAAGATGTGAGCAGAAAAATCACGCAAGGAAATCAAAAGGCATTAATTTATGAGAAAATCACGCAATGAAGAGACAAATATATAAACGTTTTAATGCAAGAAAATGAAGAACCTTCAGAAGATACTCACAGATACTGCAAAACTTCAATCCAATATAAAAGTCTAGGTATTTCCCCCTAGAGCTAATTCTTTGTCAGGTCTCTGAAACAAGCAGTTCAGAATGCTAGAAGTGTGCTTGCCAATAATTATAGCATATTGAAAACATAAAATCAACAGGGAGAAAACTTACAAAATCTTCAAATTTGCAATCCGTGACAGGATTCATGAAATCGGCCTGGTAAATTTATTGTTTTTCAAAAGTCTGAAATACCCAGAAATGGTAGAAGAAGAAGAAATTCAGAAGAAACATCCTTAGAAATAGCAGCATGAGTACAAGAGTCCGAAGCGATATGATTGAAAAGCTACCTAGAGGAATTCCAATTGTTTCAACTTTAAAACCAAAAGTAGTATATCTCCCTAGGTATCATTACATGAAAAATCCCGAACAACACCAAAAATTCAACATTAAAACAAACTATTATAGCACATGAACGTGAGAAAATGTAAAAGATTTATTCTCTTCCAACGTGGAGCTTACAGGCTTTCCAAGAATTTGGGTTTGAGAAAAGAAACACGAAAAAAAAAAAAAGAGCAACAAAATCAAATTAACCTCAATTTCAGAAAAACATGGGTCTGTGTATGAAGTAGCATATTGAATAAGCAGAAGAAAAACACACAAAGCAATCGATTTGAAAAAATAGAAACATTCTTTTTTTTTTTTTTAATTTGATTTGATTTTTTTTAACCAAAAGAAATCAAAATAACCTCTTTGAAATGAGTTTTCCGGTCTTGAATTTCAAGGGTGAAAGAACCACGGAGAGCCGGACAAATTCACTCATCATGATTCAAGATAAAACCAAAGATTCGCTAAAAACAATTCATCTCTGGGAAGAAAGACTAGGGTTTTGAGGGGTCAAGAATCAAGAAAAAAGAAATCAGTAAAAGGAAAATTAGAGAGAGAGAGAGGAATCCTATCGAAAATTAGAGAAAAATATTAAGAGAAGAAGGAGAATGATCGAATCCTATCGATCATCTGAAATTCTTGGAAACTGTTTGGGAACAGCAAAGGAAAATTAGCAATGGCAGCGAGAGGAAATTTAGAGAGAGAGGAAGAGAGAGGAAAAGAAAGGCAGATGGAGAGGGAGCGCAAGAAAAAAAACCGTTGCAGTTTTTGATTGTTTGAGCTTTTGGGGGCTGTATCGTTATTTAATTTTATAGGCAATTCAAAAGAGTCCGGGTCCTGTAAGAATTGCTTCAAAAACGACGCCGTGCTATGTGTAGTTAATGAAAAGAAAAAGAATATATAAATATTTGACTGACTAGTCAATGAAAGGAAAAAGAGGAAAATAAGGCTGGCTAAAAACGACCCCCGTGTCTCTTCGAGAATAAAGCCCCGATGAACAAAGAAAGAAAGTTTATTTCCATTTATCAAGGAAAAAAAATGTTCATTTTCTTACTAATTCGGTTAAGCATTTCCATTAACTAGAAATTCTATTAAATTTAATTACGTGCTAATATGATAAAAAGGAAAAGAGACGTATAATCCATCAAATATATATATATATATATATATATATATATATATAAAGTTTAATAAATATTTTACTAAATTACGTTACACAAGCTTATTGGATTGTCACTAAATTTGGTTGCTTTTTATGTTTTGCTAACCAAATCGAAGTATATCTCCAACGTCATATAGACTTGCTTTGCTGAATTGATGTACATATTTGGGACAAAACTCGGGGGATTTTAGGTGAAATCATCCTTCCATGCCAAAAGGGATCATCAATTCAAGGAGGCTCCCCCTTGGAGTCTACCCAGGAATGTCTCAGGATACAACGTCTCGAGACCATTCCAACACTCGGCAATTCCCCTTGATTAGTACACATGATTTATGATTTAACATGGAATCTGGCTTTTGCAGGTATCTCACACCAATTAATCTCACATTTCTCCCTGAATTGATGCACCCGAACACCAACAGAAGGTAACAATGGCTGATGGACCAATGGATACTTTGCCTAAATGCAAAAAGCTTGTCCACCCCCAACAGCCCATAATGGGGAATTGCATCTTGGCCCATGAACCACACATCTCTGAGTAGAATCTTTAGCATAATACGGGAAGCAGCCTTGGCAGACAGTTGCAATGAGACAAGAAACAAAACTTCGTAACATATAGTATAACAACACAAGGCACTCTTCTAACAATATTTGAATCATGAAAGCATTTGATAACGAAGATGTATTCCCTGTTTTATATGGTTGTCAGCTTGAAAGTACAAGCTTCAAAAACCAGTTTACAGCAGAAGATATTGAACTTAAAAAAAAGAAAGTTCTCAATCGAAGACGAGGCTTTCATTTTCTGCTTAAAATCATGCCATTTCTTAGTGCAGTTACTAGCAATTTCCCTGTCTATTTACTTGGTCTCATGCTTACTTGTCTTGGTAATATAAGGAATGGAAAGACTTCAAAGTTTTCAGTGACTTCACTCCTCTCTTGACTACTGCTAGTGCAATAGAGAATTTGACTGAAAGTTCAAAGTGATGCTCACCTTTCGGCCTATGTTGATGCAACCTATATCTCTTAGCTTCCTTAGTAGAACCCACCAAGAGAGCTCGATGCCTTTCTTAATCTCCTCACTTAATGTGTCACTGTTCCACTTTATCCGAGGCCCAAGCTTTCCATTCAACATAATGCAAAACGTTAAGGCAGGTATTTTAAACTAACCTTTTTAGGGCAGCCCTGATCATCAGTTAATTACCATATCTAACCTTTCTCCAAATTTTCCTTTATTGTCAATGATAAATGTGCTGTTGGAATCATTAGTGGGCTGTTGATACCGTAGCTTCGAAAAAATTAGATGTCACAATACACGGGACTTCTTACATTATGGCGTCCGGACAAATGACACAAATTTTATTTTGTTTTCACAACTTGTGATATTACCTATTGTAACCCAACAAGGTAGCAACTTTTCTTCAAATCATAGAGGCCTTGTGATATAAAGAATATAAAACCAAGAAAACAGGATGATATTAAGCTAACATTCAGTAAATAAATTATTTGATTATGCTCATACTTAGAGTACACAGAGCTAGCAGCATCATTGTCCAAGTTAATGCATCTCCCACCATCAAATGAGAACAGAGCCTGATCTTTTTGCTAATAGGCGAACTTGGATTCTCACATACAACAGCACAAAAGCAAGTGCTACCAGAGCAACATAAAAAAGCTCACTGCAAGGCCTCCACATCTTAAATAACATAATCACACCACTCAGATATATGTGAAGTATGGTCCATAGTAAGACCAGGGATTTTGTCAAGCTTAACAGGGTTTTCCTTCCCACCAATCAATCTAGCAGGGTTCCCAACTGCAGTAGTCCTGGGTGGCACATCCTTCAACACCACTGAACCAGCTCCAATCTTGGCACCATCCCCAATCCTAATGCTACCCAAAATACAAGTTCCTGCACCTATCAACACCCCATCACCAATCTTTGGATGCCTATCTCCACACACCTTTCCGGTACCCCCTAAAGTCACATTATGCAAAATTGACACATTGTTCCCAATTACAGCGGTCTCTCCAACAATTACTCCCGTCGCATGATCCAGCAATATCCCCTGTCCCATCTTTGCCCCCGGATGTATATCAACTGCAAAAATCGCAGACACTCTATTCTGTATCAAAAGAGCCAACACTTCCCTACCTCGTGTCCACAACTTGTGCGCAATTCGATGTGCCTGACATGCCAAAAACCCTTTAAAATTCAAGAAACAGTGCGCATAGCTTATGCAAGCAGGATCTCTTTCTTTCGCAGCCCTCAAATCCTCCTTCACAGATATAATAATTTCCGGACTATCTTCAAGAACCCCAACAAAAAGATCAAATAGGGTAGTGGAGGAAAGGGTAGAATTACTTAGCTTTATGGCCAGTTGATTGGCCAATGCCCTTTCCAGGGATCTCTGAGACAAGATGGATGAAAAATAATAGCTACACAAGATGGGTTCTTGTTCAACATCTGACATTGCCTCTTCTTTCATTCTGATCCATGGATCATCGCCTTTGTCTTCATCAACACCCTCCTCCGAGACCGGCCATGGGTGTGTGGTCAACGATTGATTCTTTGTAAAGGGCATTGAAGCACCATGATCAGAGAACTGGGTCGAAAGAATTTAACGTAACAGCAGGAATGCTCATTGGTTTGAGGCCCGTTTGGATCTCGGGAAAGTTGGGAGGAGTCTCCTCTTGAGGTTTCCACGCAGGTTGCCATGATAGAACTATTATAATGATAATCTTTGGATGGAGAGATGATTGTGTTGGAAGAAAATCGTTGGGAGACAGAGAGAGGCTCGTGGAGAAGAAAAGGTGGAAGGGTCTTATGTAGACAGGGGGTTAAGACCAGACCTAACACGGTGAATGAGATCAAGGGGTCACGTGATTTGTGTGCTTGTCTTTTACGGCTTTCACTTGAATCCAACGAGTAGGGTTGACACTTTCAAACTTGCTGGCCATGGTTATTTTATTGTATCTTTGTTGGACGATCCATTTTGTATGGACTGACCTCAAAAGGAAAAAGACGCATAATTCAAATTTAAATGTTTTATGAATTGGAGACTTACCTATTACTCTATCTTTTGGATTATTATAATTTTGTAATTTTCAATTGGATTATCATAATTGAGGATAAGTGATAAATGGTGATTGTCTAATGTGTGCACGCATTTTTTCAACGTTTATTCACGCTATATTATAATTACACGAAGGGCTTAATAGTGTATTATGTAAATATTAATTGAAAAATATGAGGGAAGAATTTTAATAAAATAAAATATATATATATATATATATATATAATAAATTTATGAAATACAATATTATGAGCATATAAAACTTTAAAAAAAATAACAAATACATGAAAAAGGAGAAGGAACGAAAGAATTAAAGTTGACACTGAATTGAAAGAAAACAACATAAAAATTGGTAAAAATCATCTATTTCCTGGTGCATGACACTTTATTTTCTTAAATTGACAATCTTGATGGAATTATCATGAACGAAATAATTTTTAACCTTTTTTATTTATATTTTTATGATTTTTATGAATTAAAGAAATGCTTAATATTTTTAGTAACCTGAAAATTATATATTAAAATATTTTTTATTATGGTTCACAAGAAGCATTTTAAAGAAAAATTGAAAATTTTAAGAAATAAAATTAATTTATAAATACTTTTTCAGTTTAAAATTTATTTTATTTAGAAAGTATTTGATGAGTGTATTGAACATTGTGATTTGACGTTAAAAAAATTATATTAAAAATTAAAAATTTGAGTTTTTGCCCAAAATTCAATGAATTTAAATATAAATCCAAACTCTTTTGATAAGGTGACACTGAATTTAAATATAAATCCAAACTCTTTTAATAAGGTGATGAGCATCCCCGCCGCCCTGTTTTTGCTCGCAAGGCAAAAAGGTGTTCCAGAAGATTACGAAAAGAGGCCGGCTGGGGTGGGGGCAGTGACGTTAGTGCTGACGCGTCAAGGTGGGGAGTCCCGATGACCATTGACTTGCAGACCAACGGTGGCGTTTCCTTGCACTACTCACACGTAACTCTATTGATTGAACATTTGTGTCAGCCGTTACGTTGTTAAGAATTTAAATTAATCGAAATATTTTAAATTCATTTTTTATATTACAACATTAAAAAATCGCCCACTCCATCAATACGGACAAGAAAAATGGAGATAAATATAATATGAGTGTTTAAATAAATTAATGAAATTATGAGTCTAATATAAAAATTTTTCTAATTTATAAATGTTTTAACAAAGAGAAATAAATTAAATTTAGAACACTATTATTTAATAATGTTTAATATAGTAAATATAGAATGAAAGTTAAATAAATTTTTGTATTTACTTTTATTTATTTTAAAAATTATGTGAAATGTGATTACTTTATATATTTTATTATTGTAATATTGTTTCTTGAGTTACCAACCAACTTGACTTTTAAATTTAAGTATATGAGGAGAGAAAAGAGGAGATGGAGCAAATAATCTGAATTTACTCGAAAATTTTTTTATTGGGTATGTTTATACATCAAGTTATTGTATATTTTATATTCAATAAATTTTAACTCTTTTTAATTAAAAAAATATCCACTTGGATATTCTTCTATTCAATGCTTGCCAGCTTTTCTTTTTAGGTCAAATAAGATGTTTTAAAGCACCAAGATGGTCGTAGGAAGATTTTAGTCACATCGATCCTACCACCACACACGCACACGCACACGCACACGCACGAATCTGTTTGAATTAACCCCAGAGGAAATTCATTCTCAGTTATTCCGGTTCGTCTCCATTTTAGTAAAACTACTTCTCAAGCAAGGCAGCCGATAAGTCATCGAAGGGTTTGCGTGTAACAATTGCGTTCTTCTATTAAAAAAGAAGACTTTAAAAGAACCCAAAAATGAAAAAAGGAGTTTGGATCCGAAAATGTATGGTCAGGCAGTTCTTTCATGGAGCACGACAGAATGAAGAGAAATCTGTATTATTCGAAATTCCTATTTCCTACTCGAATGATAAGTTATATAAAAATTTGATAGATTGCTCCGCATACCCCCCATCAGTTTACTATACAGAGAAGAATCAAAAGGATTGAACTACCTACTCATAATTAAGAAGTGAATCATACAACACAAAAGGCTGTAGTGTCTGATGGACCTAGGATATGTCATGTTCCTCGCGACATAAGATTGAAAGATTTGTTCATGGGGACGTGTCTATCCGGATAGAGGAAAGTCTAGATGGATTCATTGATACATAAAGATAGAGGGAGCAGGGCACAGGAAACAGGGGAGCCCGTCAGAGAGCAGTCGACTAGAAGGAGAAGACTGCTGGCCTGAGAAGAAATGGCCTCCCACGGAAAGCCTGGAAAAGTCATCTTCTTTCGTCATTTATTTCGACCTGAACACATGAAAAATTCTCGGCGTCTAGAAGGATTTAAGATTCTGTAAGATTTGGTTTGAAAATGAAATGTGAACGACCATCCTAGTCTTTCTTTCGCAACACTTGAAGTTGAAGTTTACTTCTTTTCTTAGGTCTCGACTTTTCCGCTATGATCTTCCCAGTAGTTCATGTAGGAAGAGATTCACGAAGAAGTCTTGGGCTATTTACCAGTAGCAAGAAGTATTATTGGACTGATCTTTTAGTGGGAATGCTCTTCGTTTTAGATAATGAAACCATTCCATTACTACCAACCCAAAGAAAAAAGATGGTTTATGCCGGAAAAGGAAGAAGTTGGGCTTAATTTGGAAACCTTGAGAAATGGAAATTTCACTCAAGCGAGAGAGGTTGTCTACAAGATTTATATCGGCAGGTCAGACCAAACCCCTGCTCAATATAGTTGTCAGCTTGAAAGTACAAGTTTCAAAAACCAGTTTACAGCAGAAGAAATTGAACTTGAAAAAATAAGTTCTCAATCAACGATGAGGGTTTCATTTTCTGATTAAAATCATGCCATTTCTTAGTGCAGTTACTAGCAATTCCCCTGTCTATTTACTTGGTCTCATGCTTACTTGTCTTGGTAACATAAGGAATGTCATGATTTTCCAATGGCTTAAAAGTTCAGAGTTTTCGGCCTGTCTTGACGCGGACTGTATCTCTTGGTTTCTTTAGTAGAACCCATTCGATGCCTTTTCTAATCTCCTCACTTAATGCGTCACTGTTCCACTTCCAATTCCGAATCTTTCCATTCATCGTAATGCTAAACGTAAAGGCAGGTATTTTAAACCAACTGTTTTAGGCCAGCCTTAATCATCAGTTGATCACCATATCTAACCTTTCACCAATTTTCCCTTTATTGTCAATGATAACTGTGCTGTTTGAATCATTAGTGGGCTCACCTTCTAAAAAATTGGGTGTCTTCACACACGAAAATTCTCACATTGTAGCGTCTGCAAAAATGACACAAATTGACCCTTAGTTTCACAGAGGCAGTTTCTTTGACTTCAACTTGTGATATTATTTATTGTAATCCAACAAGGTAGCAACTTTTCCTCAAAACATAGAGGCCTTGTGATATAAACAATACAAAACCAAGAAAATAGGATGATATTAACCTGACTTTCAGTAAATAAATTATTGTATTATATTCATACTTAAAGTACACAGAGCTAGTAGCATCCTTGTCCAAGTCAACGCATCTCCCATCATCAAATGAGAATAGAGCATGATCTGATAGGAAAACTTGGATTCTCACATACAACAGCACAAAACCATAAAAAAAAAAAAAAAAAAAGTGTTCCCAAAGCAACATAGCAAAGCTCATGACAAGGCCTCTGTATCTAAATAACATAGTCACACCACTCAGAAATATGTGAAGTATGGTCCATAGTAAGACCAGGGATTTTGTCAAGCTTAATAGGATTTTCCTTCCCACCAATCAATCTAGCAGGGTTCCCAACTGCAGTAGTCTTGGGTGGCACATCCTTCAACACCACCGAACCAGCTCCAATCTTGGCACCATCCCCAACCTTAATGTTACCCAAAATACAAGTCCCAGCCCCAACTAACACCCCATCACCAATCTTTGGATGTCTATCTCCACACACCTTTCCAGTACCCCCTAAAGTAACATTATGCAAAATTGACACATTGTTCCCAATTACAGCGGTCTCTCCAACAATTACTCCCGTCGCATGATCCAGCAATATCCCCTGTCCCATCTTTGCCCCCGGATGTATATCAACTGCAAAAATCGCAGACACTCTATTCTGTATCAAAAGAGCCAACACTTCCCTACCTTGTGTCCACAACTTGTGCGCAATTCGATGTGCCTGACATGCCAAAAACCCTTTAAAATTCAAGAAACAGTGCGCATAGCTTATGCAAGCAGGGTCTCTTTCTCTCGCAGCCCTCAAATCCTCCTTCACAGATTTAATAATTTCCGGACTATCTTCAAGAACCCCAACAAAAAGATCAAATAAGGTAGTGGAGGAAAGGGTAGAATTGCTTAGCTTTACGGCAAGATGATTGGCCAATGCCCTTTCCAGGGATCTCTGAGACAAGATGGATGAATAATAATAGCTACACAAGATGGGTTCTTGTTCAACATCTGACATTGCCTCTTCTTTCATTCTGATCCATGGATCATCGCCTTTGTCTTCATCAACACCCTCCTCCGAGACCGGCCATGGATGCGTGGTCAACGATTGATTCTTCGAAAAGGGTATGGAAGCAACATGATCAGAGAAACTGGGACGACAGAATTTAAAGTAACGGTAGGAATGGTCATTGGTTTGAGGCCCGTTTGGATCGCGGGAAAGTTGAGAGGAGTCTCCACTTGAAGTTTCCACACAGGTTGCCATGAAAGAACTATTATGATGATAATGTTTGGATTGAGAGACAATAGTGTTAGAAGAAAATTGTGGAGAGGAAGAGAGAAGTTTGTTGAGAAGGAAAGGAGGAGAAGAAGTGTTATATAGACAACGGGTTAAGACCAGACTTAACATGGTAAATGAGACCAAGAGATCATGCGACCGTGTACAGAAATGATTTGTGTGCGTGTCGTTTTTGCTTTTCACTTGAATCCAAGGAGTGGAGCCATGATT
Source organism: Rhizophora mangle (assembly GCA_037832345.1). Lineage (NCBI taxonomy): Eukaryota > Viridiplantae > Streptophyta > Magnoliopsida > Malpighiales > Rhizophoraceae > Rhizophora > Rhizophora mangle. The sequence goes on along the minus strand of JBAPLJ010000439.1, from coordinate 445,283 downwards.
ATTTTATTCTATTTTTGTTGGATTGTCCGTTTCGCATGGACTGACCTGAAAAGGAAAAGACACATAATTTAAAAATTAAATGTTTAAGGGATGTGAGACATATCCATTACTCTATTTTTTTTGTATTATTATAATTTTTTAATTTTCAATTGGATTATCATAATTGAGGATAAGTGATACATACTGATCGTGTAATGTGTGCATGCATTTATTCGATATTTATTCACATTATTTTATAATTACACGAAGGATTAATAACGTAATTTGTAAATATTAATTGCAAAAGTGAGGAAAAAATTTAAATAAAATTTAATATATATATATATATATATACATATATATATATATATATATATATAATAAATTCATGAAATGCAAAATTATGGGCATATAACACTTTAAAAAAATATGACAAATACACGAAAAAGGAGAAGGAATGAAAGAATTAAAGTTGACACTGAATTGAAAGAAAACAACACAAAAATTAGTAAGCATCATCTATTTCTTGCCCCATGACATTTTAATTTATTAAATTGACAATCTTAATGGAATTATCATGAACGAAATAATTCTTCACCTTTTTTATTCAGATTTGTATGATTTTCATAAACTAAAAAAATGCTTAATATTTTTACTAACCTGAAAATTAAATATTAAAATATTTTTTATTATGATATACAAGAAATATTTTATTATTGCTCACAAAAGAAAAGTTAAAAATTTTGAAAGATGAAATCAATTCATAAATATATCTTTTCAACTTTAAATTTATTTTATTTAAAATGTATTTAATTAGAATAAAATACTATATTTTAACAGTAAAATGGTTACTAAAATTAAGAGTTTGAGTTATCACATTCAATAAAATTAAATAAAATTTCAATCTTTTTCGGTAAGGTTACGAGCATAATTGTCGTTTATCTGTTTTAGCTAACGAGGAGTGAAAGTGTTCGACGAAAGAACGAAAGGGACCGGCCGGGGAGGGGGCAATGACGTTAGTGCTGACGCGGCAAGCAAGCGAGTTCGGGCCAGAATTGACTTGCACGCCAGTCGGTGACGTTTCCTTGCATTACCCCCCCACTAGCCTCCATTGATTGGACATCGGTGTCAGCCATTACGTTGTTAAGTGTTTATTTTAGTAATAAACAAAATATTTTAAATACACTTTTTTTTCTCAGGCAACATTAAAAAATTGTCCCCTCCATCGATGCCGACGAGAACAATGGAGATGAATTATTACTTTATAAGGAGTCGCAGTTCAATTAATACTCAAACTTACGTCTATTGACGAAATACATGATTTTACGTACATGTTATTGAGATTCTAAAGATTGCATTCGTTGTTAAATAAATAAATAAAAAATTTAACAGTTAATCACTCAATTAATTATTTTTTTAAAATTTTTTTTATAAAATTTCAAAAATTAATTAAATAAAAATCATAATTAATTAATTTAATTATTAATTTTTAAAAATATTAATTTTAAAAGTAAATTAAACTAAATTATAATTAAATTATTAATTTTATCCTAATCAATTTAGTTTAATTTTTGAAATCTTATATGTTATCACATCACTGATCTAAGCTGCAGGGGCAGATCTTGAGGGGTCCGTTACCCCAACTTAATGTTGTATGTATGTTCTAAAATGTATTTTTAAGTTATTATTTGATTTTATTATTTTTTTAAAGTGTGATTGCACCCAACTATACATACGTATTCGATGCATATATAAACGTATGTGTATATATATATATATATATATATATATATATATAAGCGGAAGGTAGGTTGATAATTAAGAATGGCACTGCTTCGAGAAGGCAAATTATTTACGGCAAATGGTGGGATAAAGGTAACCAACGATCACACTCCAGGGCAAAGGGATCCTGTGGGCGCGGGAAGTTTCCAATGGGCAGCAGGGCCGGCACTTGTCCAAAAGCATCGCTTTCTTGCCTGGCACTTCGGAGGCTCTCCACTTTGGTCTTGGGGTTTGAGTTGACTGGGGAAGCTCGGGAGAAGAAAGCGGTACCTTTGTGAATATTTTAGTGGTAAAGTTTTAGTTTTCGAAGAAAAATCATGACTTTTATGGTTGTCAGCTCACATTTCCAATAAGACTGAACTAAAAAAAAAAAAAAGAGAAGAAAAGAAAAGAAAAAGAACGGTCAAGAAGATTAATTCATTGTTATTAGTTGGGCGTTATGAAAAAGTCAGATTACATACCTGCCCATTGTACAGTAAGTCAAAATGCTACGCCATTCTATAGTATTTAATAAAAATTAATAATTATTCTCAAAATTATATAAAATCATATGTATATTTAATTTTATTGAATATCAACAAGATTTTTAAATTTATAATTACATAGTACTAATAAAATTTTTTAACTATTAAAGTAAACATTTATAAGAAGATATATTGTTACACCATCTCGTTTAGAGACTGTATAGAGTTTGACTTCCTTTTCCTTTAAAATAATTTAGCACTTGCCATGAGACCTACGTTGCGTGAAGGCAGTTCCCATTGACTACATAGACATCAGAGCAAAGAAGGGGGGAAGATGAATGCTGAGCAGAAGCCGGGATTTGTATCGTGAGGTTCAGCATTCCATTGCGTAAAGCTTAAAATTATGGACAAAAATGCTCAAAACATACAAGCAAAGAAGTATATGTCTTTTAATTTGAAACCCAGAAGGCTTACCGAGTTGCAGCAATATTGCTTCTCTACAGCTTGACCTCCACATCGACTCCAGCCCAGCGGGAAGGTCCAGTTGCATCCAGCAATCTATTGTTTGTGCAGCTGGGTATAGGATATCTTGTAGGCGTTCGTGGGCTTTGATTTCAAAATGGAATCTTGCATCCCCATGCACGTGGGGTGATTTGCTTGCAGTATAAGTTCTTATTTTTATAATATTTTTTTATAAAATTTTAAAATTTTAATTAGTAGGGTATCAATATTCCAGCTTAAAAAGGTTATTATTACAGCTGAAAGTCAACCGTAGTGTTCTTCGGTACATGTCCGTAGTGATGTGTGAAGTTTATCCCCAAATCTCACGTTTAACTTGGCTGCTAATTTCTAAACAATATTTGTTATATTTTTAATACGATACAATCTCTCTCTCTCTCTCTCTCTCTCTCTCTCTCTCTCTCTCTCTCTCTTTTTTTTTTTTTTTTTTTTTTTGGCTATTTCAAATAAATTGATATTTTGAAAGTGAATGGATCTCTTAAGAAATATGTTATCTCCTGAAACATGAACGGCCCATGAAAATTATTTACGATAAACAAATCATGATTTAAGAGCCATAAAAAAATTATTATTAGCTAAATCGCTTTTTTTTGTTCGTTTGTTTATAATTATCGTTACTTGTCACAAATTTTAGCCACACGTGCTTAAAAGACAAATACTCTTAGGCCCCTTAATAGGACTCTTTTTCAGAGCAACAGTCAAGATAAAACTGTCTCACCTCGCGTAAGAGACGATAAAGTAATAACTTCAAGAAGCAAGTTAAGAAAGCAACAAAAGAGGTTTAATCTCAATGAAATTAATTAAGTTCAGATGGCCTGCTTTTCACATGTGTCATGTCCAAATCCATCCACACTCAACTCCTTATCTTTGTAGAATCATGCAACGGAGATGTAATCTTTTTATGACTCTTAATTTGAGTCACATTGAATTTTTAATAATCATATGTATGTATGTGGGGGACTTATGTATAAACTACTTTAATAAATGCAATATCAAATAATAATTTTTTTTAAAAAAAAAAAAGAAAACGTCTGAGGAACCTAGAAGGCCATCATCAATTTGGTGTGTTCGTCAATCGCGCAAGGCTATCAGTTAAGAGAAGACAACAGGTTAATCGAGGTTGGTGCAACCAATGTGAATAGTTTTTATTCTTCTTGTAAGCTTTTCGTGATCCATATTTTTGCATTGACTATTGAACTGAATGCACATATAATTGTAGCAGTAAAACGCATTAAAGCCAACTTTTTATAGCCGGCCATCTTGACATTGGTAAGTCAACTATTTTGCTGTAGTCAACTCTTGACACGTGCTAAACGGATGGAAGTAGGAAGTTTTTAACTAGTGTTCAAATAACATCAAGTTCGAAGGAAAACATCTGATTCTCTGTGTATGTATGCTCATGACAAGAGTTGTCTGACGCGATGTGTTTTGGCGTCACCTACACTTTTGCACTAAAAATTATTTAATTTTTTGTTGAGTAATATTAAGAGTCGTTTTTAAGAACATATGAGAGCCATACGGTAGGCTTAAACACCAAGCCAAAAGAGAGAGAGAGAGAGAGAGAGAGAGAGAGAGAGAGAGAGAGAGAGAGAGAGAGAGAGAGAGAGAGAGAGAGAAAAAAGCCTTTTGCAAATCCGGTGTTTATTCAATTTGACATCTTTTCAGCATTAAGATGGTTAATTAGAAGCTGACTTCGAACATCTGTTACGCCAAACCAGAGCTTTTAATGTGTTAGGCAGCTTCAGTTACTTTAGCCGTTACATATTCATGAGAAGATGATTCACATTAATTTTGAAAAATGAAAAGGAAAATTAAATTTTTAATAATAGTTTTCTTTTTTTCTTTTTTTCAGCTAATAAAAATGAAACCGTAACCGCTAAAAGCTATTTCACTTCCAAGTTCTCTCTTTTAACTACCCATCAACGAACCACCTTCTCCACCACTACTTTTACAAGCCTTTTCGAAAAGAAATCAATAATTCATTTAAACCCCATTTGAGCAAACTCCTTATGTCTGAATTTTAGGCAGAAAGTCTGATCACGCAAACCTTTTCTTTCCCCAGCAACAACATAAAAGTCCCATTCTGTTCTTTTAAATGCTTAAACTCAACACCCCTCCATCTTTGTACTTTGTTCTGTAATTGTATTTTGGTGCTTTTATTACTAAATATTCTTCGCCTAGATCCTCAAGGGACACTGAGACAATGCACTATATATACATACACGCTCGTTATTTATTTCAATCACCTCAATTCACACCCTTTCAACTCTCACAACTTCTAATTTATGAAATCAATGTAACTAATGCGGGGAATTGACAAAGTTATAGACTTTGGAGCTGCATGATTTGTATCGTCTTCTTTGTTTTCTGGCATCTCTCCAATGACTTTTCTTTGTTTTGATGGAGACACAAGAGGAACTGTTCTAGCATGCCCAGATAATTGTAATGGTCATGATCAACAGGATGGAAGGCTGTCCACTTAAGGGCTTTGTTTTGGTCTTTGTCATCACATTTGTGTGTTTTTTCCAAATGGGTTCATCCCAAGATGGACCATATGTGGAGAAGTTTATCAGTTGGGATGATGTGAAGATGGAGGAGTATGAAACAATATTGAGTAATAGAGACAACTATAATCAAGTTATAGTGGACCAAAATGGTGAAGGACATGCAACAACAATTCAAGAAGCCATTGATATGGTGCCAGAAGCTAATACGCAGAGAATCAAGATCTACATCCTCCCAGGACTTTACAGGTATGTCACACACGCAAGTTTCTCCTCTCTGTTCTCTGTGTGTGTGTGTGTGTGTGTTAGTGGGTTTAACTGACGCAAGTGGTACCAGGAAAGTTAGAATTTGAAATTGTACGTTCTTTTGCAGTAGAGCTATTTTTTAGGAGGTAAGTGGGCACACAATTGTGGCTACGTGGTTGTTATAGAAAATTAATTTGCATGTTTGGCATGTGGCAATTTCAAAACCATAAAGTAATATATGTGTGTGTGTGTCACATTTTATCAATTTAGTTGACTAGAACTGCACAAGAACTTGACAAATTGTTGTCCTTCTAATGGACATTTAACTTGATGCAGAGAGAAGGTACACATACCACGTACCAAGCCATACATATCCTTCATTGGCGTAGAAAATAGAACATCCGATACAATAATTTCTTGGAGTGACAAGGCATCTGATACAGACAGCAATGGTGCTACACTAGGAACTTATAGATCAGCATCAGTCACTGTGGAATCCGATTATTTCTGTGCCGGTGGGATTACTTTTGAGGTTAGACATACCCCTTCTCTGGTATTACTACAAATTTTATTTAAGGATCCCTTTTTAGTGCTTTGATTAATTGCAAGTTTGTGGGTTGGTGTTAAACAGAATACAGTAGTAGCAGTGCCAGGAGGAGTTGGAATGCAAGGAGTGGCATTGAGAGTTTCTGGTGATAAATCCTTTTTCTATAAAGTTAGGATCTTGGGATCACAGGATACACTTTTGGATGAGACAGGATCACATTACTTCTACCGGTGTCACATCCAAGGAAATGTAGACTTCATTTTTGGCAAAGCAAGATCACTCTTTAAGGTTGTGTAAGCCCCCATCAATTGATTAACCAACCCCATTAAAAATTTCCCTTTCTGTAAGCCAGTTTTGTGTTCTTGGATCAGGATTGTACTCTTCAATCAACAGCCAGAGAATCCGGAGCAATTGCAGCTCACCACAGGGATTCACCAGATGAAGACACAGGCTTTTCTTTTGTAGGATGTGCCATCAATGGAACAGGTAGCATTCTTCTGGGACGAGCCTGGGGGAACTATTCAAGAGCAATATATTCATATTGCACCATTGGTGACATTATAACTCCTTCAGGATGGAGCGACTGGAACCTGCCGTATCGGCAAAAGTAAGGCTTCTTCTGCTTATTCTAGCATTAACAATTAAACACTTGTGTTTAAGATTTATGGTGTAGGTAAAAATGAAGAAAAAAATTTTTTTAAAAAAAAAAACTGTTACATGTTTGCAGGACTGCAGTTTTTGGTGAATATGAGTGCAGTGGAAGAGGTGCAGATAAAAGGGGTCGAGTGCCATGGTTAAAGAACTTCACTTCAGAGCAAGTAAGGCCTTTTCTAGGGATGGAATACATACAAGGAGACCAATGGCTAAACCTATAGGCACAAAACTCACCACAGAGTGATGTATAGTGAAGTGACAGTAAAAAGGCTGTTTTTCATCTCACAATTTTCATTTTCAACACGACCCTTTTTTGTAGCTAGAATTTAATTTGCAGAAACAGAATCAAACCAAACAGATGGGTTATATTCATCAACGCTGTTTATGCCGGGACATAGATATGCTTAACTGTTGATTTTCAAATTCGGATTTTGGTCAATAGAAGTCTTTGAAATAGAAACCGCAGAAAAGAAGAGAGTTTGCTGCCGACTCGTCGGCACATGGAGAAATTCCCTCAAACCGACCCGCCGACGACAAGAAATTGCTTATTTATTTTGAACAAAGCTCTCCAAGTGAACGTTAACGCCCACCATCAAGGCTTCCATGAAGACCCAACATTTTAATTGACCTTTGCATGGTAGTTTCTGGAAATTTGTTTGGAAAAGATGCAAGCTTGCAGCAGTGATTCTCAACAGCTTGGACTTACATGAAATTGTTTGGATTAGTAACTCAACTTGAGACAGAACAAAGAAAAAGTGACATTTATATCACTAAAGTACAACTTGGGTCCGTCGTAGAATGTAAGCTCCCGTGAGGGATAATGCACTGAAGGTGATCAAATACAATTTGGGGGCGACGGAGAAAGCACTGAAGGGGATCAAATACAACTAAGGGGGCTTCTAGTCAAGGTTATCTCGACGTAAATCCCCATTTCTTATACAATAAGTTACAACATTAACCTTAAAAATCTAACACCGTTCATGTACATTTATGAATGCCAAACTTGAGTAGTTGAGAATCAACATGCTTTTCCAGTGCTCGTGTTCCTATCTACAAGGCATCCTGACTGCAGCACGAAACCTATCTCTATTCACTACAACAACTATCATGGCGACAAGATTGCACTATACAGGCCTGTTTCATACTTATTTATGTTATGCCATCACTTCCATGGGTTCCATGGCTTTGCAATTCTCCTCAGAAGTCTCCGATAGCTCCATATCTATCCTTTTGGCATCGATTTTAGCATCACCATCAACTTCACGTGCATCGTCACCCTGGACTTTATCTGCTTTGTCATGACTGATGTTATTGACATTGCCATCATCTTCATTGGCTTCATCATTTGAGGATGGAGGCCTACTATCTTTATCACAGTCCATGTCATCCACAAGGCCATCAGAACTGTTTGATATAACTAATTCAGGTTTCAACTCATTAACAGTGTCGTGTGTGGCACCAGGAAGGACTTCAGTACATGATGTATCAAAAACATCTGAGCTCATTTCCTTGCCAGCTCGTAGAAACATTGACATTTTGGGGTCTGGGCACATAGCTGCAGATATGGCTGCAAGCACATCTGGTTTAACCTCAATATCAATCCATTGGCCCCCCACCCAATCTTTGGAAATTCTTAGATCCTTTTTTGGCACGTTCAAGACAAAGTTTTCACCTAATGCAGAGGAAGTTTCTTCACAAATAATGAAAAAGGCAGAAAACCCAAGGACAACAGGAAAAATGAATACACGAAGTGCACAACAAGTAAAGCGTACCAGGACAGAAAACTTGCAGGTCATCATTGCTGCCATTATTGATGCCAGTTACAACCCCCTCCCACCAGCCATCACTCCACCAAGCATCAACTGCAGAACCAACCTTGGGATCAAGGTCAGTTTGTTCATGCACAGGAGGAGCTGGTCTAATTGTTGAACGACCAAAGCATCTCATACCAATTTTATCAGGTATAGCCAATTTGAAAGCTGGGATCCATTCCTGGACATCAGATATATTGAAGAAGGATTAGAAAGTGTTTTCTTCATGAATAGTTCCAACACAATTCCAATATCTCCCACTCTCGTAAACTTTAATCTAAGTAAGGAAGTAAAGTGAGTGATTTATACTGCCTAAGCATACCTCAAGATTGCTACACTGATCTTCATCCTGCAAATCATCATATTGCACTCTTATGTGTTTTCTTGAAACTTGCAAGACGGTACACCTGAACCAGCAGCCTCGTATACCACTATCTTGGCACAGCAATTCAATTTTTTCATCAACCTTGAACAATGGGCTATTCCAATGGTAAAACTCTACATGCTTGCCAGAAAACCACAACTTACATTCCTGTATGAAGGATCATATGTTATCATCTGGCTACCAGAGATTTCAACTCCAAAGTGCTCTGTCATAAATGTTTCAAACCCTCTACCACCTCTAGTCCTTTTTGATCCCAGCTTTACATTTTCACTCAGGCTTAATTCTTCCTCTTCTTCACCAATTGGGCCATGGCTTATGGAACCAACTCCACTAGAAGGTTTGGAATACAAAAAGGAAAAAATAGGTTGCTCAAAATAGCCACGCAGTTTACTCACATCAAAGGGCTTTATTTTATTGCATCTGAACTGCCTGGAGCACAAATGTAATTTAGTTGATAAAGCATCAGGAAAAGCAGCCAAGCATTCTGCATAATGTTCACGGGTCAAGACTGTAGCAGGACCATCAACACACTCAGCACTAATGACCTGTGAATAAGGAGTGATGAAAACTTCTTTTGGATGAGAATTTCGCAGGTGAACTACGCCCTTGACTTCCTGAGTATGGTGAAACCACCTCACTTTGACTTTTTTCTGTCCCCGCTTGTCTTCATACATATCTTCCAAATAAGCAACATAATGATTCTCCTCTTTAGCCATCACAAACACAAAGGATTGGATCTGTATAGCAAAATTATAAGGCAAAACAAAATTAAGAAGGTTAGGTTGGTGAACCATTCACATAACATTGTTCCCAGGGACGCAATGTGACATCTCAACTAAGTATGAACCATCAGTGAGAAAAATGTCAAAGTTGCAAGTCTTTCATTTACACTGGTTGTCTAAATGTTATCACTAGGATAACACTACTGTACTAGTATTGGTTGTTTCCTTCTCTATGCCAATTGAGTTACTAAATAAATCCCAAACGCTATGTAGCACTCATTAAAGTTAATAGCTCATTCTTGGCTTTCATCCATGATGTAACAAAGGATTCTTACTGCTATTTTAGTTCCATTTCTGCGGAATGCTGGGTAATGCTTGAGCTGTTTCCCACAAGTCCATGAACTGCCTGACCACACAATGTCTGAATTATGCGCATTCAAGTTTCTTGGAGGGCGGCCCTGTTATGCACATGTGAGGCAAACATCATAAGCTCTGGCTTGAAGATTAATACTTGCAAGAGAAAAGAAAAGTATGCTTTGCTCCTCGTACCTGTATTTGTTGAGCACCATCCCCATTGATTGGGTATTCTGGAAATTCTGAAGCTTGTCCCAAATCATGTTTTGGTGATCCTGTCATGGAAACCATTCTAATTAATGGTTGTCATAAAATTCTTAAAACCCATTGCTTCTGGAATATAATAGTATTGACCAGCTTTACAACTTGGTGAGCATAAATGCCACCGCAAAGAATACTTCACACTCTTGAAATGTTGTGAACCACAAACACCCAGTATCAAGATAAATGCTTATTTGCTAGCTATTCAAGGTGAACAGATTTAGCACTGTAAAATATATAACTATGCACAAACACACCAGCCAAAATCTATAAATCAAACATAAGATGCTCCAGGTTCATTAGCATATGTAACTCCAGCTTACACTCAATACCACCAAACATTTATTTATGCAAAATATTTTGAAAACAAGGTTAAACAATTCAATGCACATAGAAACCAAACTTAACAGCCTTGTGACATAGAACTGGCAGGAAAACAAAAGGATGGCATTATGCTCAAGTGATTTAAAAAAAATGAAAAAATTACAAACTCCCACTGCAGTTATTAACATACAAAGCAGTCTTCCTTACTTGGAGAAATGTCAACACATATTTTCTAGAGACAACTTTTTATCATATGAAACCCACTAGAAAAGGAAGATCAAGTAGGCACATAGAAATCCAAATTTCCAGAAGGATGAATACATACTCGACTGATCACCCTGTAGGTGCTGCTTTGACAGCATAGAAGTAAGCCAATCCACAACCTCCCTTCTCGACCTCCATTTGAAACCAGCATGGATAGAGTTTTCGACACCATGCACTCGTACAAACTCCTCAGAAACAACATAAAACATGTGCCTAACACTTCTCTCAGTGCCCACAACTGCAAGGACAGATTCTCCAGCAGAATCTTTCAGGAAATAGTGAACCACACGGTGGCCACGCTCCTGCGAAACAAACTGCTCTTTCCACTCGACAAAACAGTTTCCATTTCCAGTCATTTTGCCAGAAAGGAGCAATAAAGGGCCCTCAAAGCAGCAGAAAACCTACTAGCAGGCCCAATGCATATCAAAAGATCCTTGGAAGAAGCAGAAAAGGGTCGAAGCCCACATAATCATGCCTAAAGAATCTCTACACTCATCAAATACTCTAACTAAACTACCATAAAGTGGTAAAGCGCGGCATCATCCATGATCTCCTTCCCTAGAAGTTATATGAAGCCCATTAAGGGAAATCCACAATCTTCACCAGAATTCAGCGTAACGCATGAGCCAAATAGCTGAAATCATGTCAGAAACCCTCACCAAATTCAAACATTCCCACATCAGTAAATTATCAAAACCAACCACCTTGATTTGCCTTAAATACAGACCCCAGGGCAATTAATTGAAAAGGGTGTCAACAATTACAGGTCTAGCCAAAGCAAAATTTGCTGACAGCCAAGTAATTTGCTAAACCCTAGAACCCACCAAGAACTTTGAGCTGAAACTCAAATAATTCTACCAAATAAGAAGTGGGTACTCGAGAAAACTGACCAAAAAGCAGAGAAATCTAAGCTTCGAAGATCTGCAAGCAGATCGGTGGCCAAGTCAAGAAAACTGAACTCCAAGCTCGACAGCATCATCAAGAACCAAGACACCACTTTGACCGAGTTAACTAGCAGAATCATCAAGAATATAAAATGGGCATCTCAGTTTTACACCAACTATCAAATTTTCGAGCACAAAAAGCAAAGGAATCTTGAAGGTTTCTCCAATGGAACAAGATCAAAGCTATCAAAGGGTTTGAAGGGGCTTCAAGAAACAGGTGAAAGCAGGCGACCGTGGAACCCATTTGGTGTGGAGAGAACGGCAGAGTTAACGGAGACTGATGGTAATGAGGTTAGAAAGAAAGAAAGAGTCCACAAAGAGGCCATTTTTATGCGTTTTGAGAGATGCAAAGGTAATGGCAAGCGGATGATGATTCTTTGTTAGGAAAGAATTTGGCAGGACAAGGTGAGAGACTGGGGAGGAAGTGGGGTGGGGGGGGGGGTTGGGGTTTCAGAGAAAGAAAGAAAGAAAGATGAAGGGTGGGTAGAATCGGTAATTTGATTCATTTATTTTAAATAAACGGAGATATGCGAGTGCATCAATTACTTTCGAATTTAATAGGTTTTAATTGGGTGTGTGGGGAGATTAAAGCACGACGTCAAGGAGGTGGTGTTTGACTTGGGGCTGCGAGGACGATGAGACATCCCTCCTTTTGTTAAATATATAGTTCATTTATTTATTTATTTTCTCTTTATTTTTAAAGATTAATTGAAAAAAGAGATTTTCTTTTTTTTTATCTGCCGAGGCCATTTACTCAACTTTATCTATTTGGATAGACTTTTGGTTCCGGGGCCCCTCAAGGATTAAAAAAGCTTCTCTTCTATTGATTTTGCTTTTCCTCTTGGGATAATTGGTCGCTTTTCTTCTATGTCACAGTATGCAATCCACCACGACCATTGTTTAGTGCAACAATTTAAAACCTTCCTACTCTTCTCCGCTGATTTATGTGTTTTTGAATTCTTTATTTTCTTGTTTCACCCCAAAAGAAATTTTTTTTTATAATTCTTTTTGGACACGGGATTTAATTAGTATTCAATAATCCAATTGAGCTTAGTAAGAGAATAAGATACTTTATATAATTAAAATTAAAATTTTGTGACGTAAGAGTCACTATTATTTACACCTCAATATAGAAAAAAAAAAAAGTTTGAATTATATGAACGTAGGTTTATATTTATAAAATATCTTGGTAAGAGCTTGAATTTATGATTATTGACATGATAACAAATAATTTTTTTTTTTATTATTTCCAAACCGTTACGTTTTAGTGTATTAAAAATGGTCGTAATAAACGACTCTTAAATTACACTAAAAGTCAATTTTCTTTTTTTCTTTTTTTTTTTCATTTATGATTGTAAGAGTCGCCGTTATTTACATGTAAAAATATAAACAAAGGAAATATTAAAATACTAACATATTGCATATAAACTACCAAACAGCAAAACCATCAATTAGGTTGAATTCTATAAATGTAGGTTTATATTTACAAAATACGTTGGTAAAAGTTTGAAATTATGGTTGTTGATTTAATATCAAACAATTCTTTTTAGCACTAAACCATTGGATTGAGTGCTATACAATATTTTGAAGAACATGTCGTGAAAAACGACATATCAAGATAGAGCATGTGATCGTTTCATTTGTTGCCTGTTGTCCCGAAAACCTCCTAGCCTGCTAACGATGTACCACCTACTTTGTCAAATCTCCAGTCTTTTATTTCATGGGGCCCTTCAACATAGATGCCATCAACCATCCACCTTTCTTGACTTGCAACTGCAATTGCTCACTATTCCTTCACGAACAAAGGAAAGAGATAGCAGAATTGCAGTTTTAAAATGTTTTCCTGTCACATTACATTGACTAAGCACACACAGACGAGAAAATCCAGCTTTTGAAACTAGGAATGCAAGAAATGGAAATTGTAAATTCTTCTCAATCTGCTCTAGGGTCTGGACTTCAGCTCTGCTACATGGGCACAAATAACACTGTACCCACATCTATTCCACCTGGGTCTGTACGGAAGCAAGGATTAATGAGCAGTATGCTACTCACTGTGGATGGCAGCAAGTCAACGATGCTAAATAATAAGCATTCTCCTGAACCGTTTAAGTGAGGTGACGACAGTTTTGGCATCATTTTCAGCACACCCACATAAAAAGATCAAATGGACTAACTTGTCCCACTGTAAATCTGAGTTGAAACTCGTCCCAAACTTGTCCCAGCAAGTTACCATAGAAGTATGCATTGTTCCAAACTCCAAGTGCTACTCAATTGGCCTAGGTTGACATATTTTCTTGTTGGAACCGCCCACGTTTTTCGCTTGGGTCGCTGGCTAGCATGGAGGGTTGCAATTTTCCATGATCCACCTTGGAATTAACGAAAGGAACTCTGCTAAAGAATAACCGAGCCTTCCAACACTCCCAAAAGGAACCTAACGTGTTAACGGGTCTTCCAGCAAAATGGGGTCTCATTTAAACGCAGGTGAGCCTCATAGCTATTCATAACTTAGGTAAAGTTACTTGGAGCCCGTCAATTCAAGCGTTTGGGGCCTAAGTTGACTTTACTTGCACACCTTTCTTTTTTTTTTTTAGGTTTTTCGATAAGGAATGTAATTAATAAAGGTACGACACATGTATATCCAACAATTATATAATAATTATAATGATATAACGTAGAATTACGTGTAAAATTCATGATTTCATTTAAAGAATGCCAAAAACATGTGCCAATTGACTCCTTCCTAAACACAACTACAATATCATTGTGTTTCCTATAATTTATTACTCGTTAAATCTCTCATTGAGGTGGCACAAAGTCTACTTCATTAGGATTCTACAATCCATTAAATTCTTCTTTTACTTATCTAATTAGCAAAACAGAACACGTATGTATGTGTATATGTATATATATATATATACATTATTAGGCCTTTTTTTTGAGTATTATTGTTCATCAAACAGACGACAAATAGCACAATTCAACCCCAAAATGGCCTCCTTGACATCCTCCTCTGGCACCATGCTGCTTCTTCTCTTTTTCGCGCTTCCTACTTCTAATGCTCTCATGCAATGGCTCAGCCCGAACGGGTGGCTGTCCACACCCAAATCAACATGCCCCCATCTGACGTGCTGCTTCGACCGGTGGTCCAACGTCAGCGAGACCAAAGGGCTCCAGCTCTTCCCGGGCGAGGCTTGCGACGGCACGTTTGTTTACACCCCAGAATTCAAAGACCAACTAACCAAAGCCTGCGACTGCTACGACCAATACCCAGAACAGATATTGAAGGCGTTCGGGTCGGTCTCGCCGGTGCTTAAACTGCTGATGCGCACGCACTGCGAACGCTCTTCCCTGAGCTTTGACGAACAAGCCAGATTACGACGAGAGTTTTGTGATGATCACAAGCCTCGGCCGCCCCCCATGATGTCCCCGCATCAAATAGATGCATCGATCCTCCGCACTGAATGCCCGACCATTCTGATGATTGGTGTTCTGCCGTGTCTGGCGTGCATTTACTTACTATCATTTTATGAAAGGAAGGAGAAGAAGTACAAAAATAGACAATTTCAAGACCAAAAATTTCAATCTCAACAGCACCAAGAAGATCAAGAATAGAGACTTGACTTGAAGTATTGATTTTATTTTTTCATTTATTTATCTATTTATTGTCATTATTGTTTATCAATCAGACCAATAACAGTTGATGTTATGTCTCCATTTGCATAATTGTTAGAAGTGCTAATGGTTTGTGTCCAATGTCCAATTTGGCATGAGTATGAGTAAAAGTGCGATTCTCTTTGAAAATATTCACATGGTTATCCAATGTCTGGCTTTCTTTCTGAACTACGGGGAAAGGGTAAAAGTCTTACCTTCATTTTTTTCCCGCAAACAGATCCTCAAAGTCCTGTCTTCCAAGTCATAGGTAAGAATATAGTCTCTCAACTCAACTTTTTCTTCTTGAATTATTATTATTATTATTATTTGGGTCCTGCATCATCAGGTTGAGTTGAATTATTGTGGCGCCTGTTAATTTATTGGGTTTGGAGAGCTTCCTAAATATTGCTAGTGGACTTCCAATCAAAATGAGTTAAATCTTTCTCGTGGGTTTGTTCTCCTTAGCTATAGACCCCTCAGATCTCTGATTCCTTATTAATGGAGGATTTTAGGCCCAATCCAATAGAGGCCTGTCTTGACCATTCATGTGATTAATGGTGGGCTTTCTAATGTTATGAGATATTTTTCTTGAGTGTTAATTTTGATTTTTGAAAAAAAAAATTAATTTTAATAAATGTGAGCAACAATAATTGAGAAGTCGTTTACAAACTATACTGTTACTTGGATACTATTAACTATTTATTAAAAAAAACTATATAATAACAGAATTTATACATAATTACCATTACAAACTCGCAGTATATTTATACATATGCCTTCTGATTATTTGTCAGAGAGTGTTTTTGGGTTCCGACTCTTGTGACAATCGTGGGGCCTTACAGTCAGAGATTCAACGTCCTAATGGACTTGGGGCTGGACTCTCAACATTCCCCATATCCACAGGCACAAACAACACCCAACCCACATCTATCAGACCTGGGCATTTAGCAAGAATAGGATTCATGCTCTGCATGCCACTCACTGTTGATGATAGCAAGCCAGCAGTACCAAATATTGTGTCCTGCTCATGAACAGTGTAGGTGGCAACAATTTGATGCGCATCGTTTGGTGCACACCTACATAAAAGATTAATTGGAATAACCTCTCCATCAATCGAATGTACCGGATCTCCCCCAACTTGCCATTGATGTCACTGCAGGAACAAGGTACAGTTACTAGATAGTCTAGTCTGTTGGCATGGGAAATGGGTGTAATCTGGCTTATTTTGACGGAGTAAAAGGCAGCAACATGTTCTTTACTAAGGCCTCTGTTAATGTGGTACAATGAGGCAGTGCAATTCTTGATTTGCTGAGAGCAGTTAAAAGGGTACATGCCTTCTGCCTGGGTGGAGATTTCAGAGTAAAGGGCTTTATCTAGTAGAGTTGCCACTGCCAATAAAGG
Organism: Rhizophora mangle; assembly: GCA_037832345.1. Classification (NCBI taxonomy): domain Eukaryota; kingdom Viridiplantae; phylum Streptophyta; class Magnoliopsida; order Malpighiales; family Rhizophoraceae; genus Rhizophora; species Rhizophora mangle. The sequence continues at coordinate 428,471 of JBAPLJ010000439.1, read as the reverse complement.
CAAGAGGCAGGGCATCCGGCCATTATGGGAAGCCACATAGCTGTAGAGCACAAAAATTGTTCTTAGCAAGTTGAAATGAAGAAAAAGAAATGCAATTGTGGACTTGAGAATTGATGACTTCAATTTGTTCTACAATATATTTATGAGTTATTTTTGATAACTTTATATTGAAGCATAAAAATTACAGCTAATTTTGTCTAGAAGAAAAAAAATCTTATTGCATGAAACGCCCACATTTTCCCCTAGAATTCTAGAATGGTGGGTTGCCATTCTTTATTCTCTATGAGCTTGTTGTAGTTAACAAAGCTTTTTCCTTCTTGTTGCGGTAGAGCATGTGCGGGACGGAATTGGGCTGCAAATGGTGCTTAGTTGGGAGGTATGCAATTGAGTTGGATGTAGTGTCAATTTGGGAGACAAGCACTTGTGGGACAAAAGCAATTCATAAAGTGTTGAGTTGAAACTTGACATTAATAATTTGATACTTAAATTAATATAAAGTTAAAAAAAAAATTACTGATAATAAAGAGCGTAAGCACATTTTTTTTGTTGCTTGATGGTCATCAATGTTTGCAATAGCTAATGGTAAGGCCTGAGGTGAACTTTTGACATGGGAAGATCTTGCAAGAATGAAATGTAGGTGGAGCGGGGCTATGAATAGAAGACCCTGAGGATGCATCCTCCTCCTGCTTTGGAGGGTGGTTCATGATTTGGGGTATGAAGGATGCCATATTCCCAAAGGCTGACAGGTCAAAATTTTGCCCATGCTTCTTCCACATCTTCAACATAATATAATAATACTCTCTAAAATTCCAGAAGTAGGTAGCCAATTGGAGACAATTTCCATGTGATGGCACTCATTGGCACATTGATTGCAGTAGCTGGAGCTCTATTATCTATGATCGTACCCTTAAAACCATATCCATTGTTCACTCCCGTATGCAGTAATGCACAATTTGGACTTCTACCTTTATCCAATGCTGCACATGGTTTAACTTTGGATTTGATGATTTCTAAATGAATTGTTGCTGACTTAGAGTCACCTACCTTAAAGCTATCTACTGTTTCTTTGCTTCGGTGGTTGCTTGTTGAATCTTCAAGGTGGGTGACTCTGCATCCGCAACAATTTCTTTTAGAAATCATCAAATCCAAGTTAGACTCTCTGCATTTTGGATAAAGCTAAAGATCCAAATTGTTCATTACTCCGCATATGGTTTTAAGGGCACGAGCATAGATAACAGAGCTCCAGCAGCTGTAATTAATGTCAATAAGTGCCCCACCATGAATTCAATGTACCAAAACCAGAACATACAACTGTTAATCTTCCAACTGCGTTTGATTTGCTATCTCGGTTTGGTCATTTTCAAGGAAATTGACTCTTTATCTTATGCCCGGGGGACTAATGTGGATGATGAAACACTTCTTTGACACCCGAAGATAGCAATTGAATCTCTTTCCTTGTTAATTATGCGTCGGATTGTCTTGTGTGCTTGTGAATTGATGGCTTCAAAACACGAAATTTAATATTTCTTGAAGACCAAAGATTGGTTCTTTAAGCTATCCAATTGCACAACTGCAAAAACCCAGCAAAGAAAACTGATGTTTGCATGATTTCACACCAAATCATGGCGCCAGGGGGCCCCGAATCAGCACAGTTTGTGAGCACACATAACCGAACGGTGCACAAGAAAAAAAAAAGGGGGGGGGGGGGGGAAAAAGAAAGGAGAATGCAAGAGAAACGGAAACAATAACACAAAGTCAGCAACAATCATCAATTGGACAAGCGGGGAATCTTGGGTTTTCAGAACGCTTTAGTTCATAATTGGCTAAGCTCAACAAGTTACAATGAACCCAAAGTCGGGGGGGGGGGGGGGGGGGGGGGGGGGACCTGCTGGTTTGCAATTTACATCTTCTTCTTCTTCTTAAGTTGAATTTTGGGGGAAAAAGAAAATAAATGATTTGGGTCCTTAATTTTCTATAACATAGAAATGAAATTTTCTGGGTCGTATCACCGTTCAAAAGTCAACAGAAAATGCTTTAAATTTTAACCGATGGACATTAGTAAAGTTTGATTCAATAGTATTAAAATCGTTTGGAGACAAACATGAAATTCAAATTTCAGTTAGGTTCAATTTGTCAAGACAAAGTGTTTCAATTGCATAGAGAAATGTAAGTCAAATTTCTTAGAAGGCAATCTAGACAAAATACAAATGGATATTATTTATGATAAGGTTTATGCTAGACAACGTAGCAATGTTAATTTTCATGTTAAACCCTACTCGCTAATTATATAAACTATCAAATATAATCAATTAAACCATCGTATTAAATGTCATTCTAAAAAAAAAGAAAAAAAGAAAAAGGATCGTATTAAATACATTCACATGGGTGATAGCTATATGACAAAATTTATTAGGTACCACGAATTAATAGCATTTATTTGTCAAATTTGCTTGTATTGAAGGTTTTCCTTTTAAAAAAAAAAATAAAAATTCTAGGCCCAAAATTCACAAGTAGAGGTGAAGTGACGGAAACAAAAAGTGTTATAGCCATGATTGATTTTTTTTTTTGTCAAAATTATTATTAATTACATATTTAAAATTACCCAATACATAGTTAAAAGTTACAAATAAATATAAATATATAATTGATGATTATAGTATATATTATTTGTGTAACTTCAATTTTTAGTTAAAATATTTAATGGTAGAATTATTATATTTTAAATTTTAAATTTAAATCTTAATTATCCAAACAAAAGAAATATAGACAAAAAAAAAAAAAAAAAGGTCGTCCAAAATTTTCAGACCAGAATCTCGTTCTCCATTTGTCACATCACTGCAAGTAGGGGGAGGAGGGGAATAGCTGAATTGGTGACACGCTCAAATTTCATCATGAATGGCAGCCATTTGAAACATTTGAAAACCGGGGCCAATGACTTCAATACGAGTTAAGAGTCTGGAAAGCGACTCACAACCACCCTCACAACCCAGGTCTTGAGTTGGGCTCCTAGCAGACCTATGCACCGTTTCCTGGGATAAAAATGCATTTAATATACCCCAATAATAGAGAGACTTTTTTAAATGAAAAAAAATATATGTATCTTTCGTAGATTTAAATGATAAAAATGAACCATATATTGGGTTGTCACCCCTATATATATAGTACAAGGTACAATCATGTTCCCTAAGCTTGCTTTGAGCTTTTCCTTCTTGCCCTTTTCTCCCTTTCGAGCTCATGCAAGATGGCTTTAAATTGGTTCCTCAATTCTGCTTTCACTCAAGTTCTTGGTCGCATGGACAGCGTTGGTATGCAGCGGCACAGCAATGTTATATCATGCCCAACTGACCAAGAATGTGTCCAGAGCCAGAGCTTGAGGGATGTTGCAAAAGAAGGTGGGGCCATGATTGTGATGAGAAAGGAAGAGTACCCAAATGGATTCCAAGTTCCTCTTCACTATCCAAGATACAAGAAGGCAGACTATGAGAAGATGGAGGATTGGAAGCTCGACATGCTTCTTAATGAATATGGACTTGGCTTTAAGGGCACCCTTGCTGAGAAAAGGGCCTTTGCTATGGGGACATTTCTGTGGCTGGATCAACTTTAAAGTAAAGGGCCTCTTTCTGATGTCTGCTGAAAGTTGCAAGTTCAGTGGCCTGCTTCTTGCCCTTGATCACTTTCTTCCACCAAAAATGCCCATTCTAAAATCTTTTGTTTTTAATTATGTGGAGTGATTTGACAAAAAAGAAAAAAAGAAAAAAAAAAAACTAATTATGTAGAGTGAGAATGAAGTGAGATCCATCATTTCGTGTTGTAATATGTGAGCCTTGTTATATGAAGTAACTAGTTGATCGGTCCATGTGTAAGTTATGTGACTTTCTCTTTAGACATAAAATGAAAAAAAAAAAAAAAGAAAAAAGGTAATTGTCTAAAATTATTGACTTATAAATCTGGTGTTAAAAGAGGAGATAGATTTCAAATCCTACCTCTTTTTCTTCTATGACTCTCTCTTTTTAAGTTACTGTAAACAAATGCACTAGAATAATTATTAGTATGTTGAGGATTGGATTACAAAGATTGTTGTTACACTGTTAATGATCCATTTGCGTTAATCAATTAGTTGATAAAAGCCATATATTTACCAATATTCCAAACTAATGCCGGTAAAATCAACAAACAAGAGTTTTTCTTCTCCCTATGTGCCACATATATGACCAAAAATCAACTTGAATATTTGACAAACTGTTGTACGTACATTATGCCCGACAAAATAACTAGTTATTGTGCAAAATCGGTTAGCAACACTCAAGCGAACGTAGCTGCACTCAATCATTTGATTCAAGCTAGTTATCTACCTCTAAGATGATCCTCTGGATACAATTCTAGATCAATTGAAAGCACGAGTAATAGTAGAATATGACACGGCATAAGCACTTAAAATGGGCAATTTATATGCACCGTTATCTAAAAATATCTCAGCTTCCTTTTACGTGGCACTATAACAGTCACCGAAAGAAACAAACTTGTCAAAGAACGAATAATTTTAAGCTGTCATGGTGGTGGTGCGAGTTCAAGGGTGTCCCAGTGCTAATTTGTTCTTTTATAATTCATTAATATACATCCCTAACTCAAGCTGCATCATCAATCAAAATTTCCTCAGAAAACATATTAATTTTGCTCATAAATACTTAATTTGCTCCTAACTCATAATAAGCTTATTTTCTTGTTACCAAGTTTTAAAATCATTTCAAACAGCCTATTCTCAGAAACTTACAGAGATGGAAATGCATGGGTAAAAATATAGGAGCATAGAAATTTTCTCTTCTGTTTTTACCAACTGGTGATTAGAATTCTAACTACATGCTTAACTGACACAAAAAGGAATTGGAAAATAAAAAAGAACCTTATATCCAACAGATAAACTGTGCATCGATATAACAAAAGTGACAGAATATCGGTAAGAAAAAATAACCCAAAAACATTCACAAGGCCTACTGATCAGACTCATCACATTGTGGAGCAACACTGAGGATATGTTGATGATTGAGGGGCTGGTTCATCTGGTGGTGTTGATGAACTGGGACAAGTTGCTAGAAGTGGTGAAGGCAGTGCAGGAGGTTGAAACTGTGGTGGTGGTGGCGGTGGCGGCCAATGAGTTGGTGGTGGTGGTGGTGGTAGTGGTGGCCCTGGCTGTTGGGGCAGCAATGGGTACTGATTGCTTCCATGTAGGAGTGGATATTGAGGGTATGGTTCATAGGGAATATAATGATTTCCTCCATAATACGGGTAATGGTGTCTTGCTTCTCTATCCTCCTCTCCATCAAATCTAAGGGATGAAATTTCTCCATGTTGCTTAAACCTATCTAATACACTCAGCATAAGTGTTGGATCTACTTTACCACTGACCTTCACTGTCCCTTCTTCTGCTTCTATAACCACAGAATATATTCCTAACAAAATAAGAATCACATGGTCAAGTAAATGCCGGTATTCCTAATCAAAAACCTTTCAGAAAAGAAAGAATGTAGTGTAAACCTAAAGGACTCGAGGCATCATCTTCTTTTTTCTATTTGGTTGAAAGGAAATTACCATGAAATTTTTGTGATCAATATAGAAATGTACCTCGCAGATTCTGCAGCACTTGCATTACTTTACTCTTGCATCCATCACAATGGAAATTCACTTTCAAAACACATGTCTGGAAATTTTAATAAATAAAATTATAGAAATCACTACAGGATGAATGATTTACAAAGAAAAAAAAAATCATTAGAGAAAAGAATAATAACAAAAACTTAGGGATAAATGGCCATCTAGCTTAAAATTAAAAATACTACTCTAACCATCTTTGCAGAGGATTCCATTTGCGCTATTTACGACAAAGTCTCTGAGGAGAGAAGAAAGGTTTAAACAGCAATCTGCAAATGGTTTCCGCTATTGGTTGTAATTGAATCTTGTGAAATTAACCAAGTATTTTCTTGAAGGACAGAATGATACTAAGTAACAAAATTGAAAGGAATTGCGAGATCTAGAATAATAAATTGAAATTAATACTATTACCATATTTTAAATTACACTCCTCCAATCTCTCCTTTTATCGTGTATTAGAATTATTTTCTTTCCTTAAAAAGTTTATGTTATGATAAGAGGAGAAGAAAGAATTCGAGACCCATATGGATATAGCTCTCTGCAGTTTCCTTTTGTTCTCCTAATTTCCCATATAAAAGCAGGCCGTGCCAAACCCTTTTTGTTTTTTTGTTTTTTTTCTTTTTTTATGTTTTTTGCCTGTTAATCTTGGAATGAGAAAACAAATATATGTCATTTTAAGGTATGAACTGAATCTTAGTAAAGCGAGGTCATATAAAAGGTGTTTGATGGCTTAGAGCAAAGAAAAGAGTGGCAATTTCATGAATTATAAACTCAACTCAATCCCAACATCAACTCAATTCAATTCAACAATAGTGGCATAAATGGTATATTTCAAATATCAAATGTTCCTGTCCTGTTTCGTTTTGATGAACTATTACACTCACATTGTTTATGCAGTTTTACCAAGTTTGCATCTTGAATAGTTTGAGTTAGTTTCTTCAAAGGGTTTCATATCCCCTGTGAATACCAGCCATTTCAAATGTAAAACGCACTCTGAATCTTAGATGGTATGTACTCTTCCGCCAAGAAGGAAAGTGAGTGTACGGACAACGCTTCGATTTCAAATTTTACCCCTCTTTGCAGCATTAACTCCACCTCCGACCTTTCATTGAATAAATAAGCACTTACTAATCAAATATGCCCAACAAAATATTTGCTTCTGGAAATAAAGAAATAAAAAGTTTAAGGGATTTAAAGGGAGGAAGTAACAGTATTCTACCTCCATTGTGGCACTTCACTTTGCAAGTAGCATCGAAGTAACATGGTTTCAGTTCTTCTTTTATCTGAGAAGAAATCCAAGAAACTTAATCTAGCAAAATGGCAAAAAGATAGAAAATTTTCTTGCACCTGGGCGCAGAATAACAACATAATTGAATAAAAAAATAGAATATCTCTCACCCTCTGTCGTCAAAGGAAGCAGACACTGTTGGGGAATACTATACTTCTCAAAGTCAGATGGAAAAGCTCCAAGCCATTGTATCTCCGGTACACGCAAAAATTTTGCATCAAAGGCCATTTGCTAACCACGTGGAATTTTGTGTGGTGGAGGGGAAAAAACAAATGGAGAAAGAAAAATAGATAATCAAGTTGTAGTGACTGGTGAAGGATAAAATGCAAATGTATTTTCAACGTGTGTACCACAATTAGGCTGTCTTCAGCAGACAAATAAATTCAAAATCACATATGTTTCACTTAAGAAGCCTAACCATAGAACCAAATCGGTAGGTGGTCAGGATGTCAAATCCATATGGATCACAATCAACCAAGCAATAGACAGGCAGAAGCAGGCTTTCAATCAGGAGTCTCAAAAACCTGACAGTTTAAGATGTGCATAATTTCAAAAACAAATATCAGCAAGACCCAAAGACATAAGTTAAAATTCTGTGCTCCTGGCGTAATTCAATCCCCTGTTGATTTCAAACATGAAAGAATCTCTACCTTCTTGTAGGAACATCAGGATAACCCCTTCCCTGAAAAATAGAAAATCAGAAGACCACTTTTGCCTATAGCTTTAACAAGATTGAACATACTGAAGTTTCTGCTAGCAGAGCTCACCGTGATGACTATACAGTGATTGGCATTGCAGAATTGGTCATTGGCTAAACGCTGGAACACTGCATACACAGAATTTAATAACAGAATGGAGCAAACTACAAGAACTTGCAAGAATTGTGAATGAAAATCTTCACCTGATTCCTTCTCCACAACCAGTATGTATTTGGCAACACAGAATTTAATAACAGAATGGAGCAAACTACAAGAACTTGCAAGAATTGTGAATGAAAATCTTCACCTGATTCCTTCTCCACAACCAGTATGTATTTGGCAACACTAACAATATCTGTGTGCAAGAACAAAATAATTCGATAAAGTATTCCATTTATCAAGCACAGAATCAACTAGGTTGATAGTCACATTTACTAGTTTGGGAAAATAATTTTCAGTGTTTCTTGCACATGACAAATTATTAGTTAGCAGTCATTTCACCTTTAACTTCCTCAATGCATACAGGTATGGGATGGGCCTGCAACAGAATTGCATACAAAGTCATTTTTTAGAAAGCAGCAAAGAATAATCTGTCCATGAATTCTCTCTCTCACGGTGCTAGGACAATTTAGGCAGTCAAATTTCCTTCCAGCTTCAAAGAATCGTAACCAACCCATCACCAACCTATATAACAAGCATAGATGGATCCATAAGAACTAGAACAATCTATGTCAACCTGAAAATTAACTCCACAAAAATTTTCTTTGCCAGCGATCCAGTTTTATAAATAGCCACACTTTTTTCTTTCCTTTTTTTTTTTTTCTCTTTTTGATGTTCATTTGTAGCCACTTTCTCTATTTCACAAAGTTATAATCCAAAGTAACTTGAGGAATTATCCCTTGTTCTCCTCATTAAATAATGTGAGCTATAGAAGCTGCATCAATCTCTTTTCTCATAGTTATTTATGTTCTGTTTGTGCTTTCTAATCTTGATAGTAAAAAACTAGTGGATTAGCTCCAAAAACTACATTCCCTTAGTCTTACTGGTTTGATAACCATAGAGTGATTTTTTCCAATGAATAGATGGAAGTTCCTAAAGTTTGAATTGATACCAAGAACAATTAATTACATTAACATTCAGTCACCTTTGCTGATTTTACTGGACTCCATCAACAGTAAACAAATGAAATCTTTGTACCAATCAAATGCATACAGATCACTTGCAGAAAATGCTTGAGGTATAAGTTTTGGCAACAATAAGTAAACTATTCTTCACATATTCCAAGAGTTGAATGCAACCAGAAGTACCCACCCATTTCCAACCGAGACCTGCCAAAAGGAGTTGACAGATTGTAAATTTCCTAGGAACAATAATTTACGCAAATATTGTTGAGCAGCTTAAGGTGGCAATATGACAATCAGGATATGGCTGTCATTTATGTTTGGTAAGTGTATTTGACCTATTGGCTATCAATTATTCCCAAAGACCATACTTGACCACAATATAATCAGATCCACAAAATCTGACAAATCACCTTGAACAAAGGTGAATTGTCAATTTGCGCTTCCTTAATAACATGGTCACATGGTTTTGCATGCTGTGGCTAAGTATGGGGGAACTAAATGTAGTTAATTAAAACAGAAGTAGGCTATTGCATTTAATGGCTTCATGAATTTTTCACACCTTACATGAGAAAGAACAACTTGTCCTATTTAAGATAGCAATTACTATCTATTTCACACTACCCATTAACGAGAGAACTATCAAGGTTGAAACTAATAAAACTAACCACATTTAGATTGTGACGACTGCACTGCAGAAGGATGCATATGTCATTGATTGCCCTGTCTACAACTGACTGTTCTGCATTTTGAAACAAAAAAGGAAATTTCTACAGTGTAAAAGCAAGATATCTGTAAAGCCTTATCTTCAAAGGGATAAATTGAACACAGATGTTTAGATTAAGTTAATTTACTCAAAACTCACAGAATTTCAGTGTCTAAGTAGAAATAAAGACAGGCCATGCCACTCAGTATATCACATGATGTAATTATGCAGGCACCATCCTCAATTGAAGCAAGTCATTTTGGCTTGTCATAGCATAGCATACAACAAGAAACATAGTTATCATTTTGAAAGTGGAGAACATCAGCTTCACCTGAAAATACAGATGGGTGCATGTAATATATGTCTCTCTTGGACCCATGTCTGTTCTCTTGCAGAAGTCGCTGAACAATCAGTAGCACTCTCAGCATGACATCTGAAACAAAACACTATGCAACAATCACAAAGGCAGCTTCCTATGCTTGCTTTGATTTAAAATAGTGCTTAAAACTCACCTATTCTGCGTACATGGCATTCTCTTCCAAGCGTGATAATTTCTTGCCCTTTTGGCAGATCGGAGCTACAGGTGCTGCATAAAGCAACACTTTCCACATGAAAAACCACTCAGCCATTCTAGCTGAAACAAATGACATCAGATAACCACCTGATTGAATCTTTAGCCTTTCTGTATGCATTAACTTTTAGATATGATCACTAGTGTTCACCGCATTAATGAGAAGGTCTATTTTAACAACTGATATAGATCAGCATGACTTAAAAAAACATTTTCCATTTTCTTCGAGATTCCCTCACATTATTCTCGGCGTCCAAACACAAGAAGGTTAGATTTGTTGCGCCATTAGACACAAACGTACAATGTTTCAAACAAATAACAAAATCATCATCATTCTAAATCTCATTATAAACTTCCTTAACTAAACTGCCTAATCTTCCAAATTAAAATTCCATTTCGTCTGTTTTTTCCTTCTTATTATATTTTTCACAAGCAGGCAAACATATAGTCCAATTTCTCCTTAAAAAATAATTGCACTACGCAATGACAACCATACGATTATATTCATCAAACAAACTGAAAAGGCAGCGAAACGCAAATCTAGAGCGTTCCACCGCAGGTTCACCTCCAAACGAAAGTAATTCCAAAAACGAAGAGAGAGAGAGAGAGAGAGAACCAGTTGGCGTCGGGATCGGTGCAATAGTTTCTGAATCTGTGTACGGAGATCGCCGGAGAGCGTCCCTCGCTTAGATCCTTAACCAACGATCTGGTGAGTTCTGCGATTATCAGCAGAAGAAGAGCTGCTTTCAAAGAAAGCGAAATTTGAAAAACAACTAATTTCGGAGAACTTGAAAATATTAACCTCTGATTTTTTGGAGCAAGTTTCTTGGCGATTTCCCGCTCCGTCTATGGTTTCCCTCCATGACTTTGATTTATCTGGTTTTCTTTAAATAAAAAAAATGGATCTCTCTCTCTCTCTCTCTCTCTCTCTCTCTCTCTCTCTTTTTCTTTATTATTATTATTATTTTGAAGTCTTGACCGTTATATACATAGATGGATGGAGACTGACGGGCCTGGATGTAGATTTCTTGGGGCCGGACCCGAGAGCTGACCACTACGAGCCGACGCTCGCCCTCCGTCTCGATTTTCTTATGTGTTGGGCCTGCAATGGGGTAGGAGGACTAACACCGTCTCTTTTTATTTCCCTTTGGAACAATGGTATGATTATTAGCAACTTGTGGCGTTATACGTTTGCGTCACCATAAATATTTATTTCTAGACGTATAAAATATGCGTGGAAGGGGGGAAAAGATTGTGATATTGTGTTTGCATTCGTCAAAATTGTTAGTTATTTATTTAAATAAGAGCAAATCTCTGTCTCGAATATATATATATCAATAAAGTACCATATTTAAAATAAAATTTAAATAAAAAAAAAAGCGCAAAACAGCCTCTTCCGCTAGTCAATTCAACTCATCTGATCTATCTAAGATTTCAGAAAAGAAAATTCTTATAATAAATAAGTATTGCCGATAGAGTATGCTTTTTATTTTATTTTATTTTTTATTTTTTGAGAATACCGTTGGAGTTTTCATTTTGGAGTCTGCATTCACATCGGATCTACTCATCCGGAAAACGCAAGAAACGACGGTGTGCATTTTTTTTATTATTTTAAGCCGAAAAGTTAAGGCAACAAAAGGACAAGATCTCCACCTGGTCTGGTAGTCTCTCTTTTTCTCTCGCTTTCCTCTGGCAACGTTCGCTTTTTTATTTTTTACTTTTTCGTCCCGCAAGCTGTACTGGCCGATTGGGGGCTTGTTTGTGAAGGTTCCAAGTCGTGGATCTAATGCGGTTATCAGCTCCTTTTTTTTTTGTAAGAAGTTTTTTTTTTTTTCTTTTTGGTTACTAAATCGTATGTGAAGAGTGTAAAGCTTGTATCTTTGCCTCTCAAGCTTGATCTTGTTCGTCTGCATTGTGCGTAATCGAGCTCTTCCCAGTTCTAGATGTATTGGATTTGTGTTGTTAATGAGTATCTCGATGGACTTAATCATGGTAAAAGTATGGATGGAAGCCCAAATTTATGCAATTATGGAGTGATTTAATCACTTCCCACCGACAGTAGCAATCGTATTTTCTACAGTTGATATTAAGTACCATTTGATGAGAACCCGTGTTCTGCAGTGACTTCCTTTTGTGATTTGGATTTGCATACGAAACTTCCTAGTCACATGTACGCAATAGCTGTTTGATTTCTAACATGTTCCCAAATACAGGAGCAGGACAACAATGTTCTTTTTTGACATGGATCGTTTAGATTATGGGGTATGGTGGGGAAATTGCGCAGAAATTTCCCACCTTGAGAGCACTTTATATACAATTGCAGACCTGCTCTTCCATTAGCAACTTGCTCTAATGTTCTTTGAAACATTGTCTTCAAAATTTCAAGTCATCTTTACAAGGTAGAGGTACTATTTTGGTTTGCTTTTGAGGTTTCTACGATTAACACCTAGTCTCTTGGAAACCCCTTTTGGTTGTATGAGTCCTGTGGCTCTGATTTCTGGTTGTCTCCATTTTGTTATTATATGATCTTTACACCCATATTTTTCAGTAGAGTGTTCTACATGCTTGAGCTGCATTTTGAGTAGCTTGTTTGCCTTTCTTACTCATACTCCCTTTGTGATTTTTTCTTGTACATATCTGTATGCTATGACAAAACTCTAAATCAGCTAACTTCCTGCCCTTTTATTTTAACTATTTAGAAGAATATGTTTTGCAGATACCACTACCATTATTTTTGTATAATTGTCTATGGTATAACAGGTTGTGATCATAAGTGGCAGAAGAGTCTTCATGCACCTTAAACCTAATGCATTAAATAATAAGAAATATATAAACAGTAATCAACTGAAATTGCTTCATTTGAATGCATAGAAGTTACTCCATAAGTCTGTACTCTGTGTTGGGTTTGTTCAAACACATTAGAGAATTTGTTAGTTATAGTTGTGTTTCTTCCATTTTGCATTCTGTTGTTTGTAGTCTTCACTTGCTTCCCCATTGTCTAATCATTTTCTTCCCATCTCTGCATTAATTTGTTGTGTTCTTTGCCAACGGTGAAATGGAATGCAAATTTATCTACTCAAAGCAAAGTGTAACAAACTAGTTATTAGTTGAATTGCAAGACCCTCATACCCAAGAGTTTCCCCTTTGTGAAGTAAGTTGCACTCATATATGAATGACCGTGCTTGTTGGTAGCCAAGTTTGTACTTTGCAGGTTAAATGTTGATAGAGATTTATTTTTCACTACGAATTGGTAGATTAAATCTCAATTTGTTGATGAGTTATAACTTGTAGGCCTTCTAGACCAGTCCCCCACACTACCACAATGGCTAGTGATGGTACAAAGCAACCCTTGCTCTCAGGACAAGTTGATACCATGGCCCAAACTGATAATGCTTGTGCTCCCAACAGAAGAAGATTTCGTCGCGTTAGGAGTGCTCCTCTAGCAGAGTTTATTCCTAAAGATATTGTGAATGGTGGTGCACTCAAACATTCTGAACCAATCTTCAAGCAGATGCCCCAAAGTCTTCGAAAGGTTGCTGTATTCTTGGCTGTCTATTTAGGAGTTGGAACATTATGCTTTTACCTTGTGGAGGATGATATTAAGGGGAAGAAGACATATGCTATGCTTGATGCTTTGTATTTCAGTGTTGTTACTATGACCACTGTAGGTTATGGGGACCTAGTGCCTGATAGCTCCTCTGCAAAGATACTTTGCTGTTTCTTTGTCTTCACTGGGATGGCCCTTGTTGCATTTGTATTGAGCAAAGCTGCCGATTATTTGCTAGAGAAGCAGGAAATATTGCTGGTTAAGGCTTTGCACATGCAGCAAAAAATGGGTCCAACTGAAGCACTAAAGGATATTGAAACCAACAAATTGAGATACAAGTGCCTTTTGGTCATGGGCATTCTTTTCGTGTTCATGGTGGTGGGAACCATCTTTCTAATTGTAGTTGAGGATCTGGACCCTATTGATGCATTCTATTGCGTCTGTTCAACCATTACTACCTTAGGTTATGGAGATGAGAGCTTCTCAACTGGCATTGGACGTATGTTTGCAGTTTTCTGGATAATGATTAGTACCATTGGGCTGGCTCAATTCATTTACTACACTACCGATCTATTTACTGAAACAAGACGAAGGGCCTTTGTGAAACGGGTTCTTGCTAGAAGGGTGACCCTTGAAGACCTAGAAGCAGCTGATATTGATGATAACGGAGTTGTTGGGTAAGTTGCATAATTTTAAGCTCATAATTCATACTAGTGTTATTTCCCCCATAAGTTTAAGCTTTTTCATATCCGTATGTATTGCCATTATCATGATGTGAGAAAGTAGGTGAGCTATATATGATGTTTGAGTGTCGTCTTCTCTTATTTTATTTTACAGGGTTGCTGAGTTCATCACATACAAGCTTAAAGAGATGGGAAAGATCAGCCAAGAAGATATTTCACAGGTAATGGAGGAGTTTGAGAATCTTGATGTTGATCAGTCTGGAACCTTGTCCGTGTCCGACCTGGCACTTGCTCAGGCAACCCAAACAAAGAGGTGAATGAACAACCCAGCTGGAAGTGGTTAACGACCTTTATGGTTATCTATGTAAAACTAATGTCTGTTTTAGATACTAGCTGAGAGTTTCTCTCGAGTTGGAGCTTGTAGTGCTTCCCTATAATGGTCAAAGATGCAGTATAATGGCCATCCAAATCAATCAATAATAAATTGTGTAAAAAGTTTTGCGTTAAATAAAAATACTAAATAACCCGCCTCTCTTTCCTCAATTTTCGACTCGGTTTCAGTATCTTTTTGTTATATTATTACTAATTTCATCTGAAAATAATTAATAAAAATCGTTAATAATACAACATAAAATTTTATGCTCTAGAAAAATTTGAAGTATGTTTTGTAGGACTTTACCCCTAAGGGAGCCCTTCCAGAAATTCTCAAAAGCCTGGGCCAAACCCAGGCCTATGAGGGGGTTTGGAAATAGTTTTCAACCAGCAATAGACGCGCCTCGGTTAGAACCTCACTAGCTGCGTCATTGCCCCAAGCGCAAAGATGAATCTTAATTCTGTTCCCCGTCCCTTTTTATAGCTAAACAATTCTTCTTTGTGTTTCTCTTCCCAGCGATGTGGGATCATGAACAAAGAGTCCAATTCTTCGTGTTTCTCACGGGAATTTTTCTTTTTCCTTTTTCTCATGTTAAACGGGAATGATTTTGTTTTATCTCTTGAGAAAAATGTGTAGAAGGGAATATTACTCAAAATCACAAATCCACCCATGTTTGAATAGGCGAGAAAAATCTTAAATTGAATAAGGCGAGAGATATTTCGCTACGTGCTTTCCGCCCGCGTGTGTCTGCGTGGCTCCTCGGAATGGCCAAAAACATATTTATGTAGTAGCTCCTCTCCAGAGACATGTAAGCGGTATGGGACTGTTTCGTGGAGCCGCCATGTAACAAAATTTTATCTTTTACGATTAAAACTAATTTTCAATAAAATTTATCTTTTGGTGTTTTTTTTTTTTTAATAAGATAAGATATTGTCACTACGCTATGGGAGAGTCATGAAAAACCCACTACATTGGTGATTGCTAGTTAAGTGATTAAAACATTTAACAATAAGTTCCTTTCTGCGTTCTAAGAGTTGATTATTTTTACATAATCTTACCCTAAAGGGATTATTCCCGATGCCTTCTGTTCATCGAGTAATGATTTGGGTGCTGATGTCTGGACTGGGTCAAATTTATAATTTATAAGACAAAATAAAATTAAAAAATATATATCAAATTAAGATTTAATATTAACACTTTGATATTTATATTAATAAAAATATAATTCTAGTTAACCCAAATTTTTTTTTTTCCTCTGAAACACCCTATAAATATTTCATTTATCTAAGCAACTCGACAAAATCGTTAACGTGCAGGCAGGTCTTAATTTTGTCAATCCCATAATTAACATTAGATTACAACCAAAAAATATATATATATATATATATATTTAAAATCTAGAAATTCCCAAAGCCAAGGCTGTTCCAATACCCAGCAACAGCCCACCCAGTGGGACCCGCTCCTCCCACATGGACCTGGCACCCGACTCGTCGCTTGTTGGGCGCTCTGCTGCTGCTTCCAGAGGCGAACTGTTCGGGGACGCCCTTGGCGGGCTACCACTTGAAGGGAAAACCATTGGGGTTCCCGCGGGCGTTGCCGAACTGGACGGAATGCTCCCCGATGCCTCTGGGGTCGCGGCGCCGGTAGGGCCCTCAGACAAAGGCGGAGCCCCTACTGGAGATGTCACTGCCAGAGAGGGAACCGGCGCCGGAGGATTCGCTGGAGACAAAATCGGAGGCGACCCACTCGGAGACGGCCTA
The DNA here is from genome assembly GCA_037832345.1 of Rhizophora mangle. Lineage (NCBI taxonomy): Eukaryota > Viridiplantae > Streptophyta > Magnoliopsida > Malpighiales > Rhizophoraceae > Rhizophora > Rhizophora mangle. Next base: position 412,078 of record JBAPLJ010000439.1, on the reverse strand, counting down.
GCAGCGCTTGGCGGTTGAACTGGCGAGGAGTCTGCTCTTTGAGAAGGCGGCATTGCAGGAGTGATTGTGGGCGAAGGCGACGCCACCGGAGTGATTGCAGGAGAAAGGGGAACAGACGGAGTGATGCCGGGGGAAGTGGGCGACGCCGTAGAGGGTTCCGGAGACGGAGCTGGAGCATTCGGAGGGGAGGCGGTAAATTTTGGCGGAGAAGCGGCTGGAGACGTCACCGGAGTGCTTGCCGGAGGAGTGGCAGTAGACCTCGCATGAGAACTCTTCGGAGAAGGAGAGATTGAAGTGGGCGGCGGCGTTGCTTTCGTGGGTGACGGTGCAGGCGCCGCATTCTCAGCCTCTGCTATAAAACTTGTTTTCGAAAGACACAAAACAAAGACAAGAACAACAAGTACAGAAATTCTATCCAACATCTTGTGTCTGTCTGTCTGAAAACGACAGTAAGCTTTCAAGATTTGCAAGAAAGTGGGGTTCTTTTTCTTTCAAGTATTCTTGAATTCGATCCTCGAGATGGACAGGAGATGGAGATGGAGGATTTTAGGAAAAGGTAAAGTGTGTGTGTGCGCTTGCATTTATGTATATTCATATAGAGAGAGACTGGTAAATAATTGTGACCAAATATTCAAAAAGTTGCGATCTTTGGGGTTTGTGTAGGGGAAAAGTAACCGTTGGTATTGGGTGGGGACTGCTAAACCGGCTTTAGCGCGTGCAGTAGCCGTTACACGTAAGAAGGTGAATGGCTTTACCGACTTGTTGTCTTCCGCTTCAATTTCCTTTTTTTTTTTTTACTACAATGATGGATATGGTGAAGTGAAGTGAAAGTCTTGCAAGCAATGATTTGGATTTTTTTTTCTTCTTTTCGTTTCTTTTCCCTTTTGAATACCAAGTTGCTCACTAATCTAATTTTGAAATCAAGGTATTGCCCTTTATTTCATGGTACTCAAATAGAGGCCCTGGAAAGGGAATTAGAATCTAAAAATTTGTGAGCAATGCCTCCATGATTTTCTTCGTTTATAGATAATTTGGATGTGAAATGGTATTGTCCCTTTTTTTCCCCTGGAATGTCATTTGTGCGCTAAACACTGTCTGCACTTGAGTATCATATGCCGATTACAGGTTGTAATGCAACGGCAATAGTCCACCAACCACTGGATGTGCTGCAATTGCGCTCGAATTACTGAAATTTAGAACATTGGGATGGCACGAGACCATTGGCCCTAATATCTCAATTGGCATAATTTGGCCCCTGTTCTGATCAAGATCAGTGCGACTACAGTTAGAAGCAGGCAATTAGCTGCATCAACCGAGAGCCACAAGAACCATGCCATACATTCCCAAAGGATACGGGAATATACATCAATGGAAACCAGATGTATTTGTCATGCAACACTGGGTCGCCCATTTCAACCACCATTACCATCTGCCCTCTAAGGCAACTGAAAAGAATATGGCGCCGTCGCACTGCGACTTGCAACTGTTCCTATACCTCTGAATGGGAAAAAATGAACGAAACACATAAATGACAACCTAATCGGTTTGGAATAAAACAAACCGGATTATCTGAGATTGAGGAAACAGAAGATTCGAAAATAATAACTAACCACTGCAAGTTAACGGTCAGTTAAGCTTAGGAAGAAAATTCCTACAACTTATGTTCACGTGTACCCAGCCAAGTTTGATCCTGCAACACAGATTTAGTAGTTTGCCGCATACAATTTCTGGTAACTCCTAGTTTTCCAGCAAAAATAAACACTAACAATAAATTACAACCAGCATCCCTGATAGAGTGCAGGGGACATAAATAGCTACACTATTTTCAGGCAGTCATGTTACAAGCTATTTCAGGCTTGGACCTCTCGATCAGCAGATTGGGTTTCATCTTTCTCAGCATCACCTTCTCCATCTTCCTCAGCCTCATCAGCTAATTTGGTGAGCTCTTCTTGGATCATAACCTTTATAGATGCCTTTCTAGGCATCAGATCTGAGTTAAATTGCTCAGCTGAAAGATGGGCACCAATCTTTTAGAAACTATGGACAGTATACAGACTTATATTTTTTCTCAATCTAATGATCAACAAACGTAGGAAGAGGAGAAGAAAATAAAGTATAAAGATAGAGAGCCAATTGGAAGTAAAGGTTACTATATCGAGTGTGACCAGTTAAGAAATCTTTGTGATCATGTTAAAAAGTTTAGTCAAGAATCATTCTAAAAGAGGATCCTTTCTCATTGTGAATCATTAATGAATCCTAAAATCAAGGAGATAAACGCCATGAAAACACAGATAAAGACAGTTTTGAAAATACCTTCCATATTTTTCTTTTTTTGGTCTGAAGGAAGATCATGCAACCCATATATACATAGGGAGATGGGGATAGAAGCGACAGGATTCTAACCTTGCCTCATCTATTGGCACAAAGTTTATAGACCAACTGCTCTAGACAGTAGGTCTTCAAAAAATACCATTTCTTTTATAGTGTGTTGACCCGATGATTCAAGTAGGTTGATCAAAAATGTAGTACCAATCAGGGAGGAAAACTTAAAGAGCCCAGCAAGAAAATTCCCCACAACCAACACCCCCCCCCCCCAAAACCTTATTTTCCTTGTTTCTATTTTATTCTTACAAATAAAAGAACAAAAAGAGTTGGACACACAGCAAATAAAGTGAAGAATGCTTACCAAGCAGCTTAAGAATATCAGTAAATGTAGCCTGCAAATAACAACAAATGAAAGACATAAGTTCAGGACAAACCCATCAACTACTTCAAAAATGCATCACCAGAAAACCTCAAAGTAAATAATAAATTGCAGGAAAAGTGCCCATAATCTTAACAAAAATATACAAAGAGATCCAACACCGGCAACCCACACAAAACAAATGAAGAAAAGGATGTGACAGGTATCCTAGGTAGCAATGATGTCAAATCTTACCGTATTGAAATCCACCTCCTTGAGGATCTCACAAATGGCATCTCTAAGCTCATCATCGCTTGGCTTCACCTTCTTCCCTTTAACCTTTTCCTTCCCACTTGCAGCCTTTTTACCTTTAGTGCAGGAAAAATATTAAAAAATAATAATAATAATAATAAGGTGAATAACACTACATGAATTCCCACTGTTTTTCCAGCTTTAAAAGAATCACATAGACATTTCTTAAAAGTAGGGTAGTAGACATCAATGAAATCTATAAAAAGGTTATTTAAGATTTGAATGTTAAGATCTGTTCAGCAGAAAGTAGCATTAATGACCATTTCTTGAGAGAATTAAATCCATCAAGAAACTACTGCTGATTTACCGGCTCTTTCCTTTGAGGAAGATTTTGATGGAGTTGAGGACTTATCCTTAACATTTTCATTCTTCTTTTTCCTCGATGAAGCCTTTGCACTCGCATCACTATCATCACCAGCCTGAGTACCCTTTGATGAAGATTTTTTAGGTGTTCTCTTCGGAGGTGGACTAGACTTATTGGCAACAGAAATTTTCCTGGTTTTTGATTTTCCAGTAGTTTCCTTCTTTCTTGATGGCTTTTTTGCACTTCTCTTGTGTTTTCTGGTCCCTTCTTCGGAGTCTTCTTCGGATTCATTTCTCTCCTCACTTTCAGAATGCTCAGGCACCTCAGCAATAGATTTCTCTGGAGAGCCATTGTTGTTTTCTTCTTCAACCTTTTCTTCTTCTTCTTCTTCTTCTTCTTCTTCTTCTTCTTCTTCTTCTTCTTCTTCTTCTTCTTCTTCTACCTCCTCCTCCTCTTTTTCTTCTTCTGATTCATCTTCTGAATCAGGCAAACTCTTTTGTACTACTTTTGATGCATCCTCACCCTTTCTTCGACTCTGCAAAATATGCTGCACATGTTAAACACAGTACTTCGAGAGCTAAAACTGCTACTGTAAAATTAAACCATAGTAAAAGGCAGTCAACCAATTACAAACCACAAATTTTACAGAGGAAAGGTAGCAAAGAAAGAGAGATCAGCATATAATTCACAAGCTAGATGCAAGATTAGTTACAACCAGTTTCTGCATGATTATATGACTGACTAGATGAAAAACAGCACACCAACAGCACTTTTACAGGGGAAAAAATATTTGACAGCCCACGTCTCTTCCCCCTTACCTTCTCTTGCCCAACACCACAACACAAAATCACTTGACAAGTGCCAACAAAGAAGGTAGCATTTTTTTTTTTTTTGTTCTTTTTGGCTTTTGGGGGGGCAGAGGGAGGAGAGGGAGAGAGAGAGAGAGAGAGAGAGAGAGAGAGAGAGAGAGAGAGAGAGAGAGAGAACAGTGGCTTATATATGCCAAGTGGCTGCATGACAAGCACTGAAATCCCTGACAGCCCAAACAAGACAGCACTAGAATAATCTTGAGGTAGTGAACCATATTTACAGCAGCCATACCATGCAATTGAATGCTAAAGGATAAAAAAAGTACCTTTGCAGATCGGTTTGAACTTTTAGCTACATTCTTGCGCTTAATGCTCTTGCTTCCCTGATACAAAAAATAATAATAATAATAAATACATAAAAATCAATTCTCAGTAACCTGCTCTTCCTAAGAAGGTTTCAATTCCACTAAACTTATCCTTTCAACAATATATAAAGGGTTCTCAAACCTTCTCTTTCTCTGCAAGTAAAACAGTAGTTGTTGCATGAGGGGCCACCAAAAAGTCTATCAACTTGGTAACAATATCTTCCTGCACATACATTTGAAGCTCATTCAGATAGCCAAAGCAATTAAAAGAAAAAGAAACTAGCAATTATTGGTAATTAAACTGCAAGATTTACATGAAAACCCTCAAACCAGAATAAAACTATACACTGACACTGTGTAGTCCACCATATGACAGTATTCAGCTCATAAATCATCAGTTTTGCCTGTCTACTTGTATTGTCACAAGGCATGCTTGTATATGGCGTACTAGACATTGGAATCAAACTGAAACTTTCAGGATAATTCACCTTGCAAAACTGCTATAAGGTAAAGCAGCCACAAGAAGGAGATAGGCCACCATCTAGGATTGGACAATCTCACGTCAAGGATGGCAGCAGAAACAACTTGAATAGGAAATAATAACTATGGCAAGTTAAAACTCATACCCAATGGGTACCGATGCCAAATAAACTCACCTTCCTCGTTGTAGCCTTGGCAACTGGTATATCTAGCACATCACAAAATTCCAACAACTTCTCCTTGTTACACTTATCAAATTTTTCCTTCACTTTAACCTTTTGCTTTTCCTGCAAGAATGATAATCATTACCAAACCTTCCAAAAAGCACTGCATCAAACATTATTATTTGTACAATTTTGCTGCTCAAAATTGGAAAAAAGCTAGCTACCACAACTGTCCTTTTTACCTCATTTTCATGCCACACAAAACCAGAAAATCGGGATATATTAGTCTTGATCTGAATTGCCTACAAAAAGCAACAAACTGTGAATTGGCATAAAAGCAAGACAGATTGAAGCATCACCATTCTTAGTTGCTGACACGACATATGAATTTACGAAAGAAGTAAAGTTTTTCCACACTATTGTCATTGGAACAGCACAGAGAGGATAGAAGAGTATAGATTAGAAGAAGATAAAAAAGTGAATAATCACCTTTCCTCTCCTTCCAAAGAGAATGGAGTGAAGCAGTTTGAAGGTATCATCAGTCTTCTTTCTTGATAATTTGAATGCCACTGAAAAGTAAACAAATTAGGGATCAGAAATTTTATCCACAGTTATGTAAATTTTGTACGTGATCCAGCAAAAATATGCAAGGATAGTCTAAAACAGATAGTGAAATAACACTAGAAATCAAGAAAATAGCATCAACAATACAACTTAAGCCAGAAGCGAGGTCCAAGGCACAGAAAACTACCAATTTTTAAGGAAATTTTATTGCAGTACTGACCAAAGAATGAAAAGAATTTGATAGCCAACTTATCAATTGATCAAGGATCATGTAATGCCCCATGTTGTCATCAAACAACATCAATATGATAGCTACAGAGAGAATGAAAATTTCATAGATTTTTCCTGTGGTGGTAAATTATATATTAAGACCAATTTCATTAGAATTTAACTTTAAAGAAGATATCCTAACTTTATACTCCATCAACTGCTCACACTCCAAACTGTTACAGCTCACCTACTTCTACAATCTATTTCATTGTCCATTAACATTCACCAATTCTACAGAAATATTTCCCTTTCCTCAGCCTTTTCCTTTTGCCAGTTTCATGATAGGGCAAGAATGCTTAGAAGTTTTGTCATTGTATATACCTGAAAGGTGGAATTTTTTTTCATTAGGGTGGGAGTAGGGGTAAGGGCTTTTACATAATATGACAGGCACAGTGGCACAACCAAGAACCCAAAATTCCAGAACATGATGCAAATAATTTAAGATTCTGTTTCACAGTTAGCATGAACTTAAAACCCTAAGTCAGGGTAATCACAAAATCTGTCTTAGAAGTCTGAAATTGAAGCCCTCCATTGGCACCTCAATCATATGTCCATAACAAGATGCGAGAGCATTACCATTGGGTATATCCTTCAGTGGAGTGCCCCGCCCCTGCCATTTCCAAGGTAAATAATTACAAAAGGCTCCCAACAGAACAAACAGAAGTATTCTTACTGTATAATCACTAATGGAGGAAAGAAAAGGACACCTTTTCAATCTGGAATTCCTTTCCAGAATCTCTCTCAATAGATGCCACAAGCCTTTCAACAGATTTCCGCTCGCGTTGTGGCCGGTCACTAGCAGGTGTCCTTGGCTCTTGCTCCTTCTCTTCTGCTACTTTCTTCTTCTTTCCAACTTTACCCTGAACACTCTTCTTTTCTGCACGGCGTTTCCCTTTGCCACTAGTCTTGGACTCTTTCTCCTCATTTAATTCTGCATTCTTCTCTTCTTTCTTGTGATCCTTATCATTCTTCTCTTCTAATTTTTTCATTTTATCCTTCTCTCCAATCTCCTCATCTTCTTTTGAGTCAGCTTCTTCTTCCATTGCTACAGTTTTGGCTTCTTCCTTTCCTTCTTCTTCTTCTTCCCCCTCCTCCTCCTCCTTTTTGTCTTTGATTAATACGTCTTTCCCTTCTTCTTCTTCTTCTTCTTCTTCTTCCTCCTCCTCCTCCTCCTCCTCCTCTTCTTCCCTTTCTTCTTTGCTAACTTTTTCTTCCTTCTTTCCTTCTTCTACCTCCTCCTCCTTTTCTTCTTTACTTACTTTGTCGTCCTCGGTTTCCTCATCCAATTCCTCAGTCTCCAGTTTCTCATTATCTTTCTTATCTTCTTCCACTTCCTGCACATTATTATTTTCCTTGCCTTTTTTCTCTTTCACAGATTTCCCAGTTATGTCCGGTTCAGTGGTCCCATTTGCTGTTGCCCCAGTCACTTCCTTTACAGTTTCTTCGTCACCCATGGCAGTCAAATATAATGCAAATGCTTCAAACAAACTCTATCCCCTCTCTTTTTCACGTTGTCTTCAAACTTTGCAACAAAGTGCTCTTATATCATTTTTTTAATCAGAAAAATGTTCAATATTAACCAAAAATAAATAATATATATTAACTCCAAAAAATTGTTAAAAAATCCAAGTGCCCTTATATAACACTTTAAAAAAAAAAAAAAGACCCAACTCGCGTTATTGAACCTTGCCACACAGAAGATCATAAATTAAGAAACAGAACACAAAATTTCAAAGCAAAGAAAAACCTAAAATAAGCTGGAAATGATATATTAAAATCAATTTAACAAAAATTTCAATGAACATACCCCTTATCGTGAAACCTTTAACAAAAAATTCAACGAACGCTGTGGAACCCCCATATTCAAAAATTCAGAATTTTAACTCGATTTTCCCGCATTTTCTCAGCGACTAAACAGAGGATATAGAGAGAAAAAAAAAAAACAATTCGCCAGAAATCACATAAAACCAAACCAACAAAAAAGGTCAAAACTCTCTAAGCCAACACGTAAAATCCCTAAAATCTAGCACTCAATTTGGACACTACAGAAAAGAAAGTAAAAATCAAAATTTAAAAAAATATTGCCATGAAACAGAAAAACAACAAGAATTGAACCTTACAGAGAGACTTATGAGCTCCGAAGTTTTCAAGATTTGAGGCTCCAAACCAAAGTCTTTCGAGCAGATGTGTTTCTCATTTCGATGCCGTTTTGCGTTCAGATTCTCGTCGTTTCGCTTTCAATATCACGGAGAGTCGATGTGAAGTGAAGGGGGGGAGGTGCGTTTTGTTAGATTTATTAGTTCGGACTTGAAATCCGGATTTGAAAATGCTCAAATGCCACGTGGGATGGAACTGGGTGTGATAAGTTCGAGACCGTGAAAGATGGACGGCCCTGATATGCTTTGGAGAGTATCTCTCGGTGGTCAACGGCTTAGATTCAATATTCTCTCCGCTTCGAGAGTTGGCATCTTGCTGTGGTGGGCCCCCGAATGTGGAAAATCAACGCAAAAGGAAACTGTTAGATTGTTGTCTTTAAAATTTTATTAAATATCAGATCTACGATGGGGATTGTCTTAATCCGACGATAGTTGAGTTGTGATTAAAGTTTTAAAATCCCTTCTTGACAAAATTAAAAAAAAAAATAAATTGTGATTATATATCTGATATATAAATGTATAATAATCGATATAAATTTAAATATAACAATATAACAATTAGTGAAAAGAAATTCAGGTTCCTACTTTTTAATTCTGAAAGCTAAAAACACCAATATGACAAATTTTTTATAAAAATAAATTTTTAAATATTTTTAAAATTTAAATATTTTATTTAGATAAATAAAAAAATATGAACAAAATTTTAAGTGCTTCAATTTTATTCTAATATCATTCTCTAAGTTTAAAACAAATGCAATGCTTAACAGAATTCAATTCAATTTAATATTCAATTATCAAACATTTATTATAAGTTTGGATCAAAAATTTGATAATAATTTCCCTAATAATAATCATGTCGATAATTATTTATTTAACTGATAATAATTAACTTCGAAATATTAATAATTCAATAATGATTAACTTGATAATCGTTAACTCGATGAATAATGACTTAAAAACGGTTGACTTGATAACCACTTACCTAATAAGACCCAATGGTAACAATTAATTTAATAACAACTGATTCAGTATTAATTAATTTTTGATACTAGAAAATTTATCTTAACGAGCATTCCGCTACTATTGACGATTCTATACTTTAATTTTTTTTATTTCTTTTTTTTTTTTTTTTATACATAATCGCTGACAAAAATTACAAATGCACAATATAATATGAATCTGCCACTAAAACACATCGCGTTGAATGTATTGCTCCCATATAATAATTTGAGTAATGGTGATATGAACAAACAAGGTGGGCGGTGGGTCCTAACGAAATCGTGGGGTCCACCTAACTAGAATTTGATTCACTATGTGCTTGGCCCCCCGCTTTAAGATCTTAACCCCAAATGGTTATGCACTTGTTGTAACTATTTATAATGCACATTGGTTACATTAATATTCCTTGTTTCTACTCAAATTGATAATGCATTAACCGGAGTTGAAATCCCCCCAGCTTACCAAAATGGTAGCAGAGGCAATTGTGGCGTTTGTCAAGAATGGCTAGTGGTCCTATAGACATCTCCCATCTTTCATTAACTACCATCCTGCTGATGTATTACCCTGTTCAAAGACGGGTTTGATAAGGGAAATCTAGGGAAACAAAGTCAAAGAGTAACAATTAAAAACCTAGCTATGAGCGTGGATTTTGGGTCCTTGAGAATCTAACCTGCATTGATGGGTTATTGATTGAGAGTGTTAACCATGCAATCTTTCCTCTTGCAGCTATCTTACTTTTACTAAATGTTGGCAGAAATTGGATATCGAAATACATTGGTGACATGAATTAACACGCAGGTGCTAACTTTTGATACAAACATCTCAGTTTTATTATCAAGATAGCTTTTGCAGTAGCAGCAGCATCAAATGGTCCAACAACAGATTTATTGCCAATACACATGACCTCAATATTTATGGTTTCCAGATGAATCAAGAACTGACATAGACTTGCTCCAAAGTTAAGTCCAAAGACAAGTAGTCCGTTCATTGGGGATACCATTTCTCAAACTGCGATTCATGGCAATGTGGATCTAGCCAATCTCTCGGGGAGCCCTTTGGCATATTAGCATTCACTTTTTCACCACCTATAAGCTCCCTCAAATTATCCAATTTATTCTCTCTTCCTGTTCCACCAGTCCTCTTATCTGCTTCTCTCAGCTTCTGCTTAAACCGCTGTTTACGGCCAGAAGAATTAAGCTCTTGCTGCTTTGACTGTGAAGGTGGGGCCCCGTGAGGTCCTAAGTAAATAGTGTCTTCCTTTTTAGCCTGTCAAAGATAACAGTAACAACCCACTATCGTCGACTGTGACAGTAACCTTCAAGTTTAATGAGCAAAAGTACTCCGAGCATCCAAGGGTATAAGTTTCAATGATTTATCAAGATAGATGAGTAATGCTACAAACCTTTGGAGAAGGAGGCTTTGGGGCTTCTATTTCTGAAGCATCAGGTTTATTTTGATTCGGGTCATCAATTCCCAAGCTTGGAATCACAAATCCATCAGTGTCTAACACAAAATATCAAGTAGTCAATTTGAAGTACATTCTGAAAGAGTTGCACAAGCCGTATGATGCTAAATCATAACATTATAACGTCAAGAACTAGTCCAATTATGCTATCACATATAAGATCAACTAAGTGGTATCTGCTTGCAACATTGGAAACAGAATTACAAAAATCCTAGAGTTGAACTTGTGCTGGAAAACAGTGAATGAGAAGTCAAAAATGAAACATTGGAAGGATATTGGAATAGATAAAGAGACCCTGTGCAATTGGGATGGTATCCACACACTCAACATTCAATAGAAATGCAAAGCATTACACTTAACACCCATCAGATAGCATTGAATGAAACAAGCAAAGCCTAGGCCCTAGAGGCCTGCTCCTACAGGGTTAAAACAGCAAAGCATTTCTAATAGGATAATGAGATGGCAATTCCTCTATTAAAAAGAATTCCATAAATTATTTTTGGCAGTATCCTGCTAATGAATCCAAACCTCAGCAATCCATATTCAATTGAACTAAATATCTGGACAGAACAACTTATCTCTGCTGCAGTCACTACAGAAACTGAGATGTTGAACCAGCAGCAGGCCACAACTATGTACATAAATTATGAGAAACTATTACAAAGAAGACCCACAATATAATGTTGTTAATGCTACAGCACCAATCATAGCATCTCAATTGCTGTATCTGAATCATATGCAAGGTGCAAACAAAAGTTGCAGAAAATGCTGCCTGCAATTGTGAGCTGCAAGGGCATCTCAACCCAGAGTAGACTGAGATGAGGAAGTGTACAAGTGCATGGGCACATTGCACATTGCAATTGTCAGTAGTAACACTAATAATAGCACGGACGACTGTGGTGCAACAATCATCACATGATCAATAAAAGACAATACATAACACAAGACAAACTAAACTCAATCAACGGTTTAATTTTCAGCCTTTATGCTTGATTCAATCACACAAGATTTCTATCACCTGCTTCACAATGCAAATGCCTATCTTTCCTATCCTACTCATCCTAAATCTTCTTCATATTACCAAAATTAAAGAGAAAAGAACATCATTGATGCCATCATTCTCAACTGATGATCACATACTATCAGTGCAAGTTACTCACAAAACAAAACTAATCAGATCAACTAACAAAAAGTTGAGCAAGTCAGGATCCTAATTATTATAAAAAGCACAAAAATTACATGAATTAGCCACAGACTCAAGTACAGACAATAACACTTACAAGGAGGAGTAGAAAAAAAACACTTAGATCCATTAGTAATTGCATCAACTGAGCACAGATGATCAAATTCCACACAATGTGGCATCTAAAAGAGTAGCAAGTATCTGACAAAATAAACATACCCCCAATCCATATTTATCATCATTGCAAATACCACAGCATCAACCAAAAATTAAATTTGAAATTAGTCCGACCCACAAAAAAAAAAAAAAAAAAAAAAAAAAAAAAAAAACCGATTTCCCAACACCCATTCATCTGCCCGAAACATAACACAATTCAATTAACAAAAAGCTTCTAAAAGACCGCCAAGATCACAACTTTTTCCACTTTTTTTTTTTTCATTCCCAGGAAACAAACAGAAAAAACAAGAGAGAGAGAGATAAGAGAGAGTCACCCCACTCATCTTCTTCATCACTGACGGGATGAGTGGTGTGAGAGTGAGAGGAGTCCATGAGGCGCTGATGATCATGGATTTCAACGGCCACAGGGCGACAAAGCCCAGATGAGAAACCAAATCACACGGCCAAGACTCTCTCCCAAAACCCAAAAACACAATCGTCGTCGGCAATCTTCTCTGTGGAGCCGACTAATTACTGTTGTTATATATATATATATATATATATATATATATATATATAGGGAATAAAAATTAAAGAATCTATAAAGCAATGTTATTTTAATTTATTGAAGAAAACACATAAAAGAACCCCTAACCCTAGAAACCACCCAATGAATATTGGATCCTGTTCTTTGTATTTTCCTTTTTCTTTTTTATTTATTGGTTACTTACCTAATTGCCCCTGTTTTGCTTCGGAGTTTGGACACATACATGGGGGAAGTGCAGCAAGGATAGTTTCGTCACTCTGGTGGTTTGAGATTTTGGTTGACCGGTATTTTTATGATGTGAGGCCTAGATTTCAATTCTTCTATGAACTGTACGTGATACGACGCGTTTCATGTTATTTGTTAAATAAATTTCACAAAAAATAAAATGAAGTGTCTTCCGAGGGAAGGAGTTCCTGCAATTGCTTGTTGGAGTCCTTACTAGAGAAAAAAAACAGGTGTTTGAACTCTTGTAGCAAAAAAGAAAAATAAAAAAGGTTAGCCCAAAAACGTCACGTCGCAGGAAAATGTACATATATTCTTTTTTATGGTTTTTTAATGTATAATTATAATTAATGTTAAAGATTAAAATATACAATAAAAGTTATAAAATTATCATTTTATCTGTATTTGTCTCTTGTCAAGGAAATCTCAACAAAAGAAAAAATGCGTTGGACATGCGGAAGTGTCGTGTTTAGAGGGACGGGACAATGTGCTTTTAGACAGAGCACTAGTGCACGTCATTACATCGAGTGAGCACGAGAGAGGGATCAACCCAAGCAGGCAACTACAATCTTTTGCAAGGTCAAAGGAACATGAACATCAACGTCCTTTCCAGTGCAACCCACCAGAAAAGGGAACATGAACATGTCTTTGTTCGGGTGATTAGAATGCTTGTCGAACCTCGTTGCATGTTGGAATAATCTCCTGGTGCAAATTAAGGGTAGGATGCATTGCACTGATTTACAAGTTTTTAAGGTTTAGAGCACCAGAGAATTCTATTAAGAAAAAATTTGATTCCCTTTGATAGCAACTCATATATTTTATCAATCCCTGTGAAGAGCATTGGAATGGTTGAGTCTTAGTAGACTATTCTCTATGCCCAATTTATCTTTTTTTTTTTTTTATAAGAAGAAGGGTGACCTGTGCCCAGGTTCACTGGGGACATTTCCCCACCCTGTAGAATTGTATTTGTAACTTGTTGCCCCCATGGCACGCAGACCAAGAAAGATTGCTACAATAAACACCTAGTCGGTGCCATGCATTCGAAGTCTCGACCAAACTAGCTGTCCATGAACCTGACCACTTTGTGTCGCTTGTTTGCTAGCGAGAAACAGGAGAGCATAGGAGCCTGGCATAACCAGCCAAAAATGTTTCTTAGAGAGTAGTGTGGAGCCCATCAAGGGCCACAGGGCGTGCAGCGCCGGAAATGGACTATTTCCCTTATCATCATTATGATCACCACGCTTTGATGGTAGAGTCGAAGACAGTAGACAATGGGTCATCATTACTCGTTACTGTGCTCTTTTTTGTAATTGAGTGGAAGAGAACATTGCAGCTAGCGCTTATTATTGACTTCCCGTTGAATGATTATTCGTAGTGGCTTCAAAGAAGTTTGTTTTTCCTGTACATTTGACCTTGTAAGAGACACATTTAAGCAAGCAAATCAACTAGATTTTTTTTTTGGGGGGGGGGGGGGGCGCTGGTGTGGGGAAGCTAATGAACACTGTGTAGTTTGTAGATTTTAGCATTTTCAACTCTTCGAGGTTGCAAAATGAATAGTTTGGTCCTTCAAGATACCAGTTTGCAGATAAGACAAACAGCTCGGTGTCAAGTGAAAACAGAAGATTCATGGAGTTCTTTCTCTTAACTTGGGCACTTCTTTGATGCATGCTTGGTACGTTTTTTCAAGTTGTCTTCCGTATCCAGTCCCTCTACTGTAGGGCACATTGTACCAGCTTGTAAAGTCAACTTATGTTTCTTGCTATACACAACAGGAAAAACCAGACGAAGGGAGCCCTTTTTTCTCCATACTTTCTTCATTAGTCTTTGAAATAGATCAGTGGTTGTCCAATCCATTTTTCAAGCTGTTCTGAATTCTGGAAATGGAGAAAGCAACAGAGAGCCAAATCAATGCTTCACCTTATTTCTTCAAAACATCCTGGCTTTACTTTGCAGCACTTGTCCCTTCTCTGGTTCTGACTTGTTTCCTGTTACTTGGCCTCTCTCTTTTCTCTATCACGCTCCTGAGTGCGTTCCTATTAACCATTTACACCATCACATTGTCAAAGAAAAAGGCCATTAATGCTCAGAATCCAACACAAGAAGAGGTTCCAGAGAGCCTGCTTGACAAGGAAGTAGGGGAGAAGATAAACACAGGACTAGACAGAGTAATTCATTTTAATGCTGCCCAACAGAGCGACGTTTTCCACATGGAGGAGTATCAAGTTGAATCAATAGAAATCCCGTCGGATAGTGAAAGCAGCGATGAATTCTTGGCGAGTGAAAATTTCAAGCTTAACTGGACACATTCCAATGATGTGGCCAAGGATGTAGCCACCTTCGAATTTTTAACCTCCGATGAAGACGAGGAGGATGATAACCTCATTGAAATCAGTCTTCCCAAGAAAGATTCTGTTGCGACGGATGAAGAGTCAGAGCAGAAATTGCAGACCAACTTGCCTGATTACTTAGCTGAATCCATTTTTACTCAACAAGGTCTAAGTGAACTACTAGAAGAGACTGATGAGGTCAGTGAAGAGGATAATTTAATAGAAATTGACCTTTCCATGGGATTGATCAAGGGTTCAGCTTTGGAGATTGAAGCATGACAAACCTCTCAATGAGTCCAAGATGTTTCTAGCTTTTAATCCGCGTGAGGTTGATTTTGGGAATGAGAGTGTGTTCTAGAGTGAAACTGTTGATTTTATTTTCTGTAGTGCTCTTGTTTCAGAGTTTCCGTTGTTCTTGCTTTACTACTATGCCAATTTCCAAAGCCTGACAACTCCCAGATCATATGGCCCGAAAAACCGCTTTCAAGATCACCATTTGTCATTTTACCTTAATTTCAAAATAGGCTATGAGCCTTTGTTTGAAAGCCAGCGACATGCTGGCTATGGGAGCAACCGCAAATTGGGATGTCTTTTTTCCATGGACAAGAATCCATCTTCTGGCTGGCAAATCGTTGATAAAAAAAATAAAAAAAATCAAAGAGCCATCTCAACTCCCAGTTCAATATTGACTGTCAATACAACAGAAGATTTTAAGATATCTGACTTCTAAACTAAAAAGTATATTTAGTGTCAGCAAGAATCTGAATGAATTTAAGGAATGGGTGTCTTTAGTCAACCAAAAAATCATTCTGATCCTTTTGTGCACTATCCTCAGCACATCAGATTAATGCGATTAATTTACCCTGGTTTACTGATTCAACATGTGGTCATCCCAAAAATATCAAACCTTAGACGCAACTCCACCAAAACTTCATAAAGGAAGCATTTACATTGTCCTGCTCTGACCCGGGATGAAATTCCTAGCAGGCCCTAATGCTCATTTGATACCCAGAAACTCCAGTCCAGTTGCTGTGGGCGTCAAACCATGCTGAGAAAGATACTCGGCATCATAAAACTTACTCAAATGCCTCATTCCACTGTCGCATAGAATGGTTATAATTGTGTGAGCAGGGCCAATCAACTCTGCTACTTTAACAGCTCCAACACAATTCATGGCCGATGAGCTCCCCAGAAACAAGCCATCATTTTTCAAAAGATACCTGCAACAAGTTCAAGCTTGTCATAGTGTGACAATTTGGCCTGGGCCAAAGATTCTGCATTTCTGCTTTTGTCCCAGGTAAACTTTGTACAAGCCACAGTTTCAGTTCCACAACCTAAGTATTAAGCTTGTAATTGCAAGGAAAAGTGATCTGAGAGTGGCCATTTCATGCTAAATGGGTCAGTAAATTAACAAAAACATAAAGGCTTGCTCCATTTAAGTGTAAACCTCTCAACAACACAGCACAAAAATCATAAATGAATAGAAGAGCAGAGGATGAACTGACCTTGACATTTCAACAGCTTCCTTATCTGTGCCTCGAAAAGCACCATCAAGTTTTGCCATCATAAAATTCTCGGTTAATCTGTTGATTCCAATTCCTTCAGTTATGGTGTCAAAAGGATTTTTTAGCCTTTTTCCTTCAGCCTCCTCTTTAGTGTACATTACTCCCCTGGTTACCTTATTGAACAAACCTGAACCAGGAGGATCAATGAGGAAGCACTTGATGTTTGGATTTTTTTCCTGTGGAATATGAACTTTTAGTGAGGGTCTTGAAAGTTTCCTACCAGCAAAGGAAGAAAAGGTTAAAAGAAGGGATAAAGACTTTGACCTTGAGAAACTTGGAAACACCAGCCACTGTGCCACCTGTGCCTGCTGCTGCCACAAATGCATCTAAGCTAGCACCACTTTGTTCCCAAATCTCAGGACCAGTACCCTCATAGTGTGCTCGGAAATTTGCCAGATTTTCAAACTGATCAGCAAAAAAGCCACCCCTACAATAACTAGAAATGACTGAGCCTTGTTTCTCTCCATCAGATCCATGACCATTAACTATTTCCTGATCTTTTTTTCTAAGCTTTGATGCTAGTTCATTTGCTCCTAATGCCCTTCTCTTAGCAACATTGACATAGTGGTCTCTGTGTGTAATTGAAACTGGCCGTACCCTTTCAACAGTAGCTCCCAGGGCTTCAAGAATTTGAGACTACCAAAAGTTAGAAGAGATAATTAAATTTTCTTGCAGGACATGAAACAATAGATTAAAAAAGCACAAGAACAACCAGCACAATCTCTCTCTCTCTCTCTCTCTCACACACACACACACATACACCATAGGCAGTTATAAGTAATAACACAGAACTTCAAAGGCAGATCATGAAGGCCATTGAATAGGATAACAGAAGACAACCATCCTATTCCTGCAAATGCACTCTACTCATACCTTCTCAATAGCAACATCATCTGGGATAACAACATGGCATTTGCATCCATAGGCAGGTGCCACCGTGGCAAGGCTGATAGCAGTACTTCCAGCGCTTCCCTCGGTAACAACTCCACCATGAGCTAGCTGGCCAGATTTCAAAGCCTGTATGGAGCCATATGTTAGGGAGCAAAGTAGAGAAATAAACGCAGAGCTTTGAGCACGGAATATATAATTCTTGTTACGAATTGTTACATGACCTTGATGTAGTAACAGACCCTTTACAAGAGATTAATATATGAGATGGCTTTCTATGCTACATAATTCAAGCATTTTCAAAATTAAATAACCAAATATCTAATTTAATTTTGAATTGGACAGTTGCATACTTAAGATTTTAATAAGTGACAGTCTATGATAAATTTCATAGAGTAGATTCATTTGGCTCCTATTTGTACCATAAACGGTGAGTAGCTTAGATGAGCATTAACTGAATTTCCCATGGCTTAAACTCTATGCAAAGGATAATAATCAATAACTGCAACAGTTGCAGAAGTTAACAAATCATATCAGCTACTTTATCAGAAGCCATAGCTATGTTCAAACCATTCCAGCGTTTATATTGGTGGAAAACAGAAGCAATTAAGTAACAATTCACCTCTTCGATTATTTTAACAGCAACTCTATCTTTCACACTGCCTCCAGGATTCAAAAACTCGCACTTTCCAAGAATCTGAAAAAAGATAAAAAGTAAACGTATCACTTCAAAACTTGAGTTTTAACTTCATCGCCATCATCATCAGTGCACCTCCACAAGACCAAATCCAACGCATAAATTTAACTTATTGGAGAGGGAAAGAGAGCACTGTGATGGTACAAAACCAACAGCTTCAAAGAAGCTCGTGGTTTTAATTTTAGACAGAAATTAGAGATCAAGGAAGAACCAAGCTATGAACCAAAAAGAAAAAATTGTAGTCTGAACAAACAACACCAAGAATAGAAGAAAGAACCTAATGGAACAATCAAACCCAAACCCATATAGAAATTCAAAATATCTCATACGCATGCATTCCCAAACCATGAATCCATGAATTATGAAGTGAGAATGAGACCACAGCCAAAGGCCCTCCAAAAAAAAAAAAAAAAAGATCAGAGCTTGGAAGAGCAAAGGAAACACGTATCTTACCATAAAGTTAAAAACTTTTAATACAAAACAAGGGAAATTCTAAAGACCCAGATCAAAATAGAAAGCGAAAAACCATACGGTGGAGACAAAATTCATAAAGGAACATACTTCACAACCAGTAGCATCCGAGAGGCTGTTGATTCTAATCAAAGGAGTATTGCCAATTGCGTCTACAAGTCCATTTCTTGGTTGCCTCTTCTTCTTATTCCGAGTTGAATGAATTTTCTTGTTCGACCCGTAACTCCAGAAAACATAGGAGAGCAAAGCAATGGACATAGAAACTACGGTTACCATGGCACCCCCCGCCGTGGTTCTCGCGAGCGCCATTGTGGGTGGCGGTCTGACCTCAAGATACCTCTAAGACCAAGGAAAAGCAAATTGTATGGGAAATTTGAATCAATATTTCATATTCACTTAAAGGGTATTTATGGAAATTTAGAAAATTGGTTCCCCTGTCTTTTTTTTTTTTATTATTTTTTTTCCTCCTTGTTTTCGTTTTGAAAAGTACTTTGGTCCACACGTGTGTGAACGCACGTGCGCACTGTTTGACCAAGATTATTGTAGGAACAGACTAATTACTATATTAGTGCTTGATTGGTAATGACAATCGGATCATTTGCAACTTGTTAGCATATACTACTTTATGTACGGAAAAAAACCTTAAGAAGTATTAATTTAATTGTTAATTGTTTAAATTAATGTCAAAGAATGAAAGAGATTGATTTAAAATTATATAAAAGAAAATCTATTTTCTATCTAAAATATTTTGTATCATCGTCAACCTTTTTATTTTTAATTAGAAAAATTTAAAATATAATACATGTAATTCATTTATAAATTTTGAAATAAAAAAAAAATAATAATATGGAAAAGGTGTCATCAATTGAATAATCTAACAATAGAGCTCTTGCAAAAGCCGACTCAACATCACATTGCAAATGTCAATTCGGGCGTCACCTTGTCGGACTAGAAAATATCCTAATCTCATTCCTGAGGCCTCTTTAATTCAAGCTACGCTCGTGGAACTACAAAATTCGGATAAAAAGGAAAAAGAAGGGGCTTCAAAGCTAAAGCGACAGTTTTGAAGCCAGAGTTTAAACCTAGACGGTCAGAGCCACACGCAAAAAGCCTGCCTTCAAAGGGGCTTGTCTGTTTGGAAATGGAATCATTCTCCTTTGGAATATATCTATTAAAAAGTTATCACAACATAAATTATACAATTACTTTCTTTTATGATTAAAATTTAAATAAGATTAATTACTAAGATATTCTTTTAAACGCTTTTGGAATAATTGGTTGATGCAATGACGGTTGGATGTCACGTTGTATCTTATCCTCCCCACAAGCATACAAAAAATTCCTGTTGAAGCCGTAAATAAATTTCGGGGTTGGTCAAATTAAGAGAGTGGAGAATGCGGTGTCTTTTGTGGTAAAATGTCGCAATCACCCTTCTGTCATAACAAAGAAATAACATGAAAAATGGTTCTGTTTTCTTCTTTTTTTTTTTTTTTTTTTTTTCTTAGGAGGAATGATTGTTGTTGATCATTAAATAATACGATTACTGTTACAATTTTCATTATGTAATGCTCTCGTCGGTATGATTAAGATTCGATTCGATTCAATTCAATTCCCAAATGATGAAATGATTCATTTCCACCTTATGATATGTAATACAAATTTGAATGATGAATAAAATCTTCTCTCTATTTGAGTGTTTTATATTAAATAGACTACAAAGGCCAAATTGCTTTTGTCTATTTACATAAAATAAAACCACAATGGTTTATTCTAATTAAGAAATTGGGGCAATAATACAAAAGAATTTTCAGAAAAAAAGGGCACTTTAGGAAATCAAAATTTCGACATTCGAACAAAATAAGAGGGACTAGATAGAAAATATTTGACTTAAAGCTTCCTAGAAATTACTGTCCCCCTTAAGCCTAAAAACACAAAACAAACATAGAAGTTACCCTCCTCCAAAGAATCTTTGCACGACAGAGCAGCAGCACATCTCTCTCTCTCTCTCTCTCTCTCTCTCTCTCTCTCTCTCTCTCTCTCTCTCTCTCTCTCTCTATCTTACTCTCTCTCACGCACCCACACAGACACAAAAGCAAAGAACAACACAAACCCACCACTCAAAAGCTATGGGGATCCAAGAAAAGCTGCTCGAGTACAAGTACCACATCATCTTCATGCTGATCATATCTCTGATTCTTGTCTCTCTGATCTTTGTTGCACCGAGTTTCCTCACAATTTTGGCCTACTTTTGGCCTCTCTACCTCTCCACAGCTCTCTTCCTTGGAGCAGTCATCTTCTTTGGGAAGATCTCTTCACCGGCTGCCGAATCCTCTGGTGACAAGGCTGGCGAGGGCCTCCTGAAGTATGTTGCTGGGCAACCGGAACAGCCGGTTGAAAGCTTGACGTCTGGGTGAGTCTTTGCTTTTGAAAAGATATGTTTTATGTAATTTCTCTTTGCTCTCTTTTTCTACTTTCTTTAGCTCTTCTTTTTCTATTTTGCTTCTTGAATTTCTTCCCTTTATTTGTAGCTTTATTGTTAAAATGTTGATAATTATAACGAAACTAGTTCGCTTTCTCTCTTGTGATTGTCCTTTTCTTTTTTTTCTTTTTTTTTTTTTTATATTTATGTTCCTGGCTTTGTATCCTTTCAATATTAAAATTTTTTATTTTTATTATTATTTGGGGGGATTAATAAAAGATTTTGGATTAAATTTGGTAAAAAGATTGAATTTCTCTCTAAGTTTACTATTTAGATGCTGATTTGTTTTGCAAGAATTTCAACCTTCACTTTGTTAAATTACTTTCCAATCCCTCCATGTGCAGAAGCAGCATCTGTTGGATCAAGAATGTGTTTTTCTTTTTTTATATATAAAAAAAAATTATACCCACACAGCTATGAGTGAAAGGACAGTTTTAGTGTTTTTCAAATTAGTTGTCCTTTCAAAAATACCTTTTTTTTTTTTTTTTTTTTTTTGAAAATTTTTTTACTTGGACTAGAACTGTGATGTGAACCTAAAAATTTCTGAATGGCGCCAATGGGTCACTGAAAAAAAGTACACACCGACCAGCTTTTTAAAATTCTCAAAAATAAGTAACTAGAAAATTCCAAGTAAGGTACACATTTGTTTTAGGTTTTCTTTTTTTAATTAAAAAAAAAAACTAATTTTCAGCTCTCCAAAGTTGTATGTTTGTGCTGTAGCTATTCGGTAATAATTGTGTCTTAACAGTGGTTTGCTTCGTTCACGTGCTTCGTGGACCACGTCATGCATACTTTCGGTGTCGGACATTTAACTCTTAGCTGGCCTGGAACAATAGCGTGTAATTTCCATCTGGGATAATGGCCCACTTTGCTAATTACTCCCCTCCACCGAAATAATAATAATAATAATAAATAATAAGTCGCATGACACTAAGTATAATAATAAAATTATATAAATTCTTAATTTTAGATCTATAAATTTAATCTAAACCAAAAAAAAAAAAATGATAATAATACTAATAATAATATTTGAATGCGGATCATCTAGTGGGGTAGTGCAATGGAATAACATTATCTGTTAAAATTTAATCAGTAATGAATGTGGGCTCAAGTTGTTTACAATGCTCGAGAAAAACGATGGTTGGTTTTTCTTGGTCCATGCTCCCAATTTAACCCAAATTTCTTGCAAGACAATCAGACCCTCGTCCCCTCAACCACTGTTGTAGGTGGACAAAACAGCACGCTGTTCCTAGAGAGATAATAAGCCCAACCCGCCTAATGTAAATGGCACACTAACTCGCCAGCCCGGGATTGCAAATTTAGGACACTCTCATTCGACCCACATCTGGCTATAATATTCAAAAGCCTCTTCCTTGACTCTCCCGTGGTTAGAAAGAGTGAGAAACCTCATTCGATTGGGTTCCATGTAAGTGAGGGCACAACGTTTTTTCATATATAGGCCAGAGGCCTAGACGCGGTGGGGGCAAGAATTTCCCTTTGGGCATTGCCCTATAGTTGCTTCCTCGCCCAATGTCTTGTCATACGTCACACACCAACATGATCTTTGAAAAACGTCATCATCTTCAACCGTAGTGGGTAGGCCTTGGACCCTGGCCCTTTTCACAGGGACAATCATCTTCTAATTAAAAGTCTCAATTTCCAGTCAAAGTTGATGCCCAATAAAAAGAGTTGGCACGTACGAATGTTCCTATTTTATTTTCCTCAATACAGCAATGGGAATAACATGCGATGTAATGTTGTGCAAGTTTGCAAGTCTAAGAGGCTATAAAGACAAGAGCAACACATTCACATACTATTTTGCACGGCAAGGTCAAATCCTCTCGGCTGTGGGAATTAACCAACGTTATCATTTTTGGGGGGTGTGGGGGGCCTGAATGCGACAAAAATCCGCGGCAATAACGGAAGATCTCGACAGAACCAAAGTGAAGAACAGCACATTGCAAACTCGAAATTATGCATGCCAGCAGTTGTTATGCATGTTCTTCACTAGCACAAAGTCACAACGCGTTGTCCAATGTCGCGCTCGCTGCTGCTCGATTAGCTGCAATTGATTTCATTTCAGTTTTACAGATTAGTCTTCTTTCTTTCTAGACCCCCAGAAAAAGAGAAGAAGTTTTTTGTAATTTAAATTTGGTAATCTTAATTAGAGTTGGTAATTAGTATCGATGTTTCAATGAGTTGATTATTGGACCAAAAATTTTTTTAAGGTTTCAGAGTTGCGACAACGATGAATGATCAGGACGGTCCAAAAATAATCCGAGCTCGAAGATGAAGATTGTCGGTGGAGGGTTCTCCTGATCACAGGGTATCCATGTGGCATTTTCTAGTACGTCACGATAGGGTGACCCCACCATAATCAAAAACATGACTACAAACCTGGTTCGCACTCTTCTCATTCCATTTACCCTTCTGATTGTCCTCATATACGAAAATGCCACCAGTTGATCGTCCCTTTACGCGCCGGTAATGCCACCCTGGGCGCTGGTCATCCATTAATAACCGAGTCAGCAGCAAGGCCATAGACCAAAATATCAGTGTATTTTTTAATTTCTAATTTCTAATTTCTAATATATATAACCCACTATTTCCTGATTTCTTTTTTTTTTTTTTTTTTTTTTTAACTTGCATGGTCAATGATGAAATAATAATTTTGACGGCTGATGATTGATGGTAATCAAAAGGAATTTTTGCGACACAAAGGCATCATACCACAAACCATAACCATAGCTTCAAGGGGGGATCGTGGGTCATGAGAGGGCCCATCACCAGGCAGGGAAATGATGCGGAGCCCTTCTACTTTGCAGTTTGTGGTGATGAGGCCTTTGCAAAGCAAATTCCGATTCATGGGGGTATTACATATTCCATGCGTGCGGGTTGTGACTTTGATCTTTTACTTGTTTAAACTTCAATGCACTTTTAAATTGATGCTTTAATTTCCCATCAAGTTATGCTTATTTTTAGTGTTAAGTAACTCTGATAGCAGACAAAGTGTGTATTTCGTGACCAATGGCTCCTCAATCCTACAGAAAAGCAGGACATTCCCCAAGTTCGTGCCCTTTTCTTTAGTTTTGTAAGTATTAGATATTGAATTTTAAACTTAAAATTTAAAATTTATGTAATTATGTTAATAAACTTTTTCGTAAATGACAAGTTCGTATACTAAAAAAAAAAATTAGGATTAAAAATAGTTAATTAAATTTCAACCAAAAATATGAAAATCCTTCTAGTTTTATATTACATACTACACAAGCAACCAAAAAGGAAACAAAGCCAAAAAAAAAAGTGTCCCTTTGAAAACACCACACCCCCCCCCCCTCTCGCCCTCTTCCCCCAATCACCACAAGCATCTCTCTCTTTTCACATTCTTCAATTGGCTTTGCCCACCATGCAGCAAAAAGATGGAAGAGAGGGGGGGGGGGGGGGGGGGCCTCTGTTGTAAATTAACTAAATTTCAAGTCTATTTTCATTAACCCTCCATCCCATACACAGTCTCCAAACTCCTCAATCTCTTTCCACCACGTGCACCACACACACACACGCATTCTCTCTCTCTCTCTCTCTCTCTAAGTGTCACTTTTGTAATATAACACAAATCCAAGCCAATGTGTATTTGCCATTCCTCCTTCCTTCGACAGCCGCTTGGATCGATCTTTCCTTTACTTTCAACTTTCACTCTTGTCTGCTAAACCACCCCCCCCCCCCCGAACCCCAAAAAAAAAAAAGCACCAAAACAGAGCAATCTCTCTTTCTCTCGCTTTCTCTGCCAAAATGCTGCGTTCCACAGTCCTTTCTCTGTTACTGATACTGTTGACGACCATTTCTCTAACTCACGCGCACAATGTCACGCGCCTTCTGGCAAAGCACCCGGAGTTCTCTACCTTCAACCACTATCTGAGTTTAACCCACCTGGCCGGCGACATCAACAGCCGCACCACCATTACCGTCTGTGCTGTCGATAACGCGGCCATGAAGGAGCTCCTCGCCAAGAAACCTCCCATCAACACCGTCAAGATGATCCTCTCCTTCCACGTCTTCCTCGACTACTTCGGCGCCAAGAAGCTCCACCAGATAAGAGACGGCAGCGCCCTCGCCGCCACGATGTTACAGGCCACTGGAACGGCTGCCGGGTCGACGGGGTTCGTCAACATAACGGACTTAAAGGGAGGAAAAGTGGGTTTTGGGCCGGAGGATAACAGAGGCAACTTTGACGTCTACTTTGTGAAATCGTTGGAGGAGGTTCCGTACAACATCTCGGTTATCCAGATCAGCAAGCTGTTGCTGTCGGACGTAGCGGCGGCGCCGACGCCGGAGCCAAGCCAGATGAACCTGACGGACATAATGTCAGGTCATGGGTGCAAGGTTTTTGCTGACACTCTGTTGGCAAATCCTGAAGCTTCAAAGACATATCAGGTAATAGTTCTAGTTTAGAACAGCGTTTAAGTAGTCTTCCTGTTTGATTTGAATGGAGCAATGGTTACTAATTAGTGGGTCTAAATGAAAAATTAGCATTTGCATTGAATGATTTGGATCTACATTATTTTTAAATGTTTATTTTCTTTTTCCTTTTTGTTTGGGTCAAGAGGCTTTGCTTAGTTATTTCTTTTTTTGTTTTTGTTTTTGTTTTTTTGAAAAAAAAAAAAAATCTTGGAAAGTGACTAGCTTGTATTTAATAAGAGGCAAGATGGTGTATTTGGAGAGTAGCTGATTAAGCAAAAATATTCACTACCTTCATGCATTGGTTTTGCTACTGATGGTTTCATTGCTATTTGCGGGTTGCTTTCTCATGGATGTAATTAAATATTGAAGTTTTGAACTTTGTGGTGACTTTTGTTACTCTTTTGAGAATTTGCTCCCTCCCAAAGACAAATGCCGTAAACTGCTACCACATGGGGGAGGGGGGTTTGGGGGGACAAAATTGAGAAGGGGTTTGATCTAAAGGTCAGAAGTGGGCGACAGCAGCGCATAAAATATCTAGCCAAAGGCTCAAAGTGTAAATAACCCTTTTTATGTGTGCCTGTAAGGAATAGAAAAAAGGAAACTACAAAATAATTGCACAGGGCAAGCTGGAAGAAACGTGCTTGGGTGTTAGTTGAATCTGGACCATGTTTATTCAAAAATAAAGAAATAGAGGGATATTCAGAGGGTCAGTATGTTTATTAAATTCTCATCTCAGTTTTGTAATCTATGTTAAATTATGATTTGGTTTTTAGTCTTAATGTATTGCGCAACTCGTGAGTCTTAAATGTGATTATGGCCACTCTCAGGATAGCATTGATGGAGGATTAACTGTGTTTTGCCCTATGGATGATCCATTCAAAGCCTTCTTACCCAAATTCAAGAACCTGACAGCCGCAGGCAAAGTCTCATTTCTTGAGTTCTTTGGTGTGCCTGTATATCAATCCTTATCTATGTTAAAATCCAACAATGGGGATATGAACACTTTAGCCACTGATGGGGCAAGGAAGTTTGAATTTAAGGTCCAAAATGATGGGGAAGATGTGACATTGAAGTCAAAAGGTGTATCAGCAAAAATAACTGGCACTTTGATAGATCAGCAGCCGCTTGCTGTGTACACTGTTGATAAGGTCCTTTTGCCTGGTGATTTGTTTAAGGGAGCACCAACCCCAGCGCCGGCACCTGCTCCAGATAAGGCAGCTGCAGATGCACCAAAATCTAGCAAGCATGTTACTGGATCACCATCAGACTCACCAGCTGATTCACCGGCTGATTCACCGGCTGATTCACCGGCCGCGGACGCAGCAGATCAAACTGCCGATGACAATGCTAGTTGGACATTGTCTGGTGGCAGTCTTGCTTCCATGTTACTGAGTTTGTGCTTAGGGCTTCTGCTGCTGTAAGTTCTCTATATTGAAAATTTGTTTTCTCCAAGTTATTGTGGAAATAAGTTGCTCCCTTGTGTGCAAGGTTATCACTCATTGAGATTGTCTCAATTCTATTTTTGAAATTTATTTTTTTTTTCTTGTCTTTGATTTTTAGCGTGTGCTAATCTTTTCCTTTTTACATCCTTGATTTGGAGATGATTTCCGACGGTCTATGTGTCATATTTTGTATTAATTTCCATAGATATGTTTAAAATAACCATATTGTTGTATTGTTAGACGGCAATTCTCTGTTTTTCTTATGCTTGTTACGGGGATGGTATAATTGAGTCCAGTTGTATTTTTCTCTCTTAATAATGGAGTTTTTTGGGGTTTGTATTGTATATATATTTGTTTGAATGAGGTCAGTTCCGAAATATGTGCAACTCTCTCCTCCCAAAGAGCCACTTCAGATGAAGAGCAGGCCAAGCATGTGCCACATGCATCGCTGGAGGAGACAAAAGTCTAATTCCAACGAAACTACCAGAAGCCATCTAACAGTCTTTCTCTTAAATGTCTGTTTTCTTTTTTACTAGTTAACCCACAAGATGCACCACAACAAATGTTCACGCGTGTGCATGCACACGTGCGCCTAAATTGCCCTTCGGCTTTCAAAGCAGATGCCAACCAATTCTTGATCCTACCTTACCAAGAAAAATGCACCCGTAAGTCTGGCTTTATCAAGTCACAATTGTCATGTGAACGTTCACGTGCAGTTGCCCGGGCATTCTCTTGCAGGTATTTGCATGCACGTGAATGTGTGATTGAGAGCAACTGTCTGAATGAATGCGATTGAGACTCGCTCTTGTGCGGTTTGGGGGGAAGGGGGGGGGGGTGGTGGTGGTGCGTGCAGCGTCCCCGCAAGTGCCTCCATGCGATCAAGTGTGCCACTGAGAGATTGAGGGGAGTCCTAAACCACCCATTTTAAATCTCATATGGGAGTTCGAATGACCCAGAACGAAATCGTCGAGTTTTTCTTCTTCCTTCTTGATAGCAGAGAATGAAACGTCAATGGCCATTATTTGACATACTTGATTGACATCATTGGCAAGAGAATTTTTCTGCCGAACCCAGCAATCTTAGATGCATCAATCAAAAGAAAACACGCCAGTGTATCCCACCGTATGACAGACGCCAGTGCATTGCTTACAGCTAGCACGTAAATGCAAACATGCGATCTGGCTTACATTTTGTGTTAGTTTCTAATTTTTCACGCCATCAATTTCTACCCAAGAAGAGGGTTTAAATGGGTCGAGTAATAATCAGTTCCCAAGTCCCACAAGCGTTGGTCAGAACATAAATAGTTTTTCATTAGACGGGGTCTAAAAATTACCCGCGTCTAGGGAAGGTTGTACTGGCTACACTGAAATGGAGATTGTGAGCAACACACTTGAGATGGGGGTGAAGGTAGAGCACCATGTGCAAGGTAGCCAGAAAGAGGTGGAGGAGAACCATATAACAGGTAGCCTGAAGGAGGCACCAGTGTGGCAGCAGAACGCCATCTAGTGGGAGGTTGGGAGGCGCTGGATTAAGAGGATGGCATGGGTATTGACAAAGTATACAATTCATACAACCAATTGCCGTGGGAATTGCATCCCAAGCAACTTTTTCTTCACACAGCATGATCAATCTTCAATACTGACAATGAAAGTGTAACAAGGAAAGCAAGGTTTACAGGTAACATGCGTCTTTGTTGCTACCTCATAATTCACCACCTCAAATAATAAATATTGGAAACCAGAATATGGTGGTAATCTGGAAGGAATACATACTGACAGTACCTAGCTATAGATAATTGAGAGAGCCTCTGAATCTCAGTTTGAGACATATAAGACAACCTGGATCTTCTAAGGGTCTCTGTTCTTCAGAGTTTGTGCTGCATGACAGGCCAACTGTCATGAAAATATGAGAAGTGGATACAAGCTGAACATATTTTCACAAATGGTCGAGTGCATTTGTGAAGACATATGTACGTAAAATGGAAAGCAATATTAGCATCTAACTAAATGTTACAGCTTTCACAGAGTCACAAAAAGAAGGTTTATGACTTGCATCTGTTAGGACCTTCTCACTTAAGGATGCATCTCCACATTAATCAGAGCAAGCGAGACATTAACAAATAAAATAATATTGTCACGCTGCAAATAAGAGTCGAATATAAAACCTGTTTCTACAGGCAATGAGAAGGACTTGACTGCTTCAAATCCCGGATGTTTGCATACAAGTAACTTGTCTGGTTGGTAAAAATTGATCTGCAAGTTATTGGAGAAAACCCAGTGTAATCTCTGTCTACCTTTGCCAAGCACAAGTCAGTAATATGCTTAAAAATGTTATCCTTCTGGGCAAAAGGTTGAGCTGCAAAATCCTCCAGTGGCATCCACTAAAAAGAGAAACAAGCTATCATGGGAGAAAACTTTATCGATTGTATAAGAAACAGCAATCTAGTCCAGCTTCAACATGATAGTGCAAAGAGAGATATATGCACAACAACAGCTTGGCAACAGATTAAAGAAGAAATAGCTAGCCACATGGGGCATGGATATAAAGATGCAGTAGCAGGCTTAAATCAGTCCTTTTTTCAGAGACATACTCACCTGCATTGCAACAGGACCAATAAGTCCATCGTTGCACATTTTGCACAATTCAATGTTGCTCAACTAATCTTCTCTTATGTAAAGGAATAAATGACAGGCTTTAATGTTAGAGGTATCATGTGTGGCATTGCTCTGGATATTGTGTATAGCCAATTAGGTACTGCTAAAAGGATTTTCTATTTGGCAAGCAAGAGCTTCGACACCACAGGGAAAGCCTACGAGTCTGGGCTTTTACCAAAATCTGTTGTGCTTGTGGCCCATGGAATATGCTCTTATGCACAAAACTTCAGCATTGTTCCCTACCATTTCTTGTCAGGGTTCTTACTTTGAACTTAGAGGATTGGCTTCAAGACAACACAAATGTAGTGTTCTTTCAGGAGTTTTCATGCAGAAAACCAAAAATGCCAGGTTTCGTGGAAAGCAGTAAAAACAAGTGTGACAGAATTGAAGGCATAAATAACTGGACAATGATAATGTCACTTAGTTATTGGCTTAATATTACCTGTGCTGCTTCAATTTCTAGCTCTTGCTTCTGAATGTCAAAAGATAATGGATGGAGCATGCACAGGAAAAATAACTCTGACTTCTCAAAGAATGATTTGTGTGACTGCCTGTAAGTTAGGGACATGAACATGAAAGAGAACATGTGAATGCAATGATTTACTGAACTTGAAAATCCTTATCCAATTCTTGAGCTGCAAAAGCTCCTACAAGAAAATGTAAATGTATTTGTGCTAAAATTTCAACTTGAAGTACAGAGTCATATTATCCTAGATAGTGCGAAACAGTCTCATGAACCTCTATGCATCAAAGCCTAGACTGATATATACAAGTTTGTTACCTAGAATGTTTGCCTGAGGACAAAATTAATGTTATCATGATCATGGATTTCAATTTGATGATCGGAAAGTGCCAAGAATTTGGACAACCCAAGCTTTCCACTACTTAATGACTTAGTCTAAGATTTTGTAATAACCAAAATCTTGTTCCCTGTTTTTTCAACGTCTCTGTAATATTTCTAGTACTTTCCTTTTCTAATCTGACCTACCTTAGACTTAACAGAGGCAGAATATGTGGTTTCCATTGTAGCCCACACAATCCATAACACTACATTTCACAACGTAATACTATACACACTAAATCAGGATACTTCCATTAAGCATTACCAATGTTAATTTGACATTGACTACATTTAACCAAGCTTCCAATTTAACTAAATTAGGTCATTCACTGGGTAATGGACACGAAAATCTATGATGGATACATTTTATGCTGGTCCATGTAGGTTCACCCGGCCCAACTCAATGTTTTCATCTCAACTTATAAAACCAACAATCAAGCCTTAATCCCAAGTTTAATTGCATCTCAACTTATCTCAAAAAATAATCTTAATAAAAGTCAAGACAAGAAAATTAAAAACACAGACCATTGGCACGAGAATCCTAGTTTGAAGACAAAATAATATTGAAAACCACCAATAAAAGCTTTCTTGCCTGAATGCTACAATCTCCAGAAACTCTGTATCAATCTGAGACATGAAAAGGTGTGGCCTTAGAAAGAGATCTACCCTAGGATGCAAGATGAAGAGGTGCAGAACAAATCTACATCAGAAACATATTACTTACTCCAGTCTCTTCTTTCACCTCTCTCATAGCTGCCATAAAGATATCCTCGTCCTGTATGGTTAATAACTTCTTTAGGTGGGTAAATAGGTGCACTTATTTGTCTTACATTAGAACAACACATGCGGGAATGCACCTCATCAACAATTCCGGTAGGAATTTTCCACATGCCACATCCTTGAAATTCACCACTCTTTTCCTGAACTACAAGTACCTATCAAACATAAAAATTTTGATTTGAAATGAGTAAGCAGATTTATAAGGTGAATGAAGACATTGTCAGATCAATCCCATAATCAGATGAATCAGGTTTGAGTATCTTCTAAGTCAGATATAGGCACAACTAGAGGATACCACAACAGATTGTTGTTATGCTTCTGGTTTGGCATCCAAAACATAACAGCATAACAGAGAATCTGAACAGCCAAAAAGGAAAGATTTTACCCAGATCTTTCTAAACATTGTAACTAAATTTGAATCTTTCAATTGAGGCCGATGTCGGAAATATATATCTTTAAGAAGTGAATGAATATACAAGAAAAGACAATGAAACCCCTGATGAGACTGAAAATAGAGAGAAACATACTTCTTTGTCGTGGGAGGATTGGAGAGATGTATAATCAACAGTATTATGGTAGGTGAGGTGGTGGGATAGCCACCAGCCTCACAGAACAAAAGAGCGCATAATTTGTAAGTAAATTATTACACATGTATATGTGTGTTCCAAAGAGGAAAAACAAAACTAGTTTCATTCCACACAACGCTAAAGTATAGAGCAAGCAAAATCAGTAAGAGGAGTGGACAAAAATGTAGGGGCCTACCTCTCCTTTACCATTCAAGACGATGCCACCAACACGGACTCTGTGTGAAGCATTAGCAGGAATGGTGCTTGTCGTTTCAGGAATCCAGTAAACAAGCATGAGGTAATTTGGTTCAGCATGATGATACCAAAAGCCTTCCTATCATCAGCATAACAGATGCACAAACAACAGTTAATTATCTTTCCAACATATTTTATGCTAAGATTTCCAAGCAGTTATGCACCCACCTCTAATCTGATTCTGTATTGCTTCATACATGGCAAAACAAGTCAGTGTGACAGGCTAAATTTAACAGCTGGCAGAGGCATTCATGATAATTGGGCGACTACATTACATGTCCATTACCAACACTTGGAAGCATTCGTTCTTAAATGCACAGGAGGCATAGAGCAGTTAATTACCTTAACCGCCGGCTCTACGAGATTTACAAGAGCAATTGGCAACTTAATCCACACTGCCTTCTTCCCCTGCAAATTTTTTACAGACAAAACAAAACAAAGTTACTCACACAGACGACCTCACTTTACTTTCGTTTTTTCCTTTTTTTTCTTTTTTTGACAAAAATTCTGGTGAATATTATGCTCAAGTTTTCTCAAATCTCAATAACATGAATTTCTAGCCTTTAAGCAATGCTAAATTCAAAACACCCAACGTGCTAGTCTGGTTCGCGATTCTCGGTGCGCTCATCTATGCATTGTGCAAGTACAAATTTCCTTGCGGTCTCCCGCTGGATATAAATTGAGATTTAGATGGAGAGGGTGTTCAGTTCGAGACTTGTTAACAAGGGTAACAAAAATATGATTTGAAAGAGAGCTTAAGGTGAGTAGAATAAGTCGAACACCTGGTTCCTCCACTGGGAAATGGAAGCTTTGAGGAGTAGAAGGAAGATTTCAGGATCCATAGGCTCCTTCAGGTCCACGATTAGGCCTCCATGAAGGTCGTCGATTCCGGTAAGTAATTCCCCATCATAAATAACTCCGTTTTCACTCGGATCCTCCATCACCCGCCGGCCGTGAATTTGATCTACAAAAACGCTGTGTCTTCAATCAAACCACAGCCAAACAAGCCTGCATAGTAGCAACATACACACTGAAAATACTAAAAAAAAAAAGCCCCCAAAAATATAAAGGCCAATCGAATTGAGTACGTACCAGCTAAAACAAGAACCGAACGAAAAACGCACACCACACACACTCACAGTCACACCCACACTAACACCACACACTCACACACTCACACACACGCATTTTATTTGATACGAAAATTGGAGAAGACTGGTCAAATTTTATAGCGAGCTTTGAGAGTGGGGCGCCGATGCGGGGAAACCTACTCTCAGCGGTGTTGGACGATGACGTATTCCAACCCCGTGATGGACCGGCGGCGTCCGACGTCATCCGGGACCCGCTGATTTTCAAAGCCGCCACCCCTACGTGCCGTCCACAGCTGGATGCGTGTCCACTTGGGGTGGAGGGCGAATCTCCCCTTCGGTGGCCCCGAATTTTTCAATTATAGAGCATAAAATTACATCCAGGTCCTCCACCATGACCGCGGGGCCGTCAGATTTCGGAGGGCATCTTTGGGAGTTAATGGCGTTCGGATTAAAGTCGCTTATCATTGCAAATGCAGCGTATGGGTATGGTGGCGTCTTTGTATTGTTGCGGCATTCGTCTCACGATGAAACACTGATTATGTCATTTGGGAACGCAAATTATTACGTATGTTCCAATTAATCTGTACTTATGTTCCAATTAATCTGTAAATATATGAAAGGGCTCTGGTTTTTTTTAATAAAAAATTACTTAACAATACGTCAATTATTATATTTATAAATTAAAATTATTATTATTATTATAATTATTATATTATTATTAAAATATAATTATATAATAAAAATTTATATTTATTTTTATTACTCATATAATTAATTAACAAAATTAATATTTTATATATTAAATATTATTATTATTATATTCTTTAATTTAATAAAAAATTATAATAAATAAAATTTAAAATTTATTCTTGATTTTTTTTCGTAAAAATATCTTAATTTAAGAATGGTTAAATTTAACGAGTTTAATATTAAAAAGTATAAAATTTTATATTATAAACTCGATATGAATTTGATTTTATGTGATGGCGATGGAGCCACGGAGTCTCCCGACGCCAGCATCAATGTACGAAAGAGCTCGTGAATGCATGAATCTAAAACATTGATATAACTGAAAT
Source organism: Rhizophora mangle (assembly GCA_037832345.1). Classification (NCBI taxonomy): domain Eukaryota; kingdom Viridiplantae; phylum Streptophyta; class Magnoliopsida; order Malpighiales; family Rhizophoraceae; genus Rhizophora; species Rhizophora mangle. The sequence continues at coordinate 377,809 of JBAPLJ010000439.1, read as the reverse complement.
TTTGTATATATTATTTATTTATTTATTTATTGTAAATCGCACGTTCCCTTTTTGGTTAGATGTTGAGTGAGCAGTGCTCCCTGAATCAAATAATATTTCAATTTTTTGTTTTTTTTTATTATAAATGTTATGCGACTAAAAACAGTATTAAGTTAGTAAAATATTAATAAGATTAACTATTAAACATAACTTAATAGATATAAATGAGATTAGAGTGTGAACTTTAAAAAAATAATAAAAAAAATAAAAAAAAACACTAAACAAGCACTAACAAAATTGAAAGGATCCAATTCCAAAAAGACGAGATTTTTGCTTTCAATTGAGAGCACCATGGCCCACAAAAAGCCGCGGGCCTCTTGGGTTTATGGCCACTTTAAGAGCGCACCATAACTCTTTTATATCTCCTAAATCCAAACACAACTTGGATCGCTGCCCGTATTCTGTTTACTTTTGGTTCATTTTAGGTGGAACAGGAACCCATAAAGCTCCATCAAAAAGGCTTAAAAATGGATTTGCATTAGCTAAAAATCTGTATTTTTGTAAAAATGACTGTGTGGTACTTGAGCCATCTTGACCTAAAATGAATTTGCATTAACTACTTCATTTGGTTTTTTACTAAATCGATTGACTTATGAAACGGTTTTAATGAAACTGTGTTCTCCTTACACTGGACTCACTTGTTAAGCATTTTTATTTAATTTTTTACTGGATGGATAAAAAAAATTGGGGCAGGAAATTAATATAGCGTACTTCCCTTTTTTTTTTTTTTTTTCTTAAAAATAATAATAAAGTTAAATAAAGCGAAAAGTGATGACATAATATTGCAATCCACGCGATTCCAAGCAGAAGTTTGTTCTTCGAGTTGATAATTATTGGTTAGTTCCATTTGTTTTTTAAACCGCTGGCATGGCACGCAACCTACTCGTTTCTTTTTAAGTCGAGACACAAACGGCGGTCAATCAATTGCCAGCTATGAACATCATGAATAAAATCATAGAAGGTGTTTGCATTACGGTTGTTGATTTCTACCCAAAAAAAAGTTACAGTAATGCATTGAACCACAAGCTCAGTACAGCGTTCAATCCCTGATTTTAACTGTACCCCAACGTCCGCAATAAACGATCTCACGCTCAAGTCTTGGGGCAATGTGCATAAAAACACTCAACATTCTTTTTTAGCCTTTAAATGAAGAGACGTTGGTAAGATGTCAGTTATGTTTAGCAAATTCGGACTCCGAAATCACCTTTTTTTTTTTAATTTGGTTCGCTTGAATTAGAAAGAGGGTTATCAATTATTTGTAATCTTTTTTTCATCTCATATTAAAATTTGAGTTATGTCATAATCCAATTTCTTATAAAAAAATGAAATTTATGGATTGAATACCAACGAATTTTATGGTCTTCTCTCGCAAAAAGACACAAATGCTACTGAGGATGTTCCCGAATCTTTGCAATTGGACAAATCAAAAATCAATAAGAAACCATGACCCCAAAGAAATCCCTTGCACCTTGGGGGGAGATTTTCTAAGGATGGAAGGATAATAAGGTAATTTTGAAATTATGCTTTGATCGAGTGCCGGTTCTGACTCTTGGGTCCGAGGGGTCTCCTTAAAGGAAGCAAACATTACATACACATGATGTTTTAGCCTTGAAGAAAGAACGAGAGAGAGAGAGAGAGAGAGAGAGAGAGGAGAAAATCAAGAAAAGAAAGAAGAGAAAAAAAAAAAAAAAAAAAAAAAGAGGCTCCAGTTCACTCTCTCCCCCGCTTTCTTGATCAAACAGGAGGTGGGTTCTATAGAGAGAGAGAGAGAGAGATTCACCATGTCTCTGGGCTATGCAGAGAAGCTTTCATACATAGAAGATGTGGGCAATGTTGGAATGACAGAGTTTTTCGACCCTTCTCATGTTTTGCAAGACAAAGTAACGATCTTTCTACCCATTGTCCCTTTTCATTACATGGGTTTTTCGTTTCTTTTTCCTTTTGTCTGGGTTCATGTCTTCCTTACTTGTTTTTATTACTAATTGTTCATTCCCGTGAGCTATTGGAACAAATTTAGTGTTAGTGTTGCTTAGGGATTTCTTTGGTTTATGCCTGCTGGGAGATAACTTTAATATTCGATAGTTTGTTCAACCTTGTTTGGAGTTACGGTTGGTGTTGTTCGATGGGATCTGATTTGTGGGTATTTGTGGTAGTTTTTAAGTGTAATTGCGTTTGATTAGGATGACTTGCGTTGTCATATGGATGGGAAGTGCTTGTGCTGGGAGAATGAGGGTATTGATGGGGTGGATGACAGTTCAAAAAGAAACGTGTATTTGGATCTTCTTGATATTGAATTTTATTGCATTGGAGTTTGTTTTTTTTCTACTCCCAATTCTCTGGGTATATATGACGCCCTCGATTGTGTTGTGAATTTCAATATTCACCAAATGCGTGCTAGGATTTTTGTGTGGGGGAGCATTTTGACGTGAATTGAAGTGTTTTGTTTGGCTCATTGGTTGTTTCCGGGGAGTGTTTTCTTTGATGTCTGTTGGGCCTAAGTTGGGATTCAATGACTGTTACAAATTTTTGACAACTGCAAGACGAAATTTGGGAGTTCAATTACCTCAGAATTTCATGGGTTTATGGAAGTTACTAGATTTATCATGTTAATAAGTGCAGCCCATTCATAGTGGATTTCTTTACCAGCATTATTTCTGATCATTTATGCACCCATGCATAAACTGATTTCTGCCACATCTATGCATATACAGGAGTGCATATGCATCTAAACATATGTTCATCTGTTCCTTTTGTACCCTGTAATCAAAAGTGAAGGCTTGGCAGTGAACTTTTCTCATCTCATTTTCATATTTCAGAGCTCTTCTTATTTTCAGTTTTTGTCATATGGTCAGTCTCATATATATCAACTTGCTTTTATTTTTTCTGGCAGATCGAACAACTTGCTAGGATGATACAAAAGGTTTGAACTTACAGTATTCAATCATGTGTTTGATGGATAAATTATTTTGTGTATTAATTCGATGAGCCTCTTTAAGTTTTTTTTTTGGGTTTGTGCTTGCAGAGTAAGCATCTAGTGGTGTTTACAGGTGCTGGAATATCAACATCTTGTGGCATACCTGATTTTCGAGGCCCCAAAGGAATTTGGACAATGCAGGTAAAAGTTGTGAATCTTGTTTGGTGTCAAGAATCTGTGGAGCTCCCTCTGTCTTATGGTAGCACCTAATCTAATAGTGGCTCCTCCCCTACTTGAACAGCTTTTACGAAATTGTTTAAAAATTGCAGTACGCCAATCAATTATGGGGAACTGCTAATGTACGGTGTCTTTTACCATCAGTCTTAACTATTCCACCATCTGAAAGTAAAAAAGTTGTTTTTACTTTTCTGTAGAATGTTGCTTGTAATCCATTGAGGATGTAGCCAGGTTGATTTCTTTCATTATTCTGAAATTGTGCTATTAGTCTATTAAGACATGACTAGAAAAATGAAAATAAGGCTTAAATGCTTAAGTACGGTTATTATGATTTATGTTGTTAATCTTTTATTGTTCTATAGCTGAAATCAGTTTAGTGACAGCTGGAATGTTTACTTTCTTCTGAGCACTGGATTTGTATGTTTGTGGGACCAAAACCTTGCTGTGTCCTCCATTCTCTGGCTGGCAACTGAAGTAAATAAATCAATCGTGTATCTGTATGTTTCTTTGGATCTTACTTTAAATCAACTGCTTGTTGCAGCGTGAGGGAAAACTTGTACCTGTAGCATCCCTCCCATTCCATCGAGCGATGCCAAGCATAACTCACATGGCATTGGTTGAACTTGAGAAGGCTGGCATTTTAAAGTTTGTTATTAGTCAGGTAGAAATTCATTACTCCATTATTTGAACTGTATGTTATGTATTTTAAAGTTTTGAGGAATATTTTATCCTCTTGGCCACTTTACCAACATGGTAATATGAAATACTGTGTCTATGTTTCATTATGGTAAGCTTATGATATGTGTTTTTATGTCTGACTGCGTACGTTTGTCTGTGTTCATGTGTGTTTTGGCATGTGCATGTTGATTAATGGGAGGTCTGAAATGAATTTGTGTGCACAAGAGATAGAGTTGATGATTCTTGGTTTTCCACTGCAGTGACGTACATTATTTTAGCAATCATGCAAGCACAACAAAATGTTGCCTACATACATATGGTTTCTTTGCCTGATTCAGTTACTCCTCTGATGGTTTACTATTTGTTCTTATATGCATTCAAATTAGCAAACTGTCTTGATCTGTTTTACAAGGTTTCTTACTTTTGTATACCAGAATGTTGATGGCCTCCATCTTCGGTCTGGAATTCCAAGGGAGAAACTTGCTGAATTACATGGGAACTCCTTCATGGAGGCATGTCCTTCATGTAGAATTGAGTAAGACAAAATCTCAGTGTACCCTTGTTCTCTTTGCTAACCATTTCCTAGCATTTTGTGTCTCTCTCTTGCTCACCTTCCTCATCCTCCTCCTTTTTCTTCTTCTCCTTGCATTTCTGTGTTATTTTGGTTTGTGTTGCGTGGACTCGATATGAGTATCCAGCAGGTACCTTTGCCTGCCAAAGATGCTGTCAGATTTTTCTTATGTTTGTTTCTATTCAGATGATCTACTCAAGTTCTTGTTTTCATGGAAGGTGTCTGCTATGTGTCTGACATGGGTCAGAGCAGCAATAATTATATCAGATTTAGAGCAAATGAACTGTTTTGATTACTTCTATTAAGAAAGTTTTTCCTCCTATCTAAGAGATAGCCTTGCCACTAAACCTTTCAAGGTATTTGCGGGATTTTGAGGTAGAAACTATAGGATTGAAGGAGACCTCACGGCGGTGCTCTGATGTAAAGTGTGGTGCAAAACTAAGGGATACAGTTCTTGACTGGGAGGTACCATTTTCTTTCTTCTTCTGGTTTCAAGCAGTCCCAGGCTATATGTCTTTGTAATGTCAAGCTGACCCATTTGGCTGTAATGGTATTTCAATCGAATGAGCATGGTCTGAGAATCTGTGCATCTGTGTGTGTGCAGGATGCATTGCCACCAAACGAGATGCTTCCAGCTGAGAAGCACTGCAGGATGGCTGATCTTGTACTGTGTTTAGGGACCAGGTTATGCAAATTGTAGTTCTTCAACACTTGATAGTGATGTTTACGATCCTTGTTTCCAATTAGTATACTGGTCAATGTTAGCATATATATGAATGTTTTAGCTCTTCCTCAACATCCTGAACCTTCTTGAATATAAAAATAACAAAAGTAACTTAAAGCAATTCCTTCTTGAATATGTTCATGTGAGAAAAGAAAGAATAGGCAAATAGCTCATGTATAATTTCAAAATCCAAACTAGCCCATTCCTGATGGTTGTTCTGGTTTTTTATTCCCTATTTTTATGCTTATTGACAAGCAATAAGTGGCTTTTTATTGAGTTTCTTAAGAATTCAGAGATAGATTCCTCAAATTCACTAAAGTGTTTTCTTTGCATCCTTTGAACACCATGGTAACTGGTAAGTTGCTGCTCAGTTTTAAAGAGGGGTTCATAGAGATGTTTAACTTAATGCTTTACAGCCATTAGTAATATTTCTTCTTCATTCTTATACATAACAATCTTATACCTCTTCCTTCCCCTACCACCCCCTTCCCCCTCGACACAGACACACACAGAAATTCTTTTGGGTCACTGCTAGTTGTGTGGAAAATTCAGCCCCATCCAACAAGCACACTATCTTAAGGATGCTACTTGATTCTCATATACCAAGAAGAATGTAAACAGCCATAGAAAAGAAGGAATATAATACTGTTTGTTTGTCATCTTATACAACTAGCAAGGATATTAATTTTCAATGTTGTTCTACTTCATTAAGCAATCTATGTAACTTAAGACTGTTAATTTGTAGTTGTTCAGATCCATTACAATTGTGGATTAAAGAGTATATCTGATATATATGTCCCTCTGATCCATTTTTACTTTGACCATTCTGACATCAAAGTCTACTGCAGTTTGCAGATCACTCCTGCATGCAACCTGCCTCTTAAATGTCTGCGTGGTGGGGGGAAGATTGTGATCGTGAATCTTCAGGTACTTCCCCCCCACCCCGTCCTCTTGGTTTCCCCCCCCCTCCCATTTTAGGGGTTAGGGAATTTGAGATCGGACATTGTATTTGTATTCTTTGGTATTCATCTCATCTTTTGGATTGAAAGTGGTAGTCATGTATTTTGCTTGTTTATTAATTTTTTGCTGCTACTCTTAGAGCCAGATAAGGTTTAGCCCATTTCAGTTGCCAGATGGTGCATTACTTTCAGAATATAAGAGTTCAAGGGGAAAGTGAGAATAGGGAGATAGATGGCCTAATACTGTCAGGAAATGTATGATGTATGTCTATACAAGTATACATGTGTGTGTGTGTGTGTGTGTTTGTGAGTACATCAATACATGCATGCATATATTCACATGCACATAAATATGAAAAAACATGTATGCAAATGTGATTATATCAAAGAGCTGTAAAACCAGTACCATAGTTGTTGTCTTGTTGAGGACTTATCATTCTTTGTATGCATGATTAGCCTGTCACTGTCACTGTACCACCGTTTTGATGGACTTATCTGCCATTTAAATGCTTTCTGTTGATATCATTGCTCTCAACTTTACAGAAAACTCCAAAGGACAAGAAGGCAAGTTTGGTCATCCATGGATTTGTAGACAAGGTGCTGGTAATTTTATGTTTGTGGATATAAACATTTTGTCTTTATGACTGTTCTTCTTTATCTTTGCAAGTAGATTGGGATCTCCCATTTGATTATACAAGCTTGTCTTTTCTATTTCCTATACATGGTTCCCCTTTTCTCCCACTATTTGTGTCAGCCTATGTTATATGCTTGTAAATGTACACACATGTGGTAACATAATTCTCTTCTTTTCTATGTGTTATCTGTTATTTACTAACTTGAGAAAGAACAGGTTATTGCAGGTGTCATGGATGTGCTTTGCATGCGGATTCCTCCTTTCGTTAGAATTGATTTTTTCCAGATTATAATAACTGAATCTGTGAGTGCAGGTAACTCCATAATTGTATTCAGATTTTTGCATGGCTTTATACTGTTGTCTAGTGTGCATAGAATAATACACACACATGCATGTAGACTTGCTCAAGGGGTAAATGATATGATTCACTTATTAGTCCACCTTTAGGGTGACAAACACTTGGTGCAACTAATGGACATGAAGTAGACTCAAAAATCTTGTGCCATGTATGGAATGTGAAATAGGAGCTTTGATTCACTATTGGACCTCAAAGCAGCCTGCCATTTACCTGTTTGGATTAGAGGACCTTGTCTTCAAACGATTTTTTGCAAATAATGAGAGTTGTTGCAAATAATAGGAGTTTGAGGTTTATATGAGAAAGCTGTAAAAACACCTTTGGTAAGTTATAGAAAGTGTAAATGACTTTCCAGTTCATGTTTCAAGAGAGGGCCCCTGCAAAATGTTGACATTCCTTGATCCCAAAATAGAAATGCAGAATTTATTGTGTTGATGTCTAGTCTAGTCCTTGCCTATCAAAATCATTGTAACGAGGCACTCTCCAACTAATGTAGTTATTGTTTTGATGTCTTGTCTAGTCCTTGTCAATCAAAATCAATATAATGAGACACACTCCAACTAATGCAGTTAATTCATCTGCTAATCAAAACTACTTACCCCCTCAACAGATAAAAGATATGTGAACTGGAACATCCGGGTGGCAAGTGTACAAGGAGTGAAAGCGCCATTGCCTTTCATTAAATCCGTGGAGGTGAAACTACTTCCGAAAAGACATTTTGCTCTTTAATTTTAGTAGTCCTCATGTGGTGTTACTGGATACCAGTTCCAGAAGTTGAGCTGCAGTAATAAATTATTCTAATCATGATTCTGATATCAAATGGACTTGTTAATTTTATCTCTGTTTCTTTTTCTTTCTCTAATGACCTTTCTTTTTCTGGGTTGGGGGGGGGGGCACAATCTGAACTAACAGTACCTCCTTTTGAGGAGATTTGTGGCTACTAATTGAATGAGGGAACATTGGACATAACTTGTTTTTTGCTTTTTATAAGCACCGTGTGATGTTTTGTGGCCTAGTCTCATAACATGTCTGCTTTATATGGAACCCAGGCTTCCTTCTCAGACACACGCAAGTATAAACCAGCTGTCCTAAGTGAGCAGCCATTTAATCTTAAAAGGTTAGTCCCACCCAATCCTCTTCCGCACCCTTGAAAAAATGTGTTGCCTGCATGACATGATGCCAATTGGAACATTATTTTTTTCATACACTAGAAAAATTGAAACCTCTATTAACTATATGCAGTCGTTAGGATGGAATATGTACACACACACACACACACACACACACACGTATTTGTGAAGCATAGAAAATATTACATCTTGAAAATTGAAAGTAGCATAAGCATCCCTGAGTTCTACTAACCTGTTGCCTATGCATGTAATATTTTGGTCACATTACATTATTAAAGTTCTCATGGGACCTGAGGAATTAGATTTTTAATTCCAAGTTGTTTGACATAGTTGGGCTGAAGGTTTGGGCTTATGTAGGATACAGTCTGTATCCTCTGCCTTAGATTTTGCTTTCTTACATGCATCAGGAGAACTGTGACAACAGAAGTGTTTGAAATTATGTTGAAACTCAACTTCATTGATGGCTGTGGTTGCCCATACACCCAAATTACTATCCCTTTTGGGTTTAAGGTAAGCATGACATATTTTCTTCTGCACTCGTTTCACGTATTGCTTAGTTATTCACTTATTGTTTTCTCTGTGAATATCATCAATATGTATGTAGTCATACAACATGCACTGTTTATTGGTTCTTATACTGGAGTTGGAAATGCAATTTTATTCCGGTCCATTCAAGACATTTCACTGGTATAATAGTAAGTTTACATCATTGTGACATGTATGTTGTAGGCTTGAGTAGCTGAAACATGATGACCAGTCTCTAGATTACACGGTGTTGAGTTGTGTATTGAGACACCCTTTTTCCACCCAAGACTTTTTGCTGGAGAATGACATGCTCTTTTTTGGCAAATTCCTTGCCACTACTAATTTTACCGGATTCTATCTCTATAGTTGACTGCTATTTATACGTGCCTTGCTTGCAACCTATAGAAGCCTATAAAAATTTTACCTTTGCCTATTTTGCAGGATTCGACGGACAGTTTAGACCTGGACAAGAATGCTAAGATACAAAATCTGAAGGAAAAGGCGCTCAAAGGTTTGTGTTCTGGCGAAATTGCAGTGATCGAGAGAAAGTCCATTTCAGCTCCCAAAACAGAGGTCACTGTTTATGCCATTGTAACAAACATTAAGACATTTGAGTCTGATGCCTTGAGTATGGGTGACGTGAAAGGGTCAAGAGGAACTACGAATGGATCAGAAGCATATCGGAAGCAGCGATCGAACAGTCGAAAGCGTAAAGCAAGATTTTAGAGGCTTTGTTGTTGTCAGCAAGCCTGTACATAGCAGGTTAAGTTACCATGACCTGGTAAGTATAAAGTATAGGATAAGGGACTGAGTGAATTTTGTCAGGCACCACACTCAGTCTCCCCAGCTATGGATGATGGGAAAGTGGGAATCTCCTATACTTCGACACAGTCATGTAGCAGTTGTGTTCATGTCCATTTTCCATAGTGGGCTTTAGAGGATCATATTCTGATTATTTTTGTCAATCTACGTGTTGATAGGAAGGGGAAAAATATAAAAAAAAAAAAGAGGTTGGGGGGGGGGGGAAGAGGAGGTTGTTGTTATTCCGTTTAGGGATGATCTCAAATTTATTCTTAAACTTTAGTAGATTTTTACGACATGATTATTTACCTTTTTAACATACGACAATGGCTGTATCCATTTTCGTTCTATTTTCAGTTTTGAACGAAATCAATCAAATCGTTGACACTTTCATTGGATTGAAGGAAAATATGAAAATGTAATAAAAAAATAGCTAAAAAAAACAAAATAAAATCATAATTGTTATGTCACAACATTACAAAATAAACTTGAATTCTTTTTATTGTTAGTTAAAATAAATTTTATACCATTTATCATTTTAACCGATAATTATAAAGGGTAATTTTTCTTTTTAAACAACTTACCATTATGAGCACCCATACTACCTGTGGGAGGAATTAAATCTCTCTCTCCCTCTCTCTCTCCCTCTCTCTCTCACCATGGTTAGGTTAGGTGCCATTAAATACAGAGTGGTCATTATTTAATTAAATGCCTTAGTTGACCAAATATGACCTCGTAAATAAGCATAGAAAATTTAAAACACCAACAACGTAATTAAGGTTGGCCTATCAGCCAATCAAAGAAGCACCTTTTACCGGCTATGTGAGGTTCCAAGGGGAACACCCCAGGTTTGCCAATTGTAGTTCAACTCTTTGGACTCCCTATAAATTGAACCCACTGGTTGGGAGTTTCCTGTGCCCATCCATTCAACAAGCAAAAGCATTAGAAAGAGACAGAGAGATTATGGAACGTGGAAGTGGGTACTCTGCCTATGGCAACCATGCAAAACACACATCTGGCAGCTCCGGTAAAGTGCCTAACACATGGCTTAATGGGGGTTCTCTTTTACCATGCTCATTTTCTTTCTCATCGGTTGCATAGCAATGCATGCATGTTTGTTTGTTGAGTTCTTAATAAAAGCACTATATTTTTTTCTTGATTAAAATCTCATTTCAACACCCTCCTTTGAATTTTTTTTAAGCAATTAATAATCTCATTATTTTCTTTATTTCTAATCTTTATTTCTTGGTTAGACAATTAATCTGCTGGGTATTTCTGTTGCATGCAAATGTTTTTCCTTTTTAAATTATCCGTATCCATTTCATGTTAAACACTCTTTGATGTATTTCTTGCATGGTTTATAGAAAGGGGTCATGCCTTTTCTATTACAGTCAACAAAATGATTTTTTTCCTACTATTTCCACCCCCCCCCCCCCCCCCCCCCCCCCCCCCAAAAAAAAAAAAGAGATTTTCCTAGTTGTTATTTCTTATTTACTTTGTGGCGAATAATCAGTGTTTCAGGAAAAGGTTATTATTTTAGACCACACATGAATGCTAAAACTATCTTTTGTTAACATTCGTAGAGAAATAAATAAATAAAAGTGGGCTTCTGACTGAGTTCTAATCACCATTCATGGCTAGTTCAAAAATGTCTGATAACCCCATGATCGGTTATTGTTGTATGGGATGAAAACACAATCTTAGACTCGTATATTTAAATCCCATCGGAACTAGCAGCAAAACTTTCCTGCTCATGGCCAAGAGGAAAAGGCTTTGACTTTGGCCAATAAGCACGCTAAGCTATAGAAACGGCACAGAATCTAAAGAGTAGCCTTGGATTTGACACATTTAATGCTGATGCGGGACACACGCCGTTTACTGGCTTCCACATGGAGCCAACATCCAAGTTTGTAATGTGGCATTTATTTCTTTACAATCCCAATTAAATTTTGGATTTTGCTTTTTTGGTTTCTTTTGTTGTTTGGTGTATCTCTTTCCCATAGTCACTTGGGCTAAAAAGAACCCTTTGTTCATTTGCACCATAAGAGCTGCCCTTTATGGACTTCACTATGAGATTTTTTGCTTTTTTTTTTTTTTGTTAGTAGTGGAACCCAAGAGATTGAGGAATGAGAAAGCTCTAATACCATAAAACTAAAATTCATTGTTAAACAAGGAAATTTGTATTTATATTACAATTACCATCACCAAAAAAAAAACTTATTTTTGTCAAAGAATCATTTGCATGCTTGATAATAGAATTTCTATCCTTGCCTTTTGATTTCAGGCATGAGAATGGTGCACACAAATGATGATTTCCCAAACAACCAGTCCACCTATATCCCCAATGCAACAACATATGCCAACATTAATGTTGTCCAAAACACAACAAGGTCTCGCAATCCCCATGACAGTAGTAGTAATGGGACTAATAGTAGGGAAGCTGGCAGGCAATGCGCAGCACTGCGGGAACAAGACCAGTACATGCCAATAGCAAATGTGATTCGAATAATGCGCCGAGTCCTCCCACCCCACGCCAAGATATCGGACGAGGCGAAGGAGACAGTGCAGGAATGCGTTTCGGAGTACATCAGCTTCATAACTGGGGAGGCAAACGACCGGTGCCAGCGCGAGCAGCGCAAGACCATCACTGCTGAGGACGTCCTTTGGGCCATGGCCAAGCTTGGTTTTGACGATTATTTGGAGCCTTTGAGCCTGTTCCTTTCTCGCTATCGCCAAAATGATAACGAAAGGTGTTCCTCAATACACGACCTACTTAGCAGCCTCAAACGCTCTGCTAATGTTGCTGCTGGAGATTGTGTTTGTGTACCAGCTGCTGCCATCATGATGCCTCCTCCTATGATCCAAGCTGGGAGTCTTCCGATGGGAGACGAGCAATTTCAACTGGGAATGGATGCGGCTGCAAGTGCAGTGCCTGGTGGGTTCCATACTCCTGCATCTCCGCCACCACCTCCACCTCCACCCGGCGATGCTAGCCAAAGTTGTTTCGCTACCAGCTATGATCCATATACTCAATACAAGGGACAATGATGTTATTGCAAAACAAGAAAAATGCTTTCTCGTTTGGCTTCTCATATTTCAATCATTGATATGAAAAAGTTGAGAAATCTGGCATGTTGAATGTCAAGTACAACTGACTAAGATAGACGCAGTCTTCTTTCTTACCTGAATTTTATAAGAAGATTGTTTCCTAACATTTTCACATGTTGCCCGTTGGGCCCTTTCGGTCTATGCCTTGCCCGGGGGTTCTAACTTCTATCGCAGGACAAGCAGAGACGGTATTTCATTTATTCAAACATTGCATTTCATTTCATTTATTCGTTTTGACTGGCATTTGAGTTGGGCTTTCAGATTTCGGACATTTGGGGAGAAATCCGAAAGGTCCTCCTGACTTTAATGCCAAGCAAGCAAATGTCTTTGACTTTTTTTTGGATTGTCAAAACCACGACATTCGTCTTTTATGGCTGCCCTTTTTTTTTTTTCTCAGTGAGATCGGCTTAGGGACCTGATTGTTGCGTCCCTCGGCATACAATCCTTTGCGAGCCGGGCCCACAGGAAAGTGGGCCTTTAAGCCTTTCAATAAAAGGGCCATGGGCCACGTATTACGCTGCAAGCAAAAATAAAAAAAAGATAAAAATTTTAATAATAATAATAATAAGCAGAATTATTAATAAATTTATTTTGAGCCCCAAAGCAAACCCCCCAAAATTTGAAATCTGGATCCCTCTCTCCCTTCTCCCCGCTCTTCGCAGTCAAATCTCCACCGTCCATCAGACCCCCCCAACCCTCTCTCTCGCTCTCTCACTGTAGACATTTCATACAGAAATGGAATTGAATTGAATTGAATCCTCTCTCTTTCTCTCTCTACATCTTTTTCTCTGTGTTTGGATTAGGATTAGGAAGACTGGGTGGACGGCAATGGAGTTGGAGGCAACCGCAACCGCAACCAGTGGCTGCGGCGGCGGCCATTAGTATATATCTCGTAGAAACCGAAGCAAAGGATAATATTCTAATCTAAGATGGCGGCCGCGAAGACGACGACAACGGTGGAGAAGCTGTTCGCGCAGATATTCGAGAGGAAGAAGAGGATAATAGAGCAAGTGAAGCACCAGACCGATCTATTCGACCACTTCCTTGCCTCCAACTGCATTCTCGACGGAATCCCCCCTCCTTCCTTTCTCTTCTCCCCTTCTTCTTCTTCTTTCCCCTCCCATCCTAACGGTAATCCCCTAACTCTTCTCTCTCTCTCTCTCTCTCTCTCTCTCTCCCCTTTAATGGAGAACGTTGTGTGTGTATGAGTGTATGGAACATAGGGATCTGTGTTTTTTTTTTATGTGTTTGCTTGGTCAAACGCGAGCATTTTTTATGTGTTAATAGTTAAATTGAGTTACTTTGTAGTCTGCGAAGTGATTGATACTCTTATGATTGAGTGTTCAGGACTCTGGTTTATAGCCTATCGGTTTTTTTTTTTTGTGGGTTTTTTTTTTGTGGGGGATTTATGATAATCACCTTATGATGGCATGTAGGATTTATGTTATGTTTGCTTTGAAACTTTGAATGCTTACTTTACTATGGAAATTGGAAGGAATATGATTTATTTGATACTTCATTTGCTTTCTAATTGTGTTTTTTATTTTATTTTTTGGTCTTGTTTTTCCATCATCCCTGAATTCATGCAAACATTTATTTTGGTCTCAGAGTTGAAGAAAGAGGAGCTTATATCAGGAATCTTGCTCACGCAATCTCAGTCTTCAAGTCTTTATTCCACTAATGACTATTCTCTTTTCCACAAGCCAATTATTACTGCTGATAATGGGAGTTTACCAAATGATTCATACATGGAATTACAGGCTTCAAGTAAAGATAATGATAAGATGTCTATGCTGCCGCAGATTACAAACCCTGATACTCAGTGTAACCTAAATGCTGTTTCTGAGCTGGATTGGAGTGTTACATCTCCTCAAAATTGTGCAGATGCAAGTACATTGGATAAATGCCTGGATCACTCTTGGTCATTGGCAAAGATTCACAGATCAAAGTCAAGGCAACGAGCTCTGGAGCTTCGTAACAGTGCAAAGGCAACTAAATCATGTTCATGTGATGAATGTAAGGATGGTGCTTGCACTGGTAGAATTGTTGGTTCTGGGATTATTCCACTCCAGCCTGACCTTGCTGATGAGTCAGTCTTGCCTGGGCCTGTTGATGCCAAGAATGGAAGTTGCACAGAGGATGAGGCAAAAATAGACAGTTGTGAGGACAGAGATAACTGTAGTGAGGTCTCTAAGGGAAGAGCTATGAATTATAGACTTTACAGCCAACAAATGGGCTCTGTCAACAAGCCCAGGACCATAGGTGGCAACCCTTCCAACATGTCTGCAGAAGATGGTCTTATGGAGTCTGTTTTGGGGTCACTGCAACAGTCCACCCATGTCAATGGAGCATCAGGAGTAGTCAAACTTGCTGATGTTGACAATGCAAATTCTGCATCAGAGAAAACAAACGTTGGTAGTTGCAGGGGCAATGAAATGTCTACCAATATTTCTTCTGGTGGAATTAGAAGTTCTGGAATTTGTAACCTTCAGCGTAGCATTGCAGAGGAGCATTTGGACATTGGTAACTCTTCTTGTGTTGCTAAGATTGACGATGGATTTGGAGAGTCATTTGGAAAATTATTGCAGCAGCCTAATTGTGTTGGGGATTTATCACTGGAACCGGACAACCCTTCATCTATTATTGCTGCTGAAAGTTATGGAGTTGGAAAGTCTAAAGTAGGTGATAATCAAAGCAAGGAAATGGGAAGCGAGACTTATTCTGGAAGAATAACAAGGTCTAGAGGTCCTAGTAAGCAGGTTAATTGTGTGGATGTATCTCTGAAGACAGAGAGGGTTTACTGCAGTGGAGACAAAGATGATGTTAGCAAAGGAAATCAGCAGCTTAACTATATTGATGAGCTAGGGGAATCCATTAAAACTTATGATATTGCAGACAGAGAGGGTGGTGTGGGAGTATGTGATGTTTACAGTGATAGCATAAAAAGATCCAGCAGTCCCAGTCAGAAATTTATCAAAGAAAATTCAGTTTCAAAACTGAGTAACTTTTTTAATGTTGAAAAGGATACTGATCATCGACTTGCATCCTCTGGCAAATCAGCACAACTTCCTCAACCATCAAATTTGGATGGAGTAGAAGGATTTGGCCTTCAAATGGTGTTGGGTGCTCAAGCAAATGCCCTTTCTTGTGCTGAAAGCAGTGATGCTTTTGACACAGAAAGGTGGGAAGCAGTTGCCCCAGTCATGCACACAGATTCTGATAGGGCAGTTGAGGCATGTTCTGTCACTTCTGTGTCTAACTTATATGGTGGTGGCCTTGGAGTAGAACCTATGGTTTCAAAGCTTTCCACTGAAATCCCGATGCTTGTGGAGTCCAAGCAACTTGATTTTGGCAAAATCAAAGAGTGCAGCTTGAATGAAACCTTGGGTCCTGTATTGCACAGTATACAGCAAGATGTGTTACTGGAGAGACAACCTTCTACATTGTTGCATTCAACAGAACTCTTGGAGAACAGTGCATCTGTTTACTACCAAGAAAAGCCCAACTCATTCAAAGAGATTCGACTGTTGGGGGAACAGAAAGATTTGAGCAAAGAAGAAAAACATCAGAAACATTTTGAAGCTCATGTAGAGAAATTTGTCCCTTCATTGGATGGAAGTATGGTTAACTCTTTGCAGCAGAAAATGAATACAGATAGATCTGAAAACCAAAATGCAGATTCCTATTTCACTGGTTCAGGGCATCAGGCTAAGCGGATGAAGATTGGAACTAAATTTACTGCTGCACATTCTTTTTCTTCAAAATTGATATCACCATTACAGCCAGTTGATACAGATCACATAAGTAGAAATATTAATGCTGCAGACGATAATCGGAATGCTCATCATAAATCTGAAGACGTGCATGTGTGCCAGGCTGGAGATGCTGTAAAATTAAATGTTGGAGAGAGCTCATTTCATGGTGTGCATCAGCATGTGGAGCATGGCATGACAATGGGTTCTGAATTTTCATTGCCTATGCCGGAAGTTGAACAGGTACCTCTCTTCCTGCTGTACAAAATAAAACTTATAGTTCTTTATGGGCATCAGGGGAAAAAACTGTAAGTAGAGATAGAACTATTAATGTTTGCTGCTCTCTGACCATCTGAATGTTAAAACGTAGTTTTTCAAGTTGCATACTATATGATGTGATCCCCAATATAATATTTGCCCTGTAAATTGATCAATGTTTTCAAGTTGACTTCAATGGTATTGGTGATTGAAAAATCATCCAATGTTGTTGACATGCCCTGCAACTGTGATGATCGACTATTTGTGTTTCACTCTTTCCCCATTTAAGTATTTATCTCTTTCTGATACTTCTACTTTAACCTTTGAAGGGCTGCTCTCAGCTATTAAAAACTTTAATGATTGCCTTTTTAGATGAGAAAAATTAATACACTGTGTCTAATTATTGGAGAAAAAATATATTAAATTCCTGTTTGACTTTGAATCGTATCTTTCAATGATATTTTTATTGTTGTGAATATAGAAGTGATTAGTCTAATGGGCAATTAGATGTTAGGGATGATACTAGTGGACTCTTATTTTTCCATTTACTATGATCCTAAGATGCCGGGGAAAGGAAATATTTCACCAAAATATGCAGTCTTGAAGTACTTTTGTTGATTGAGCATGTGGTAGCCTGCTGCAAAGCAAAACGTCACTAATTTTCACCATTTATTTTGAGTGAGTTTTGTATGTAAATTGACTACTGGTCGAACATATTCTCCTTTATTACTGAGGTTGCTTTTCTGCTGGAGTAGGACAGTATGAAGTAGAATATATGATCTCTTATTGTGTCTGACAGGCTACAATCAACTTGGAAATGAAAGACAGAAATGTGGGCACTGGTTTTATTTTGTTGCACGAACAACCCAGGGTACCTTCACTCTCACCTTTAACACAATTGGCAGCTGGATCTTCTCGAGATGATTTGTTAGGGCGAACTGAAGAAGCAGATCCTGCTAGCCTTGCCCCTGGTGCAAGTGCAGAAGAAAATATAATATCGCAAAGTGAAGATGAATCTAAACTTAAAGCAACCGGACATTTGAGTTATACCGAGAACATGGAAATTGGATCCCATTCAAGAGACAATGACAAGCTGTCATATTATTCAGTTGGTCCTCCACACAGCCTGTCCATGCAATTGACTGACACTGACCAAAATGTGCCAGAGTTTGAAGGGTTTGTCATGGAAACAGATGATGAACAGCCACATGGTGCTAGAAAGAGAATTGACCTGGAAAAATTGGAACTCCCAAGTACAGCATTAGAACGTGCAAGTGTTTTGGAGCAGCTTTGCAAATCTGCTTGCCTGCATACACCAGTATCCCAATTTTCACGCACATATGAACTGCACAAAACACTTAACCTGTACCAGTCTATGCCAAATGGGATATTAGAGGGCATGGAGCTGAAAAGTGCTCTTCATAAGAATGATGACACTGTTAAGCATCCTGATGTCAGTTCTAATTGCTGTAACGAGGAACCCCTGGCCATGTTGTGTGAAAAGATCCCTTCTGACTGCTTAACATTTTATAATGGCCAAACCTTATGGGATATCAAGAAACCTTATGTGTCCCCGGTTGGAAAGCTTTGGGATGGGACCACTTCAAAAACTGGCAGTTCAGAGAAGCGAGCTAGCTCAATTCCAGAACTTCCATGCATCAGTGAAGAAAATGAAGTCATAGATGAAGTAGTGAGTATGTTTCCTGAAGGAAATGGTTCAGAACTGATGCCTGGTTCTGTCAAAAGAGAGCCACTTGCTGACATAACAACAAATTCTAACCTTCTGACATCAATATGTGAAGATGAAAAACATGGTGATAGAAGTAGTCTTGCCTCTGTGAACACAGAATTTAGTTTCACTAGCAAGAGTAACAGGACCATGCTGAAGGTTGGAAATAAGAAGGGGAATAAGAAAGGATATTCTATTAATGCAAAGGAGAAGCTGGGCATGTCAATAGGAGTACATGGTGGTAAAAGAGCCAATGGTTCACTCCATGATAGATTGAGTAAGCCATCTGGAAGAACAGGTTTGAGAAAAAATGGCCCAAGTCTCTCAGAAAGGGAATCCAAACCTAACAATATTGTGTCAAATATAACTTCCTTTGTCCCACTTGTTCAACAGAAACAAGCAGCTGCACTGATTGCAGGCAAGTTCTGAATTATCTATTTTCCTCTTTCTTTTTCAGTTCTTAACTGTGCAGAACCATTTATTCTTTATTCCTCAAGCATTCCTCCACTCAGATTGGCTTTTATTGAAGTTTAGCAATGCAAGTACATATAGTTAACGTGATTATCACAGAATTTTCACTCTGTTCATGATTTTGTAAGTATATTGATTTAGTGGCAATATGGCATTCTATCTAGGACTGCCATCATTTAAGAATTGCAATTTTCAGCTTGAGGAGCTCTATATTCAGTTGTATCTGTTCATTCATTTTGCTTACATGTGCTGTTTTTCTCTTCTTTTTTTTTATTTTTTTTTAGTGGAATTGGTTTCATGGGGTAAGTCATAGTTTTGCTTGTTGAATTAGAAAGGGCTACTTGAAGCATTGCAGATTATAGTAATGAATGCTTAATTTGGAATCCACTTCTTGTTTGGTCAGATAGGTTTTTCATTAAATGAAATATAACCATGCAGTTTTGATCATGAAGATGTAGTGGGAAAAGCTATTGATTTTGTGGTCTTTGTATCAGATTTCATGGAATGAAAAGCATTTTGAAAGAACTTGGATGCAAGATGATGACGTTATTTGTGTGGGCAGCTTTTGTTTATTGAATGTTCCTTTTTGTAGGGAAAAGGGATGTAAAAGTGAAGGCCCTTGAAGTTGCTGTGGCTGCAAAACGTCTAGCAGAAAAGAAAGAGAATGAACGAAAGCTAAGGAAGGAAGCTCTAAAACTTGAGCGAGCAAAGCTGGAGGAGCAAAATTTGAGGCAGTTGGAGCTGGAGAAGGAAAGAAAAGAGGAAGAGCGGAAGAAAAATCAGGCTGAAATGGAGGCAAAGAAAAGACACAGGGAAGAACAAGAAAAAAAGGAGAAGGAAGTAAAAAGAAAGCGTCTTGAGGATGGAAGGAGGCAGCAGCTAGAACACAGGGGAAAGTTGCGTGCTGAGAAAGAAGAGAAAGATAAATGCCAAGATGCCGTATGATTCTAATAGTCTCATGCATTTACAATTGCTTGACACTCCTTATTTCTGGAATATTAATAATTAAATGGATGCTCATTTTAGGATGAAAAGGCATGTGGAAAAAATTTACCTAAGGACAAATCAAGGCAGCATGAGAAGAAGGAAAACAAAGAGGGAGATGACAATCTTCAAAAAGGTTCTGACATTGAACCTAGAACTGTTGGGGTATCAATGATTGAGAGCCAAAAGGCAAGCATTGTTCCTGAAGACCTTGAAGGAGTGAGTGATTCTGGTGAAAATATCAAGGTATTAGTTCTATTGGCACCATTATTGTTAGGATTTTCAGCACAATTCATAATATTTATCAGTTTTCATGTGTCAGAACTTGAAGTTGCATATGGGGTTTGAATAGCACACCAAAAGAAATCAGAAAGCAAATAGATTTGGGTTTCTATTTGTAGTTTAATAATTTAGAACCTTGTTCTTCATGCTTCTGTATTTGATGATCCCGGGCCTTTAGACTTTGCACCCATTTCGTCTTGCACTGCCTAAAATATACCTCTGTAGCTGAGGGGAAAAAAATTGCGGAACATATGCTGCCATGACCAAGGTTTGGGTGACAATTGTTAAGCTGTAATGGAACTTTATTGACCAATTTCTGCAAAGATACTTTTTGATTTTTCACCCCTTGCATTTCTTTTTATGTGCATGGAACTCAGCCTTGGTAAATAAAACTCATCCTCAACATTCCTTAAAATGCTATGTAGATGGAACAATCATATGAGATTTCTCCATATAAAGGTTCTGATGATGAAGATGAAGATGAAGGCAAGGATGAAGATATACCTAGTAGTAAATTTACTCCTTCATGGGCCAGGTATGTATCTCAGATTGCATCCCAATAGAGCATTGTGCATGTTGTCATTGTTTTCAGCCTTCCCCAGCATTTCTTGGTTAGTGCCTTTTAATCTTTGTTGTTTTCATTTCAATAAAGCATGCACAAATATCTCCTTGCAGTAAAAGTCAACTGGCCCAGATTGTTTCTTTCCAGCAAACAGTAGACCCAGAATCCATCTTTCCCCCGGAGAGCTTTTGTAGCATCGCAGAAGGTACAATTGTCGCATACATAAATATTTTTCCACCGGTGTTCAATATTGTGGCAGAAAAAGTAAAAGTTGCATATTTGTTTGTAGCTTT
Source organism: Rhizophora mangle (assembly GCA_037832345.1). NCBI lineage: Eukaryota > Viridiplantae > Streptophyta > Magnoliopsida > Malpighiales > Rhizophoraceae > Rhizophora > Rhizophora mangle. The sequence goes on along the minus strand of JBAPLJ010000439.1, from coordinate 356,803 downwards.
ATTGCAGAGAAAGCTTCGACAAATTCAACATGCACAACAATAACGTTTGCGACACTGACTTGTACTTTCTAGGCTTTTCAAAAGCTTTTTGGGCGCTTTCTTCTGGGTAAGTGTCTTTTTTTTTTTTTGTTATTTTCATAGGACAGTAGGCAAATGTGCCAACTCTTCTCTTCACACCAAAGAGTTGGTCACTGGGAACCACTCAGAATAAGGAAAGCTAAATTTAACTGGTTTTGGGGAACATCTTTCCTTAAGATTATCCTGAAGAATTGTAAATGATTGTTTTGAATCCTTCGTGGCAGGTTCCCGAAACCATATTCTCTGTGGAGCTAGGGGGATGGTGACTCCTTTTTGACACATATGCAGCGAAGCTTGTAGATTCAGTGATGTATATATACCTCTCTAGTCCAGATTTTTTTACAGTTGGAAAAACTTCAACGACTTGAGTCATGGCTGATAACTTGCAGGCAAGAGCAACTTTAAGTTTGCCAATATTTGTAGCTACCGGGCTTTTTTTTTTATTTTTTCCCTATTCATCCAGACTGGGTTGGGGCTCTTTATCTTATGGGTAGCCATCGGACATTATTTGCATGTAATTTGCTTCAAGTAATTCGGTTAATTGGACAACCCCAATGGACTAGAATGTCATATTAATCATTTTATGATCGTTTGATCCAACAATTTTGAATAAACTGTTAAGTTCGCAGATAGTCTTAAGCTGTTGAAATATGCTTGTGGGCTCTGATAATTGAAGTGAAAGGAAAATGGCAATCAGCTTCGGTAGATCTGATAAATCTTTGTCCCATGTTTTTATTGTTATTATTTTTTATGTCCGAACTGTATATCCATGGATATGGATACGTAAGAAGGAAGGAAATGAATGAAGTTGCTCGGTCTTTTACGAAAGGAAAAAGCGAAAGAATAGGAGGATAAAGAATCTGTTGTTTGGTCCAAATTTTCTTTCTTCTAACGGCTATGTCTGACATGCACTACACGTCGACATTTGAATTAGTGAAACTGTGATGGAGGCAGGTGAAGAGAAGAAGTCACATGTTGTCCCACCCACCGCAGAATCCTCCAAGTTTTAGCAGCACTGTGGCTTTGGCCTCGGCTTTGACGGGGTCTCTGATGCCATTTCATCAGCGAAAAGAAAGAACAAAGAAACTTGCCCTTGTGGATGCCGTATCTGCTTGAAATTTATGATTTTTCGGATCCAGTAGAACTTATAGATTCCAGTGCCAAAACCGGTTTCATTCATCAAAGGGAATTGCCCTTTGCAAACATTCACAACATGACATACCCGTCAATGATGAGTCGCAAGCGCCTTTGAAAAACTAAAACCCATTAAAAAAAAAAAAAAACGGTCATCTTGTTTGAAATATATTTAAAACTCTGCACAAGGAAATATATATATATGGTACACTATACACAACAACAGATGTATATAATGTAATGTAGGTGAGACCCACATGACACTTTATTAAGGTATTTGATCCGAGTCTCTTCAAAGATGTTGACTCACTCCACCCTAGAAATCTCTATCAAGATTCAAGAACAGAGAAAATAATGAAAAGAAATACTCAAGAAAACGTTGTCGTTTATAGACAGATGATAAATAACCGTTACGGGGCCGGCAAGGTCAAGCCCTCCATGATCATTTATCGCCCATCCACGTTCATGTCTTCAAACTTCAACCGTTTATACCCCATTTTCCCACCCAAAAGACCCCCCCCCCTCACTAAGCCCTCTCTCTCTCTCTCTCTCTGTGTCTCTGTGAGGCTCCAAGCAATCAATCTTCAACCCAATCCAAGAAACACCCAATTTTCAATCTTTACCTTCTTTGTTCCTCTAAACGAAACGCTTGAGAGAGAGGAAGTAAGAAGCAAATCCCATCTATTCACAAGCCAAGAAATTCAACAATTATGCCACCAAGAAAGCTTCTTTTTTTCTCTTTTCTCTTCCTCCTCTTCAGTTTCACAAACCCTTTTCTTTCGTTAGCCTATAACGACGTGAGCTTCGCCTTCTCCTCTTTAACTCTCCGTAACCTTACTCTCCTCGGCGACTCTTACCTCCGGAATGGCGTCATTGGCCTCACCAGAGACGTCAACGTCCCTTCTTCGAGTTCTGGCACCGTCATCTACAACAACCCAGTTCCTTTCTTTGACCCGGATTCCAATATCACGGCTTCTTTCACTACAAGGTTCAGTTTTTCTATCAGTAATGTCAATCCGAACTCCTATGGTGACGGCTTAGCATTTTTTCTTTCACAAGATAATGAGACTCTTGGTAGTCCTGGTGGGTATCTGGGGCTTGTTAATTCATCTCAGTTGACCAAGAACAAGTTTGTGGCTATCGAGTTTGATACAAGGCGTGATGCTCACTTCAACGATCCGAATAGCCACCATGTGGGGTTGGATGTTGATAGTCTTAATTCAATCAAGACTGCCGATCCAGGGTTGGAAGGAATTGATCTGAAGAGTGGGAATTCAATCACGGCTTGCATTAGTTACAAGCATGATTTGAGAGTTTTGAAGGTTTTTATGAGTTATTCTGATGTGAAGCCAGAAAAGCCACTTCTAGCTGTTCATATTGACCTGTCTGCGTATCTCAAAGAGAATATGTATGCGGGTTTTGCAGGTTCTACGGAAGGGACGACTGAGCTTCACTTGATTAAGAATTGGAGCTTTCAGACTTTTGGATTCGTTCCTGTGAGGCCAAAGGCACGGCCTCACAATGTGTCTGATAGTTCAGTAACAATGATGACACCGGTTATTCCAGTATCAAATTCCACAAATAAGCACAGGTTGAGGCTTGGTTTGGGTCTTGGGATCGCTGGTCCAGCTTTCTTTTGTGCGTTCTTTGTCATTTTTGGCTATATTTCTGTCAAGAAATGGCAAAGCACCAAAGAGGTGAAGAGCTTAAAAGCAGAGCTGGTGGCAGGGCCGAGGGAATTCACATACAAGGAACTGAGCTTGGCCACAAGAGGTTTTCATTCAAGCAGAATAATAGGCAGAGGTGCCTTCGGGAATGTTTATAAAGCCTTCTTCCTCCCTTCAGGAGCCATAGCTGCAGTCAAAAGGTCAAAGCATTCCCATGAAGGTAAAACCGAATTCCTTGCTGAATTGTCAATTATAGCTTGTTTGAGGCACAAGAATCTGGTTCAGTTACAAGGTTGGTGTGTTGAGAAGGGTGAATTGTTGCTTGTTTATGAGTTTATGCCCCATGGTAGCCTTGACAAGATGCTGTACCAAGAATCTGCCCACGCCACATTCTTAACTTGGACTCACAGGAAAAATATTGCAATTGGTTTGGCCTCTGCATTGACATATCTGCATCAGGAATGTGAGCAGCAAGTGATTCACAGGGATATAAAGACTAGTAACATAATGTTGGATGGTAACTTCAATGCCAGGCTGGGTGATTTTGGACTGGCAAGGCTGATGGATCATGATAAGAGTCCTGTTTCAACACTCACTGCTGGAACCATGGGTTACTTAGCTCCTGAATATCTCCATATTGGCAAAGCAACTGAGAAAACTGATGTTTTCAGTTATGGTGTGGTGGTCCTTGAAGTGGCTTGTGGTCAGAGACCGATTGAGAGGGAACCACACAATCAGAGAATGGTAAATTTGGTGGACTGGGTCTGGGAATTGTATGGTGAAGGGAAGATTAGTGAAGCTGCTGATAGAAGGCTAAATGGGGAGTTTGATGAGGTGGAGATGAAGAGGCTGCTGCTTGTTGGATTGAGTTGTGCCAACCCAGATAGCACAGAGAGGCCTACAATGAGAAGGGTCTTTCAAATACTGAATGGTGAGGCTGAGCCTCTGACAGTGCCAAAGAAGAAGCCAACTCTCACTTTCTCTTGTGGTCTGCCCCTCAGACTCGAGGACATTGTTTCTGAGAGTGAATAGAGCAAGCAAACTGGACTCTTGATTCGGTAACTGACTGGAGTGGCAGATTTCAAAGTTTTCTCCAGGATATGTTTTCGACTGATCGTTTCATTCTTTGAAAAACCTTTTCCTCTGTGTTGTGCCATTAGTATTTGCTTTCAGTGTTGAGGAACTGAGTGGCCCGTAGTTCAAAATTATTTAATTGAACTATGTGGTCTATCTTCTCTCCTGTATGCTGGCCCTGACAATCAGGGTCTTCTTTTAACAGCTGTGTGTGTGTTTGATCCTTACCCTGTCATTTGCTGCTCATTTAATACCAAATCTTAACAGTCTTACTTGACTTTCTCTGAAACCTTTTTGATTGACGGAGGAGGAAAATTGCAATGATTAGTACATTTACTCAGAGGATCAGTCTTAGGGAAATTTCGACATATTGATGGATGGAACGAATTTTTAAAAAGAAATGTGATTTTGTTTATCATAGTTTTATTAGAACTGGACTGATCCTTGACTCGAGCAAGGTGTCAAGCCACCAGTCTAACCAGTGACCTAATCAACAAATTATTCTTCTTTATTTTTAATAATTAATATTATCGTATCATGTAAAAATCAACTAAACATGACTAAATTATCTTTTAATCATATAAAAACAAGTTAAAATTGTAATTAATCAAGTGATTTTCTCAAAAAATAAAAAAATAAAAAAGGAAAAAATAGCAAAATCCTACCAGTTCATCTGTTTTTTGGTCACCTAGTAGGCCCCGGGTTGCTCCAGGTCGCCTAATTCATTCTAGGTCTGTTGATTTTTTTTTATTTTTTTTTTCTTTTTTGGGTCAATTCCTTCAATACCGAAGTAGGCCAGTCGGTGCATTAAGCTTGGTCGATTAACAGGATGCAACACCAATTGTTAAGACTCTTCCAAATATAAGTTACGTAGATATTGATTCATTCATGGCCTCTGCATCCTTCAGAACAGGGATTGTCCCTTGGACATGCCTAAACTAGAGTTACTATCGATCAAAAGGTCGACAGTGACATTCACGAAAAATGCAAACCTCAATAGCATGGACACAAAGTTCCCATGTGTAGAAAGTGAATCTCACAAAGGAGAAGAAGAAGAAGATGAAGATGAAGAAGACATCTCAAAACCCATACGCAAAATATTCATCACCAATTAGGTACCTACCCATTCCTAGCTAGACTAGTGTTGCCGTCTACAACTCAATGACTCTGATTCTATCCATGGTTAATTACATTCCATTGATTCTATATATAATTCAAAGATTTGAGGCATCCCCCCATGACTTAATGACGTATCAATCAATGGAGGCTAACGGCTCATGCACATCTTTTTATTTATCCCCGCTGTCAGAAAAGGAATTCCTATCTCCGCCGCTACTGGCTGACTTTACAACCCTAAGATTACATATTTATGTACATGGCAAGGCCAGCCAGAGACACCAAATAGCCCCATTTGTGATGAACATGAGCAACTTCTTGTTTTCATGAAGGAAATGCAAAATTGATTTAGATGGTCCATGTATATATGGATAGATTGATATTTCGAGAATTTTTTCTTTTTCCCTTCACAAAGATACACAGTTTGAGGGGAAAAAAACCAAAAAAAACAAGGCTATTGACATAGTAGAGTTTCTCTATTTATTTTACCGGAGGTATCACTATCATCAAAATGGCAGCCTGGGTCGCTTTAACTTGTTAACTTGTAAAATCTTCCAGTCACAATCAATCCATTCCCAGAATGGCCTGCAAAGCCATATTTCTTTTTAATAAGCTTGCTGGGTCCTTCATTGACAGGCTTGTCAATTCACATTTGATGGTTGATACCTGCAATGCCCCCCTTGGCCAACTTGTGATCCCTGTCCATGAACATCTTATAGAACTCATGCTTGGCAGTTCAGGATTCGGACTTGAAGCAACCTGGCATAATTAGGGTAAGCTTATGCAGAAGGATAGACCTCTAACCCATAGACCTTTTTTTTTTTTTTTTTTTGGTGGTTTTTCAATTCAGCAAAGGACTAACATTTCCATCTCCAAAATGCATCTTCTCATTCTATGAATATAGCCAACGAGTGGCAATCTTAGTTGACTCGACGACTGCTTAAACCTTAAAACATTTTAAACCTTTGAAATTTGTACATTCAGATCCTCATATCACAGCAATCAGGGAAACAAAAGGTTGACTCAACAATTGTATGTATATATCTGAATAATTCTGTGGAGCCTTCAGGGTCTAATCAAACGGACAACACCAGCATTTTGAGGGACCATAATGCATCAAGCCAAAGTGTGAAGGACTATATTAAGGATATCAATTATCAATGATGCTTAATCAGTTCCAAATTAACCAAGCAATTAATGAGAATCTATATACCAGAGGAAAATGAAATGTACTTTCCTGAGGATAAAGGCCATCGGTGGTGCAGGGAACAATGGAGACAAGACGTAGGAAGGCTGACAGAAGAAGAGTGAGCACACTCCCAACAAAAGCAAAGCACTCCCTTTAGCTAATGGTGGGTTGTGCTCCCTCTCTTCTGTCAACATTTGCATTTTCACCTGTTTCTCATCTTTATGCATTTACAGGAGCCCTTGATTTCCATACACCATTTCATATCAATTCATCTATGTCATTTAAACCATTGATAGAAGCATATCAGATTGTGCCATGATGCACGGCAAGCGATTAATAATAAAATCATAAACTCTTACAATAAGTGTAATGTTTTTTCTTCTTTTATTTCTATCCAATGATAACAAATATTAGTGGGGTGCTCGCAATTGGTTTTTAACATGTAACATCATGTATGCATAATGTCAAAAAATAAGACCATATATATGTGTGTGTACTTACCATTTCCTTGCTTTCTGGATTGGTTTCTCAGGGAGCCATGAATATTTCCAAAGTACAGGGGGCATTACAGAATGGAAAATGAATAAAAGATCAAGAAAGTGAGGGAGGAAGGGCTCAAAATTGTGTTTATAAATAAAGATATAAAAAAATTGAAAACAAAATTGAATTTTGTAACGGTACCATACAAATTCAAAGTTGACCTATCAATGGATATTCTTCTTCTTAGATGAAATTTCCAAATAAGAAACATGAAATAAACTGTAAATCACATAAACAAAGAGAAAAAAGAGGAGGAAGGGGAAGGGTCTTAAAAATGGTGCAAAGATGAACGTGCCCCTAGGGAGCCAGTTTATAGGTGTGTGGTCGCTGGTTAATACCAATGACTTGTGGGGATGACCGCCATTAATGGGGTCAAGGTGGTCCTGAAGGTCTGCTATTTCCATGTGTGTCCAAGTGCATACTACATAAAAAAAAAAAAAAAAAAAAAAAAAAAATATATATATATATATATATATATATATATATATATATCTATTATAAAATATTTTTTTAGTATAATATGAAAACTCTTTCGGTCCATTAGAGTGTCCAGCAAGATTTTTTCATACAGAATTTAGTATCTAGTGCTTGCTCATTTTTGTGTGCTTATTATGGAAATTCTTACCAAATTTGCCTGGCAGTGATCGTATTTACTACGCACTAAACAAGGAATTACTGAAAGATTTTGCATTTTGTCTGCCAATTATATGGTTGGAAGATGAGCCGTGTGCGCAACCTCGTAAATGTGTAACCATATCTAGTTGGGGGGGGGACGGTGACCGGCTGTAGCAGGTGACACAGATCCTGACGTTGACCATGGACACCAGTCACTGAGCCTCCGTTGCAATCAAGCGTGCCTCTGAGACTCGTTAATTGGAGAAGCAACATCATGACACGTGGCATGCATGCATGCAATGCCCTCAACACCCTCGTGGTGGTCCCATGGTGCCCATTTAAGACTTCTCTCAAAATCAATATATGGATCAAGTCGAAGCACATTGACATGCGAGAAAATTCTTGAGTAAACATGACTTACCAATATGATGTTTTCGGAATTGCTTACCAAAAAAAAAAAAAAAAAAAAAAAAAAGAAACCATGAGAGAGAGTCGTGTCAAATGGTAGATGGACTGCACACCCTAAATGTCACGTGTAAGTAAGAGAAAAGCACAACCCGAGGGTTTAGGAATCAAAATAGATGAACTGGAATTTGACTTCACAATCAGATCGCCGTGTTCCGAGCCTTTTGTAGACACAAGTACGTGAGTCACAATGTCGATGTGGTATTAATACAAACATATTTTGGATTCATTCGAGTCTAGAACGGGGCTTTTGGGTTTGAGAGTGAGTCGGATTCGAGAGGAGCGAGGTCCCCCCAAGAGGCCTAAGACCCAGTGACGAGCCCAGGGGCCTGGCACGCCCATTCATTAACAATCAATATAATTATAAATAAAATTTCTCCTATTGTAATAGTTTCCTTTTCTTTTTTTTTGCCCTTATGCCTCCTTTTCTACCCATTAATAATAATAATTATTATTATTATTATGAACGAAAGTAATGTCATATTTGTTGAAAATTTGACATGATGAAAATTTTATAGGACCTCTAAAACTATCTTATGGTTTATTTATAATTGCATGGTAGGTCAAATTTATCTAAGAATATTTCAAATTATGATAACCCTGAATGCAAATTATTAAATCAACTATTAAACATTGCAATAGGGGTTATTATAAAAACCAAACCCAACCCAACCCATTCAAGATCATCGAGTTCATGTTAGAGATTCCAAGAACAAGTCGCTGTAGGAGCACCATCGATGGGGTTTCTGGGTCATTGTCAGGTACTGTGGAGATGAAATTGCACCGATTTGACACGATGCATCTTAAATTTCTAGTGAATTTTGTGGGACTTGTTAGTATATAAACACTTACTCCTGCTTTTCTCTTTGGAGTTATTTATATTGACGAACCGTTTCAAATGACATTATTAACGTTTTTAGTTTTATCTAATCGCGCCGTAATTAACGTGGGAAGAAGGCTACTTGCCCCCCCCCCCCCCATCCACATCAGAATTTCCAGTGAGAATCCTAACGACAAGAGTGACCTACTTCAGAATTCAGATGCGTTTACATGTCTTCTTCTCATGTGACCTCGGCAAATGTCAAACCGTCTTTTTTCTGCCCCCCTAAATGTCAAGTGCTGGAAGATCAATTTGACGTTGAATTGTCATTTTTTTCAGTTTTCAGCTTCCACTTCATGACTGATATTCACCAAAGCAGCTCGTATTTAGATGACTCTAAGACCTGAAAATAGATAAAGGAAAAATCACTGGTTTCAAAATGAAAAACCTGTTCAAAAAAAAAGACAAAAAAGAAAGAAAAACTCTGGTACAGGAGCTTCTATGATCAATTTTGTTTTTTTTTTTTAAAAAAAAAAAATCATTGAAAAACATCATTGTAATATTAATTATAACAAGGACGGTGGGTTTTTCATTTTTCATTTTTTTTTTAATAGGAGAGATTTACTATGCATAATAATTAAAAATATATATATAACAAGATGGTCCATCCAAAAAAAATCATACAGAAATTTGAATCCTGCGGCTGCATGTGAACTAATGAGCCCACCACCTTACAACGTGGTCCCCTGGGCCTACGACTGCCACTACCACCTTCTGAAAACCAAGAGCCCCCTCGTGAGAAAGGTAACGAACTTAACTGCTCATTGCCACTTTCTTTCCTCGTACGTACTCAAAGACCCCAATAGACTCTCCCTGTGCTTACATCACTTGATACAGTCTGTTGGGCTAATTTCAGTATTCTCTGTCTCCTTCGTCGCTTGCCATCAATTCTAAGTTTGGGGGGGACATAGGTTGGGTCAAACCAAGTGGATATGGGGCAGAGACTGACAAATATTGGGCTACTTCCATGTGGGTGATTCTCTTTGTAAGTTCAATGGTTGCTTTTCTCCTTTTAAAAATCTCTATAATTTACTCTTGTCCTTAAGCTCCTCTGTAGAATTATACGTGAATACATATGATGCCTGGTGATTGGTGCTAAGCATTGTGAAAACTTCAACACCATTGTTCTTACCTCTTTCATGGATTTTAGTTTTCCCAACAAACTTTCCTTCCCATCTGTTTCAGATTTCAAGTACCAGAACGACTCAGTATTAGCGGTGAACTCCGCAGCTTACAATGACTGCATTGCGTTAAACCCAAGAACAAATTTGATGATGGAAACGCGACTTTCCAGTTTGATAGATCTGGGTTCTTCTACATCATCAGCGGGCAAATTGGTCAATGCAATGCCAGCAGAAAACTGATGGTGCGTGTACTGATGCGTCCGGCTGCTGCAGTAGAGAGTCCAAATTCCGCACCTTCATCTCCAGGAAATCGTAAAAAGGGGAATGACACAGATGAGGGGGACGATTGGGATAGTTTCGACTGGGGGCCACCTTCCTTGAATTCCACTACAAAGTTCTCTATTGCATCTTTTACTATGACTGCTCTTGCTGCTGGAATAGTTATTCTCTATTTCTTAACGTAAAGTACAGAGATAATATATAATATGTTGAATGTCCTTCAGGTTTTTGGCTAGGCCTTTCTATTGAATTGTTTGGACAATGTTTGTAGACCTAATCACTTTCATGATAAGAAAATCTAGGGTAAATGCTTATGCTTTTTACAACTCAACGCAGAATACATATACGAACTCCTGCAATTGAGTCATTTTAGGGCTTTAGGATTAAGTATCCAAAATTTGTGCACCCCAATAAGGTCTTTTGGCATCATAGGGCAATCATGAATCCCCACAATCCCATAAAGTTGATCAAGGTCAAGAAATTCCTTTTTTTTTTTTTTTAAGTTCATTGATCCATCGGTGATGAGGGGGCTTCTAAGCTCTATGGAGGTTGATCCTAAAGCCAGCTACTACTACAAATTCACAAAAAGTACAGGCCACCTAGTTGTATTGTGCCTCCTAGCCTCATAAGCATAATACACAATTTACAAAAAGCTTGCTAGCATGACAAACTGTTGGTATACAAAAATGTAATTTGGCTGAAAAGAACGCCATCCAGTTAAAGAACAATAATTTAATTTCTCCTGTAAATTCAACTACAACACTAATTTCTTTTAAGGAAAGAAAAGGAAAGAATCCTATAAACCATACTGCTTTCCCAGTGCATGTCCTCAAACAGAAACGTTAAGGGCTCCAAAGATATTAATCAGCACAGAATTACAACTTGGATGCTGTAATCTGAGCAACTTCTGCAGCATAAAAAGTATCCATTACCTCATTGCTAGACAGTTGGTCATCAGCCACGGGTTTTTTCATGTCCATCTTGCTCTTTTCAATGGAAACCAAACATTTTGCTGCATTTCCTTTGTCGTATCCTTTCTTACATACAGTTTGTGCTTCCACACTGGATTCTACCAGCTTGGTCTTCCATCTTATACCAATTACTGCTGCTTGATCTGCAAACAGAACTTTGGAAATTGGTGAGCTGCATATCTCTTTGTAAGTTTCATAACCAGCAGCACATGTATTTCCTCCTTCTAGTAATTTCGATAGAGGATGCAAAGCTGAGATCACATCGTTACTCCTCTCTAAGGATTCTTTCAAAACCAGGAACTTGGTGACAAACTCTGCCTTGCTGAACTGAACAAAAACTGCTGTTTCATCCAAACGATAGACGGATACAACAGATAATGTGCCTAAGACTTTTGATAAGCATTCTTTTATCTCCCTTCTCTTGAGCTTAGAGGGAAATCCCCAAATTAAAACCAAGTTCTCAAACAAAATCTTTGGGCTTGTTTTGGATATTAAAGATTCAGTGGTCATGTTTCCAGAATTTAAATCAATAATGTCTCCACTTGTCCAACTCAGATAGAGAAGGTTGATGTGTTTCTGAAGCTTTTTGTTGTGGACCAAATTCTCAGTGGGTGCATGGTGTTTGAAATCAATCCCTAGATGACTGCATGCCTGGGCAAAGACACAACCAGTCATAAAAGCATCATATCCAGCCTCATGTTTCACTCCAGAACTCCATTGACATGAAAAGTCATATAAACAAGTTCCGTTACTTGAAGGGCTTTGGAGATAATTTCTCAACTTGAAAGACAAGAGAATAGCAGTCAAATTTCCTTTGCAATATGGATGACAGCATGCATTAGAAAGATATGATAGCCTGTGTCCAATTTTCTGGGTCCAAGCACCATCTTCAATGCATTTATTCTGAAGGCATGTTCAGATGTTACAGTGCAATGTTGGTGCCTACAGAATAAAGGATTAAAAGAGGGTCTTTTAAATGTTGAGGCCATAATATTTTGAGATTTATACATTTTGACTTGATGAATGCACTTTTTGTATTCCAACTGAAAACAAGGTAGAATTCCATTTGCTATGTGATTTCACTTTACATCACACTTTTACATCACCCCACTCTTTGGATTATGGAAAAACATAATTCTATATAATGCTAGTCCAACTAAAATATCAAAAAAGAAATTACAGAAAAAGAGAAGGGCCTTGCAGAAGCAATTGCAATCATATGAATCAAACAAAACAGGAACAGATAAAGCAAACCTTGTATTATCCACTTCAACCTCCACATTGACACATGGATGCAAAGGCACATTTGTGCTTTTGTTGAAACCAAGAGCAATTTGTGGACAAAGCAAAGAGAAGGCTGAAGAGAGTGATGTGCTTGACTTCTTCATCTTTATTACATCATGCGCATTCAGGAGTATTTTGGTATCAACTATATATGGAAAGTACTTGTTGACAGAAAAGACAAAGTCTTCAGCAGTCAAGGGAAGAGCGTGTAGGAATTTGTTGTACACATGTGCAATATCTGTATACAAGAAAGAAAGAATCTGACTAATATAATGCATTGTTATAGTAAAGCTCCAACACTTAATCAAACAAAAATTTGATTTGCATACCCAAGAAGCAATTATGACCAACAATCAACTTCTGTTCGGCAGAAAGGAGGTCAATGACATGGCGAAATCCAATTGCCTCTTTGATCTTCTTCTCCGCCCCTCTATAATAGTCATCTTTCACCTCCTTCTGCAGCAGACAAGAGCTTACAAACACTATCTTTAACACCACTGAATTCATAGATTTCAATTTCTATGTTTTATCTTCACAATATTCCCACCAACCCCATATTACTAACAAACCAGTAAACATCCATCCCCTTGAATGTAATTTTCAAAATTCTTTGCTTAACATTTTCCCCCACTGGATTGGGGTGGGGAGTTACTGTTGGATCCATTGCCTTTTGGGTGCATCAAAATGAAACTTGCTCCCTTCTTTTGTGAAATTGGTAACCTTTAATAGTACAAAGACATGCCAAAACCCAAAATGCACAAGTGAACTAATCAACAGATGTTCCTCTCAAAGGGAAATATGATGCAATTGAATTACCATAAGCAAGTTCCTGTCACTGTCCGAGTCTGTATACACAACATACTGTTGCAAACATGGACTTTCTGCTTCATGACGGACATAAATAAGATCTCCAAAGTGCTTTTTTGTTACCTACATATTATGATATATGCTCGATTAGAAAAGGTTACTTTCAATAGGAATGGAACCAGAGAAAACAACATTATATATGATTCAATGAGACAGTATTACCAATTGAATCAACTTAAGCTGATGGCTTGTGAAACCATTCAAACAAAGAGCCGGTCGCATCTTGTAGAATACCGTCTGAGGCTCTTCTTTTGATTTTGATTCATCTACACTTACTTGCAACCAGGACATCCCATTTCTGTCCCTTAACAGCCCATCCCGCCATTCCCTCAACAAATTCTTCATTCTCTCGCTGAACAGAACATCAGTGATGCTCACTAATGGCATGTCTGTTACTTCTTTCAAATCAAAAAACTCGTCCACATACCGCAAATTCAAGCGCTCTAGTGCCTCATTTTCTTGCACTCTAGATAAATAAGATACTCCTGAGATTAATTAACCAACTTCCTGAATTCTCCCAGATTAAAAGCATCTAAAATTAAAAAATAAAAAATAAATAGTGTAGTATTAAAAAAAAAAAAAGTACCTTCATTTATGCACGTATTGAAATCGAATTGATATTTGGCTAAAAAGTCCATTGAGGTGGTCTGGCATAGGAACTCGTGAGGGCCGCCGCCGCCGCCAGAGAGATGCTCTTGCCGATGAGGAAATACAAAGAAATTGTGCCTGTCAATATTAGAACGATATCAGAAAACAATGAACTTGTAATTAGTGTGTACGGAGCTAAATGTGCAAGCTTCAAGTGCGGAACTTACGGATGAGAAATGAAGGAGTTGCGGTGAGCGTCCCACCGGAAGGGGCAAACGCCGAACTGGACGACGGCGAACTTCTCGGCGGAGTCTTTGACCTTGAGATAGCGGATGTCGAAGCGGTCGAACTCGCAGGAATCCCGCCAGGGGGCGCTAGTGACGCCGGTCATCTCCAAATCGATGGCCACGAAATCGGCGGCGCGAACATAGGCGCGGAGGTCGGAGAGAGCGGAATCGAAGTTCGACTTAGTAACATGCTTCAGAGGGAAGGAGGAAGGGGTGATGGTGGAGGATGCGATGACGGAGGAGTAGGCGCGTGAAACGGCGCGTGAAACGGCCCTGAGGGGCCTCTGGTGGTTCATGTTTTGGACATGGTCGGCTGCAAGTGTGTGGGCTTCACTAGTAAACGAAAAGCTTTACGAGGACACTAAGGGAATTTCACTTTTCATGACATGTTGTTAACGTTGAAATGGGCCACTAGGCCCAAATAAATATGGGTCATGGCCCATATACAGCACCCGTCAGTTTTCAATGGTGATGTAATTGGGCGAGAATTAATCAAACCAAATCTAAAGAAATAAGCCACCAGCTTTCATGCCATCTTTTGCGGTGCATAATCCTATCCAACGACAGAGGATATAAATATATATTTAGTAATTATAATATTATAATATAAAATTACACATAAAATGTGCCTAATTGATTGCATATATATGAAATTTTCCTTGAAAATTGTTTTTATATATATAAGGGTGTATTATAAGTGTTTTTCTTTTTTTTTTTTGTGAATTTAATATTATGTGGTTATAGAGTAATTTTAAAAATTAAGTAAATGATTTCATTAGCTTACTAAATTAATCTAAGCATTTTACTTTAATCGATTAAAATCGTTTACTATATTTAAATTAAAATATATTAAATATAATTTTTTGAAAAAATTATTTTAAACCTTTTTTTTTTTAGTTTATAAGACTGCATTTATAATCTTAGATTATCAAAAAGTTCAAAAAGTTTCTTTTTTTAGCGTGCTCAAACCCCCCCCCCCCATTCAAATTTCTAACTGACTTTATTTAACTTTTCTACACTTTTTCTTTTTTTTGGATTGGAAGTTACACATCGAGGTTCTTGGTATACCTTCTTTATTATTATTATTATTATTATTATTATTATTTTGCTTGTTCGCTTTATTCGTGGTTTTGTGACTTTTTTGATTCTGAAATTCGTGAATTGTAATCTACCAAAAAATATGAAGTTAAAATCATTCTATGCGAATAGTTATTATTAACTTCTCGATACTATTATAAAAAAAAAAAAAAAAAGATCTATTAAGATGCTTTTTCTTGGAAAAAGAAATCTAAATCTCAGTTACATTTAATGGAATAGATACCTCGTAGATATTTTGGGCGGGACAGCCCGTGACAAATTGTTTTATTTCCTTATGTGTTATGATTTTTCATTAGACAAATTGTTCAATTTAATTAAAAAATAACAATTTTTTTTCTTCCAATATGAGTTATTTTTATTACACATTAAAAATATTATCAACATTTTTAATATGTTTTGTATTTTATTTGATAACGTAAATGCATATTAAAATTATTTGATCTCATATCTTATTTAAACTAAACACATAAATAAATAAATAAATAAGATAACTTCCCACGTCATCATAGACAACATGCAACCTTGTAATTTAATTGAGGGAAGCCATTAATCAATTATCTTGCTCCCATCTTTTCTATGGTTTTCTTCTTAAACTAATGAAGCAATTATTTCACGTAATTATCAAATTGCTTTAATGGACATTGGAAAAAAGGGACGAGGGCCTTGGACTTCAAAATACAATACAATACTTCGTTGCTAAGGAGAGTTCCCCCAAAAAAGCACATAGTTCCATTTTGCAAAGATGTGCAGCCTGTAAAGTGACACGTGTGCCTAGCTTAGCTTCCACACCCCCATCCGTTATTTTAAATTTTAACCCCCTTTTTCACTTTATTTATTTATTTATTTTTTATTTTTTTACATATCATATCATTCAATTTTGTTGGTGTTATAATTAATTTTTGATAAACAATTTACTGCAAAAACAAATTGTTGACAAAAGGGGAACAAATTTAATTGCTGAATTTCAGGGTAATATACAAATTAATTGCGGGGAACTTCTTGGAGTTGTTTAACTCCAACGAAAGAGTCTATCAAGAGATTTTCGAGCTCCATGGCCTCCAATAACAAATCGTCTTCCATTCATGTATCCAACTTGATTAATTAAATATGGGATTATATTATTAAGACGGAAATTATACATTCTTCCTTTTATTATTTTCTTAGGATAAATTTTAGCTACTAGCAAAATTTTATTCATGCCAAATTCAACTCTTTCTAGTTTGTGCACGTTAAATATTAGATGACGGTCGAATTCGCTTCATACAATATAACTTCACATATTAAATTTTATTTTTATTATATTCAATAATTGTATTTAAAATAATAAATAAAATTTTTATAATAATTAATAATTTTAAGTTATTAGTGCTTTTTTTTTTTTTTTTTTTTTGAAAAACACAGTAAAAGCGCAAAACTATGGGTGCGAATTCAAGTAATCTTAAAGTAATTTTTTTTTTTATATATATTTGTTCATAATACTTTAAATATGGGGTTTTTTAAAAATTGTATAAATAAAGTATAAAGAAAATGAAATAAAATGCACCAAATAAAATAGTTAAAATAAATTTATATTTTTTTAATCTCCCATTTTCTAATTTTTCTGTGCTCTCCATAAATACAAACAACACTCCCTGAAGCTTCCTTTCACTTCAATAGAAATCTCTGTGCGTTGCTCTCCGTCTCTCTCTCTAAAATCTCTTCTAGTTTCTCTCTCTATATCTGTACAAATCGATATATAAGCTGTACATATAAATATCGATCCCTGGAAACCCTGATTTTCGATTAATCTTGAATTCTCGGTTCGATTTTTTTTTATTAATTGTTTTTTTTTTGGGGGGGGTGGGGGGTTTGGGATCGGATCAGTGTTCGGAAACCCTACCTGTCAGTTCTAATTTTTTGATTGCCCTAGACTTTAATTGAAATTATTTTGGTTGCCGTTACGTTGGATGGTTCGATCGATTCTTGAACTGTAAAGAATTGATCGGTGAATTCTGCTATTGGTCGCTGGTGGTGGTTCGTGCAATGCTCTTTGATTGACCATGAAGCTCAAGCGGCGAAGGTCTCTAGAAGTGGTCAGTGGATTGTACTTTTACCGTTTTCGTATGCGAATACGTCGTTGTGTTGTTGTGTGCGCCTAGGGATTCTAGTGAGTTGTGAATTGTATTGTGTTTTGTAATTGTTTGAGTTGTTGAAGTGATAATCGGTGATTTTATGCTTTAAAAGTTTCTTGTTTGTTGTGTGCGTTGAGTGCTGGGACGGAGTTAAACTGGGAAATTTATCAGGTTCTTATTATCGTCGTCGCCATTATGGTGTTTTGTCTCTCTCTCTGTGGCTTTTTCTGGGGTATAGTAGGCTCCTCTTTTTATTTTTGTCTTTTTTTTTTTTTTTATGGGGCATAGTTCTGATGCTTTTTTTTTTTTGATCTATTAGTATGCATTGAGGCATGTGAATTGTTGCTGAATGCGACTGTTTGTTGGCTTATTTTGATGTATATTAATATTGATAGATTGCCGATAGCTTAGGATTGTAAAGTTATGAACCTTTTAGGTAGTGGTTTTATGGGTGTGAGATACTTCCTTTCCTCATTCATTAAGTTTGTGAATGCATAAGTGGTCCTCTTATTGTTTATTTTCATGGTCCTAAGCTGAGGATTTGAGTGTCTGTGCTGTGATAAATTGAGCTTGATTGTGAGGTTGATATTAAATAGCATGAAAGGACTTTCTGTCCCTCATGTTTTATGCATTTGACATGCGGATTAGTTTCAGTTATCATTTTCTTTTTACTTTTCCCCTCCATAATCCCAGGGATTGCTATTTTCAGAGATGTAGTGGGGGATGGATTTGGAATCCTGTAACATTTTTGCTTCTGATTCTCTATGCTGGACTTTGCTTGTGTGCTTATTTATTTACTTATTGATGGGGTTTAGTTGCCACATGTTATTCATAATTTTCTTTTTTAGGTTATAGAAATGATTTGAAGAACTACCAGAATGTCTAAACTTTCTTAAAATCCAATATATATCTATAAACTCTGTTCAACCATGCCCCATAATTACCGAGAGAGGGTTAAGGAATAATACTAAGTTAAAGTAACTTTGGTATGGTTACTGACTAATTGCTCTCTTGCTGTTGATTATATGCTGGTTGACCATGTTCCACAATTGCCAAGAGAGAGCTTTAAGGAATACTATCAAGTTAAAGTAACTTTGGTATAGTTACTGACCTAATTGCTCTCTTGTAATGCGGAAAATGGAAAGGAAAACAATTTTACTATGTATCTTATTGCCAGTTGAAATCAGGAATGCACAAAGATGGATTAGGGACAATTTGATGGGAATAGTTGTCATTATTATCATTATTGCTCTTGTTTGGCAGTTCCTATTTATTTTTTGTGGTTATCTTGTGCTATATCATTGCCATTTGTTGCCAGTTTCTTATTTGGTGATATCAAAGCATTTGGCATTTTATTTGTTTTTTATTTTTAGATAAATGGGGTAAAAAAATTTGTTATTGCCAGAAAAAGGTTTACAGCCTATCCACATTATCTAAAAGAACACAAAATAGGACATTGACCTGTTGTCAACTATGAGATTGTACTTTATGATATTGTTGAGATTTACATCCATAAATTAAAACATACTTATTTGTTCATAAGACAAAATTACAACTCATTGCATGCTCTCATTTGAAGCCCATTATTTTTTGTAGACAACAACAAAGCCTTAATTCCAAATTTAATGGGTGTTGGCTACATGAATTTGTCTAAGTGTCAGATGTCTACAACTGAATCTGTTTACAGGATTTATGGTTTTGGTCAAATTTGAATTGCTCTTGCAGGTAATTCAGTTGCATTGACATGTAAAATGATGCCTTGAAGTTTGCATGTGCTGGATATGTCCATGCCTCTATTAGTTTGTTTCTGTATCATTTTGTTCAATTGTCCTCCTGGATATTATGCTCTCTAATCTTTTAGTTTCTACATGTATAGTTATGTTCTTTATCTTTTGTATTCATCAGCCTCCCAAGATTAAATCCTTCATCAATAGTGTTACTACTGCACCACTCGAGAATATAGAGGATCTCCTTATAGGTTTTGTTTGGGAGTTTGAAAAGGTGAGTTTTGGCAAAAATTTCATAAGTTGGATCCCTTATTGATAACTTATGGATGCCCCTGTGAAGTGTTAACCATGCTCAGCTTCATTTATGCCTAACTCTTGCTGGTGCAGGGAGATTTTCATCATTGGGTTGATCTTTTTAACCACTTTGATTCATTTTTTGAGAAGCACATAAAGCCAAGAAAAGATTTGCAAGTTGAAGACAATTTTTGGAATCTGATCCACCCTTTCCAAGAGAAGCCGTTCTTCAAATTCTCCGTGTTATCAGGATAATTTTGGAGAACTGCACAAATAAGCACTTTTATAGTTCTTATGAGGTATCTGGTTCTTTTGGAAGTCTTTCTTTTGTGTTTAGCACACGGTCAATCTTCAATGAGTGTTTGCATTTGTTTTAGCCGCCGGCCTTTAGTGTTTATGTAGTATCTTGTCTTTTGCATATTCACCAACATCATTTTCACAAATATCTGGTTGTTAATTCTACACTGTTCATTGTTCATCTCCTTCAATTTGTAACTTTGGTTCTCTGCTTATGTTATTGCAGCAGCATCTATCATCCCTTCTTGCTTCTACTGATGCGGATGTGATTGAGGCTTGCCTGCAGACTTTTGCTGCATTTCTAAAGAAAACTATTGGAAAGTACACCATTCGAGATCCTTCTCTGAATGCAAGGTTGTTTTCTCTTGCCCAAGGCTGGGGTGGAAAAGAAGAGGGCCTTGGATTGATTGCATGTATTGTACAGAATGGGTGTGAGCCTGTCGCTTATCAGTTAGGTTGCACCCTCCATTTTGAGTTTTATGCATTGAATGAGTCTTTAGCTGAGCTTTCTGTTTCAAAACAGTCAGCTGAAGGTCTACAGATTATTCACTTACCTAATGTCAATACTCTTCCAGAGACAGATTTAGAGCTTTTGAATAAGTTAGTTGCAGAGTACAAAGTACCTTCCAGTTTAAGATTTTCTCTTCTGACAAGATTGCGTTTTGCAAGGGCCTTTGACTCATTAGCTTCTCGACAGCAATATACATGCATTCGTCTGTATGCCTTTATAGTTCTTTTTCAGGCAAGTGGTGATGCTGATGACTTAGTCTCTTTCTTCAACTCTGAGCCTGAGTTTGTCAATGAATTGGTCTCCCTCTTGAGTTGTGAAGATGCAGTTCCTGAAAAAATTAGAATTCTATGTCTGCTATCATTGGTTGCACTTGCTCAGGATCGGTCCCGCCAACAAACTGTGTTGGCTGCTGTCACATCTGGTGGGCACCGTGGCATACTATCCAGTCTTATGCAGAAAGCCATTGATTCTGTTGTTAGTAATACATCAAAATGGTCTGTATTTTTTGCTGAGGCTCTATTATCACTTGTGACTGTTTTGGTCTCATCATCGTCGGGTTGCTCTGCAATGCGTGAAGCAGGTTTTATCCCCACTCTTTTACCTCTCCTTAAGGATACAGATCCACAGCACCTGCATTTGGTTGGGACAGCTGTGCAGATCCTGGAAGCATTCATGGACTATAGTAATCCAGCTGCCACATTGTTCAGAGAATTGGGAGGTTTGGATGATACCATCTGTCGACTCAAGATAGAAGTATCATATGTGGAAAATCGTCTGAAGCAACAAGGGGAAGATTCTAATTCATCAGGCAGGAGTTTGCAAGTAGTTACAGGTGCTTCCTCTGATGCAGATAATATGCACCCGCTATATTCTGAAGCATTAGTTTCATATCACCGGCGATTACTAATGAAGGCTTTGTTACGTGCCATATCCCTTGGAACGTATGCCCCTGGGAACACATCTCGTATTTATGGATCTGAAGAGAATAAGTTGCCGCAATGCTTATGCATAATCTTTAGGAGAGCAAAAGATTTTGGTGGCGGGGTTTTTTCGCTTGCAGCAACTGTCATGAGCGATCTGATACACAAAGATCCTACCTGTTATGTGGTCTTGGATGAAGCTGGTCTTCCTTCTGCTTTCTTGGATGCCATAATGGATGGTGCTTTATGCTCTGCCGAAGCAATAATGTGCATTCCTCAGTGTTTGGATGCCTTATGCCTCAACAATAATGGTCTTCAGGCTGTAAAAGACACTAATGCTTTGAGGTGCTTTGTGAAAATATTTACATCTAGAACATATTTGCGTGCTCTTGCTGGTGAGACGCCAGGGGCATTGTCTAGTGGATTGGATGAACTCCTGCGTCATGCTTCCTCATTGCGTGGACCGGGCGTGGATATGATGATTGAGATCTTGAATGTCATTTCAAAGATCGGGTCTGGAGTTGATGCTTCTTGCTTGCCCACAGATCCTCCATCTAGCAATATTCCTGTTCCAATGGAGACTGTCGCTGAAGAAAGGAGTATTGTTCCATTGGATGATAGGGAATCCTCCAAGATGGTTATCTCAGAGCAGAGCATTGAGCAGGTTTCTGATACCACAACAATGAATATTGAGGCGTTCCTTCCTGATTGTGTGAGTAATGCTGCCCGTCTTCTGGAAACAATTCTTCAGAATGGTGATACATGTCGCATATTTGTGGACAAGAAGGGGATTGAAGCTGTTTTGCAGCTGTTTAATCTGCCATTAATGCCTATCTCAGCATCAATTGGCCAGAGTATCTTTGTTGCCTTTAAGAACTTCTCGCAACAACATTCTGCTTCTCTGGCTCGGGCAGTTTGCTCATTCCTAAGAGAACATGTGAAATCAGCAAATGAACTCCTAGCTTCAGTTGGAGGGACTCAGCTTGCTCTGGTCGAACCTGTCAAGCTAATGAAGGTTTTGAAATGTCTTTCTAGCCTTGAGGCTATACTATGCCTCTCCAATTTCTTGTTGAAGGGAACTAATACTGTTGTATTGGAATTGGGGGCTGCAGATGCTGATGTGTTGAAGGATATTGGGAGGGCATACCGGGAAATAGTTTGGCAAATTTCTTTGTGCAGCGATTCCAAAGTGGATGAGAAGAGGCATACAGAACAAGAAAATGAGAGTGCTGACACCTCCTCATCAAATGCTGGTGGAAGAGAGAGTGATGATGATGCAAATATTCCAGTTGTGAGATATACAAACCCAGTTTCTGTTAGGAATGGTTCTCAGCCAATTTGGGGCGGAGAGCGTGAGTTCTTGTCTGTTTTTCGTTCAGTTGAGGGCTTGCATCGTCGTAGTCGACTTGGTTTGCCACGAATACGTGGTGGGAGAACTGGCAGGCACCTGGATGCTTTAAACATTGAGTCTGAAGTTCCAGCAAATGTACCAGATACATCTTTGCAGGATGTGAAAAAGAAGAGCCCTGATGCTCTTGTCCTGGAAATCCTGAAGAAGTTGGCAATGACTCTACGCTCTTTTTTTACGGGCCTTGTAAAGGGATTTACATCGCCAAACCGTCGTAGACCTGATGTAGGGTCAGTAAGTTCTGCTGCAAAGACTCTTGGAACTGGTCTGGCTAAAATATTTCTTGACGCTCTCAATCTCTGGGTATTCCACTACTGGACTAGATATGTTGCTATCGGTGAAGTGTAGATATCTTGGAAAAATCGTTGATGACATGGCAGCACTCACATTTGACACTAGGCGGCGTACTTGTTACACAGCAATGATCAATAATTTTTATGTGCATGGAACATTCAAGGAGCTGCTTACTACATTTGAAGCCACTGGTCAACTGTTGTGGACATTACCATACCCTTTTCCATCACAGGGTGTTGATCATGAAAAGTCAGATGAAGGAAATAAATTGTTTCATAGTACATGGCTGCTTGACACATTGCACAGCTACTGTCGCTTGCTTGAGTATTTTGTTAACTCATCTTTGCTTTTATCTTCAACATCTGCATCCCAGGCTCAGCTACTTGTTCAGCCAGTTGCTGTCGGTCTATCTATTGGGCTGTTTCCTGTTCCAAGGGACCCTGAAGTCTTTGTACGCATGCTGCAATCTCAGGTTCTAGATGTGATACTGCCTGTTTGGAACCATCCCATGTTTCCAAGTTGCAGTCCAGCTTTCATTGCTTCTATTGTCTCGCTTGTTACACATGTATATTCTGGTGTTGGAGATGTAAAAAGGAATCACAGTGGTGTTTCAGGAAGTACAAGCCAAAGGTTTGTTCCCCCTCCACTTGATGAAGCTGCCATTGCGGCAATTGTTGAGATGGGTTTTACAAGGGCAAGAGCAGAGGAAGCATTGAGAAGGGTGGAAACAAATAGTGTTGAAATGGCCATGGATTGGCTGTTTAGTCATGCTGAAGATCCTGTGCAAGAGGACGATGAACTGGCTCGAGCTCTTGCTCTGTCACTGGGAAATTCATCAGAAGGGTCTAAAGTTGAGAATGTGGAAAAATCAATTGGTTCCTTGACAGCTGAGGAGAAAATGAAAGCACCTCCAATTGATAATATTCTTGCTGCATCTGTGAAGTTGTTTCAGAGAAATGATGCAGTGGCATTCTCATTGGCAGATTTGCTGGTGACCCTGTGCAATCGTAACAAAGGAGAAGACCGAGTTAAGGTGGCATCTTATCTTGTTCAGCAGCTAAAACTTTGTCCATTGGACTTTTCTATGGACTCAAGTGCATTATGTATGACATCCCATATTCTAGCCTTGCTTCTTTTTGAGGATGGAGCTGTGCGTGAAATTGCTGCACAGGATGGTATTGTTCCTGTTGCAATAGATATTCTTATGAACTTCAAGGCTAGAAATGCATCAAAGAGTGAATTTCTCACTCCAAAATGCATCACAGCTTTACTGCTTATTCTGGATAGCATGTTGCAGTTCAGGCCTAGAACCTCTTCTGAAACTGCAGAGAGAACTCAGGCAGAGTCTTTGCCTGACCCATCAGTGCCACTGCCAGTTGCAGAGGAAAAATTAGCTCTAGATATCCCTGAGAAAGAGTCTGGCTTAGGGTTTGAGAAAATATTAGGGAAGTCTACTGGTTACCTGACTGTTGAAGAAAGTCATAAGGCACTGCAAATTGCCTGTGACTTGATAAAAGAGCATGCTCCAGCCATGATTATGCAGGCTGTTCTGCAGTTGTGTGCTCGATTGACAAAAACTCATGCACTAGCACTGATTTTTCTTGAAAGTGGAGGCTTAGCTGCTCTATTTAGTCTTCCAAGGAGCTGTGTCTTCCCTGGATATGATACTGTTGTGTCTGCCATCATTCGACATCTCCTTGAAGATCCTCAAACCCTGCAAACGGCGATGGAATTGGAGATTCGGCAAACTTTAAGTGGAATTCCTCGTGCTGGGCATATTTCACCACGAACATTTTTGACTTCAATGGCATCTGTCATTTCTAGAGATCCAGTGGCTTTCATGAAAGCTGCAGCTGCAGTTTGTCAGTTAGAATCATCAGGGGGGAGGACCTTTGTGGTTTTCTCAAAGGAAAAAGAGAAGGAAAAGGACAAATTGAAAGCATCGGGTGCTGAGGAATCTGTTCGAATTTCTGAAAATAAGATACATGAAGGTTCAGGCAAATGTGCCAAGGGCCATAAAAAAATTCCAGCCAATCTAACTCAAGTACTTGATCAGCTCCTTGATATTGTCTTGAAATACCCATTGCTGAAAAACCAGGAAGATTGTATGAGTGACCTTAATTCCATGGAGGTGGATGAACCTGCTATCAAGGTGAAGGGAAAATCCAAGGTTGATGAGACAAGGAAATTGGAATCTGAATCTGAAAGATCCGCTGGACTAGCTAAGGTGACCTTTGTTCTCAAGTTACTGAGTGATGTTCTACTTACATATGTACATGCAGTTGGGGTTATACTGAAGCGGGATCTGGAACTCCGAGGATCTAACCAAGGAGATAATCCTGGACATGGTGGGATAATTCATCATATCTTACATCGGCTGCTTCCAATATCAAGTGACAAATTGGCTGGTCCTGATGAGTGGAGAGAAAAGTTGTCTGAAAAGGCTTCATGGTTCTTGGTAGTTCTTTGTGGTCGATCCAGTGAAGGCCGAAGGAGAGTTGTTAATGAACTTGTGAAAGCCATGTCTTCATTCTCAAACTTGGAGAGTAATTCAAGTAATAGCACTTTATTACCCAATAAGAAGGTTTTTGCATTTTCTGATTTGGTTTATTCAATCTTGTCAAAAAATGCTTCTAGCAACTTACCTGGTTCTGGATGCTCGCCTGATATAGCAAAAAGCATGATTGATGGAGGAATGGTTCAGTGCTTAACTGGCATTCTTCATGTGATTGATTTAGATCATCCCGATGCTCTGAAAATTGTTAATCTTCTACTCAAAGGTTTGGAAAGCCTTACAAGGACTGCTAATGCTGGTGATCAAGTTCTGAAATCTGAGAAGAAGAAAAGCCTTGAGCCAAATGGAAGAAATGATAATCAGACAACTACATCAGCTGCT
Organism: Rhizophora mangle; assembly: GCA_037832345.1. NCBI lineage: Eukaryota > Viridiplantae > Streptophyta > Magnoliopsida > Malpighiales > Rhizophoraceae > Rhizophora > Rhizophora mangle. Next base: position 331,089 of record JBAPLJ010000439.1, on the reverse strand, counting down.
GAGACCATGGAGCAGAATCAGAATAATGGTGGCACTCAAGAACTTCCCCATGAAGGTCAGAGTGACGAGCAGCGACACCAAGGAACTTCTCAGTTTGATGGTCATCATGATGGACATCAAAATCCATCTGCTGAGCAAGATATGAGAATTGAAGGGGAAGAAACGATGCCAGCAAATCCAGATTTGGAGATTGGGATGGATTTCATGCATGAAGAAATGGAGGAAGGTGGTGTGTTGCACAACAATGATCAAATTGAGATGACTTTTCGGGTTGAAAATAGGGCAAACGATGATACGGGCGATGATGATGATGATATGGGAGATGAGGGGGAGGATGATGAGGATGAGGATGAGGGGGAACGAGGATGAAGATATCGCTGAAGATGGTGCTGGCATGATGTCACTACCTGATACTGATGTGGAAGACCATGATAATGGTTTGGGAGATGACTTCAACGATGACATGATTGATGAAGAGGATGATGATTTCCATGAGAACCGTGTTATAGAGGTAAGGTGGAGGGAAGCCCTTGATGGGCTAGATCATTTGCAAGTACTTGGTCAACCTGGAACCACAAGTAGTCTAATTGATGTTGCCGCTGAGCCTTTTGAAGGTGTGAATGTGGATGACCTTTTTGGTCTTCGCAGGCCTTTGGGACTTGAGCGTCGGCTTCAGAGTGGTAGGTCCTCATTTGATCGATCTGTCACAGAAGTACATGGATTTCAACATCCCTTGCTTTTGAGACCATCCCAGTCAGCAGATCTTGCCCCTCTGTGGTCATCAGGTGGGCATTCTTCTAGAGATTTAGATTCTCTGTCAGCTGGGAACTTTGACTTTGCACAATTCTTCACATTTGATGCTCCAGTTCTTCCATCTGATCATGTACCAAGCAGTCTATTTGCTGATCGTTTGGGTAGCGCAGCACCCCCGCCGTTGGCTGATTATTCTGTAGGCTTGGACTCATTGCAAATACATGGGAGAAGAGGACCAGTTGATGGACGGTGGAGTGATGATGGTCAGCCACAAGCAGGTGCCCAGGCATCTGTGATTGCGCAAGCAGTAGAGGAACAGTTCTTGTCTCAGTTGCGTAGTGTTAATCCAGGTAATGGTCCTGCAGAAAGGCAGTTGCCGAATTCAGGACTGCAGGAGAATCCGCCATCCAACAATGGTCAAGTAGCAGTAGAAGCTGATAATGCTAGCAGCCAACAAGCTGAAGTTCAGCAGCATGTAAATGATAATGAAGCCAATCATCATGAGGGTAATTTAACGGTTGAAAGTGATCCTTGCATAGGACAAGTCAGTGTCCAACATTCAGGGGAAGATCTAGCTGAATGTCTAGATGTCAATGAGCCTATATTTGTTCAGTATATTTCCTTGAATAGCACACCAAGTGGGCATGATAGCATGGAAATTGGGGAAGGGGATGGTACTGCTGCTGATCAAGTAGAGGGAATGCTGGAGCATGTCAACTCATCGGTAGAATGTCGTACTTCTCTTCAGTGTGAAGGTGGCCCTGAAGGGCTGACAAGTCTGGATGTTGTGCCTGTTGAGGCTGCAAATTGCAACCAATCTTCGAGGGCAGATGACCACTCTGGCAGCCATTTATTATCTGGTTCTGATTTGGAGATGCCAAATCTGGATCATGCAAATGCTGATGTTGATATGAATGGTGATGCTCAGGAAAATCAATCTGAGCAATCCATACCTGCTTCTGAGCATGGTGTAGATGAGCTGTCCTCCAGGCAAGAGATGACAGCTTCTCAGGATGCTAATCAAACTGACCAAACTGGTGGGAATAATGAGGCACCAACAAACACAATTGATCCAACCTTTCTGGAGGCATTACCTGAAGATTTGCGGGCAGAAGTTCTAGCTTCCCAGCAAGCTCAGTCGGTTCAGCCTCCAACGTATGTGCCACCTTCTGCTGATGATATTGATCCTGAGTTTTTGGCTGCTCTTCCTCCAGATATTCAAGCAGAGGTTTTGGCACAACAAAGAGCACAGAGGATTGCACAGCAGGCTGAAGGGCAGCCTGTTGACATGGATAATGCTTCAATAATTGCTACTTTTCCGGCTGATTTGCGAGAAGAGGTTTGCATTTTAAACTCTGCATCATGTATGCGTGTTGAACTGTGATAACATTGTTGTACTTCCTTCACTTTAGGTACTTTTGACTTCTTCAGAGGCAGTCTTATCAGCATTACCATCTCCTTTGCTTGCTGAAGCACAGATGCTGCGGGATCGTGCAGTGAGTCATTATCAGGCTCACAGCCTGTTTGGAAGCAACCACAGGCCGACTGGTAGAAATGCTTTGGGTCTTGATAGGCAGACAGCAATGGATAGAGGTGTTGGAGTTACTGTCGGACGACGGGCTGCTACGGCAATTGTAGATAGAATAAAGTTGAAGGAAATCGAAGGTGAGCCGCTGTTGGATGCAAATTCATTGAAAGCTTTGATCCACCTTTTACGGTTGGCACAGGTACATTTATTATGCTACATTTATTGTTAATTTTAGTTGCTGGAAAAAGTTATCTTTTATTTAGTTTTTGGGAATTCTTGGACAGGTCTTAATAATGGCCTTTGGCAACTGGTGGGGGGGTTTACAACATTGAAGAATTATTTTTGCTTGTTTGTGGACTAAATATTTGGTGAATTATTTAATATACATTAGTGGGAATCATTCATCTAGATTTCTTCATCTAACATGTGACAAGAAAAATGAATAAACTGATGCAAAATGTTGAATGGAGGGCACTAATAGGGTTAGAAGATCACTTTTTCTTAGTTGAATTCATTTAAAACATTTAATATCATTAGTGATATGTTTCCATGGGTGGTATTTTATTGGGAAAGTTGGGTTTTGGTAAGATCACTTTTTCTTCATTTTGTGGTCCAAACATCAGGGGTGGAACAAGGAATTTCAAGCTGAAAGAGGCCGAGATGGTGACAATTAGGGTCAAAATGAAACTTAAAATACAAATTGAAGAGACCAGAGTTAATATACAAGAAGTTTTAGAGTGTGGGGGAGCAATGTTATAATTTTTGACCTAAACTAACGGCTATCTAACTTTCCAAGGTTTTGGTGCAGCACTCTCTGCAGTTCTGTGTATTTTGATATGAGAGATGACTGCTTTTTGTTTTTATTTTTTTGGCTGTCCTGCATTTGATAGTGGAGTTTGAGATTATTCTACACATTTCAGCTTCCAGATCTTTTAGACTAACATTCATGGAAAAATTGCTGTGAATCAACTAGAAATAATCTTTCCTAGCTGTGGCACTTATGTCCCCAAATCAATTTGATGTTCTGCTTACTTGGTGTTTTTTGTTTCTACCTTATATGGTTAGCCCCTTGGGAAAGGCCTTCTGCAGAGACTTCTGTTAAATCTCTGTGCACATAGCATGACAAGGGCAACTTTAGTTCGTATTTTGCTGGACATGGTTAAACCTGAGGCTGAAGGCTTGGTCAGCGGATTGGCAACAATTAACTCCCAGAGGCTCTATGGCTGCCAGTCAAATGTTGTCTATTGTCGATCACAATTGTTGGATGGTATTTCTATTATCTTTTGTCACAATTTTATATAAAAACTATGTTTGAATTTACTAATGACTGGTTTTGTTGCTCCAACAGGTGTTCCTCCTCTAGTGTTGCGCCGAATTCTTGAAATATTGACATATTTGGCCACAAATCATTCATCTATTGCAAATATGTTATTCTATATGGATCCATCACTTGTTATAGAGTCTTCAAGTACTAAAAATTTAGACACTCAAATGGACGAAGGTGAGGAAAGAGTCAGACAAAGAGTCGATTTATCAAAACCTTTCGATGACACCACCAATGTTCCTCTGATATTGTTCCTGAAGCTCCTAAATCGACCACTTTTTTTGAACAGCACCGCTCATCTTGAGCAGGTAGAAGCCCTCCTCTTGAAGTAGTCATAGAAACTCTCATTCTTTTGTGATTCTTTCTGATGTGATTAGTTAGTAGCATGGTTCACAGGTTCTGAGTAAAGTTATATCTCTTGGATGCATTCTTTGTCACTACCAAACAAGTATATATGCTTGTGTGAGGCAATCCTTGATTATGGTGCAGGTCATGGGACTGCTACAAGTTGTGGTTTATACAGCAGCATCAAAATTAGAGTGCATAGCTCAATCTGGACGGGTTCCATTGAATTCTCAAAATCCAACTTCAAATGGAGCTTCAGATGATGTGCAAGGAGATCCATCTTCATTGAGACTAGAGTCCAGTCAAGAGGATAGGCCTGATGGTGCGGAGGTATCAGTTCCAGATACAAAAAAGAGCATTGATATTTATAGTATCTTCCTGCAGCTGCCACAATCTGATCTACAAAATTTATGTAGCCTTCTTGGTCGTGAAGGGTACTGCTTGCCACACATTCTCTTGTGTCAATTCTTTTTATAGTTTTTCCCCTACCCTAGTTAGTTTGTCTCATATTTCTTCAGTTCACTAGTTGTATATGATTTTGTTAGAGTTTTGTCATTCTTTTCATTCTTCCCTGTTTCTGGGGCAAAATGGACAGCATTCTCTAATCATTTTCGAATTATTAATTCAGGCTGTCAGATAAAGTGTATACACTAGCTGGAGAAGTGCTGAAGAAGCTTGCCTCAGTTGCTGTGCTTCATCAGAAATTTTTTATTGCAGAGCTTTCCCGGTTAGCTAATGGTTTGAGCAGTTCAGCCATCAATGAACTTGTCACCCTGCGTAATACACACATGCTGGGTCTGAGTGCTGGTTCCATGGCTGGGGCAGCAATCCTACGTGTGCTTCAGGCACTTAGTTCACTCATGTCATCTATTCATACTGAGAATACAGGTCCCGAGGGTGATAGGGAGCAAGAGGAACAAGCAACTGTGTGGAACTTGAATATTGCACTTGAGCCACTGTGGCAAGAGCTGAGTGAATGCATTAGTTTGACTGAGATGCAGCTGGGTCAGAGCATGTTCACTCTGCCCATGAATGTGGTGGATTATGTACATGGGGCCTCTTCTTCATCTCCTCTTCCTCCTGGCACCCAGAGACTCCTGCCATTTATTGAAGCTTTCTTTGTTTTGTGTGAGAAGCTACAAGCAAACCATTCAGTTATACAGCAAGATCATGCAAATATAACTGCAAGAGAAGTGAAAGAGTCTGGGAGTTCTACATCGTCGAGTGTAACATGTAGTGGGGACTTCCAGAGAAAACTTGATGGTGCTGTCACATTTGCCAGGTTTGCTGAGAAGCATCGCAGGCTTTTAAATACATTTGTGAGACAGAATCCAGGGTTGCTGGAGAAATCTCTTTCTATGATGCTGAAGGCACCTAGACTTATAGACTTTGATAACAAGAGAGCATATTTCCGCACAAGAATAAGGCAACAGCATGAGCAACACATCTCTGGTTCTTTACGTATAAGTGTTCGGCGGGCATATGTTTTAGAAGATTCATATAATCAGTTAAGAATGCGATCTAGTCAGGATCTCAAGGGGCGATTGAATGTGCAGTTCCAAGGTGAAGAGGGCATTGATGCCGGGGGTTTGACCAGAGAATGGTATCAATTACTGTCAAGGGTTATATTTGACAAGGGAGCATTGCTTTTCACCACTGTGGGGAATAATGCAACTTTCCAGCCAAACCCTAATTCTGTCTACCAGACAGAACATCTGTCTTACTTCAAATTTGTGGGCCGCGTGGTAGTTCTCTGGGACTGCAAATATTTGTGATTGAATTTTTTTTTATTTTGTGTTGTTGGCATGCTGTAATGGTTTATGTGATATTTATGTAGGTTGCAAAAGCACTGTATGATGGGCAACTTTTGGATGTTTATTTCACTCGGTCTTTCTACAAGCACATCCTTGGTGTAAAGGTTACTTACCACGATATAGAGGCTGTTGATCCTGATTACTACAAGAATTTGAAGTGGATGCTGGAGGTTTGTGAAATCAAAAAGTGACCTCTGATTTCTATTTGCTTTACAATTGAAAAACTTTCTTTGAAATGACATTTTTTTTCCTAAAATCTCTCTTTTCACCCTTTCTGTTCTTCATTTCTTATTTTTTCAGAATGATGTGAGCGATATACTTGACTTGACATTCAGTATGGATGCTGATGAGGAAAAGCACATACTGTATGAGAAGACTGAGGTACTCTCAATTCTTGAAATAATTTATACTTTTCTTTTTGTGGTAAATTTGTGGAGGTTTTAGCATTTTTTTTGCCTCCCCTAAAAAAGAAAATCTGCTTATCAATGCTTGTACTCACCGCTGTTCTGTTTTGTTTTGCTTGGAAAAGGTTACTGATTATGAACTTAAACCTGGAGGAAGAAATATAAGGGTTACAGAAGAAACAAAGCACGAGTATGTTGACCTTGTGGCAGATCATATTTTGACAAATGCTATTCGTCCTCAGATCAATTCTTTCCTAGAAGGTTTCAATGAATTGGTTCCACGGGAGCTTATTTCCATTTTCAATGATAAAGAACTGGAGCTACTAATCAGTGGACTTCCTGAAATTGATTGTAAGTGGTTGATCTTGCTTTGAAATGTGATTTGCTTGATATTCTTTCAATAGAATGAATGATAGTGTGGTCCTTGCAGTGGAGGATCTGAAGGCTAACACCGAGTACACTGGATATACCATGGCTTCTAATGTTGTTTGTTGGTTTTGGGAAGTTGCCAAATGTTTCAACAAGGAAGACATGGCAAGACTGCTCCAATTTGTCACTGGAACATCAAAGGTAACCTGTTGAATGATGTTTCACCCTCTCTATTTCTTGGTATGCTCACAGATTTGTCAGTACTGCATTCTGCAAATGGTTACTTTGTGTTTGTTTAACCTTTTTGTTGAGCCTTGTGGTTGGAGCATTTCTTTTATGGAAAATCTGTCTGGGGTGGTTCTGCTATGTAAAATGCTCGAGCTTGGAATATGGGATGTTAAATTCCTCCATGTGGGGTTTTCAGGTTCCTCTTGAAGGATTCAAGGCTTTACAGGGTATCTCTGGTCCTCAAAGGTTCCAGATTCACAAGGCATACGGAGCTCCAGAACGTTTGCCCTCAGCACACACATGGTTAGTTGTCAAAATTTTGATGCGTGTTTAATTACAGAATCTGGTCCTCTGTTATCATCGGGAGCCAAAGATACAAGTATGTTCCTGACATATGATGTCTTGTTTGTCTTTGTCTCTGTTTTTCAGCTTTAATCAGCTAGACCTTCCTGAATATACATCCAAGGAACAGCTTCAAGAACGATTGCTACTTTCCATACATGAAGCTAGTGAAGGTTTTGGTTTTGGCTAACCAGTGAATTCGTTGTGGTGTTATTGGCCAGTGATTAGGAGCAATCTGTCTTCGGATTGCATGTACATGTCAGTATCTATCTCCACCGTACTCTTAATTTTGAAATGTTGAGTTGAATGCCTATGGTCGTTCTATGCCATACGAGGATGTTTTTATTTGTTGAACGCTTGAACAGACTAGTTATAAATATTTTAGGATCCTACATTGCAAAATCTGATCATTATTATTATTTTTATTATTTCTGTTTCTTCACTTGCATGCAGATGGAGAGGAATTGATTTTGGTGGATAGGTAGAAGTGGGTAAGCCGGTAGTTCAAAAGAAATTGGTCTGCAAGCCCTCATCGGTTGGTGTGGAATGGGCAAGCGAAGCTCTGCAAGTCAGGATGGGGAGATGTGTTACAATTTTTGGGATTATTTTACCATGCCCGTGTATCCAGGGGAAAAGACAACGCATCCATCTTGGTGAAACGTAAAAACCTATCATATCATTTATCTTATAAAAAGGTTTTGTTCTCTGTCTTTATTATCTATGTCAATTCAAAATTCTCCCTCTTTATTTTTATCTCTTTGGGTGTTCTGTTTTCGGGTTTGTGGTCAATTAGCGTGCACTTGAAAACAGGGGTCTTCGTGGATCGGGTGGCCAATGTCAATTTTTCTTGAACTTAAATTGCAATTAAATCAGCAACTTGCCAAATCAAATATCACTCTTTTCTTACTCCTTTTAAGGGATGCCTGGGGGATCCTAGTGCGAAGGCTCAATCTCCAAATGACTCCCCAGTAAAATTTTGTGGTTCGCCATCTTGTAGAACTCACTCAACTCGCAAAATGGGTACAAGCGTGTGCCGCTCTCAGCCTACACGACCCAAATTGGGTTATGGGGAAATCGTGTCGCAGTTGGTTTTGGGTCAACGTCTTGCATTCAACCAGGTTTCTCACGTTGTACGCACGCCGTAACAACAAAGATCTTAATGTTGAACTTAACATAAAGTCAAACTCCTGCGTCGGAAAAGAGCCTCAAAATTGTCTAAAACCCCTGGCACAGGCGTCCCATCGTGGATTGGTCGCAGACTGAGAAGATTCAAAGTACCTGTCCGACTCCAACAGACATGTGGTGTTCCCCTCCCCCCTAACTCCAGGTCTCCTGCCACTTCCCTTCTGACAATTGAAATGACTACAGAGGATTGAAATAACCTTAGCACATCGTCATTTCTAACATGTACATAAAACATCTTGATCTTCAGCTCTCAAAATTCTGAGGAACAGTACGCATCAATTGAATTGCAGTAGCAGAGTACACACACTCGAAGATTCTATGGTTTCCATGTGAACCGGAAAACGTTGCGCAAAAGATGTTTACGATTACTGGTTGGTCTAAACTCAAAATCCTTTTTATCCGCACAGGCATATCTCACTTTTTGAGCGGTATTAATGTGTAGTCATTTTGGACATTGGCATTTTGAACTTGGGGTGTGTGATTACGTAGCATTGCATTTGATTTGAGACACACCCTTTGGCAATCATGACTATCTATATCGTTTTGTGAAAAACAAACAATTTTGTTTATAGTTTCCCAGCCTAATTTTCATATAAAAAGTTCCCAATACAAAATAATAACTGGAAAATATACAATGGGCACCCAAATAACAAAACTAATTAAATTAATTAATTAATTACAAGTAAGCAGAGAACAAATTCACAAGAATTTTGGGCGTAAGAAGGTCTCAATGCACCACCCAAAGTGGTAGTCTAGTAATAATCTTATTTGATACTCTTTGAATTGGTTCGACTTCAAATTAAAATTTATACCTAGGCTTTTAATTTTTTTCGATTAAAAAAAAAAAAAAAAAAATTAAAAAGTCCCTAATGCCCTAAGAAGCAAAATAAAATTAGGAGGAATCGGATGATTTTTCCTACACAGACCAACCCCCAAGAAAAAAAAAATTCTGTTGTCTAATTTATTCTTGTAGTTTTCTTGTACTAGCAGGTACCAGGTGGGTGGGTCGTGTTCTGCCGTTACAGTGTTCTTCTATGGCCTCTTCAATGGCCAAACATATCTCCAAAAGTAACCGTAAAACCTTAAAATTTCGACCCTTTTCTCATATGGGCTCCTCTTTTTACACTAAACAATCAAGAAATGTTCACGGTAACCCAGCTTTCTCCTCACCACGGTCCTCAGGTCTCTCTCTCTCTCTCTGTCTCTCTCATTTGTCTCGTTCTTTAACTCAATATTTCTATATGTTTTTTTATTTTTAATACTTATGTCATGAAAGAGTTCCAAGATTGTTTTTTTTTTTTATTTTTTCATTTTTTCTGGACCAGAAGGTTCAGAGATGGAGAAGAGCATATACACGTTGCTGACTATTGACCGGTGGGAGTCACTGAACCACATGGAATACAAATTAGCTTCTTTGAGGCTAGTCCATGGAAAGCTAGCTTTGAAGTTCCTCAACTGGGTCGTTAAGCAACCTGGTTTGGATCAAATTCACCTCACTCACATACTCTCCTTGACGGCTCATATACTTGTTAGAGCTAGAATGTATGCACATGCCAAATCAATTTTGAGTCATCTCTCGGAAATGGGTATTGGTTCAAAGTCTGTTTTTGGCGTTTTAATGAATACATACCCACTTTGCAAGTCGAACCCGTCGGTTTTTGACCTTTTGATCAGGGTTTATCTGAGAAGAGGAATGGTTGGTGATGCTTTGGAGACGTTCTCTTTGATGGGTTTTCGAGGCTTTAACCCTTCTGTATATACTTGTAATATGGTGCTGGGTTCGATGGTGAAGGAGGGAAGAGTTGGGTCCGTTTGGTTGTTTTTTGTGGAAATGCTTGCTAGGAGGATTTGTCCCAATGTTGCTACATTTAACATACTGATCAACATTTTGTGTATTGAAGGGAAGCTAAAGAAAGCTGGATATCTTTTAAGAAAGATGGAGGAGATTGGTTACATTCCAACTGTGGTTACTTATAACACTATGCTCAATTGGTATTGCAAGAAGGGCAATTACAAAGCTGCTTCTGAGTTGATTGATCAAATGGGATTTAAGGGGATTGAAGCTGATGTTTGCACATATAACATGCTTATTGATAATTTATGCAGAAATAATAGGAGTGCAAAAGGTTATTTGCTGTTGAGAAAAATGAGGAAGAGGATGATATCCCCTAATGAAGTCACCTACAATACTTTGATTAATGGGTTTGTGAAGGAGGGAAAAGTGGGAGTTGCTAATAAAATTTTTTATGAGATGACTATGCTCAACTTGTCACCAAACACTGTTACATACAATGCTTTGATTAATGGGCATCGTGGAGACGGTAATTTTGAGCAGGCTTTGAGGCTTTTTGATATGATGCAGGCAGCAGGATTGAGGCCTAATGAAGCAAGTTATGGGTCTCTTTTAAGTGGTTTGTGCAAGCATACAAAATTTGATGTAGCCAGAAGCCTTCTTGAGAGAATGAGGATGAATGGGGTGACTGTTGGGTGCATAGCATACACAACATTTGTCGATATGTTGTGCAAAAATGGATTGCTTGATGAATCTGTACAATTGCTTGATAATATGCTTAAGGATGGCATAAGTCCTGATATCATTACATTTTCTGTGCTTATAAATGGATTTATCAGGGCAGAAAAGGTGTTGCATGCTAAGGAAGTTTTGTGTAGACTGTATAAAGCTGGACTTGCACCAAATTTTGTCATATATGCTACTCTAATTTATAATTTGTGCCAAATGGGTAATATTAGAGAAGCACTTAAGGTCTATGCAGTGATGAATCACAATGGCCATGATCCAGACTATTTCATATGTAATGTGTTGGTTTCCTCTTTCTGTAGGTGTGGAAAGGTGGGAGTGGCAGAGGATTTCATGCATCACATGAGTAGGATAAATGTTATCCCTAACTCTGTCACTTTTGATTGTATTATAAATGGCAATGGAATTCTGGGCAATGGGTTGAGAGGGTTCTCTGTGTTTGATGAGATGATCAAGTCAGGTCATCAGCCAAGTCCTTTCACATATGCTGGTCTACTCAAAGGACTATGCAAGGGTGGAAACTTTGGGGAAGCAAAGAAACTTTTGGACAAACTCCATTATAATCCTTCTGCTGTTGATACTTCTGTCTACAATATCATTCTTGCTGAGACATGTAGGTTGGGAAATATATCAGATGCAGTGGCCCTTTTTGAAGAAATGGTCCAATTTAATTTGATGCCGGATAGTTATACATATAGTAGTATTATTGCAGGTTTATGTAGGAAGGGCAAAACTGTAGCTGCTCTCCTTTTCTTTGAAAGGTTGCTGAGAAGAGGAGCTTTGTCTCCAAACAGGGTTATTTTCTCTAGTTTGGTTGATGGCTTTTTTAAGTCAGGACAATCAGAGGCTGCTTTATATGTTTATGAAGAAATGGAGAAGAAAGGTCTATACCCTGATACTGTTGCAGTTAATATTGTTATAGATGGATATTCAAGGATGGGAAAAATAGATATGGCTAATGATCTCTTTGAGAAGTTGTTGGGCAGTAGTTTCTCCCCTAGTTTGGCTACTTATAATATTCTTTTGCATGGATACTCAAAGAGAAAGGAATTGTCGAAATGCTCTAAATTATACAATAACATGAAAGAGGCAGGCCTCTTGCCTGATAACTTAACTTGTCATTCTCTAATTCTTGGACTTTGCAATTGTGGCATGTTGGACATTGGTCTTAAAATGTTGAAAAAGATGCTGGTGGAAGGAATTGCAGTTGATCACTTCACATTTAACATGCTTCTTATGAAGTACTGTGAATCTGGTGAGATTGCAAAGGCTTTTGATCTGTTAGATACCATGAAATTATTCAATGTTATTCCTGATGCAGACACCTTCAAGGCCATCTACAATGGACTCATCAGAGTTTCTGCTCTTCAAGAGTCCCGCCTTATTTTGCATGAAATGTTGCAGAGGGGTTTTATTCCTGAGTGTACACAGTATATTACTTTAATAAATTGTATGTGTAGAATGGGGGATATAAAAGGAGCATTCAACCTAAAAGATGAAATGCAGGCAGTTGGTGTCAGTTGCCAGGATGTTGCTGAGAGTGCTGTTATAAGAGGTCTTGCCAAGTGTGGGAAGGTTGACGAAGCAATGCTGGTTCTGGATTACATGTTCCGATTGCAGCTCATTCCAACTGTTGCCACTTTTACAACTCTGATGCACAGGCTTTGCAAGAGATCCGAACCTTTTGAAGCTTTAAAATTGAAGAACATAGCAGAGCTTCATGGTGTAAAGCTTGATGTTGCTGCATACAACGTTCTCATATCAGCTGTTTGTGCTGCTGGTGATCTTGCAACTGCTTTTGAGCTGTACAAAGAGATGAAACAAAAGGGTCTCTGGCCCAATAACACCACATACTACACTCTCATTAATGCCTTTTCTAATGAAGATATTAGTCTCATTAACAAAGAAATGCTTTTGAAGGACTTGCAAGACAAGGGAATTATAACTGGGAATGGGAATTATAATAGAAGTGCAGATCAACTGTTGACAATTGCCAAGGAAAGGATGAAGCACTTAAGGTACAAGAGAGCAAAATGATGCCAGAATATATCAGGATAGCAACATGGTTTGGCTTGTAGCTCAAATTCATTATTTCATGAATTGTGCTACCCATGATTTGGTGGGTGTCTTTCTCCTGTGCACCTCAATCTCTTTCTTTATCTACTAAGCTCCCTCCATGTGAATGTGTGCATATTGATCACATTGCAACAATAAATGCTTGATCATATGCTGTCTGCCTTCAGGTGAATGGCACTATGTTTCCTGCTTAGGTTTTCTGGAGTGTCAACACTCTTAAAATTTTACAAGGAAACCCTCTGGAGACTGTTCACAGTTCTTATGTCCTGCATTCTTTGTCATGCCAACATAGGTTCATATACCAGGTAACTCGATTTTTTACTTCTACATGTGATTTTGTTTTGTCTCATGTATTTATAACTATTACCATTTTTATTCTCTTAATCTCACGGGTGTTGGTATCAACACAAGCATTGAGGAAATCCCTAGAAGTCATGCTTGATTTATTAGTCAGTGAGAGGTTTCTTGCTCATATCAAATAGTCCCTTCTATAGTTTGTTTCACAACCTTTTGTTTGTAGCTCAAACCATCACATACAGGTAAAATGCAACACTCAAACTTTAAGGAAATATTTCTCAGTGAAGCAAGGTGGAAAAAAAATATATCGAATAATTTTGGTGTAGTTTAGCTGTCCAAAATTCAGAAGTTGAACAAAATTGAAGATGAAACTGTACCTGAATGCATGTTGTGATGATGTAACTAGGAGTCACTGCACAGGCAACATTTCCAACATTAATGGAAATTCCAGGATTTTCAAATGACCACTGTCATGCAGCCTGCCTGAATCATGCCAGGATTGATCAGCCATTATGAATTGATAAGCAATATCCCTGTGCCCTTTTCAAACCTTTCTTCATTATCTTTCTTGTTTTGTGTTTATTACAGTTGGGATGTTGGGAAAAACTTGAGCTCTCTTGTTTTCTTGTGATCTCAGGAACAACCAGTTTTAGATGGCAGGCCAGCTACAGCTATTGAGGGAACCAAATCAATGGTGTGTCCAAATCTTTATTTGCAATTTGCATGACATAATGAAGGCACAGGGAATAAATTAAATTATCAGTAAAATTTGTTGATAGGATTCCCCCGGTCTGGCACCTGAGTTTGCGTAATGGAAGGCATTGCTCTTGGCATGGCAGACAGCATCTAGCAATGTTAACAGGATTGTAGGTTGCCACAACCAATCAACTTTCTTGAAGTAAATTATAGGCTCCCAAGGCTTTCTGTCTTTTGTTTGTTTGTCTCTTGTTGACTGCAGAAGCAGAAAGGAGAGAGAAAAAAAGAAAAAAAAAAAAAGCACATTTGCCAACTGGGAATTGAGCTCCTCGTGGCAGCAAATTTTATGCAGTCATTGCAAGGCCGGAAATGTTTTAAGATTTTCATGTCTTTATGTGTACACAATTATATAAATGGGCCATGTTTTGATGGGGGCAACCAATGTTGAGACAACCAACGTGGTGCCAAAGCATCATTAGACTGTCAAGATCACGGGTTGTTTAGTTGGCCTTCTTAAATATTTTCCTTGAGTCAGCCTTGTTGGCAAGAATTTTTCTCTCAAATGCCAAGGCATGCTCAGGCTGTCTCTGTCTACCTTTGTCTTTGCTCTACAAGGATTCTTGATCTTTAACTCAACTCGTGAGAGCGTCTTTGTTAATGCCATCATTGGTTTAAGAATGCTTAGTTCATGGCAAAGATGATTCTTATTGGGCATGACCAAGTAGGGCCGTTAAACATGTTTGCTTTGCAACTCCCCAGAGAGAAAAGAACAACGAGCGGGTTTAAACATGGAAACTGACAATGATGGCACACCAACTCCTTCAAACCGCCCCCCCCCCCCCCCCCGGGGGTCATCCGTCCACCATGCAAAGTCAATGTCCACGAGTTCAAGTCGCAATCTCTCTCGTTCTCCCGAGTTTTAGAATTTAGAAGAGGCAAGGGAAACTATAAGAGAAGAAAATTAGAAAGAAAGAAAGAGACAGACGTCAAAAACAGAATTTTGTGATTGTTTTAATGGTGGGGGAGGGGGGGAATGAGGAAAGAGAATAATTGGAATCGGATGCCAAAATAAAATTGGTTATTTGGCATATGATTAGCATTTGAAGCAAACCCCGCGGCCCCCACCCCAACCTCCTCCCTTAATAATGAGTTGGTAACCATGACACATCTCACATTTATATAAGCAAATATATATATATATACACAACCGGACCTCAAAGTTAAAAGGTTGAAATTGCAAAAGCCAACCAAAAATTATTGAACAAAAAATGATAAATATACCCTGGTCTAACAACAAGAGGGAAGACCAAACTCGCCAGCTTTAGAACAGGGTTCAGGGGAGTTCAACGTACAGTCACGCCGTTTCCAGGTGCTGCTGAAAGACTGAAACGTTATTGCTGACGGCGTGGCATCTTTCCGTCACCGTTAAAAATTTCACCTCCTCTATCATTTTCGGACATCATGTTTGGAATTCGGACACAGACAATCCCAATTCACATTCTCTTTCTCTCTCTCTCTGATTGCTTATTCGTTTCACCAGAAAGCTCTCCCTCTCTCTCTCTCTCTCTCTCTCTCTCTCTCTCTCTCTCTAGAATTCATGTCGGTATGCTCTCTTGTCTTCCTGGTGGACGATCAACATGCTTGTTTAGAGCGTTTGATTATGCTTTTGATGCTTGTTTTAGTCTCGTTCTACGTGATTCCATGTTATTTTTTTCGCCGGAGTTTTTCAAGATCGATTTTTTATGCCTTTTCTTGAGGATTTAGCGTAATGGGCTCTATTCTTATTCCTTTTGGATTGTTTTTGAATTGATCTTTGGGTGTCTAATCTTTATCTTATACCAGGTTGGTGTAACTTGATCCGGTTTGTTTTTGTCGTTAATTTTGCTTAATTTTCTTTTCTCTCTTTTTTTTTTTTTTGCATTTTTGTTTAGTGGTGCTAGAAGCTCTTTGATTCAAACAACTTACTGGATTTAACTGATTGAAGGTGGTGCTAATTACGGAATTAAATATCTGTGTAAAATTAAGGGAAATAAAAAGAACAATCTTTGAGTTTTGGGTCTGCCGAGAATGCCCTTTAGCCTATAGGAAAGCTAAATGCTTGGTAAATGTTTTAACGGAATCAAGTAGCTTCTTTTCAAGAAATGGGTATTAAAGAAGAATTGTTGTGTTAACGGGAGAAGGAAGTGTGGCCTTCAGAATTCAATATGTAGGATCACATGGTACCTTGTTTCTGTTGAGTGCATGCTTGTTCTCATAATGAAAGGTGTCAAATGAGATGACATTTTTTCATCGAACATGCTGCTGTTCCTTTGTAGTGAACGATTGTATCCATCTGATTGTGGTATTCTTTGTATGGGATTGAGAGTGCTTGACGTTGTTCACCATTTTGTCTCCCGTTAATTTTAATTGTCACACGATAGAACTGAACATGGAAAACATGTTTATAATTCATGTGACCAACCCAAGTCAAATTTGGTGCTAAAACTTAGTTGAGAATTGGAGCCACTGGTTTATTACATGTAATTTTTCTCAGCAGTTTACATCAATGATTTGTTCTGTTCTCCAATCTTCTTGTTGGAACACGATAATGTTTGGTGTTATTCTAACTTTTTGGAGTTTTTATTCCTAGATTTCATTAATCATATTGCTTGCACTTGATAAAACATATTTATTTCAATGTCCTTGCCTTGGCCTTATGCATCTGAGAGTATGTTAACGTGAAATCTCATCTTTCTTCCCCAACAGGACACAGGTCGGCCTTTGCCAAAATTTGGTGAATGGGATGTCAATGATCCTGCATCGGCTGATGGATTTACTGTGATATTTAACAAGGCCAGGGATGAAAAGAAGACAGGCGGCAAGCCGGAGTCACCAGGAAAAGTTGACACTCATATCAAGCTTGGACCGGATCCTGGAAAGCCTCAGGCTGTAAGTTCTCTGATTATGTTACTGCTCCATTTCCTATTGAAAACTGAAACCTACAAAATCACAGTCCTGCCTTTCGTATGACCTAATGGTGATGTTGGCTACTCAAATTGTCATGTCATACCACTTAGTGGGCTACCCTATTTCAATTCCTTGTGGGTATTATGTTTACCATTCTTTTATGATGTGGATATTTTTTTGGTTTGCAGAGGAAATGGTTTTGCTGCATTTCAGGTTCACATGTGGCTTCTTGACAATCTCTTTCCAATGTAAAAACTTCAAAATGCGCCTTTACTCCATTACATATTTGCCAAAGGAGTTGGATGCTAAAGAGCGGTGCTGGAATTTGTCCTCTTGTATTGTAAAACCGGATTGTGGTGGGAAAAAGAGAGACTACAAAATTTATTGTTTTTGCTTTCTCTCTATTTTGTGAGTTGCAGAGCTTTGCGACATTTTCTTCTTCTGATTGCATTGGTAAATGGGCTTTCTTGTGGAATTTTCAGAGTTATTATGGCAAGACAGGCAAACAGTAGAGAGGAAAAAACCGAAATGAGCATCTGGAAATTTGACATGGTAATTGATCACGCTGGATTTTTCTCTCATCATCTCTTGATCAGCTCTTACACTCTTCAGAAAGAGGGGCATGCCTTGTGGTAATAAAATTGTTCAATTCTGTCTTAGAAGTCACAAGTTCGAGTTTACAATAAGGTTACATATATCTCACCATCTCCCAAACCCAACAATGTGGGAGCATCCTGTAGTGGAAGCACTCCTTTCTTTATTCACTCTTTAGGAAGTCTACCTCAAAAAAATGCATGCGGATTAAAGGAGGCGAATGGCTTTTCAATATGGTTCGAAAGGCCATAGTCAGCTGAAAGCTGCCCAACAAACTATGAAAAACATCCTTGTGCAATTAAATATTCTAAAATGGATGGTTTGTATTCATATTTTCTTACTTTGACATATATGGGGCAACAAAAGAAGGGGAAAATGCTAAAACAGGTAAGCATCTATCACACTAGGCGAAGATTAACAGATTCATGCATTATCTATGGTCACAACTTTTCAGTATTCTCATCGGCAGCTCTGGCAACTCTGAGAAATCAAAGCTGACTTTGTGTTCTATAATTGCATGTTTATCTGTACGCCAGTTGACCTCTCTTTATACTTATGAACACATCAGACAATCCAATCGTTTTGAAGAAGTTAATGTAATTCCCATATCACTCAATACTCTAAAATTAATGATTCGACCCAACTGACTTACAGAAGGAGAATGACTCCTCCTGACAAGATGACACTGAGGAGACTCGTGCGGCTTTCAGTTTCTTGGGTACTTCCGTAGATGGGTTTTGATTAAGTGCGCTGACGTTTACCGGAAATCCCCTCTTTCGTCCAGCGTGGCAAATTTTCAGCGGCTCATGGAACGTGTAAGCACATCGAGGACGTTGGTGGGTGGGTCCGGTATAGGAACGAGGTGAAAGATTGGGCCCGATATGGAAACAAGTCTTCTTGTGACAGTGATGATCCAACATTGGTTGGGTGGCCCATAAGAATCAAATTACAGTAATGGATTGGCCTGAAGGCTTTATATCAAGAAATTTTTTTTCAAAAAAAATTAAAGTCAACAACATTTAGCGGTTAAAAATTTATGTTTTTATTCTTAAGATATTGAATTTTCGTTTTTAGAAGAATTATGTAAAATTTCTAAAAATAAAGTGAGTCAACAAACTCCTAATTAAAATAATAATAATAATAAATAACTATTCAATATTTTTTTTATCATATATAAATTAATATATGAAATTTAAATTTATATAATTTAATTTTAAATTTAAACTTTTTTCAATAATAGTTTTAAGTTGATATTTTTATATTAAAATTTTTTAAATTTTTTGGAATTGAAAATCATTAAAATTTATCAATTATTTCATAATTAATTTTTTAAAAAAATATAAATGATTTACACTAATTATGTATTTTTATGATAAAATTATTAATTTGAAATAAAAAATTTCAAATACTTAGAAGTTATTAATACATAAAAAGGGGTAACCTATGCATAAGTGTACAATCATTAAGGTAGTTCAAAGCAGAATCTTACACTTAATATAGGAATTTAAAACTGATACAAACAAGGAGGGCCAAGACAAAAGATTGAACTGCTACAGAAGCAGGCAACTTGCCCTGGTCCTTCCTCAGGAAAACTGCTTGGTACAATGGCAAGTTGATAAGAACCAAGACACCACAAAGAAGAATTTGCAAAGGCGTTGTCTCAAATAGCCCGGAGACACTGTCACCGCCACCCATGGCTACATTCTTCACCACTTCAAGGAAGCAATATAAATTGAGGAATGCAAGTGTGGCTAAGATGGCGAACACTGGAGAGGCGGCTCCAAACTCCATGATCTCTTTCTGGTATCGCTGCGCTACGTCTTCATCGGCTACTTTGGTTGTGATCTCGAACTTGGATACGGTAAATCCTAGTGATTTCAGTATGGTATCTATGAAGGCAAAGAGGTAAGAACTCGTTCTATTATACAGCCATAGACGTTGTTCATGCCACCAGCCTAGGACTGTGCCATCAGCCCAAAGGAATTCTGCTAGGCTACAAATGCACTTAGCAAATATGGCATATGCAAATGGTAGAACCCATGGACTTGTAGCCTGAATTCACAGAACAAAATTTTGTCACTCAAATTCATTTGAAAGAGCCAGCTTTTTCTCTTGGGAAAAATATTCAAGGAGCTATGTAAGTTTTTAGGCGAGCATGGTCTACCATGTGAAGTAGTCTCAGTAAATAAAATTGTGAAAAATCTACTTCAATAGTATAAAATATTGACAATGTCATCCGTGTTAGTAGACTGTGTTAACTTAAGACCTGCCAATCTTTTGGCGGAGTGAAAAAAGAAAGGGGGTGGGGGTGCGGGTGCGGGGGCGTTCCCAGCGAAGGCTCTCATACCGTGGGGGTGTAGAAAATTATCAAATATTTGTGAACTGGAAACATACCTGTGGGAATAAGGATATGCCTTTCAGGAGATATAGTGAAGGAACGATGGAGTAATAAAGGGTTGCCCAGCAGTTAGCAGACCAGAGGCAATAGCAGCAATAGGCCATTCGGAGGCCCAGGCTAATCCTTCCATGTGCATGCCAAGCAGGGCTGTACTCAGAGAGCAGAATTTGGAACTCACCCTCAGACCATCTTTTGTGCTGAACAAGTGTCTGAGGCAAGGTGGTTGGTGCAACGCCCAAGAATGCTTTCCTTTCTGGATTGAAATACACAGATTTCCATCCTTTGCATTGGATTGACAACCCTGTTATCACATCTTCCACTGAACACCCATATTTCAATCCCATCTGCAAATCAAACATTCACAATCCATTCTCATTTGATTCTAACAAATATCTCAAAAGCTATCTATGTGCTTCTTAAGTTGAAATTAGAAAGACAGACCTCCTTTCCCCATTCAGTGTCTTGCTCATAAGCACAACTTGCAAGAGGCTTTGCTTCTTCCTCTAATTCTTCTATACTTTGTTTTCTGAAGCAATCATTGTCTTTACTCCATCCAATCTTATTAGCCTCACTAAATTTTCTTCCGCAGAGAATGTCTCTCCTGTGAAAACAGCCAGTTCCAATATATAAAGGGCCTCCATAGCCATCTAATCCATGGAATTCCACCTTCATTCACAACATGGGACAAAGGAGCAAATTGGATTCAACTCACACAATCCAAATAACAACCCTGATTCATTTTTTTAAAAAGAAAAAAGAACAAAAAGCACCTACACTGCCCATTGATCGTAACGAGCCGCCATAAATTTCGTTCTTAGTAATATTTTCGAAGTTCTGAGGGAATTGCACAAAAGCAATGTCATGGCTCTTCTTTTCATCCATGAAGAAGCATAGTGCATCCCTTATGGCCAGTGAATTGTTTGAGTACATGTCACAGTCTAGATTCAGTATGACCTGTCCATTGCTAATCTTTGATGACACCCTTATCTGCACATTGAAACATAAAAGAACGCAAATTTGCGATGTTTGTGAGTAATTTCTTCACGACATTGCTGTTCTACACAGGACACTGGTGAACTGTTGTGTTCTTGCTGGTCTTGTCCTGATTCTATTGAAATGTTTGCTTTAGTGCTAAATTCTTTTTTGTGGAAGTCTATTGCACTAGGACGCCTAGTATTTAGTCTCCGTCTTTAAAATATTTTTCGAAATTCAAACCTCAATATATTACTCGGAAAAGCCAAAAATAACAAATGCCCTTCACAAAAATACACAAACATGAATGTAAAAGGATGTTGTGCTTGTGCGCGATGACTTACCAGGGCATTCATGGCCCCGGCTTTGAAATTGTGGGGATGTTGGGGTCTCTTCTCCCTGGCCAAGTATACTAGAGTAGGCAACTGAAACCCATCAATATCTACAGCGTCTGGATCTTTCCCATTTATCAAAATCTGGCAACAATACAGAAACATCATATATCAAATAAAAAACATGAAGCAGAAAAGCAGAAAATGATTGGAGTTTTTCATAGGTGAAAGTGATGAAGAAAAATGTGTGTATGCGTACGTTGAAATCAACAATTAAAAAAAAAGAAAAAGGAATGTCCTTTACTTGAAGAATGGTGTCGTGGTCACGTGGGGAATAATATGAATCCCACTGAGAGAATCCCTTGTGTTTAGAGCGTGCTTCTTCTGGGACTTGGCCTAGCTCGGTTGCTGTATCAATTTGTTCCTCCATTTCTCGGTACATTTTCTACAAACATGGCAAAAATAGATACCGTGATTGTTAGCTTGAATTGAAAAATGACTTAAAATTCAAACGGTTTGATTAATTTTACGAAGAATTGAATGTATTTGCAGCTAGCCATGGCCCAAACATATTTGTTTCTAAAAGCAAGATCGAGGATGTCCAAAGCATATGGAAGTCAATATCCACAAAACCAACAAAAATTATTTTAACCTGGCGTTAGCAAAAATTACCCTTTATGCAGAAAGATACGGACAAGCCACTTGACAAGTACAAAATCCTTTTCATATTGATTTTAGGACAAACGTATTTGGAAGGCTCAAGTGCTGACCCAGGATGCCATGTCCTGGTTTGTTCCATTATATTGTAATACTAAAGTTGAGATGATAATTTAATTTTGTCTGTACGGTTCATTATCAATTTACATTACTACATTTCTCTCTTCCAATAAAATAATATGGAACCCCCAGTAGGGTATGACTTATGATAGACTAATCAATTGATTAATTTTTGTACCTTTATATCAACCAACTCCGTCTGACTCTTATCACCAAGTTCCTTACGCGTGGAGGCAAAATAGGAAGCCGGCGACCTCGGCTCCACTTGGAATTTCTTGCAATATGGTATCCAGTGTTTTGCAAAGCCACAAGACAACAAGAGAGCATAGAATGTAACGGCGGAACCAGCGTCGTCGGAGAGATAGATGTTAAGCTTCTCAGGCGGGTAATCGTATGCCATGGCCGATAAGACCGTGCTCATCACCATAATTGGTGGCTCTATCGCCGGGTCTGCCGTGCACACAAATATGTCCACCCCAGGCAAGTCATTCTCGTGCCTGCAAGTACAAATACAGTAAGATGTAATGGTCATGCATGAGGGGTTAGTTCATCAGTTGTTAGCCATAAACTGAGATATATGGTCCCAAGCCTCGTCCCTGCATTGGAACCCTTTTTGTTTATCAGTTTAATTGAAAAATGGGTCAACCACACAGAGATTTTCCATTTCTACCTTGCAGTTCGAGCTCAAGATACAAAATTAAGAGATTTAAGGAAGGAATTTCAACGAACCTCACGGAGAGCCTGTCCTTAAAGGTGGACCTATAAACCAGGTTCCATCTAAGAGCTTGAGTGAGTACCCAGTAAAAACCAAACCATAGCTCAGCTCCAAGCAATCCAATCCAAGCCCATCTTCCATTTTCTGCCTCTCTTGGCATGTGACTCACTCTATAAGCCCATACCAGGGAGATAGCCACAAAAACTGTCAGTGCAAAGAGCCTATAGAAGATCCATCCCTTCCCTCTCTTTGTCTCAAACAATGGGGAATAGGCTGTATGACCATCTCCCATCTCTCTGGCACTTACCCAGGAACAAGTTATGTGAGCCATATATATATATATACACACACATTCACACGCACACCTACATACACATAGAAATTTTGTGAATAGAAAATTCAATTATAAATTATTCAGAACGTGGATCCTATTAAATACAAGAATATGCTTTTTGTTTTTCAAATTTTAATTTCTTGTCAAAAATAAAAGATATGAAACTAGATTAACAAAATATGCAATCAAAACCATATGTGTGTGTGTGTGTGTGTGTGTGTGTGTGTGTGTGTGTGTGTGTGCAATTAATATATTTTGATCATATATAAGTTGGCGTATACTCTACTTTCATGTATCTATGAGAGATTTTTTTTTTTTTTTTTTTCTTTTTTGGGGGTTGAACGGTATCATGTGAAAGATAGAGTTGGTGTCGTTACAGCTCATAAAATGAACAGATTTGACTTGTACATACACCCCCCCCCCCCCTTTTTTTTTTTTTATTCCATAAAACGAATCTCCCCATCTTAGGCTAGAATAAGGTAGCCGAGTCTCGTGAGTTGAAATCTTCAAAGTGTTTCATCTTGTCCACATCCAAATTCCATGGACTTCCATATTATTTTAACTCTCAAGAAAGAACAAAATAATCAATTTGATTATGACAAAGATTAAATGGAATATGACTGGCTTTAACAAAAAACAGTTTGGCTCCCCTCAAGATTCCATTCAAGTTGCTTTTGTAGACTAATCAAATCAACGCCTTCGCTCTCAAACACCATTAAAAATGTTGGCTTTATCAGCCCCCCGCCCCCCCCCCTCCAAAAAAAAAAAAAAAAAGGGGGAACCTACCCCATATAATAAATTACTAGAACGGTCAAAATTTTACATATGTTATAAAAAAAAAAAAAATGTCATGTATTTTATTAAAGTTTAACATATAATTTATTCATAGCCTTCAGTTGGCTCTATGTATATTGTCCAGCCGTCCACAATTAACATAATTTTTTTTTTTTATTATATGGTATTAGTCATTTGAGGAGGCCCATTATGTCTAGGTTATAAAAACAAAGTCTATTTTCTTCTTCTTCTTCTTCTTCTTCTTCTTCTTCTTCTTCTTCTTCTTCTTCTTTATAAAGAAACATTTGTCGAACGAACTTGGCGGCCCTCAACTTAGACCATCCATTTCTTAGCCGTAATACTAAATTATTGATGCATAAATCATGCTACTTACCTTGTATTAGGTAAGCTGATTCGATTCTAACGATATTTGATTGTAGCACTCAGATGTATCTTTCAGCTCAAAATAGCCATATACCTTGAATTGCCAAAGCTTTGCACAAAGGTGGTCTACCTAGTCTAATGCAAATCCATGGGCTCGCAAAAACATAAAAAGTTAAACGTATCAGAATTTCCCAAAACGTATATCGAGATCGAAGCATGTAAAGAAACACCCATATCAACTATATATATATATATATATATAAAAAAAGGCAAAACATTGCAAATTCAGATTCCCTACAAGATACACATTTGAAAGTGATAACTACAACGTTACCATGTCAGCGGATCCGTCGTCATAGTTTGTCTCAATCCACGAAGTGGTCCAATTCTCCGACACGTCCATGCTCAAGGAATTGTGTGTTGCTCATGGCGTGCTTTAAGCATGCTAGAAAAAATCGACGTGTTTTTTTCCCACTTTGACAGTCTTGATGGGACTCTTCTTTGAATGGCGTCTTGGCTTCTTCTGCAGGATGAGCTACCTTCCCTGCTTGCCACCGTACCTTTCTGGGTAGCAAGTCTAAATGGTTTTTTTTTTTTTTTTTAATGTGTAGAGATATTACTAGTGCGAGGAATAGAGTTTCATAAATAGCATCACGTGCTATTATCATAATTTTTATTACATTATAATTGTTTAATATAAGACCATAAAAAATAATCAACAAGGATAACAATATTACGTCATCATGTGAGGCTTTAAGGCCACGTGTTGATTGTATGGGCCAAGAAATGAAGCTTGGTAAGAAAGAAGGATCAGAAAAGTGGGGTGGGCCAGATTTGCCAAAAGTTCAATTCATGGACAGAATTATAATAATAAATAAATAAAATACATCTAAAAATAAAAAAGAAAAAGGAAAAAGGAAAAAGGAACATCAAACGAAAGAATTCCACTCCACGAGGCCAAGTTTTCTTGGTCGTGGCTAAGCCCAAGAAAATCATAACCACCAGATTTATAGGATAACAAAACCAACGGTGATAAAGCTAATGTTGGGCTTTTTAAGGTCACTTTGGGAAGAGGGTAAGCATTAGTTGAACCCATTTTCATCTTAAGATAATTACAAGCTTTTGCATGCCATAAAAAATTATTTTTCGATAACGCCGCCTGGGAATCTGCCTGCAAGCAAACCTTTCGATATCCACACTGCCACGCCGCCTGTGGACAGCATCCATGGTGCCCTGAGGCTCGAGCTGTCAGGACTTGCAGGGCTTGCTAAATAGGGGATTGGTCTGCACGAGTCCTTCATTTCCTAAGGTTAAGGGAATAGAATACCGCAGCTGACTGGTTTGGCAAGCTTCAACGGCTTCTCTGGCAGGATATGAGGCCCCGTGTGGCGGTTTTGTAGCGTTTCTGCTTTCTTCTTAGGCTTTGTTGGCCTTCACTGTAAACCCAAAAACTATATATACATATATTAACGGCAGTTTTCACTTGCTGGTATTGGTTTTTCTTGACAAATTGCTGAAACAAAAGGTGAAGGTTAATTCAAACCCATTTCCACTCTTTTTTTTTTTTTTTTTTTTTTTTTCTTCTTGCGGGGTTTACCTTGCAACTTAAAATTTTCTTTGTTTTTGTAATTCGAGATAAACCAATAATCAAAACAGTCTAACAGGGACGTGCGGCCAATGGATAGACCGAAAGAGACCCAGCAACAAAATATCGACGTTTATTTCAGTCAACTCAACACAAGCTGAACAAGATGTTAATTCCATATTGCCATAGAAAATTCCTGAGAATATCATTTTTAAAATCCCAAAGTGACACAGCTCTAATCTTTTTTTTTTTTTTTTTTTAGTTTGCTTAATATTTAATAGTTATAATAATATTAATTACTAAATACAGTCTAACTGTTACTATATTGAATCCCATATTTTGCTTTATAAAAAATTGTTTCTTCTTCAATTTATGTAGAGAAAAAAAAAAAGTTATAATACTATTATTAATTTATGGGTCCACAACTGTATCTGGGATGGGTTGATTGATCTAATCAAACTTGATAAATTAAGTAAACAACTAATTGATCGAGCGTGTGGGTTTTTACTACTTGAAAATTTAATCTCGAAGGAACTAAAATTATTTTTAAAAAAAAAAATTGCTTTTTTTGGAAGGTAGGGAAAACGTAAGGAAAAGAAAATTCTATGTTCAAAATATTATTATTGCCCCATTGAGTCTCTTTTTTTAAAATTGTGAAAAGTAAAGGACAATAATAAATTTTTATCAAATATATATATACATATATTTGTCTTTCTTTCTCTTAATTTGATGAAAAAGTAAATTGTAGCAAAATTTCCACTTTATTTATTTCCTTAATTCAGATTTAGAGAAAAAAAAAACTCATTTAATTTTTTTTTGCAAATTTTCCTTCTTCTCCTTTCCTTCTCCATAATTTCGTACAACCCCTCGTCCCATAATTCATTGTGATGCCTAATTTCTCATTTATCTGTAAAAACCATAACCAAACTCCTTTCATTCCACTTGATTATTTTTGGTATTTTTCGTTAATCAAACTTTTATCTTTTATTTGATAAAAAATATGTCCGTAAAATTAGACATAAACAAATCAGTATATTATTTTTTTATTGTTCTTGGATTGTTTTTTTTTTTTTTTTTTTTTTATGTATTGTGATACTCTTATTATATTTTTCTAAAATTGTTTTGATCTCCACTCTTGGTCTAGTTTCTGCATGGTGGACAAAAATATCCTCCCATTGTCACAACTGGGCCAAAGCTTTTTTCCTTTGAATCTTTTAATTTCAAAAAATTAATCAGAACAAATTCTAAAATCTAAGACTCTAAATCTCATCATCCAATAGTTCATAGGAAAGCTAGGGAATGTCTTCCTAGAGAATTGAAAAATTATGTTAATTATATTTTTAATGTTTGAATCTGTAAATTTATTAGATAAATCCAAACACTTGACTGGATTGAGAGAAGTGGAGAGAACCTAACTTGATGGTAGTGTCATTTTTAGAAGATAATATATACACATATTATAACATAACCTGAAATAATAATTTAATTGATGATTTAATTTATTTTTTTTTTTTCAAATAAAGGAGATGTGTTAGGTTCTAAACACTTTGACAAGTAAAAAATTACATTGAGTTATGACAATTTCAATGTTTGAGAATCAAGTTAAACTAGAAAAAAATTTGAGGTTTGTTGGGTTTTCCTCAATTTAATTTGCAAGTAGCATTGTTGCATTGCGTCTCCCCCCGTTTCAACTTTTAACATAAGAGACAGAAAATAAACACACCACTTTTTACCTCAGTCAATTAGTCAATCGAACGCGATGGACAATATTGCCCTTACATATGGATTGAAAAGGACCACTCGCCCCCTCTCAAAACGACAAACATCAAACAAAGGAATCAGAAAGCAACAGCTCTCTCTCTCTCTCTCTCTCTCTCTCTCTTCATCACACTGCTATTCTCTCTCTTACAGTAGAAAATTTGTCTCTGACACTCGGAAACAGCTTTCGAATTTTCAAAACTCTTCGTCTCTCTCTCTCTCTCTCCCTCTCCGGTGGGATGGTTCTTTGCCCATCTCTATTTCCGTAAAGATAACACCTTTTTGAGTCGTGATTCAAAACCCAGAAGTTTTCCGGGGAAAAGGTATTTTCTTGGCCAAGAAATTCATTGAAGAATATTCTTGGAGATTCTTGGGAGTCAAAGTTTCGAACTCTCTTACTGGGTTTTGGTGTTCGTGTCAGAAGAGTCAAAGGGTTGTTAACTTTCGATGCGATCGAGAAGAAGACGATCGATAATCGTCTCTGGTCATGAGATAGAGTGAGGGTTGTCAAGATTGTTGCTTTTTACTCGTTCTGTGGGTTCTTTGAACAGCTTGATTAGCTTTTAATTTTAGGTGAGGAACTTAAAGTTTTTTCCTTTTTTTTTTTTCAGTTATATGCAGCTTTCTTCCATCTCTTAGTTATTTTCTTCTATAATTTTCAGTCGTAGATTCTTTGTTTTTCTATGTTTGTTGTTTCTGTTCCCATTTCTTATGTCTCTTTCATGCGATTCTTTAATTATTACGATATTTAATAATTGAAAATGTGAAATAAAATGTTTTTTTTTCCTTTATTCATGATCATTTGAGGTTTGTTTAATCCCAAGAAAGAGATTGGATGTATATTGGTGAAATCTATATGGAGATTTTGTTGAAGTATGTAATCTCTTTGGGTTGTGAGAATTTTTTCTGGGTCTAACTGTTGGAATTTGTGAACTCATGTTGTATAACGTAAATCACGTTGAAAGGTTTCTAGTTAAAGAAATAAAAGTATGGGAAAGTTTTCGATTTTTCTAACTTAATTTAAGGTGGAATTGACTGCCTTGTTGTAAATGGTGCATTATCTTTAACTTTGTTCTTGTGTTCTGTGTTCTTACTTGTTTTTAACACGTGACTTGGGAGAAATTAGTAGAAAAAGTAGAGTATAATGGTTGCAAAAGAACGTCAAAGTACTACAGACTCTCCTAAAGTGGAGGTGGGGGAGATAGATACCAGCGCACCTTTTCAATCTGTCAAAGATGCTGTCACCCTCTTCGGTGAAGGTTCTTTCTCTGGGGAAAAACCAGGCATCAAGAAGACAAAAGCTTATTCGGCAGAGGTACTCATAAATTTGATGTTAACTTGCCATCTAGACACTATGAAATCAATCCAATTTGCCTTGGCAGGCAACATTTTAATTTGCAGCTTACATATATGTTCATGATTTTGCCCTGGGTTATCTTTATTGGGTTGTGGCCACATGAAACATATATTTGTTGGTCTATCTTAGCAAATTCAAGGGGCTGCGTCCATATTTATGGCTTAGAATGGTAATCTTTGAGTCAGTGGATGTATTGCTCTTAAATATTTGTGCTTGGGTTTAGTTGTCGAGTGCTTATGAGCACATCATTTTGATGGTTGAGACATACTCAAAATGCTTTCTCTGATCCCTACAGATGGTTTCTTAAAAGTCAACACTGAAAATAAAATATAATAAGTACACGGTTATTTCTGCACTGAATCGTGAAACATCTTAAACTAATATAACCTGATGACAGAAGTACTCGTGGAGATTTTGGTTGAGATTTTTTTTTCCTCAAAAAAAAAAAAAAAAAAGTAAAACAGAGAAAAGTAATTGAGATTCTTTATGTTATGGTATATGAAAATGTATTGATCTTTTTAGCCTTGATGGAGTATTTGGGCACTATGTTTTTCCTTGTTATTGCAGAGAGTATTGGCCAAGGAGACACAGCTTCACTTGGTCCAGAAGGAGCTAAACAGGTTGAAGGATCAAGTAATGAATGCTGAAGCTACCAAGGCACAGGCACTTGCAGAGCTTAAAAATGCTAAGAGAACAGTGGAAGATCTGTCACAGAAATTAAAATCTGTCAATGAATCAAAGGATTTGGCAATTAGGGCAACTGAAGCTGCAAAGAACCAGGTGAAGAAAATTGAAGAAACAACAAGCAGCAAACATCAGGTATCATCTGACAGTGGGAGAAATCAGGACTTGGAATCTGCAAGGGAACAGTATATGACTGTCTTCACTGAACTTGATGCTGCAAAGCAAGAATTGAGGAAAATTCGTCAGGAATGTGATGCATCATTGGAAGCAAAGCTTGCTGCCTTCAACCAGGTTTCAGAGGCAGAACATGCGACCAAAGCAAATGTGGAAAAAGTTGCTGAACTCTCTAATGAAATATCTGCACTGCAGAAGTCAATTGGACAAGTAAAGCATGCAGCTTTGCAAGCGCAGCAGGAACAAGCAAAAGTATTTGCTGAAAAGGATGTTCTGAGGCAGTCCTATAAAGCCACCCTGGAAGCATCTGCAAATAAACTGCTTGCGTTGAAGAATGAGTTTGACCCTGAACTTGCCCAAAATCTTGAAAAGCAACTGGATGTAACAATGAATGAGATTGGCCTTCTGCAAAAACAGATGGAAAATGCTAAGGCTTCAGATCTAGATTCTGTAAGAACTGTAACATCAGAGTTAGATGGTGCCAAGGAGTCACTGCATAAAGTAGCAGAAGAGGAAAGCTCCTTGCAAAGCTTGGTGGAATCCCTTAAGCTGGAGTTGGATAGCATGAAGAAGGAACATTCTGAACTGAAGGAGAAAGAGGCAGAAACGGACACCATTGCTGGGAACCTGCATGTCAAACTTCGCAAGAGTAAGTCTGAGCTTGAAGCAGCTATTGTGGAGGAATGTAGAGTAAGAGGTGCTTCTGAAGAAATGATATCAACTCTTCACCAACTATCATTGGAAGCTGAGAATGCACGGCAAGAAGCTGAACAGATGAAGAACAAAGCTGAGGAATTGAAGAAGGAAGCTGAAGCTACCAGGATTGCCCTTGAAGAAGCAGATAAAAAGCTGAAGCTTGCCCTAGAAGAAGCAGAAGAAGCCAAAGCAGCAGAGGCCAGGACCCTTGATCAAATTAGAGAATTGTCAGAGAGAACTAATGCTGCACGTGCCTCAACTTCTGAGTCTGGTGCTAAGATCACAATCTCAAGGGAAGAGTTTGAGGCTTTGAGCCGTAAAGTTGAAGAGTCTGACACATTGGCGGATATGAAAGTGGCAGCTGCTATGGCTCAGGTAGAAGCTGTGAAGGCTGGTGAAAATGAAGCCCTCAAGAGATTAGAGGCAACAAAGAAGGAGATCGAAGATATGAAGACTGCAACTGAAGAGGCTTTAAAAAAGGCAGAGATGTCTGAAGCAGCCAAGAGGGCAGTGGAGGGAGAACTTCGAAGATGGCGTGAACGAGAGCAGAAAGCAGCTGAAACGGCCTCACGGATTCTTGCTCAGACAGAGATGTCATCAGAATCATCCCCACCCCATTTTAGGATTCAAAAGCAGAACTCAGTACCGCAGAAAGTTTTTGAGGTTAGGAAGTTGGAAAAGGAGAAGAACTCTTTTTCAAAAAAAGCAATGATGCCTAGTCTCAGCAGCATCTTCCTTCGAAAGAAAAACCAAATTGAGGGTGGTTCTCCTTCGTACCTTCCTGGTGAGAAGCCTCTGTGACACCATTTGGTGTGCTAGAAGCATGCGTGATTAAGGGAGATGATAAAGATAGAAACTCGTTTAAGAGCTGGTTTTGTGTGTGTGTGTGTGTGTGTGTGTGTGTGTGTGTGTGTGTGTGTGTGTGTATACATCTTAAACTAGTGAGATCAAATTCCTGTCATCACTTTGACCATGTACGATGAAAGATTGGATATCAAACATGAACATGGAAGCTAGTCTAGAGAGAGGTGTGTGGATTCTGTACATGTTATTCAGATTAGTGATTGGGAATATGCAGTAGGAACGAGTTTTGCCTTTTTAAAATGTGCCCTCCAAGTGATAATGGCCAGGGAACTGATGCGTTATGTAGTTTGCTGCACCTCTTCGAATTTTTCATCCGAGTGCTTGTCCGTGGTCTCTCTATTATAGCAAACTGTCAAAAATTTATAGTCCTTTTAAACCTGTTGGTTTCATTTTCATCAGCATTACAAGCAATTGTTCTTGAAATTTCAAACTGAAGATTGTTGCTGTCTGATGGTCGTTATACATCAAAAGATTAAAATTGTTTGACTAACGATCAGGAATGTGCAGTGTGTGAGTTCGCATCTTGGACACGTCTAATTCTATTTTGTAGTTATGGCATTGATGTAGGCTTGATGATGGCACAATCCTGAATTCCCAGCTACAGGAAGCAGCAGCTGTGCATGCAGGTCTTTTGATCCCACTTGTATCATTATTATGAACATGAAGACAAAACAAACTGATGCATTTATTGTATATTTGGGTGCAAAGAAGTGTTTTGATGAAAATTGAAGTGTCACGTTGCAAATAAACAAATTCACATCCTGCAACAAAAAGAAGCCACCATGACTTGTATTTTGAGCCAAAGACAAGACCCTTCTTGTTAATTTTTCCATTTTTGATATTCCAATTAATCAGCACAGAGAGGAATCCATTTTATCCTCACTGTCTCATCCGACTGAAAGGGAATCAAAGGGGCATACTCAGAAAGGCCCCCGCTACATAGGTATATACTATTTTAATACATTAAGTGTAATTTATATTATTTATATAAAATAATATTTAATATCACATCAATTATATTTAGCGTTTTATAAACTTAAATATAAAAACTTACTTTATTTATGTTGTATCGATGTTATTTATTTATTAATAAATATTATTTTATATTATATAAATTATGTTATATTTATTACATTTCATTCATATGACCATTTGTCCTTGTAATGTCCCATATAGATAAATTTAACGAAAAAAAATGATTCCATTGTCGATTTTAAGTTCTTAACTGATGAATATGATCACAGAGAGGATTAAACCAAAAAGAAAGAAAGAAACAAAAAAAGTTAAGTTTCTGGTGGCTAGACACAAATTTTAATAATAAAATTATTTAAATTATTTATTTTATGTTTAACACTGATTTCTAATTTTTATAAAAATTTAAAAGTGAGTTTTGATCTAAAAGTTTTAAAATTATTTTTTTATTTTTAGACAGAAAAGGAATATCATTTAACCAAAACTTTTAGTCTACCATTGGAATGAATGAACACTAGCCTCCACTGCCACTCCCCTCCGTCCCCCAAAGCCGCGACGACCCAACCCCTCTCTCTCTTTCTCTCTCTCTCTCTCTCTGTGTTAGAAAAGTTCATTTCTTTGTGTCGTTCTGCGTTGATTATCTTGACCTTCACTCACTCACTCTCTCTATCTCTCTCTCTCTCTCGCTCTCTCCGTCAGAAAAGTTCATTTCTTTGTGCCTTTTCTGTGTGTGTGTGTGGGTTTGTGTGTGTTAGAAAAGTTGACATCTTTGTGTCTTTCTGAGGGTGTATTGTATTGTATTTTGTGTCAATGTCAAGCAACAGAGAAGAGGCATTACTCTTATATAATACAATTACAAACAACCTATCATCCTCTGCATCCTTGCCAATTATCACAGCTTCCGACCACCACCCCGCCACCTTCATCTCCGCTGAACGGCCAAGCTCCGACCTTGGCAGCGCCTCCAGCAGCTTCCAAAACGATGCTGCTTTCCTCCAGGAAAGCCCCACCACCACCGATGCCGACTTCGGCCTCTCCAGGCCAGACTTCAGGCAGACCCGGCTTTCCGAGACCGTACAATTCTATGAGCGTCACGTGTTCTTGTGTTACAAGAACCCTTCTGTGTGGCCCCCCAGGATCGAAGCTGCTGAGTTTGATCGCTTGCCTAGGTTGCTTTCTGCTGCTCTCCTTGCTAGGAAGGCCGATATGAAGAGAAAGGTCTCTTTTTTTTTGTTTTTTTTTTTTTTTTGTTTTTTTTTTTTTTTTTTTTGAGATTTCATTATTATTCTTTTTTGTGAGGATTGGTTGTTTCCTGAGAAAATTTATGCGGCTATGTGCCTGATTTCTATTACAATTTAGATTTGAAGCCAGTGTGAGCTGGATTTTTGTATCTTATGTGCCTTTGTGGCTTGTTTTGTTGTGGGTTAAGTGGATTGAATTGGGTTTTGGACGTGTGAATTGCTATATTAATGGATTGCTTGAAGCTGTGTGGTTATGTTTCTTTGCTTTTTTCTTTTAGCTTCATTTTTGGTGTAGATTTATTTGGTTTTTGTGCCAGTGAATTCAAATTGGAGGAAGGGAGTGGGGTTGTAGTGTTTGCAAATAATGCTTTGAGATGTGACTATGCATTTATTTAAATTGGATTTGGAGGGTGATGATTAGTTGTGCTTTAAATTTCATACGGATGGTTTTGTTTTTGATGGACTATGAGCAGGGATTTCCTGAAGTGGTGCTTTAGGAGTCCTTTCTTTCAAATTTATGCTCTTAAAATTTATTTAGACTGAGTTTTGGGGGCTTGGATTGGTGATGGTTGTGTTGAGGTTAGATCATTGAGGGACATTTAGGCCTAAGAAATGGGACTTTGAGTTTTGGCAGCATGTATCTGGTTTCGAACCATGCTTGTAACCATAGACAGCTGTTGCAAGTTATACAAATTAGTCAAAATTCATGGGTTAATGGTTTTTTTTTTGAGATTTGGTTTAAGAATAGAGAATTGTTCCATTGAAAGTTTCTGAGAATAGATTAGGTACTTTTCATTTTCTGAGTTATTGTATGTGTATTATTCAACATGATTTTATCTAGTCACGACATCATTATATTCTTTATGATATTAATATTCTGTGTACACGAATGCATTAGGCTTAGCATCATCATATAACTGCTTTGGGTGTAAGAGATGGTTTTGTACTATTGAGGTATCATGCTCAATGGATTTTCCATTCTAACAATTTCACTACGGATTATCAACTTTTGTGATTTTTCATATTAGGGAACACTAACCAAGTGCAATTAGTACATCCAAAATGGCCATTGAATGTATTTTGGAATTTGTATTACTTCCTGCTTGAGTGAATTGCTCAATTGAGCGATCTTATGAAATTAACTTGTTAAGTTGACATGTCTCTTATCCACTGTTACCATTGGCCATTGTATTTGTAAATTTCTGCTTTATTATGTAAGCTGTAAATGCAGCCTGTTTGATGTGTCTATGTCTACATGTGTACCCATTTCAGCTAGCAATTACCTTTTTGAAGGATGCAGCATTATTTGATACATGTTCATGTGTGCAAATGTGTGCGCCATAGTTGTTTGGACTTGCCTTTTCTAAATGAATCGACAAACAAATAACACCCCTTCTTATTTTTCTGTATCATCTGCTTTTGTCTTGTAGACACACTTAACAATATGCGAAGGGCATGATGGAACTGAGACATCAAATGGAGATGTATTGATATTCCCGGATATGATCAGATACAGGCCAGTCAGTCTTTTGTTTTTGAGTTTCTGGTTGTCTTTTCTGCAATGTAGTATTCCACTTATGCTGATTTTGATCTAAGTAAATGCAGGAGGCTTACACATTTTGATGTTGACACCTTTGTGGAGGAAGTGCTTGTGAAAGATGGTGAATGGTCACCTGGAACACCAGAAAGACTGAAGGGTTCCTATGTATTTGTGTGTTCTCATGGGTCCAGAGATCGTCGTTGTGGTGTATGTGGACCTGCTCTAGTTAGTAGATTCAAGGAGGAGATAGAGATGCATGGTCTTCTTGGTAAAGTATCTGTTAGCCCATGCTCGCACATTGGGGGCCATAAGTATGCAGGAAATGTTATTATCTTTGGATCAAGTATTGGTGGAATCATCAGTGGACACTGGTAAGTGAGATCTTTATGTTTCTGATTGCCTGACCAAGTTAGCAATCTTCCTTTTGATTTGTATACTTGTCATCCTTTGCAGCTCTATTTATCTTTCTTTTTGTTTTTTTATGGTTAGGAAGTTTCAAAATTCCTGGATGAATAAGCATATGATTTTTCTGTTTTGTAAAAATTTTGCAGGTATGGGTATGTTAGCCCAGATGATGTACCAATATTACTTGAGCAGCATATTGGAAAGGGAGAGATTGTAGACTGGTTATGGAGGTAATTCTTACTTTTTATGCCTTTGGCCTTATCAACGTGTCTGTAATTCCTCTCTATGAATGGGAGGTTGGTTTTGGTGGGTAAGCATATGACATGCATTTATCATGCCACTTGGTCATAGGGGTTTCTGGTGCAGTGGTACCCCATTGATTCTCACCAAGGAATGATAGAATGAGGAATAGGAGTTGCTTCTATATCCATTCTTCCTCATTTAATTCACTTTTCACCAGTCTTATATCTGCATATGTTTAGTGCTCCTTATAGTGTGACAAGCATGATTGCTTGATAGACTTTAGTTGGACATTTGAATGCTGACTTCAGGGGCGAGATGGGTTTGTCAGAAGAACAGATTGCAACCCAAGAACTAGGGCTCCAACCTAGCAGTGAGACAGATGTAGGAAAGAGCAGTTATGAGTCAATCCAGAAACAAACAGACGAAGAAAAGAGTGCTGCATGCAGTTCTGAAGTTGAAGTTAAGGGATGCTGCCAGCAAAATGGAAACTCTTCATGCTGCGAAGCTCCCAATAATCCAGATGCTAGTAAGAAGGTAGTGGAAGCAGCACCAGAAAAGAAGGGTGGCCTGCGACTATTATCCCAAATCAATGGTGGGAAGGGGCTCTCTATGCGTAAGGTTCGTTCTTTGCCAACATGGTCTGAGAGCTGGGAACGTGAAGATACATATGCAGCTCTTGCTGTTGTTTGTGCTGCAGTGTCAATTGTGGTTGCTTATAGTTACTACAGACAGTTGAGATAGAATGTCTGGAGTCTTATTTGTCACTTAGTGTACATTTCTCCTGTATCAATGTTTGGAAAACTGGCATGAAAGAGGAAAGAGCTTTAACTGAAATTCCAATATCAGATTCATACAAATATGTAATAGTTTTTGTTCCTTTGTCCAAAACTCCAAGTTTGTCCCGTGTGTATAATCAATGTCTGTTCTTACTCTTAATGCGAATCCCAAATTAGTCCAAAAAAATTTGAAGAGATGTTGATCCGAGATTCAAAGTTCTCTCTCTCTCTCTCTCTCTCTCTCTCTCTCTAAATTAATACTGCTGAAAATATTGGAAGGTTAGATGAAGTTATATCAACAGCTAGGATTACACATGATATGAGACTCACCTTGCTTAATTGTCTTATGGCATAACTTCTTCTTGTCATCAGAGACGGGTCAATACTATTTAACATTTTTTGCTTAAGAAAAGCTGAGTTATCGTCTTATTTCACATATCTAGCGCCGATTTTGGGTAGAACCAGAGACATTCAAATAATTAAGGCTTTGCAGAAATGGGACATTTGAGTTGCAATAAAAACTAGGACCCTG
Organism: Rhizophora mangle; assembly: GCA_037832345.1. Classification (NCBI taxonomy): domain Eukaryota; kingdom Viridiplantae; phylum Streptophyta; class Magnoliopsida; order Malpighiales; family Rhizophoraceae; genus Rhizophora; species Rhizophora mangle. Next base: position 294,136 of record JBAPLJ010000439.1, on the reverse strand, counting down.
TATAACGCATGGAGCCTGCAAGTACACTGGAACTCGACATAGAAGCTCATCTAACGATCATTTGCTAACTGATTCAGAGCCCTAATAAGAAGGGTCAAGATCGTGCCGCCATCAGGGTCCAAGAATAAATACAACACCAAACTGGACTGGGAAGCAATTTTGATGCCCTCCCATGCTTCCTAAATATGTTTCCCACGTAGTCCAAATAAACCAGATGCGACCAAATGGGAACTTGCCATAATTCAAAGCTAAATTTCAACATCACTTGAAGAGTTCTACGTTCAGCCAATCCCTGCAAACACAGAAGTAAATGGTAGATAACATTGCCTCCATGCATTCCAAGATAAATGAAGATGTAAGCAATATGAATGCATGTTACATGGGTATGTCTGTCAAAGAGAGAGTGAAACTCCTGCATCGGGCACATGCACAAACACAGATTCATAAACATCAATATACTAGTGCTTACTTAGTGATGTCATCAAGGTGATCATCAAAATCTACCACATCCTGCCACTTCTCAGATGAGATATAATCCAGCAAGACCGTATTTGCTGCTGGCTCCTTCATAATCAAACGGCTGCCTCCATCGGATCCAGCTACCTTCCAGCTCTTGGAAGCATCCCTTGTATAAAGCTAGCAGAAGAAGAGAAGCACATTAAAGTAGGCTGCTTGATAAGTTTAATTGACAATATTAGATATCCTTGGACTAGATTATAACTCTGCCAGAAAAGAAATTTTATAATCTTCTAACAAAGTTAGACATTCAAATCCATGATTTCTTCCATGTAGCAAAATAGAAACAGGTGAGGCTAACCTGCACAACTGGGCTCCAGTCTTTCCCCCTGGGTAAAGATTCAAGCTTTTTATTATCTAACTACAAAGCAAGAGAAAGAAAAAGAGAGAATCAAAACCAAGTTGACCAGCAAACAAGAATAAAACAGGAAGATATCGCTAAACTAAAAGCACATACCAAAAGTATAGCAGCTTGGGGAAAGTATCGGTAAATGTGATCACCAATATTCTTCGCCAAATTACCCAGCTCTGCATTGTCAAACCTCTCATTTGCATGAAAATAACCCACTATGCACAGTCCTTGAGTAGCATAATACTCCTCTATCTGTTTAAAAGATTTCAAACAATAACTAACCAAAGACCCCATTATTCCATCAACTCGTATGCCATTCCCATTGCATCCAACAATATAAGTTTTTTTTTATCATTTTTTTTATTTTTTGAGATGGCTGACTTGAATCTTTCAACCAAAATTTTCTTCATTGCCCTTCCATGCGGGTCTTGTTCTTTTCTAATTTTGAAATTCTATAAGGCACCATGTCGGACACAACACTTGTCCGACAGATCTCGGGCATGTATCCGAGACGCTATCGTACCAAAATATCAGGAAAAAGAAAAAAAAAAAAAAAACCCAATACAAAATTATGGACCTTGTTTGCATAATCATAGCTTCCAAAAGATCATTTGCACTATAAAAGAAAACCCATTTTGTAATCTGGAAACAAGCATGGAAAACACAAAAAGAAAAAAAAAAAGTCTCTCACTTTGGTAATTAAATGGATAATAATTAATGGTTACTCTGAAACCAAATAAACTTTAGACCATTAAGCAATTTACATTGCCAAAAAAAAAGGGGGGGTTTTTCAATTAATTAACAAACAATTCAGTGAGCTATCCAAAACCCTTGACCAAGATTTGCATAAATATATATATATATAGAGAGAGAGAGAGAGAGAGAGACCATGATTAGGGAGATCTCGAGGGGAGGAAGTAGAGCGAGGTGATTGTGGAAGAGAGGAACCGATTCAGTAATCTCGACGACGTCGGCGATTTGAGGAGAGGCACGACCGATTAGAACGCCGTTAACCGCCGAGGTACGGTGCTTGAGGGCGTGGAGAATTAGCTTTAGATAGGCGTTTTGGGACAACTCGAATCTCAACTCTCCGCCGCCGCCCCCCATCTGCCGTTTCTTTAATTTTCAGTTTTTCTTCTCGATTAAGTTTTCCGGCCAGGGCAGCACGAGCGCCGGCCACTGGGTTGTGCGTATTTGAATATTAACGTCGCAGGTGGAAACGAGCTGAGAGGAATCAATCGCCGTCCACCCAAAAAAAGCAAACAAATAATAATAATAATAATAATTTCATTTATTTTTTATGTTATAAAAATAAAAGGTCAATTAAATACTCAAATGTACTGTTTATTTATGTTACTAATACCCTAATTAAAATTTTCAACGTGCAAAGATTATTGTTATTATTATTTTTTTTGGCATTTGGACCATCTGGTCAATGAAATCTTAAAAAGCAAAACAGAAATTTTAAAAATGAAAGGATTTTGGAAGAAAAAAACAAAACGGCTATTGAAGGAGCATACCATTTATACATTAGAGTACTAACCTTAAACACAACAATAATTTGATGTCTTTTAAGGTTTAAGGCACTGTAAAATTAACCCAAAAAAAAAAAATGCAAAACTATCCTTTTATTTATTTATATATTATGTTTGCTGGTTAAACGACAAATCATCTTTTACAGACCCAGTTGGCAGAAATCAATGCAAAGACAGGACTTTCTGGGGAATCTTTCTTAGCCTTGAACGAGGCATTCCGCGCCATTAAAGAAATGTTTTGTGACAAAAATAACAAATATGAAATGAGACTCATCTTTATGGGGACTCTCTCCCTCTCTCTCTCTCTCTCTCTCTCTCTCTCTCTCTCTCTCTCGCTTCATGAGAGTGAGTCTATGGTCATGTAATCAAAAAAGCCTATACACGTGTGTGTCCGTTGTTTGACAAACGCAATTCTAACCAGGCTTTCACTGCCTGTTTCAGGTGATTTTAAAGAATGCCTCCTTTTTATCTTCAGCTGGATTTGTTAGCTGCCTTCCAACAAAATTTATCTCCAGACAATGCTTGTTTCCGATGCACCCAGAAAAGAAAACATCAATTTCCCATTCCTGCTCTCTCTTGTGGTGCCTCCCTTTTTCCTTGGAGAAGAAGTTACTGAGTTCATCCAAACTCAGACCCCAATACTCGAAGTGAATTACTTCATACAGCATGCTAGGGAAAAAGGGCCACCAAATTACAACAGGAAAAAGATATTTCAACTTGAAATAGCACCAACACTCGTGAGACTCTAATATTTTTGATCTTCCAGTTTAGTTTAACATATGCAGAAAAAGTGACCTTCTTTACTGCAGCATGCTTACCAATAGTTATATATATATATATTCAGGGGAATTTGTAGAAATTGCATTTTGACAGACTGACTGAGATGTGAGGAATAGTCAAATTCAAGTAGTTTTGCCTCTGCCTTATCCAAAATATAAAAAAGAAAAAAAAGAAAAAAGGAAAAATAATAACATTTTTTTACTATTGGAACATAAGTTTTAACAAAATGCAAATTAGCACACATCCCTCTTCGACATAAAAAATCAAAGTCTCACTGTAACCCATACCAACTTCCACTCATACACACATATCTTAAGGAAAATCACCTCAATCATTCGAATGTCATCTACACCGTGGGTGACTTTCATATAATGAAGATAATTCAGGCTACGTAGCTTTTTTTTTTTTTTTTTTGGAGTAAAAAAGCATTAGCAACTTTTTCTTGAGTAAAAAAAAAAAAAAAAAAGATAATCTTGAACTTTTTGAAAAATAATTTTTTGAATATGCCCTTTATGAGCCATACAAAATTTAAAAGCAAGCTTAATTGTACTTTTTGATTACTAAAATCAACTTTTTTTTTAAAAAAATTCTAATTAAAAAGAGGCTGAAAAGAATAATGCAAATTGGTCTTTTTGATACCCAAACTCTTCTCATAAATCTCTCTCTCTCTCTCTCTCTCTCTCTCACCCTCTCTACCCAACAGTTCAAATCTAATAGTTTCAAATCCAATGTTAGACAATAACAACCCAAATTTACGCATGCTACTTTAGTTTTTTTTTTTTAATTTATTTAATGGAAATTTAATTTAGTAGTTTTAAATAATAATATATCCAATATTCATTTTAACCTTTAAAATCAAGGAATTTTAAACCATGTGCATTGTTTCAATGTCAATAAATGGCTTGTTGGCTAATATATTACCAAAATTCACTACTTGAACTATTTAAATGGTTAGTTAATTTAATTAACGTAAATGTAATTATTGAAATGTCAACTTTTTAAAGGTGCAAATAAAAAAGACAAAAAAAAAAATTTAAATTTCCCACAATCTTCCCAAACTAGCCATGTTTTGACTTGTCCCTATTTGCCGCGATCCCCAAAAACCCTTCTCTCTCTCTCTCTCTCTCTCTCTCTCTCTTTATATATGTATGTATATAGCCAGTCCCTTTACACTATTTGTCTGCGTTTTTTTTTTTTTTTTTTTCTAATTATTTAAATTTGCTCTTTCTCTCGTTTTCTTTTTTCTTTTATTTCTTTTTATTTTCTTTTTGATCTTTCTTTAAATTAGACACCCTTCTCCAAATTAGTAACAACATACATAGGAGAAACGAACAACACAGGGGAAAGAAACAGAGCAACATCATGAGAAACAGGAGTGGCGGCGGCGGCGGCGGAGGAGGGGGTGGGGCGGCTGAGGAGATCCCGGACGAGGTACGGAAAACGATACAGAACATAAGGGAAATAACAAGAAAGCAACACAGCGACGAGGACATCTATTCCCTTTTGAAAGAATGCGCCATGGATGCCGATGACACCGTCCAAAAGCTTCTCCATTTAGGTATACATATATATACGTGTTTAAAACCCTTTATGCGGATTAGGGTTCTCTGTTCCATTTCATCTTTTTTGGTTTCCTGCACCAGGGTTTAAGGGGATTTTTTCTTTTTCTTTACTTTTCATTTTGCTTTGTTTGGAGTGTTTTCTTGATTTATGATCTGTTTTGACTGTTGGGTTTTTTTTTTTTTTTGTTTATTGTTCTAAATGGTTTGTTTGGTTGATGAGAGAAAGAAAAGACAGGGTTTTTGTTATTGGGTTATTGAAGATTCAAGAAGAAGACATAAAAGAATTATTCTTTCGTTAAGAAGAACACATAATGGAAGAATCTTTGCTATTTTTTCTTGTGTTTTCTTGTTTATATATTTTTCTCCCTTTTGTCGTTAAAAAGAAAACATTGTAAGTAGAATTTTTCTTTATCTTTACTTTCTTTTTTGTGCTTTGCTTTCAAAATCCTCGCTCAGCTGAATTAGATTTAATCAGTATTGTGAAAAATAAACAATTGTTCTCCACGTTGTCTTCATTGAATTAGGGTTTAATTCGTGTTCTCTTTCATTATTTTGTCTTGTTTTGTCTGTTTTATTCATGGATTTTTGTTTATCATTGTCAAGGGTGTGCTTGGTTGATGAAAGAAAAAGTAGAAAAGGGTTCGCAAAGATGGGTGGTTAGGTGTTTTCTCTTTGTTTTTGATTCATGGGTTTGCAAAAGAGTTGACTTATCAGTGCTCCAGTGAACCTTTATGAGCAAGCTGTGACTGAACTGTTTGCCAAGTGTTCTTGGTCTTCTTTATTTAACCTCTTCATTTGTTGTTTTTTTTTTTTCCTTCCTTTTTTTCATTTAGAGTAGAAAGAATAAAGAAGAATTACTCTATTTGTCTATAGGTTCGGAATAGTAGTCTCAAAAACTGACCCAATTGAATTGGAATTAATCAAGAGCAAGAAAGACCTTCGTTTCCTTCTTTGTGCTTCAAATTTTCTTCTTACAATAATTGCTCTGTTATTGTACTTATTTTCTGTGAACAATATTGTACTTGGTAATTTGTATCCTGCGTCCTTCTAAAAGGACTGGTTTTTTCTTAAAAGAGATTTATACTTCAATGTTGTATATTACGAACTTACAATACTCTTGTTTGGTTATTAGATACATTTCACGAGGTGAAAAAGAAGCATTATTGGAAAAAGGAGGTAAAAATATCCTGTTCACAATATTTCTTCTCCTTGGCATCTCTGCCTAGTATCCTGTGTTCATCTTTCCTACTACATGGAACTATATTCATGCCCAAATTTGTTTGGCTTGTGGCATCCTAAGAATCTCACAATTTTTTTCTTGTGTGTTCTGGATTTTGCTAGCTAGAATGGTTTTTAATTATGTTTTATTGCTGCAGACATCACCCAAGCAAAGCCGTAAGGGTTGGGGTGGTCGAAGAAACTATTCTGTTCATTATATCTCTCCAGGTATTCTCTGACATGTTATCCCAAATGGCTCTGTCAATATTGAATTTGCACTACCTAGCCAAAAATTTATCTTCTGTGCGATGTTCTAGAAAAATATCTGCATATGCCTTTGTTCCTAGTATATGTCAACCTTAGGGTATTAGGCTCTAAACTCCACCTAAGTTTAGTGGATGACATCTATGATCAAATATGGTATGACATCTATGATCAAATACGATCAAATGTGGAAGACATCTATGATCAACCTAAGGGTATTAGCCTCTACACTCTGTAAGTTTAGTGGATGACATCTATGATCAATTATGGAAACTGAGATTCCTGATTTTAAGCTAAGCTCTTGAAGACATTAAAGAAGAAAGCATCATCCTTAAAACTGAAAATGCTGGACTTAATCTAACTTTTGCATTAATGTTCTTTTTTTCCCTTTTCAAAAAATTTATTACTATGATGGCTATATTACTCTCTGGAGATTGCAATCTCAGTGGTATTGCATTGCATTTTGCTTTTATCAGATGCTTTTGGTGGCAAGAATGCAGCTTCTCAAAGGGAAAATGGAGTTAATCATGTGACAGAAAGAAGTTCCTCAAGTTCTTTGCCAGCTGCACAGAGAACAAACAAAAATGCAAGAAGTTCTGTGACAAAGTAATTTCTTTAGCTGAAGTTTATTGCACTATGCTTGATAGGATCCACATTAAAATTATATTTTATGGTTTCTTGTTACAGATTAATTCACACACACATATTTTTTTTCTTGTAGAGCTTCAGGTTTATCTGATGGGAGTTCTGGTCTTGGAAGTGGAAGTGGCCCACATTTGCCTGTCAGTAGTGCTGTGGATGGAACTAATCATCATTCAGCTGCTGATACAATGAAGTCAGGCACCACGGCATTGCTGCCTAGCCCACTTGCTTCTGCCCCTAGTTGGATGTTTGGCTATGGCATTCAACCTCAGGAAAGAACATCAACATCAAGATCCAATGATCAAAACTCTTTCCTTACAGCAGCTATATCTGGTGTTTGCTCCTCTGCTTCTGACCCCATATCCGCGCCATCCATGGTTTGGAATCCTGTTGCTGTGGGTACAATTAAACGTGAAGTGAGGAGCCAGTGGAAAGCTATCGAACCAAATCATACTCAAGGACAAAAGCAATTCTCTGATGAGAATGGGTTGGAGTTGCCAAAAAATGAAAGAGAATACCCTGGGATTCTGAGCTCTGCAATCAGAAAAAATGGACTGGACAAATCAATATCTGCTGAGAAGAATCAGCTAGACAAATCTGGGCATCCATCTTTGTCATCCAATGATGGGCCTATGCTTCCCATTTCTTATGATAGCCATTTACCAGAAGACTCTGTTGGCCCTGCGAAAGGTATGATTTTGCTACTTCTTAATTGTTTTAATTCTTTTGTTGTTTTTTGTTTTACAGTAAGCAATGCTATTGATTTCTGATCTTGTTAAGCAAGATCATGGGCAAACACTTTGCAATGTTAACTGCCATGTTTTTATTTTTTTCATATGCTTTGTACTTTTCTGCTTTTACATCTTTGAAAATGGTTTTGAAGCAGTGGACTCATCAGTGGATGCAAAAGCTAAAGCCAATTCTCAATTGCTGCCTGTCCTGAGTGTCCCTAATGGACATGTTACATTTCCAAATCACTTCAAGGTCCCTGAAGCTTTAAGAACTGTCTTAACATTTGGAAGCTTCACTGCAAAAAGTTCTGGAGGAGTGAAAAATGGGGATGCCAATGATGTTAATCCTTCACATGCTATTGACTCATCACTAGGGAGCGATGAAACTGCTGGAGAGTTGGCTTCAAGGTTTGTGATCGTTGTTTTTTCTTTCATTTTTTTTCTCTTAGCCTTAATCTTTATTGTTATGCTGTTTTGAAATTTTCTTAGGATTGGTTGGTAATGACTTTGCTATGTGCGTAGTTTCTAATTAATTGTCTCCTGCAAGGTGGGAAATTACAAAACAAAAAGGACCTGAGCATTGGCAGCTCTCTTTCATTGGAGGTGTTGTTTTCTCAGACTAAGAGGATGTTGATTTCTTGGACTAAGAGGATGTTGTTGTCCTTGTCATAATCTTTTCTTTCATCTTAAATTCAACTTAATGCCTTAACTTCAAACTTGCAGGTTGGCTGAAGTAATTGTGTTCTCCATTGTGGTCTTTTTTATCGAGCATTGTGGTCTATTTTGAGCCTAAATATTTTGAGTCATATTTCTTTTACTCTTATTTTGTTTTATGTTGAGCCAATCCCTCCTGTATCCTTTTTCTCTGTACTTATTGAAATTTTCCCAAGGGAACCAGAGTGCTATTCACCATTAAATAAATTCTGCAAAGACTCTTGGTTGCAATATCTATTTGATTGATTTATGACAGCAAAGCCTTCTGGTCCCTGCATCGGTCGTACTTGAGTTAGGGATTTGGCCATATGCTTATGTGCCATCTATGATTTATAGTACTTTGGGAACTCATACCTACACATATCATTGACTAATTATTTGCCGTTGGCTGTATGGTTGCATTTTTGAATCTTCTATTCAATATTTTCAACTGAACGAGTCATTGATTAGCTGTTTTTGAAAGTTTTTATGTTTTCGGCTTTCTTAATGATTTTCAGTGATGAACATGGATCCTCCAATGGGCAAGTTGATCATTTTGATGAACCAGATGAACCAGCATCTCCTACACAACTGCATGATGAAGTCCCACAATCAGATTGCAATGATGCACTTGATGCAGACTCTAAAGATGATAATGTAAAGAAGGATGTAATATTTCCTCAAGAAGGCAATCAAGATGCGGCCACTCAAATTGCCCCAACTTATGGTTTTGGAATCATGCAACCCATACATGAAGGCAATCTTGCACAGTTTGACAGACTTGAGGCCCAGACACAGGATATTTCTTGTGTTTCAAGCTTTGTTGTAAGCTTTTACTTCTTGTTTGCTCCCCACATCATTCAAGTGGCCAGCGTTTGTCATGTTTTCTTTGCATATATCGCCAATTGCATTGCCATAATCTCTTTTATTTTCACAATTTGGAATTTCATATTTCTCTTGTTGCTTTTCATTAAATTGTTTTCCTTTGAGATGTCTTCTACTATTGGTGAGATGCATGAAAGTCATGTTATCACTATTTGTGTACTTTTTATGATGTAGAGTGCATCTAACTGGTCTCAGCTTTGGGATGCAGTTTCATTGTGTGGTTTTGGACACATATTGGATGTGGATTAGTTTTATTCACTGGGACATATATGACCTTTATTTCCACTTGGAAGTATTAAGTAAATTCTATCGAATGATAAGGCCAGAGTTATTGTATTGTGCTGTGGGTTTGGCTGTTAATAAAGATGTCCAAAATATATGTGTTGTGGATAAGAATGCTTAGATGCACTTATGGTAAGCTCTAGGAAGGACTGAACAAAAAATGAGGATATTTGTGACAAAGTAGATGTAGCTCAAACAGGAGAGTTGAAGCAGTGACATTGTGTTGGCTTGGAAATCTCCGCCATAGACCTTTAAATGCTCAAATAAATGAGGAGACCAAATTCAGGTGGATGGTGAGAGGAGAGGGAAGGGTGACTTATGTTGACTTAAGAAATTTTCCTCATTAGGAAGTGTTTAGAACAATTACACCTGACATTAAACTTAGTCCATAATAAAACAAAATGACAAAAGAAGATTCATTAGCTGACTCCTATTAAATTTTGGATTAAGACGTTGTTAGAAGTGTCAGTTAAATAACTACTGGTGACTATGGAAAATATAATTTTAGCCATTAAATTTGGGTTTAAGGCTAATTTCCCACTTGAAAAACAACATAGGTCTTGTTGATGACTATAGAGTGTGGTAGCTGACTTGTTTGACTTCACATGATGGATAACATGGATGTAGTATGCTTTATAGCTCTGTTTTGTCAGCACTTAATTTGATATGAGTATAGGAGTTGCGAGTGTCTTTGAATGAAGTTTCAACATGGTTCTGGAATTTATTAGTTGTTCCATCATGCCTAATGTTACTGGTGGTTCTGTCTTCCCTTAAACCCCTGGGTATGTGTGCACTTCAATTGATTTGCAGTTCTGTGCTAATGAAATGTTCTGGTCAAATTTGTAGAGTGAGAATCCTACAGCATCACCTAGTCCAAGTCCAACTCCACCAGTGCAAAACTCTGTAGCTGCTCCACTGCATCCTTTCCTTTTCAGACCACCATATCCTCCTAACTTTTTCCCATACGGGCATTACTTTAATCCTTTTTTTACACCCCCAATGCATCATTTCATAAGCCACAGTGGGCTACCCCAACAGCCATCAACTGGCAATGCATATCTTACTCCAGCAGCTACTGGCCCAACAGTCAAGTTATCTGTGAAGCCAGGAACTAGTGCTGGAAACCCAACTCCAGTTGGTCTTTCAGCTTTATATGGGTCATATGGCTCCTCCCCCATTGGTTTCAGTCCTGGTTCAGCTGTGACCTTTGGAGGCTCTGCTGGTAAGGAGGATATCTCAGCTTCTCAGTTGAAGGAAAATGGTACTTTCTCCACAGGGCCAGTGGTGAGTTTGGCTTCCCTCATTTCTTTTTAGTTTATGATTCTAAAATGCATCATGATATGCCTCATGGCACTGCTATACACCTGGCTTTTCATTATCGCAGCAAAAATGTGGAACCTATTTGACTCTATTATCTACCTTTTATTTGACGTGCCAGACTAGTGCAGAATAACTGATCATATGTCCAACTTCATCTTTTATTATTTTTTTTTCTTCATGTGAGTTTCAATCATAATAATGGCAATAAAACTTGTTTTCTGGTCCTGGTTATGCAGAGCGAAGTTCCAGCTTGGTTTCTTTCACCGGGACAGGGACAGGATATATCTGGCATACAGCTCAATCCCTTGTACCATATCCCTGCCCAGGGACAACACCTCACCTTCTCCCATGCACAGGCTGGTCACAGACCCTTCACAGGAGTTTATCCACCTTTGCAGGCCATGACTACTTCAACAGCTAATCTGCTTTTGCAACAGTCACAGACCATCTCTACAGCTGTTGAAACCGTGGGACTGCCATCTGGTACATAACAGCAGCCAAAACTCGCACAGGTGAACTGGAACTCCAGTTGTTGAAACAAGTTAAACTCTTGGTGTGGATCAAAGGAACCCTCAGAGTGGTTGAAACGTGGCCTGATCTGAGTGTAAATATGAAATGCTGCCTACAAATCTTAGGTCAGAAAGTATCGCATACGGGAATATTAGAAAGGCTGGCCATTTTTAAAATGAAAATTAAAAAAAAAAAATTTATAGGATGATTGGTCCTTTTTTTTTTTGTCATTTTTTCATTTTCTCGTCTTGTAGGAGAATCCGACGTACTAAAGTAGTGAAATTTTGCTTTTTCTTTGTCGGGGAAACTTTATCTTGAGGTACTGCTAGAAAATTAAGGAGGCAGAGAGTCCTTGACACTTTAATTTCCCCTTTCAGATATCTCACCTGTATATTAATTTTTGAGGAATGATGGATATCACAGCAGCCATTGATATATGAGAATTGACACCTACATTTCTGTTCATCATATTCCTGGTGATTGGTATGCTTCGCTTTTTCTCTGTATCTTGATCCATGCTGATGATCCTGGCAAAGACCTGTGGGCAGAAGCATCAGTTTGGGAGAATTTCCACTTTCAGATTTGTCTTTTTCTTTTTCTTTTTGGGAGAATTTTACCCTTTATGAAACTGGCCAATGACTAGGACAACAAAAAAGGAACTCTGAACAAGACAGCAAGTAGTTCTTCCTCTAATCCAAAATAAGTGGTAGCCGTAGGATCATTCGGAGAGTCAAAAGTCTTTGAGATGGTTTGGCTGGGGGCCTGATCCTTCGCCTCACTATCCTGCTATTTGAGCATCACAAATTGCATTACTAAGGAGTAAATATTAAGGAAAAGATGGCAATGTCTGGAAACTTTACATTATGCCAAGCCCTACACTTCGTTGGTCTTAGGTGTCATGTATCTTGAAGCTGTCTCATTCAGCCATCTTCTTGTGTTTTGGATCTCAAAGCGTGCTCCTGAAGCATGGATCTTCACCGCTGCCCCTCATGATCGGCCATTGTCTGTGGGTGGCTGGGTGCTTCTATGCTAACAAGGAACAGGAATTGTCTCCTTGTCGGCTGATAATATACTTCTTCCATGTCATATATTCGAATGTATTGGTGGGAATGGAGGATCTAAGGGTAGGGAGATACTATCTTCAATTGTGTAATTCGAGTCCAAAGACATTTGAACTATTTGAACTAGGAACCCAAAAAAAGGAAAAAAACGTAAGGAATCAACATTTCTACTCACAGCTTGTAAGTGCAATGTTTGGTCAACATAAACGTGCAGAAAATTCTACTCATTTTCTAATTTACATTCAGCTCTGAAAGTCAAAGAGTAGTAGCAGCATCAAAGCCATGAATGCCCCAGACCCCATTGCAAGAGCTGATCTTCTGTTGTTAAGCCGGAGGGACAATCATACTTGGTTTTTCCAGCTACTTGCATCTGTAATTAGTCAATCCAAACTCCCTTCTTTTGAAGAGGAAATATGAGACAATGTGAAGGATTTGACGTCAATTTATCTCCACTTTAAGAGCAGTAACCTCACGCGGCATTTGTGCTACCGATTTTTTCCAAGTCTGTACTATCATGAGTTGTGGATTCAGGCTGTGTTTTGGCTTTGGATGATGATAAATTTTGCTTCTGAGGCTGGCTACTCAAATTTTCACTGGACTTCTGCAGGTTAAGGGACGTGTAAACTGTCATGCCAAAAATGGCTGTGAGAGCTCCACAGATGCTTATGAACCCCGGCTCTGATCCAAATAGTAAATAGTCCACTAGCAGGAGAACACAACTTTTAAACTGCCCTAAGATCACATGAGATGTTGCAGAAGTTGCGCTGCAATAAAAGGAAACTATTGGTGTTATGCGTAAACCAATCCAATTGTTTGAAGGATGTCTTCTGCACTTTTGCTTGACTAGTGGTAATAGGAAAGCAAATGAATAAAGATGAACAAAGGGTGAGAACCTCACCCAAGTGCCAAAGCACCAGACCATTGTAGGAGAAAACCAAAGAGCTGATATAAGAACTATGGCTGAGTTGTTGAGATCCCACTTGAATGATAACACTCCTGGTGGATCGAGCCATGGCATCAAGGCTAATAAGAACAATATTGTCACGGGGGTAGTCTTCCACATTAGCCTGTACATCAGAAATCACTCTTCTGTGATCGAAAATGTCAACTCGTTGGTTAACCTTAAAATGTAGATGATGATGTGAGTAGAGTTGCTTACGCAAGTGCAGTCCAATTTGCCTGCTGTTGTAGATTAGACCAGAGAATTTTGTTTGTAGCACTTGGAAAAATCCAGGCAACTGCAAGACAAGCACCAACAAAGGTGTACTCTAAATTTGTTACTGTTGCGACGGCAACTCCTGCTGAGACAACAGCAAGAGCCAAAACCTGCAAAATTGAATCCATCCACCGAGGTTCTAATAGGTAACTGCAGAAGGTCCATGAATTTGGCATAAAGCCAGTCCTGCCAACATAATTTATGGAAAATGCAGTTCTGGAATTCTTTCATCAGAATTTAAGTAAAAGAAAGATTATGCTTACCTTTTTATAGGAAATGGTCTTCTTGAAGAGAATGAACTCTGCAAGGACAATGGCAGGAGTGACTGCAATTTTACCCATTTGATAAATGCCAATGCTGCACATAAGCTGTGGAGTAAGAAAATGGGAGACAGACGGTGACTAGTTGCCCTGAAAATGCGCACTTGAGACCTCAATCTGTACCTGTTGTGCTTCAGACTGGCATTGGAAAGGCCAGAGGCAAAGGACATGACAGCGCCCAAGCAGAACAGAGAAGAGAATGGAGTAGTTTTAGAAGGAGGTGAGACCGGGAGCAGTGCCAATGCCTTAAAAATGGCAAGCAGAACCCATGCAACCAAGTAGTGAATTAATGTGAGAAAGGCCGGGAAATGAAACCCAGCTTTCTTCATCACCTGTTTGCAAAACAGGTAACCATAAATTCCTTGAAATAAATAAGCAAGGACAAAAAGCACGTAAAGAAAAAAAAAAAAAGGGATATGCAACTATGAGATGAACAGAATTGAAATTATTGAGTGAGAAAACATGAGATCAATTGTGACATAAGGACAACAAGATCCTACAGATTGCATGAAATTTCAGACATGAACAAATGTAACCAGGGAAAAGAATTGAAGCGAGAACCAAGAGATCAAATTTGACACAAGGACAATATCTAAAAAAAGCCTAAGGTTTCTGGAATCAAAGAAGCAGTTTGCACAGGTAAGATAAGGAAACTGACTAATTTGTTGGTCGTAATGATCCCCACTGCAACCATCAAATTGAAGGACATTGCCACCACGGGACCGCAAAACCGCTGCTGTTGGCGCTTGGCCCCTTCTGGGGTTCGAAAGTCATTGTAGAGGGAACCTCTGATTTCTTCAAGTGCTTGGCCTGAGAATTTCATATTACAGGTAAATTCTAAAAGACTTCAGCAAACTAGAAGAAGAAAATTGAAAAAGTTCAGAACTTTGTGTCAAATATTGAATTTATGCACACCGACACCATGATAACAATCATCTCACTATGAAACTCCCCAAACCCAGCAATCTTATTCGACTTTAAGAGATAACTCAGAAAACTGTTCCGTGCATGTGCATTGGAAAGTGCAGAACTTTGTATCACATATCCATAAATACGAAGCAATCCAATCTGAAACCTCCAAAAGGGATGTGCCATTGACACTCATCAGATTTCCCACTAGAGATTAGAGATCAGATGGGGCATCATTGAAACTCCTCAAACAGACCAACAAGTGTCATAATGCAGGAAGTCTTTAATGAGTGCAACTAAAAATTTTTACTCTGAACTTCTTTCGGAATGTTATTTAAACAAATGACAAAAAAAGAAGGAAAAAAAATGGGAAATTATAATCAACGCAACAAATAGAGAAATAATCATGCCTGCCAGACCATAAATGATCACAACTTAAGGTAAAGTATTTCATTAGAAGCCAAAACAGGAAACTATACATTTCTGATGATACATATGCACATATTGACAAGAATCAAGGAAAATGAAGAACAAAAGAGAAATCTTTTATTATTTATTTTGGCAAAAACCTGTTTCCCCTGCATCGCTTTGTTTCCTCTTGAGAAACTTTGCATCATTCCTCCAAAAAGCATCAAATAATCCCATGATAACAATATGCAGGAACAGAGGCTATAAACACGAACTACATGAAGTGGGGGAGAAATGAAAAATGTGAGAAAAACAAGATATAAAATGTGATAAATTACGAGACAATAGTGGTTGGGGGAGGTTGCAAGCCTCTGTATTTGGATATGTAAACTTGTAGATTTAGAGAAGGGAGAGGGAAGAGTCCTTCATTGCTACAATAACAATCTTCTTTAAGGAGATAAATAAAACAAAAAGGGGAATAAATTCAAGCTTCGTATGTAAGTTGTAGTAATAATGGAAACACTTGGCCAATAATAGGCAATAATAGATGGTATGGTGGTTGTGGATTTGCGGTGAAGTTAAGAAAAAACTGAAACAATCTAATAAAGTCTGAATATCGCCCTCGTTAGGTAACCATTAAAGTAGTCTCTCTTGTTCACTGAGATTGGTACAGTGGCCAGGCTCCAATGTTGCATGCAACTTTGAGCATTTTGCTGCCATACGGCTTCAATTCAACTTGACCCTTTTTTCTCTTTTTCTTTCTTTCTTTCTTTTCTTTTCCTTTCTTTTTTAAATTCTCAAAGTTGATAGTGTATGTGAAAAAAAAGACCTTGCCATTAAGGTTTTAAGGAAAATAAAATATACCCACCAGAAAATTACTACGTAAAGAAATTAAGAAATTCGTATTTGCTGACTTGTAGATTCAACAAATTGACTATATATTATTTTTCAGTTAAAGATAGAAAGGTTCAATTATCACTTTGCGTCTAATGAAAATTACAGGTGAAGTTTCAACAGAAAGATTGGTGCTACTGCCCTGTTTGTCCCCACAGGCTATCTTTGGGATAACGACCATGCCGTAAATAGCTGGCAAACAGAGGAGTATCGTGAACCCAGTCCAATGCCTGGGCTCCGTTTGTACACGAGCAGTGGGCCAACACGTAGGTCTAACAAGGCCCACGAGCTAACATTGTTCAGAGAACTTGGGCGATCAGAACTCGTTTTATTGTCCGTGGCTGTGCAGCCCCTAAAACCCTACAGCTTCAACCTTCGCATCTTAATTAACTTGTTACCGGGATAAAGTTAATAAACCCCAAATCCTAAATGGGCCTCAAAACCTTTTGTCATGGCTCAGTTCTCCATTATTGTGCCTGAATTTGATTCAAAACCGCTTTCACACAGCTGAAACAAGGACTGCGGCACAGAAAAATCATTGGGTTGTGTACTTTTACAGTATATGTCTGGACTATAGTTTTCACTTGTGATTAGGAGAAAATAAAAAAAAAAGACCAAGAAGATTACAATTGAAATTCTATGAATGAATTGCAATCGAGAGATGCTATGGAACAACAGCTGATAGAATTTGACCATGCCAGCAAGAATCAGGTATAGTTTATGTTTTTCCAAGCTGTTGCTCCAGGTGTTCATTTTCCTTCAAGATGGCATCAAAAGCGGCTTGTAATTTATCCAGATTCAAGCTTCGGGAACCCATTGCTGCTTTCCTTTCATGTTCAGCCACTTCTCTCCGTACTCTGTTGGTGGCCAGGATTTTCTCACGAATCTGCTCAAAGCTCTCATGTATGCTAGTGAGGAGCCTATAAACTTGACGCTCTCCTGCATCTTTCTTGGCTTCCCTAGAGAAACAAGATTCTTTTCAGTAAAGCAAGACATATTCATGAATGGAAGACATATCTTCCATGATCTACCAGAGCCGTATTGAAAAAGAAAGAAAGCAAATGGGTTGCACCTAAACACCATTTCGTCCAGAACAGCATAGGTTCGATGCAGGCGTTCTTGAATGGAATTACTTTCTAACTGAAGCTCCCTTGTGTCTTTCATAATGCGCTCTATATCAGCATCCTGTTTCCGACTGTTTTTTGTGATCTCCTTTATCCGTTCAACATAGGATGCTCTTGGTGGCAGTATTTGTTGTTTCTCAAGGTCTGTGGAAAGTTTAGAATACTCATCCTCCCTACAAAATGACAAGGTCTATAAAACAAGAACACATGCATAGAATGCCCCTTTTTCTAGTCCAGTTTTGATGACAAACCTCCTCTTAATTTCACACAAAACAGACTTCTTTTCCAGCTCAATTTCTCTCAACTTTTGAAGCCTTTCTTGAGCAACTGGTATGTTTGCATAAAGAGAGTCCTCGATGCTTCTCCTTTTCTCTTCCAGAGGTTTCCTGAAAGCATACCAAAGAATACAATCAGATGCCATCAACACATACATATCTTTTTCTTACTCTTTTTCTTTTAATATATATGGGTTCTCTGTGATTATCAACTATTAGTTGTGCCTGTGGTATTTATAGGAGGATGTTCTTCCAAGAAAGATTTGATTTTAACAAAGAACCAAAAAACAGCCATATCTTACCACTGGGACTCCAAATCCTCAATTTTATGGTTTCTGGCATCCGTTTGCTCCTTAAGCTGCTCAATGTGAAAATCAACTGGACGTTCATCATCAAATGCCATTTCTGCTGCTGCTTTTAACAATTGTAACTCTTCCTCAAGATGCTGAATTTGTGAAGTCTTCACAGTTGATGCCTCCGTGAAAACATCTTCCTGATTTCCCAAATTTTTTATCACAAATTGTATCTAGTAGAAGAAAGGCATGATCAAGAAACATCATGAGTATTGATGCTATAATTTCAAATGTAGTAGGGTTTGGACATAGTAGATAAGGTTACGCACTAATAATATATTAATGACATTATAACTTGCAGACACTCATAGCAGTTGATTCAAACTATCTTAAATGTACCTTGGATGACTCGTCACTAGGAGAAGCCACTTTCTGAACATACTTCTTGTCTCTATCACCAGTATTCTCTTCATTTCCACATGCAGCCCTTACTAATTTCCCTTCCTCAGCCAAAAAATTTCCACTTACTGCAAAAGTTTGTACATCCTCCCTGAAATCTGGTTTGTTCAACCCACCGAACAATCCAACTTCATCCTTAGCATCAGGCAGCTCTGGCACCATGGCATGAAAACTAAGATTTTTTAATGTTTCTTCGTGATCATTAACATCTAGTCCATCATTATTAGCCTTCTCCATCAAGCCCTTCAAATTGTTAGTTGAATAATCTTCTTCCAATTCCTTTATATCACTTATTTCCTTTGGATCAGCAGATCTCTTAGAAGACTCAGAAAGCCTTTCCACCAAGAATGTTATTACCTTAAACAAGTCCTCTTCGGATGGATACAGGAACTGCCGTAAGTAACACATACAGTCTGTTCTAAGCATAATTTCAAAACAAGAAGGGTAGCAGCCACCAGAATCAGAGGAAAAGGCAGCAAATTGAACAATATGTAGTTTCTTACAACAAGTTTTCCATGTATTGACTACAAATACACTAGAAATCAATCACCATTACTGTGGCAACTAGGTAAACTTATTTTGGGCCCCTGGGGGGTGCACGGGGTGGGGGGACCTTAATTCTGATTCCACCGAATTCCTGAGAAACTTAAATTAGAAACTAAAATTACCGATTATATTCTAACTCAAACGAAAATTTCACTCCGCCCCACCTCAAAAAGCAAGCATCTTTATCAAATAACAATTTTCTTTTTTTTTTTCTCACAGCCGAGGAGGCTGGGTTCAAACCTCAGCTCTGTAAATTCTCACAAAACATGGTCTTCAAATCTCGACATAGTTTAAAAAATAAAAAAATAAAAAATAAAATCCCAGAACAAAAAAGCCAAAAATTTTCACTTTCTTCTATTTCTTTAAGTTTCCCAGCAACCAAACACGACCGGAAAACCAAAATGCAGTTATTTGATCACAGAAAGCACGCACACGCACACACACACACACACACACCCAAAAAAAATCACCTTATAGTAGTTCATGTCCCCAATATAACCAAGTCTCTTGATAGCCAACGCGAGGTCCGTGCAGATCTTGAACTTGTCAACCATTGAATCGGGGAGAGAAGTAGGCAGCGACGACGCCGTTTCCTCGACGAGAAGGCTCAGGCAGCGGCAGAGACGGAGACCAGGGCTTCCGGCGTAAAGTCTCGGATCGAAGCGATGCCGTTTGGGATTGCCACGCCGGCTTTCTCCAGCGATCTCAATAGCATCTCCTCAGACTTAGACTCCGACTCCTCCATTGTTTCAGCACAAAAAGAGTATTCACAAAGCCCTCTATCTGGCCCGTTTGTTCGTAGAAATTAAACAGATGTTCTCGGGGAGAAATGTTTGTGTGTGTGCACTGTTCATTCATTGTAAATTAAGGAAGCAATTACAAGACATAAATAATGAATACAATTTTACATCATCATTAATAGAATAATATAATTTTTTTTTATTTTTTAATTATCTTTTTTTTTTAAATAATAATAATAATAATAATAATAATAATAAAAACTTATGTTTATATAATAAAATTTTTGAATTATGTAACAAATAGAAGAAAAAATCTTTTTTTTTTTTTATATCTTTACACGATATTTTAGTAAATTATAGAAATTATAAAATATCAAATCTTAAAATTTAGACTTGTCTTTTTTTTTTTTATTAAATTTTCTTAATTTATATTTTATTTTTTTATATTTTAAATTAGATGTTTTTTACTAAAAAAAATAAAAAAAACATGTAGACATTTCACTGTACAAATTAAGAAGATTCGTTACTACCTATTGACCATATGTTAGATCGGTAAAAAAAAAAAAAAAAAAAAAAAAAAAAAAAAGGATACAGGAGATAAACAGTTTCTTTTTAAAGTTGGCATAAGCAAAGTACAAATTTATTTGTACATTAACCTAAATTTCTATGAGTTCCCCCCGGCCTCCCCTCCCCCCAACCCCCACTTTCTTGAGTTCATTTCTTTTTCTTAAGCAACATGAGCATAAGATCAATTTTTTTCAGAGTGAAGTTTCTCTGGTTGGTAACTGCTTTAACATTATTGACATGCCCTTGAGACCCTTCGTTACTTTAACAAAGAAATCAAAATTTAAGGGCAGAATCTTGGTTTACATACAAGAAAGGTAAGTATAATGCTTAGTGAAAGTAAGTAAGAACTCGAACAAGAACAGGTTACTTACTCTTTCTTACTCATAATCTTCAGGTCCAATTGTATGGAAAGCATGTGGCCTACCAACCAGTTGTCTTCCTAAAATATATATAGGCAAGTATTTGGTCCTTGTTACAGTTAACTCACTCCAAGTTTGCGGCTCATTTTTGAGTTTTAATTACACAGCACACATAAAATTAGATGTTATACTGCTAAAATCTTGGGAGTTATTTTCTATCTAGCCTGGAACATGGAGATCGGAAAAGATGATGAAATTGAGGACATTCCCCTGTCCCCTCCAACGGTGGGGTCAGTGCAAATGCCAGGAAGCCACGGCTTTGGTCATAACATAGAGTTCGCGTCTGAAGCCTACCTTAGAAATTGGCATTCTGAGATTGATATTGAGGATGAAAGCTTGAATGCTTGTAAAGATCGCCCTCTTCCCATATTCCTCAAGGTAATGGTTCTATATTAAGATTCTACTTGAACCGGGATTTTCAGTCCCGGAAGAGTGTTTTTGCCTGCCAGTAAGTTAATGTGATCGATGTTGTTTAAATGGCAATGCACTTCGCAGTTTGAAGATGTTGAGTATAAAGTCAGGAGTCACCAAGCTTCTGCAAACAACCAAGTGAAGGCAGTGGCAACAATGGTAGCATCACGGCTAAACTTGGAGCAGCATAATTACAAGCACATCCTGAAGGGCATAACAGGAAGCGTTGGCCCCGGTGAAATCCTTGCTTTAATGGGTCCTTCTGGCAGTGGCAAAACGACGTTGCTCAAAATAATAGGAGGAAGACTAACAGACAATGTTAAAGGAAGCATTACTTACAATGATATTCCTTATAGTGCAGCCCTCAAGAGGAGGTAGGTTCAACTGCAAAGAAAGCTTTTGTCTCTTCCTTTGGCAATTGAATATTGATTACTAGCGATTTTTCAATGTCACAGGTTCGGTTTTGTGACACAAGATGATGTGCTATTCCCACAGCTTACAGTTGAAGAAACTTTGCTCTTCTCCGCATTTTTAAGACTTCCAGGAAGCATGAGCCGACAGCAAAAATATGCTAGAGTAGAGATGATTGTCAAGCAGTTAGGCCTTGAGAGGTAAGCATTTAATTGATGCTGAGAGCTGATTTTTGTGAAACCAGTTGGCAAGAATCTAATGCCCCTGTATTTGACTATTTCTTTCAAATTCTTGCATGCGCATAGATGCCGTCACACACGGATAGGGGGCGGATTTATTCAAGGAATATCAGGAGGAGAAAGAAAAAGAACAAGCATAGGCTATGAAATTCTTGTGGATCCTTCATTGCTGCTGCTAGATGAACCAACATCAGGCCTTGATTCCACTGCCGCAAATAAACTCCTTCAATTGCTTCAAGGACTGGCGAAGGTACCATTAGCACAACTATTCTATCAGCATCTTTATAAATGCACTTACTATTACATGATCACAGAGGCATAGTTTTGTGGAACTGTTAGGCCGGAAGGACGATAATTACAACCATCCACCAACCTTCGAGCAGAATGTTCCACATGTTTGAAAAGCTTCTGCTGATATCGGAAGGCTGTCCTGTGTACTATGGAAAGGCTAGAGACTCTTTGGCATATTTTTCTTCTTTGAGATTCATTCCAGAGATGGCCATGAATCCTGCAGAGTTCTTACTTGACTTGGCAACTGGACAAACTAATGGCATAAATGTGCCTGAAGATTTGCCAGCACGTCAAGAGGACCTTGATTTTGAGAAGGCAGTGATAAAAGTAAGAGCTTCAGCTTTTTTCTGCTTTAAACATTATGTACTCTACATCGTGCTGCTTAACATGTGTCTTCTGCATCAAATTAGTATCTTCACCTCAAATATGAAACTCTGCTGGGGCCTAAAGAGAAGGAAGACAATCATTGTAATACAAAAGCACCTGAGCATCTTCAATTGGCAATTCGAGATAAGAAAGACTGGACGTTGAGCTGGTGGGACCAGTTCACGATACTGTCTAAGAGAACATTTAGAGAGAGGTGTCAAGATTATTTTGACACGCTAAGAATGGTTCAAGCTCTTGGAATTGCATTTTTGTTGGGCCTTCTTTGGTGGAAGTCCCAAATAAGAACTGAGGCCCAACTTAGAGATCAAGTAAGCTTCTTGAGTTATACATATCATGCTCTTATCTAGCAACCGATCCTGTCTAATGATTCTTTTATCTCCATTGCAGGTTGGTTTAATGTTCTACATCTGCATTCTGTGGACATCGTCGTCAATATTTGGAGCAGTATACGTGTTTCCATTCGAGAAGATCTATATGGTGAAGGAAAGAAAAGCGGATATGTACAGATTAAGTGCATTTTATGCGTGCAGCACTCTGTGTGACATGGTTGTTCATGTCTTCTATCCAACATGTTTCACGATTATAGTGTATTTCATGGCTGGTTTCAAGAGGACAGTCCCGTGCTTCCTCTTGACATTGTTTGGAATACTACTGATAGCCATCACCAGCCAAGTAAGTTGTGGAAAATTAAACGCCTTTGGTTCTTCCAATACACCTGATAACTAAGCTTGAAAATACCTTTCTTTATGCTGACAAGGGGGTTGGAGAATTCATTGGAGCTGCAAGCTTGAGCATCAAAAGATCTGGGATGTTTGCTTCACTGATTTTAATGCTGTTTCTACTCACTGGAGGTTACTATGTCCAGGTATTTGGTTGGGAACTTAACAGCAAAGAAATAAAAATGCAACAATCAGAAAAAGAAAGCAAACGAGACACGAACCATCATTTATAGGACTAACCAAAAGTGTTATTTCTCTTGTTGCAGCACATACCAAAATTCATGCAATGGCTGAAGTACTTATCTTATATGTACTATGGATTTAGACTTCTGCTGAAAGTGCAATATGATGGGAGTCAGCTATACGAGTGTGAAAGCCAAGGAGGGTGCAGGCCTCTGCAGAGCTCGCCTTCCTTTGACACGGTGAACTTGAAAGGTGGCTTGCAGGAAGTTTGGGTGCTCATTGCAATGGCTATAGGATTCCGGACGATGGCTTACTTTTGCCTTCGCAAGAGGATTAGTGCGTCTTATCTTTGAGCTAGACGATTTGTGCTTATTCAAAGCTAGGCACAAAAATGGATGGAGTGTTACTAATTTCAAGCATTAAAAACACAATCACACGCTCTCCCCCCCCCCCCCCCCCCCCCCAAAAAAAAAAAAAAAAAAAAAAAAAGGACGGTTAATAGGGCCTTTTTTATTTGTTTTTTTTTTTTTTTTTTAATAAAGCTTTTGGCCTTTATATGCTCCACATTTGGTAAATAAAAGAAAATAACAGAAGACATGGAATTTTGAGATTTATTACAAATTTGACGATTAGGGGATAAGCCCTCAATCCTTACCTTGTGCAATTTATATATATATATTTGGTGGGAAATTAAAATTTCATTCGATCAACAAGATTCGAATATGAATTTCTCAATGTTTATATATATATATATATAGATTTATTTTAATTAAGATGTATTTTGCGTTAGGTACCATATGCACCAGTGGCTGAGGTCTGTGTGAGACAAGACCGATTGATCATCACACTACTCTCCCCACAGCCAAAAAAAAAAAAAGAAAAAAGAGGGTACAAGACAAGAGACATGCTCCTACGTGGCCAAATTTGAGAACTAACGACAACACAACGCAAGATGACAAAGGTGGGCCAAAGTGGCCATACTTCACCACCTAATCTAATAATGTGGCCTTCTTAACTGCATGGTTTGTTGGATTAGGTGGCCAAACTCCCACCATAAAATCAAATCAGAATGGCGTAATCACTGTACCCGCCAGAATTCAAAAATCTTCCAGTGATTGCATAAGAATGGCAGGGTAATTCAACTGCCTTGCCTCTTAAGTCTTTACTCAATTGAGACAAAAGGGGCAATGAATTGATGGTTGGAATTAACATGACTGGAAAACTTTGCATAATTAAATACATAACTTCGCCTTATTTTATTTTATTTTTGGTTTACTTCATTCAGATTTTATTAGAGAGGGTTTTGAGAGAGAGAGAGAGGATTGTAATTGAAGAAACAGTTGCACTATCTCAGCTTTGCTTACTTCGAAAACAAAAACCAGAGAGAAGTTAGGCCAACGGTTAGCTAGCTTCTGTCCAAACTTGCTGATTGATTCCCTTGGGATAAAAGCAAAGCTGTTTTGGGGAGCTTCTAGTAGTTGATTCTTGGTCACCCTCTGAAACCCATCCTTCACTTTCCTGTCATATTCTCTGCACCCATCTCCTTCTCCTACTCTTTTTTTTTTTTTTTTTTAATCTTTTTAATTGCACTTAATTTTGTGAATTATGTGCATATGGAGGTCCATGCTTTAAATACTCACTTGAGTTCCTCTAGTCTCGGTGTGAGTTTCTTCTTTTTGATTTAAAGTCAAGATTTTGATTTTTCTTTTTTAAACGGTCACTTTTTAGGCCTGTCCATGAGTTCCCACCAGCACTTTTGGATTCTTATTAAAGCTTTGTTGATTCCTGGTATGATATCCTTGTCGTGATTGGATTGGAGTTGTGGGTGACCTTTGATTTGTGGGGTCTTGAAAGGAGCTATATTAAGGAAGCAAAAACTTGGTTTGTGCTTAAAGGTTGAGGCTTTAATTGTACTATAGGCCATAGAGTTGTAGGCTTCAAAGAATAGCAGCCAGCGAGGCACTAGAATTCGGTCCACACCGTACTTCCCTCCCTGGTATTTGAATTTTTATCTCACTGAATTCTCATGATTATCTGAATTCAATGCATAGCTATTTCGTTTTGTGTGATTCACAATACAAATTTTGTGATTACGCTACCAGTCACATGGAATTCGTGCCGGCATTTCAATTCAAGTTAACTCCTATTGTTGGCTTGTGGATCATGCTCCTGCTGGACAACTCAGCTTTTTGCATATTTGGCAAACCAGTCCGGGGCTTATCGTAGTTTTAAAAGCAGTTTTTAAGTCCCAAGGCCTAAAGCTTATGCTTTGTACCATTGCAGGCAATGCCAATGAATACCTGCCACTTCTTTCTGCCAGACTCGTTACGTAATCCAGGTGCTGCGGCTTCCTTGCCATCCAATTCTCAATCAGGAGATGATCATGGGGTTAGTGTCAGACATAGGTCTTCTCGGACGCCCCTTTCTTCCTTCTTGTTAAGAATGGCGATGAAGGTATCTAGAGCAAGATGGTTTATCTTCTCAAGAAGAGTATTTCACTACCAAAATGGTTCAAGCTCTGATCTTGGTTCTAATCCTTTCAATTCTGGCACTTGGATGATGCTGGAGTTCATAGCTTTGGTCATTCAAGTAAGTACCATCACGTTTACATTGGCCATTTCCAAGAGTGATAAACCTGTATGGCCAATGAGAATATGGATTATTGGCTATGATATTGGCTGTGCCCTTAGTCTGCTGCTACTTTATGGGCGCTACCGTCACATTTTTATGATTCAACGAGATGGTTTTGGAATTTCTGACTTGGAGCAACAGAGGGGCAGTGATGAATCCAGGTATTAGAATACATACTCATTTATTTGATAGAATGGCAAAGAAAATTTGGACTTTTTCTGATATACTTGCAGTGTATACAGATGCTCCCATTTGACGAACAAATGCCGGACTTTGCTCGAGCTGTTCTTTGCAATTTGGTTTGTAATGGCTAATGTTTGGGTCTTTGATTCTCGCTTTGCATCTTTCCACCAAGCTCCAAAACTTCATGTGCTGTGCATCTCTCTGCTTGCTTGGAATGCACTGTGCTACTCATTTCCATTTCTACTGTTCCTGCTTCTGTGTTGTTGCGTGCCACTCATGAGCAGCCTTCTCGGTTACAATTTGAATATGGGATCTGTTAGCAAAGGAGCATTTGATGATCAAATCTTAAGTCTGCCAAGTTGGAGATACAAAGCAATTGATACCAATTTGGAGCTTGGCAATGATGCTGGATCCGATTTAACTGCTGCGAGTGAAGATCCTGTAAGCCATAGTTTATAAAGACAAGTAGCTAAGCAAGCTCATCCATTTACAATATGTTTCCATTCTTAATGTTTTGATATTTCTGCCATGGTATTGACAGGAATGCTGCATCTGTTTAGCCAAGTATAAAGATAAAGAAGAAGTGAGGCAGTTGCCATGCTCCCACATGTTTCACCTCAAGTGCGTGGATCAATGGTTGAGAATTTTATCTTGTTGCCCTCTTTGTAAACAGGAATTGGAGAGGTAGCATGAACACTTTGGATAATTGAACTGTATATTAAGCTTTCTTTTCTCATATTGATACTGTCAATACTGTAATTCTTGTGTACTTACATGGCTATTTTTTCTTCTTTTTTTGTGCTAAGAATATATGTATTTGAATGGTTACTTGAGTGAGTATGTGGCCTGTACATTGGAGCTCACCAGTTACCATAACTACATTCAGCCATTGAATGCATATAGCGGGAAAGCCAAAGTCTATATACATGGTCTTCTTGAATGTAATAGATGTTCTGAAATAAAAGATCGAAAATAACTGCTACAATGAATTTCTTTGGTCTCCTCCAGTATTATTGTGTCTTCATTTAGTGACACTCTTGTTTGCACTGCCAGCGGAAGTGATCTCAGATAAACAAGTGAGATCATTTATGTATTTGGGAAAGATCACTGAGCATAACTAAGCTCACCATCTCCGAGTATTAAATCGTGCACTTTTAGTGACAAAATGTCCAATTCTACAGCCCCCCAGTTGATAGTTTTGGCTAAACAGTAGCATTTTGCTTCAAAAACAGGAAAATCAGTTTCTTTTTCACTTTTTATCTCACTGCTGCATCAGCCACATCAAGGTGATGAAAATTTTGAATCTTTATATTATAGATATAGCCATTACTTGTCGTCAGTCATAAATAGGAACTTGACAGAAAAATGACACTCATTATTTGCCACTACTAGTCATTATTCATAAGAAATTGATAGAAAGACTATACTTTATTCTGCCTCTTTTCCTCCTCATTTGGCTTAAGTAACTGATGACATTAGCATGTGAACTTGATCCACTTGTGACCATTGAAAATTCTCCTTGACCATAGGACTAATTTTGCACATATTATATATTATTATTACTATTAATTGAATATTTTTTAGTCTTTTAATTTATCGTTCAAGTTCAATCGGTGTTGTGTCAAATTTGTTGGGTGGGAGCTATTTTATGGCGGCATCCATCTTGTTATTTAAAGTTTGGCACTATTTCCATACTCACCATTGAAAATTAGATAGTCAATCGTTGAAGTGTTGAGAACCTAGGGTTTGGGAATTGGGGATTTAAAAGTAGGAATTGAGATTTGGAGATTTGAAATAAGAAAAAGGGATATAATTGATCTTTTCAAAGGAATCAGCCTCCAATGATCGTTTCATGAGAATTGGCCTCCAATGAGGGGATTGACTTCCAATAAGTTAAACGCTCTGATAATATTATTGATTGTTTGATTCCAAAAATCATAAGACATTATAATTATATAGACTTGATAGACTACTATTACAGACATAATCTCACTTATTGATTTGGAAATAATAAAAGATAAATATTAAATAAAATAATTAATAATAATAATTTCCTAAATAAAATGATCTCATCATTCTCTTACTCTTTAAATTAGCCTTGTCCTTAATACTTGTGTCATCAATTATTTCTTTCAGTCTTACCTTCTTCTATAGAACTTCTTCCAAAAGCTTGTCTTAATCAACGATCTTCTTCAATCTTGCCTTCTTCTATGGAACTTCTCTTATATGATAATTAAATGTTGTATTACTTTTAACACAATAATTTCTCTTTTAACAAAATATCAACTGCGACTTGCACCTTAAACTTGTTACACATCTTCGAAGGAATAAGTTGTTTGGTCAGCTTTTCATCCATGACTCATTAATTCTATTTAATTCACCCACAATAATTTGTTTTTCTTTGAAAAATTCAACAATCTTCACAGATTCTTTGAATAATTTATCAATTTTCATGAATAACAAATTAGAATATTTAGTCAAAGGTACAATAAATTTACCAGAAATTTTTTCATTCATAATTTCATACTTTAAGTTGATATCACCAAAATCTTGACCTTTCACAACTTCTAACTCTAAATCACTGTCATCGCCAGAATTTTTGTCTTGTACAGTGTTATACTTTGAATCGATATCATCACCTAAATCTCAATGTTATCACCAGGTTATCACCAGAATCTTTGTCTTTTACAGCGTCATACTTTGAATCGATATCATCACCTAGCATCACGCTTTGTCTCTTTAGCTTTTTTTACCTCAGTAGGTTTGTTGACTTTTTTAGCAATTGGGTGATGAATTTTAGTGCCCAACCTCTAAATGTAACTCTAAATCTTGACCTTTCACAACTTCTAACTCTAAATCAATGTCATCACCAGAATTTTTGTCTTGTACAGTGTTATACTTTGAATTGATATCATCACCTAAATCTCAATGTCATCACTAGGTCATCACCAGAATCTTTGTCTTTTACAGCGTCATACTTTGAATCGATATCATCACCTAGCATCACGCTTTGTCTCTTTAGCTTTTTTTACCTCAGTAGGTTTGTTGACTTTTTTAGCAATTGGGTGATGAATTTTAGTGCCCAACCTCTCTTCATATAGGCAAGCAAAGCAAAGGAGATAGTAGCTATGGATAGTGAGTTTTGACTTCATGTTGAATGTCAGGAATAAAACCTTCAATGAAAATTTCCACCAATTGTCTTTCGATTTTTGACTTCATGTTGAATATCAAGAATAAGTTCTTCAATGAAAATTTCTATCAATTGCCTTTCTGACCAATCAGAAGATCGGTTAATCAATCACTCGAATCAATTCTAATATTCTAGTATGGTGGATTGTTTTGAGCTTTCTATCAACATGGTCACCTGATTGATTCTATGCTTTAGAAAGAACTATATGTTTAATCCTTTTAAAGGACTCTTGCATATGTTCGAACTTTTTAAAAGATTCTTACATGAGAGATAATAATTGCTCAACTCTGGATAATCTAGAGTTAGAATCATATGAGTTGTACGAAGACATGGTGTAAAACTGCAATCAGTGATACTTAGGTCTTTCTTTTGTTGGTGAGTAAGGGGCATAAACTTTTTTTTTGATAGGGAAGGATGGAACAGATCCCTAAGAATGCTGCTCTGATACTAAATCTTAGGAAGCTGCTTTAATACCAAATCTTGAGAACCTAGGGTTTGGGAAGCTGCTTAGGAATTAAGGATTTGGAAGTAGAAATTGAGATTTGAAAATTTAAAATAAAAAAAGTAATAAAATTAATCTTTTGGAAGGGATCAACCTATAATGATCATTTTAAAAAAAATCAGTTTTCAATGATCTTTGAGAGGATTTACCTCTAATGATCTCTTTGATGAGATGAAGTTTTAATAAATTAAATATTTTGATAATATTATTAATTATTTAATTTTTAAAATTTTAAAATATTACAATTATATAAAATTTAGAAATTATGATATAATATTTTTTATTAATTTAAAAATAATAAAAAATAAATATTAAATAAAATAATTAATAATAATAATTTTTTAAAAATATCTTGAATCGAGTTGGCGTAAATCGGTATTGTGTCCAGCTTCATTCACAAACACATGCTGCTTCACGTTTCTTGACATTGAAGATAGATCAATCAGCCTTTCTTGCAAGATTCAGATTTCAGAGCAACCGCATCATCCGTTCTCCCCTTTGTTTGTTTGGAGAAGAGAAAAGAAAAAAACATGAGTGAGCCAAAGTCGAAGTTTTTGGAAGTATATTCAATTTTGAAGTCAGAGCTGCTTCAAGACCCAGCTTTTGAGTTCACCGATGATTCACGTCAATGGATAGAGCGTGTAAGCCTCTTCTTCTGCTGTTTTCTCCACGTAATGTGTAGCTTCTATCTGGGATGTTGTTATAGTTGGTTTCGCCATAAGAGACTTTAAAAGCTTGGATCTTTTTTTGAAAACTACATCCTATAAAATAGTAGTTGTTGGAGATGAGTTCATTAGTGGGTTACTCACTATTCGATTTTGTCAAAATGAGTCAGTAGCTTTTAATCTGTCCAAATAATCTTAGGACAGGGATTCATCAAAATGGGTCAACAAGTTTTAATTTGTCTAAAATAATTGTTAGTTTGCCTGTGAAATGTTTCATTTAGACCTGTGGATGCCAACATAAAGTCATCTACTGATTACATTCAATCCTGTTGCTTTGTACTTTCCACTGATTTGTGTTGCATATTCTGGATTGTTAAGTGGTTGTGATCTTAAATTGCGCGTTTCCAATCTTATTGCAGATGCTGGACTACAATGTACCCGGAGGTAGGAATATCGATGTGGCGTCAGATGGATTTGTCTGTGAACAAAGAAAATTTCATGTCCATATGGATTTTTTATTTTTATTTGCATTTATTCCATTATCACGGTTGTGTTTTTGGCAGGAAAGCTGGACCGTGGACTATCTGTTGTTTATTGCTACAAGTCACTCAAGGAAGGGAAAGAAGTAACTAGTGATGAAATTTTTCTTGCATCCATACTTGGCTGGTGCATAGAATGGGTATGCTTGTGTAATACAAGTTTTGTGCTTTCCCTGAGCAAGGTTTTTCTATTTGGCTTGACTTCACTTTTGTTTTGTAAATGGTAACTCTCGCAGCTTCAAGCATTTGCTATCATTATTGATGACATCATGGATAACTCTCACACTCGCCGTGGTCAGCCTTGCTGGTTCAGACTACCAAAGGTTTTAATCATTTTCTATTGAGCAGATAGGCCTACTCTATATTAAGTAGCAATCTGCTGAACACTGTTTTGATTTTCAATTCTGTTATAGGTTGGTATGATTGCTGTGAATGATGGAATAATTCTCCGCAATCACATTGGAAGAATCCTGAAGAATCATTTTAGAGAAAAGCCATATTATGTGGATTTACTGGATATATTTAATGAGGTGGATTTACCTTTGCACCAACTACAGGGCAGGACCATTTTCTGTTGACCATATCAAGTAATTGTTGCTCATTATTACAATCTTTTTATATACAGGTAGAATTTCAATCAGTATGTGGAGAAATGTTAGATTTAATTAGCACACATGAAGGAGAGAAAGATCTATACAAGTACTCTTTGCCACTGTAAGGAATTGGTTGTGACGATTCTGGTCTTTTTTGTGACTACTGAATTGAAATGGGATCATGTGTTCTTTTTCGTTTTCTTATAGATGATTATTATTTGGTGCAGTTATTTTCGCATTTCTGAGTACAAAGGTGCTTATTATTCAATTTACCTTCCAGTGAGTGTCAATCCTTGGATTCCTGCATTCATACTTGTGCTACTTAAGTGATTGACCAGTATGTTAAAATGGTTACCATCCAAAAACACAACCTGATTTCGAGGAGCTTGACAAACCTTGCCAAATTCCCTTTCCCCTTCTATGCTAATAACCAAAATTCTAGCACTGCTTTTGCTCATTTGTAGTGCCTAGATATTGAGCTATGAGAAAAAGGCTGTTGTTATCTTTTTATTCCTGCATCATGTTAGAAGGCACCTGCTCAGTTTTGACATATTGTTGCATTTTGAGCATCTTGTATGCCCAGGTAGCATGTGCACTGCTTATGGCAGGTGAGAATCTTGACGACCATGCTGAAATGAAGAGAATCCTGATTGAAATAGGAGCCTATTTTCAAGTACAGGTAAGTGAACCATTCATTGTGTGTAAAGATTTCTGTTTCTTCATTTGATTGCTGGAAACCAAAGGGAGGAAAGGATTGGCTTATTTGGTTCTGACGACATATTCATGTTATCTATCATGCCAAATCCGATGTGCCTATTTTCTGTGTAGGATGATTATCTAGATTGCTTTGGAGACCCAGAATTGACTGGCAAGGTAAGTTACTTATATTGAGGACATGCTCATTTAGCTCATGGTGACACAGAGCAACTTATTTTACACATACCTCTTTTACCCAATCAACCTAACAGAGACCTTGCAAACTTACTGTCAGTATTTGATATTAACAGGTTGGAACAGATATTGAAGACTGCAAGTGCTCCTGGTTGGTGGTGAAAGCACTTGAACTTGCCAATGAAGAACAAAAGAAATTACTACATGTAAGCAATGAACTTCAGTCCCCTCTTATAATACAGCATTAATGGTTATACTCAGCACTGGAATTTTTACAAAAGCCATTTTGTTCCCAGGAGAATTATGGGAAACAAGACCCTGCTTGTGTGGAAAAAGTGAAAGAACTCTACAAAGCTCTTGATCTTGAGGTCTATCTCCATGCCTTTACTTTTTTCTGCTTTTGCATTTTTGAGCAAGGGACAGAAAAATAAGACGACCCAACTGCAAAAGGTTGTGATTGTTCTGGAAAAGAAACTGGCCTCCAGAGGAAAATGAGTCGGGACCAATTGGGTGGAATATTTGGAACTGTTATAGCAACTCATCAGTTGAGTTGGTAGGCCAGGACCAATTACATTGTGATGTTCAGAATCTATAGGCTAGTGGGAGCTAAGGGAAACTCTGTCTGGTGCATCTGTGCTATGCAATATTTTATTGGCATGAGATTCATTCAAGTTAGAATGGGAATAGATATATATTCTGCTGAACACTTTCTCCTCCATAGGCGCCTAGGTTAGAACAAAATGTTTCTAAGTTAGCTTTATTGTTATGAATTCTACAACAACATTCTTGTCTTTCCTGCCAGAATTGAAAAGAGTTTTAGGGCCTGTTTTGGTGATTCAGGATTTGAGTCAGTCCTGCACTTGCTTTAACCAAGTGAAAAAGAGTCCATTAAATGAAGCACTGCTTCCCTGAGGATTAGGCATTTTTAAGTTGTGTAGTTGTATAGTGCAGAAGCACTGCTATTTCTTTATAGATGCAGTAAAATTGTCGCTGTTCTTACAGTTTCTTATGGGATGTATGTGCAGGCAGTATATGAAGAGTATGAGAGGGAGAGCTATGAGAATCTAATCAATTCCATTGAAAATCATCCAAGTAAGGCAGTAAAGGTGGTATGGGGAAAATATATTGCCTCCAGAGGAAGAGTTGTCAAAACTTAAACAGAAAGTCACCTTGAAACTCAGTAGCAGGTTAACAAGTGCTCCAATTGAACACAAAACAAGAGGGACAGAAAGAGAAGATCTTTTTGTTTGCACCTGAATGCATTTGAAATTTCTTGTTCTCTTACTTTTTGAGGGCGGCCATCCTACAGCTTCTGTGAACTGAAGCACATTAAGCAAAACTGTCAATTTCTTGCTTTGTTAAAATGTTGCCGAGAAACTCCTTGATAGTGCTGGTGTCTTCATGCGTTTTGTCATTAAAATGGCTAGCAGAAACTGTAAAACAAAAGTGGAAACTGAGAATGTCGTTCCTGAAATGCTGAAAGGTGGACTATTGATGCTTTAAAGATCAAAATTGGGAATTACGTACTCTAACAACCCCTTTTAGACTGTTTTTCTCTTTCTTGAGTTCGGTGACTTCCAGTTGTTGAGCTTCTAGAGCCTGAAATAGTGGGGGAAAGCAAATGGGAGAAAATGAACTTGCATAACCAAAACGAAGGAACAAGCACATTAATGATGATCATGAATAACTATCTTCTCTCTTTTCTTTTTGTTTAAACAATATCAGAAATTTGTCTGAAGATATCCGCAGCCGACGTAATTCCCGGGAGACTGTCATAGTCATACCCGTTTCGTTGCTCTGGACCTGGCAGCTGATTCTCAATTCTTTATCATCCGCAGGTGGACTTTATCAGCAACTGAGGAGTCACTGGCTCGGCCATAGGCAGTCATTTTGCTGCCTTTTTCATTGATATGCTCATTTACATATTGTTGATACGAGCAAGACTTGTTAACATCATTCGCTTCACTGCCACAATTTGTACCTCTTGTTCCATTTTCACAGCTGCAACTACCTGGCATGTTATCAATTGGATGTGGCCTGCTACCAGAACACCCACTTCTATATACATGACTTGCAGCAGCAAAGTTATCCACCCCCATGCATTCTGACCTGGCTTGAGCTAGACCCGGATCCCATGGTTAATTTTCCATTGTCTAAACTTCTCCTCCTCTTGTTGTAATGAGACCACCATGCAATTCATTTTGATTTTCAGAACTACCAGTGTTTTCAGGGGTTGTTTGCTAGAACTTGTTTGCAAGGTGATTTGGAAGATAACATTTCTTGGCTGCCTTGATACCTACACTTGAAATGCTAAGGCTGTCAACTAAAAAGTATTTAACTCTTCAACCTGATTCTGTCGCAGGGGTGACATGGTCTGTGACTGAACGTTCGTCCAGGTCTTCACCCCAAAGCAGCACTTTTGTTCCTGCCATTAAAAATGTGAAGAGGCAATCACTGAAGCTATTGAACTGAAACTCAACATCAATACTGCAATAAAGATAACTGGTTCATCTGGATGAAAACACAAATTCAAGCTTGTAAATTTAACGTCTTTGATATGTTCAATAACCAAGCGTTCTTAATGAATAAGAATTATGCCATGTGAAATAGATGAACTGCTTCATCCCAGAGAAAAGGGAGATATATTCATTACACATTGGATGAAGGGGGTGCAGAGTGCCTTACGGTTTGCGGACCAAAATGCTGCAATTCTGTGAGAAGGTTCAAGACAAGGCAAAACAAAGCAGAAGCGTAATCACAAACCACTGATATGGAGAATATAAGGGCTGGAAATGAATGAAAATAGAAGATGAAGACACTTCCCACCATGTGAGCTATTTTGGTGAGTTTTCTGTTGACAGAGAAAGAAAGAGAGAAACTCTGCCCGGTGGCAAAGACGCTTTTCAAAATCGACATGCAAGGGGCCTACAGAAAATAACAAAAGCAAAATTCCTTTATAACAAAACAAAACGGTTGAAACCGATGCTTTCAATGTAAGAAATTACTTCTCAGTGGCACAAGAAGACAACTTAATGGTGTTTCCATTTGTCAATCTCACTCAAATGCCCGTGAAAAATGCACTAATTCTGAGCTGGTTTGAAATTTTTTAATAGAAGTGGTAATAAATGAATTACACTACCAGCTGGCAAGAGTTCTCCAAATTTTAAGCATTTCATCAGCTTTTGTGGGTTCAAAGCGAACTAGCAACAAAGGAATCTTTGTAATATATCCCAGTATCATTATGCTTGGTGTGAACGTGTTAGTCATCTAATCCGACAATCACACATTT
Source organism: Rhizophora mangle (assembly GCA_037832345.1). Taxonomy (NCBI): domain Eukaryota; kingdom Viridiplantae; phylum Streptophyta; class Magnoliopsida; order Malpighiales; family Rhizophoraceae; genus Rhizophora; species Rhizophora mangle. Next base: position 258,491 of record JBAPLJ010000439.1, on the reverse strand, counting down.
CATCGGTACATTCTTACATTCGCATGTAACCAATTCCAATTCTATTAGCAACCTCATTGCAGCAAAGAGACCATAACACGAACCTTTGGAAATGAACACTGCAATTTTTTTTAAGTAAAAAAAAAAATCCTTTCAGGCAAACCCCGAAAATTAATTTGATTTCACTGCTGCGAACTCTTACTTGAAATATGAAATGTATTTGAAAAGATTCAGACTTAAAATTGCATATTTGTCTTTACTTAGTTAAGTATGGATGGTTAGATTCTACATTTTATGAATGGTGTTTTGTTCTTATATTCACTCTGAATCCTTCTTGTGGTTGTAGCTGCATTTATGTGAGGCCCATAGTTATTAGACAAACATCGATGTGAATGCCCTGGCTTTCTTCCTATTTAAAAGCATTCGAGCGACTGAGTTTCACTCCGGAAACTTAGTTGGCATCTTTGTACGCAATTCACCAATCGCAATGACTGGCTGGCTAATCATGCTCTCTCTTTGGTAGATGCAATGGCCAGTTATGCCAATGTAGTTTTACCAACACGTACGTGGCACAGGCCAGTTCATTAACAGAAGTAAATTCCTACCGCAGCTTACTTTTCTGAAGGGAGATGGAAGAGTTGGTGGCTCTGAATAGATAATTAAGTGCCACCGCATATTTTACAACCGCTAACAGAAAACTCAACCCCCCCCCCCCTCTCCGGGGGATGAAAATTAAGCTAATGACAGCTGCTGCAGTTGTTCTGCTATTGCACATTAGGGTGTTTTCCTGTTGCATTTCCAAGGTCAGAAATTCTTAAATCTCCTCGCAATTGCCTTTCCTCACCCTTCTCCAGGCATCCTGTCGGCGGCCACCGAAAAAGCTCTTTGCCTTTCTCAGGTAGAGTAGCATTATCATCAACGCTCACACATGCAATTTCAAATTCTGCATCTTCCACTTTTCTTTTGCGCATTCTAATCAAGTCAATTGATAGTCACGCATGGCAATGACAAATGCGACAATGCTATAAACCTTTCTCAGACCTCACAGAATGTTAACCACATGCACTGATATGTCTTTTATATGGCAATGTCACTTCGTTTCACATTTGAAACATCCTTTTATATATATATATATATATATATATATATATCGTGACATAGATATCCTGACCCGAAAATTCTGATTTTTCTCCAGGCACACATGTAAATTAATGCTATGTACACGAAACTAACGATATATTTTCAATAATTCTGAACAGATGCAGGATGGATAAAGCACTAGAAGAAAACCCCACCACCAAGATTGACGAGACCCAAAAGCAAAAACTCCCAAAGATAGCCATTCCAGGAATCCATGTGGACACAATCAAGAAGAATGCGTCCATGCCAACTTCACCAAAGTTGGCGATGCCATCTAGTGCACGGTGGAGCTGCCTATGCTCCCCAACAACACATGTTGGCTCGTTTAGGTGCCGGATGCACCGAAGCCACAGCGGAATGATTCGTGGCGGCTCCGTTGGCTCCAATCTCTCGGAGCTGGCTGCTAAATCCCATTATAATTGTGATTAATGTGTACACATGTTGTGCAAAACCTTGACTTGCACATGCACTCGTACATGTGCATTACACACACACACACACACACACACACACACATATATGCACAGCAAATGATATTGCTAAGTGGGGTATCAATAGAAATGATGTGGTTGCATATTTGATTCCGATCGTCAATCCTTTCGTGTGCCAAGGATGTTTGTGCAACTTGTTTTTATGTATCAACAAGAAGTCCACGATCAAATGATTCGACCCCTCTTCCGTATTGTCATCAAGAAGCCTCTTGCCTTCTTTACTTACGTGTGGTAATTCGTAATTCGTAATTAAATTCAAAAAAATTAATATAAAGGCTCTCGTGCATACCAAAGATAAAAGCTTACCAGTAGCGTGTTCTTGATAATAAAGCCTGAAAATGATTTCAAAAGAAGCTTAACTTGTCAAAAGGGTGACCAATTATGCAATCTATTTTATGGCTTTAAATTCCTTGGAAAGATGCTAATGCCTTCAGATTATTGATTTTTCATCTTTTATTTTTGGTCAAAAATTAATGGTCATTTTGTTCTGGTATTGAACTGAACTTAATAATTACTAAAAATTATAATTGTGTTAGTGATTCGAGTGTTAATCCAATTCATTTCTTCTTACTATTGCTTGTCCATTAAAGCAGAGAGGAGGGAGAGTTTTATTTGAATTTAATAATACTTGAATAATAAATTTTTTTATAAGAAAAATTAAATGAAAATATAAGCAAATAATGCTTAATTCAATTTGTTTTTTTTTTTTTTTATCAAAAATGGATTGACATTGGTGGACTTGGATTCTTTGTAGAATTAATCAAAAGACAGTCTTTTTTGAGTTTAATTATCATGCACGGTTGGAATAGGTATATCTGTGATCTGTGCAATGAAGGGGACCAATTGTTATTAATAAATAAATAAATAAATGTCACTCAGTGCTTTATTCATTTATTATTTTATTTTTATAATTTTCTACCAAACCTCTCCGTACGAGGGGGGTGAGGCTGCTCCGCTAGGGCCTCTGAAATCTCTGAAATAATAATAATAAAGTAACAGGTAACGACGCCGTTTTATAAACAGAAGGTTACCATAGAAACGGACGTGGTCATTCTTTGTCAGAGTGCCAACCCCCGAGCCGCCGCCCTCGGCGAACCTAACTTAAAATGGCCATATTTACGAGAGGAAGCTAAGTTAGAAATGTTCTTCTCGTTCCATCCAAACCCTAGAAATCAGAATTTCTCCAATTGCTTGCTTCCACACTCCTCTGGATTGGGCTCCTCCTCTTGCTGGGCTAGTCGGTAAAATAATCTCAACAGTTTTTACTCTTCTGTCTCTTCTTCTTCGATTCTTTTTTTTTTCTCGTTTTTAATTCTCCATGTTAAAAAAAGAAAAAAAAAACAATTTTTTTTAATACCCATATGAAATTATCTATCAGATTATTGATAAAAATTTTAAAAGACAGGATTTTGATATTTTTTTCCCACCAACCCAAAACCCTACCCATTGGCTACGTGATTGTGTTAAATTGTATGGTTTTGGGATGGCCATAATTTTGTAAGTTATATATATATAAATGCCCTGAACTCTTTTCAGGTGATTTCTCCATTGGTTGGACGATTAGATGACGGCGTTATCTGCCAGTAGTGTCACCGCCTTGCCTTTTGCTCGACCAGGTATCCCTTTGTATATTTCTTGTTACCCATTAAACCATTTATTGATGATGATGAGGAGGGAGGACCTTTTTTTTGTGTTGGCAAAAGGAGTATGTTTTGCCCAAATTATCAACGCAACATTGCTTTGTTTGAGTGTAATTTTGTGTTAGCTTGGCAGAGCATGTTCACTTATGAGGTTTGACTGCATTGCTTTAATTGCTTGTTCACCTCGACTGCTATGTAAGGATGAAGTGGGAACTGCATTACTCCCTTTTTGAGTGTGGAGGAATAAATGAAATTTTCATGGTACTCCTATTGCAGCCATTAATAAATTCATTTGGAAGTACTGGTCTCCTTTTCTAGGAGGGTGTGTATTTGTGTGTCTTTGTTATGTAACCTTTCCATGCATATTGAATCACGTCTCCATAAAAAGTGTTCACAATATCATCCAAAATTTTGTTATAAACTGTTGCCTTGACAAGGATTATAGTCTGTTCCCATGATTGTTATAGAGCTGATTCTGTGAGTTGCGTAGATTGAGTTCTACACCTTGATTTTTAACCTGTTGTTTCGTTGTTTATTATTTGCAGCGAGAAATCATTGCCTGTTTAATGGCCAAGTAAAGCAAAAATGTGGTTGTCCAGTTGGATGTTTCATTCCACCAAGAGGCCACAATAAGCTTGATGGATCAAGTCCTATATGTCTCGCTCTTCAGTCACAACCTGTTGATAGAAGAGGACCCATTACATATTCTAGTAGGAAGCTATCTGCTTCTGTTACATGTGCTGCTGCCTTGGTGAGATTGTGTACCCATGATTCAGGCTACTATTTATGTTCTTAAATTATATGGCAATAGATTTATTTCTGTTTCCAAGTTACTATTTACAGTGCTGGAAACTATTTATGTTGGGATATTCAGGTGTCATTATTAAAGATTGCATTGCTTGGGGCATGTAATTGTGAGGGTAAATATTGACTTGTTGTGATTAGGGTGGGGCCATTATTGATTGTTCTGGAAAATAGAGCTCATTATCAGACCTAAAACAAGCACAACTTTATTTGGATCTGAACCCAAAATAGAAATCTGCAACTTAATTACATACTCATCTGAGCAGATCTGGGCTAGAGGATTGAAATTGATATGTAGACTATCCAATCTGCCGTTATTTTGAGACAACCATCTGTTTGATTTATTTCAAGATAAATTTTGGGCTGAATTGAGGCAATCTTTTCTCTAAGATGATTGCATTCCACATTTGAGATGGGATTGAAATTGTAACCTGCTTTCTTTTCAATGCAGACAGCAAGAGCCAGTGCTTCTGGACAAACTCAGACCCTTACCCGTGAGGCACCAACTATCACCAAGGCCCCTGTGCGAGGTAATAATTTTTCAAGACAGAATTCAGCATGATAAATCTTCCTGAATTTATATCATTATGCTTTCTCTCGTCTGTGCACTATGCAATTAAATACTCCTGAATTTGTTTATGTTATGAATGCATGTTTGCCATTTTCCCTGGTTCTGTGATGTTTGTGTGCAAACACATGTTGACTAATTTATGGGTTCAATCTATTCATTTGTTTTTTTTTCTTTTGTGGTAAATTTAATATGAGTGATTGAACTTCAGAACCAACAAAGACACCAAAACTTGATGATCAAGGACCTGGGTTCCCACCCCGTGGGGATGGTGGTGGGGGTGGAGGTGGTGGTGGAGGAGGGAATTGGTCTGGTGGCTTCTTTCTCTTTGGCTTTCTTGCATTTCTTGGCTTTTTGAAAGATAAAGAGGGAGAGGAGGACTACCGGGACAGTAGGAGATGATCCAAAAGAGACTACTATTCATACTTATTCCTTTTCTGTATTCATTCTATGTTGGATCAATAGGTATCAGCGAGAGATAGAAAAGTAATCTGAGTGAGTTTACTGTCATTTCTGTCACAAAATACTTGACTGCAGTTTTCCTCTAGGAGGGGATGCATTTTCAGCAATAAATATATTCTTCAGATCATATGGATTTGGTTATTTTAGGCTATTGATTCTTTTCATTCCTTGCCGAGTTGATCTACTGACATTGGCACTTGCTTCCTGATGTTCTAGCCAATCCTCTTTTGTCATTAAATATGAAAAGCTAATATATTAATGATCACTTCATTGATCGAAATGTAGGGCTCATAGTTTTTATGGGTTTGATTCTCACTTTTCTTTTTTTTTTTCCAAATAAATAAATTAGATAATTTAAATTAAAAAAAAATAAAACACTTGAAAGGTTAATGAAATAATATTTAGCTAAATGATCTAAAATTTTATTTTATCTTCAATTTTGGTCATGAGCCAAAATTATATTCTTGAGATTAAGTTACAAAGAAGAAGATTGTTTATAAAAATAATAATAATAATAATAATAATAAAGAGAAGAAACAAATCAAAAGAGAAATATAATATGAGTTAATGATATTATTTGTTTTGATGGAAATTGCTCGAAATGAAGAATACTAATGCAACGTTATGGTTTAGAATTAAAGCAGTAATAATAATAATAATAATAATAATAATTAATGGCAAATATAGTTAATCTCTAGGTATCAGAAAGAATCACACCTTGACTAACAAAACGCTTTAGTGGAAATTTTTCCCATTCTTTTGTTCTCTTATTTATTTTTTAATTAATGAATTAATTTTTTTTTTTTGTTTTTTTAAAAGAAAGGCTGTGTGGTTTGAACTCATAACCTCTTGGTTATAAATGCTCTGATACAACATCAAGAATCCATTCAAGCCAAAAGTGAAACCTGCTGAGTGAGGTTTAAGAATGTATTAGATCTTAAACTCAACAGATGTGAATTGCACCACTTGCAAGGTCAAGATATGTAGTGAGCAAACTTTCTATAATTCATATGTCAGCAGCATAATAAGTTTCTTCTGCAGTAATACTTGGTAGTTTATGAAATTCCACATTTAGGTACCCACACCATCAATCTAAGTTGGATTGAATCCCAGTACATCATGTCAAGATTTTGTAAAAGCATTGATGCATCCTTAGAGGCCTAAAAGTTATTGTCGGAGATGCTAAGGTCCTCCATACTCTCTTCGTGTATTTTACTGTAAACACTTTCATCTGGTTTTCTGTTTTTCATTAAGCAAATGAATGATAATAACCATCTGTCCTGAACTTATCAGCGGGAAAAAGTAGGCAAGAACACGGTATATGATAAAGAGGAAAAGGGTATCAATTTGAATCATTATATGGGAAACGTGTCTCATTATCAAAGTTTGATACAACTTTGCCAAAATGGAAGTCCCTGAGTAATGACAGGGTACGGGCATCTAAACAATATCGAGTGCTGCAGAGAAATGTATTGACTTCGAATGTGCTTCACAGAAAAGCTCAAGGTAACTGGAGCAGATGCCCAATGTTATGACACTGAGGCCTTCAGATGCTGCGTTTAAAGGATTTTAAAATTACAGTTTTGAGTCTCCTCAACAGCTTATGGCATTGACACGAGTATAAGCAGCCTGGACGATAAGCATGCAAACATATTCTGGTAAATTTGGATTATTCCTTCTTTGAGATTGGACGAGGTATAGACTACGATACTATTGCAACTAAGATGAGTGCCGTTCTTCTTTATTACCATTAGGAAGTAGCCACAAGATGACATACCGTAGAGTAAATTTGATGGGCCAAAAGATTTTGCCCTTCGCATGACGCATACATATCAACTGCAATCAAACAATTTTAAAATTTGATGGGCTAAAAGACCAATAGCAATAAGCTGCAATCAGCAACAACAATCGGTTACAAGTAAACCAAGCAAACAATCAACTCAATCGCTGCATCGTACTCAATTAACTTCAACATTAACGGCACAGAACGCCAATCTATCAGTTCAAATGCCCCTCGCTTGCTGCCTGAGAGAATGTACGTCATCTTCTGAATGTTCCCATCCAGCGAACTACTTGCAGGAACTTACGGCAGACTTGGGGACAAGGAAAAGCCATACCATGCCAAGCAACTAGCTCATTTAATTTATATTCAAAGTTTTTTTTCCCTTTTATTTGGTCTTCCATTGATTTACATTTTTTTTTTTTTTATACACTTATAAATTTCCGTGTCCATGCACATATAATTTAACATAAGCATCCAACATTTCGTTAAGCTTCCAGGATTTGCCCTTTTTCGATTACTTTCCAGTATGTTATCAGTTGAATTTCCATTTTGGGTCCAGGGTTACAAATATCTCAAAAGAAACAATTTTAGCCTTGAACATAGATTTGGCACAAAGGGCAAAGCAGTTCCTACTCCAATTTCAAAAAATGTGTTTTAAGTACCAAAAATTTGGAATAAATGGCCGATAGAAAAATGCCTATTACAGCTGAATACCATACGAATGACTAAACTGATCAGTAAAACATATGCAACTCAAGGACCGCTCATTTAGCAGGCCTGGTCCAGGTTGTCTCTGAGGTGACTGCATTTCCATAGTAGACCTGTTTTGATCCTTCGTCCCAATAAGCCTGTGCAGCAAAGGTAAAATAAAAAGACTCAAGTTTGGACGCGACCGTAAAGAGATCATACAATCCCATCCACTCAAAATTGCACAAGAGGCATGCAAAACATAGTTGCTTGAACACAACTCCCAGGATATGGGAATATGACTCAAAGAACAAATGCAACCACTCAAACTTCAAACTAACCATCCGTACCTGCCAACCAAATGGTAGACCCTTTGAGACTTCTAATATATCAGGCTGCCGGCTTTCATCAGTGGGAGCAACTTCAGCTGGTGTCTCTGCAGCTTCCTTGACTATTTGAGATCTTCGGCGCTTCACTCTTTCACGCCTACATGACATAAGAAATTAAAGGTTTATCGGGAAAAGTGTAGAAAGAGATGAATGTCACATAGAAATAAGAAACAAGAAAGATTTTGCTTGCAAAAATTGTGTTTGGGATAGATATCAAAGCCAGCCAAAAAAAAAATAAAAAAGGCAAAAAGGAATAAAGCAGGATATAGCAAAATCAACCATTAAGCAAAGAAATAGTACGTCCAGCATGTTATGTTCTTGGATAAGTTAGACCTCATCCTACTCCTGCTACTTCACATATAGCACCTATACCATTACACCAAGACTCATCCTTAAAAGCGTTCCATTGCAAGGCTCCCACATGGTGGAGTCTAGAAAGGGTCAAATATATGCAATTTATCCCAGATTTCAAGAAAATAATGTTTCATGACAAAAACCTGTGACCTCCAAGTCACATATTTTGAATTTTTATGCCAAAAAAAGGATAATGCTGGCAATTTCAGGAAACATAGACTGCCCAAAAAACAACATATATAAAGGAGCAGCCTGCATAAAAACATTTAGCCTCAATGTGCCAAAAAAAATCAAATTTAGTTTTGCTCTAGAACATGGGCTAAATTTCAAACTCATCTAAAATCTGTATGACATACCAATCACCTCCTAAAGGCTGAAAATTAGCATTATCTCCGGCTTCTCCACTTGCGATTTGTCTAGCATGCCATTCCTGCAACCACAGAGATGTCAGGTAGGAAAAGCAGTCAACTCAAGAGAACAGCATACTGCAGCAAAGAGGTTCATCAACGGACCTCAATTTCCCTTTGTCGCTTCTTCTCTAATATCTCATAGAGATTTTCAGGTTCATCCTCCGCATTCTCATTCAACTCCTCTTTGACTGCTTTCCACTAAGAAAAACACATAACTTTTATTAGTGATCAGAACTCAAAGCACAGGACAGGGCATTGCTAGGACTGCAGGGATGAAATATGATCAGATGCCATACCTTGTCCACCAAACTGTTAACTTTCTTGTTAGACCTCATGGAATGTGCAACAGCAATTGTCTTCTTCTTATTACGAATAACTGATTTTGTAACAAAAATAAAAAACATAAAGAGAGAAACAACATGTTGATCAGTTATAGTAAACTAAATGTGTTGCACATTGCAGAATTCACAGTAACCAGATGCCTATGGAGCAAATCTCAAAGATTCCCATCCACTTTCCTTTTGAAAAGTAAGAGAACTTTAGCAAATGAAGTACATAAAAAATTAGTTTACTTCAATTGGAGGTAAAAAAACCAAGTCACGTGATGACCAAGATGTTTTAAAGTGCAGAAAGTTACCTTTGGATTGAGCCTTAGCTATTGTTGTTGGGGCGGGTGCAGCTTCAATTGTGGTAACACCATCAGTTGATGTTACAGAAATATCCTCTTTCACATTACTTGTTGTAGAAGCTTGAGTGCTGGTCAAAGCAGATGGAACCACTGCAGATGACAAATCAGTCCCACCATCAACAACTGCAACATCATGCTTTGCAGTTGGCCTTGCCTCCACAGTGTCATTGGCAGTTACAACCCGCTCAGAAGAAAGAGTTTCATAGATCACAGGACCAGATTCAGTAAGTAAGTGAGAAGTTTCTACACCAACACCACCAACAATGGGCACAGGAGGCACTGATCCATCTTGAAGGTTGTAGTATGCTAAAGATTCAACAGGGCCAACAACAACAGCAGCAGTTTCAGCATATGTGTTGGCCATGTTAGCTTCATAGTAAATTGATGCATTGGGCATGGCAACTTGACTTCCATCAGCATGTCCATATAAGTTACTGCTTGGTAAGTTTACTGGATGTCCATAATATTGCAGCTCAGAACCTGGATAGAGTGAGCTGTACTGCTCAGTGTGAGGGGGAGGTTGACCTATCTCTGCATATTGAGGGAGTGAAGAATAAGAAGATTCAGAAGGTTCATCAGGTGGAGGAGGAGGAAGTTGATCATTATCAGGTGGAGGTGGAGGAACCAAATCATTATCAGGTGGAGGCGGAGGAAGTTGATCATTATCAGGAGGAGGTGGAGGAACCAAATCATTATCAGGTGGCGGTGGAGGAATCCATTCCTCTTCTGGAGGAGGCAAAACAGTCAGTGCATTTTCTGATGCCAAGGATTGGAACTCTATAGATGGGTTTGGCTCTTTAGTGGTCAAAGCATCACCCGGAGTAGCCATAGGAACTTCATCTTCAATTTCCATGTCAACATCCATGTCATCATCTTCCCCATCATAGAATTCAGGCTTCAGGCGAGCAACTCCATTCCCCTCTTCATTAACTGCAACACCATCTGCCAAATGTCTAATGGGAGATTTTGCAGAAGAACTGTGATTAGCATATACAAAACTCTGTTGAGCAGCTTCATCAGGTGAACCATTCTCGACATTCATTGAAGCAGAAGAGGATTCAAATTTTCTACTACCTTCGTATCCATGTGTTCCAGATTCAAGTCTCACACTGTGCTGTGATTTTTCTTTGTCCTTAAAACAAGAGTCCCCATTTGCCTCTACAATGTCAGCTAGCTGTGCAGATACTGCAAGCTGGTATATTTCATTGTTAATGGCATCTTCTAGTTGTTTAAGCTGCTTTTCAGAATGGGTCCAAAAAGGAAGCAATGGTGATGCATAAGTTGAAAGTGACTTGATATCAGAAAGTCTAATCTGTACTTCTAAAACATATTTCAAAATCCTGTCATCTTGTATCTGGTTCTCATACCTGAAACACAAAACTTAGCAATCAGCAAGAGAATAAATAAATGTTTTAAAAGCCAAAGAAAATACAGGAGCAGATGAAGAGCAAAAGAAAATAAATTCCATACCCTTTCAGAGACTTAAGTCTCTCCAGCAAACTTTCACATTGTTTCATAAGACTAGTCGAAAGAGCAATAGCTCTTTTGTTTTCATCATCAGCTACATCATCATGTAGATTACCTACAAGGATTCCATCATCCAAAAATGTATTAACAGTGGTTTGGTTAGTCTTTAGTTCACTAAGGTGCGCATCAGTCATCCAATTCCTATCTTGCAGAGATTCCTGTCTGCATCCTTCAGCCAACCCATTCTTTTGTGGCACATCACCATGCGTATCTTCACTTTGAGTGATCAAATTGGCATCCGCTGAGTTGTCTGTAGTGAATGCTACTGAATGGTTATACATATCACCTAAACTTGAACTTAATTCACCAGTACCTGTGAATGCAGTTTCTGTGTTTTCTGCTACAAGAGCTTTCTGATCAAAGGTTGACTGAGTTTCCTGAACCAACACATCAGGTAGTTCCCATGAAGTTTCCCCAGTTTCAATATTCCAGTAATAGTATTGGTTGCTCTCCTCATGCATTACCATCCTCCACCCCATGCTGATGTCCCCAGTATGTTGTGCATGAAAAGCTTCAGGAACAGATACTTGCTCCGCTGAATTGCATACATCAGCAGAGGTGGCAGTATCAACTCCTTTAGAATCAAAATTTTCCTGACTTTGTAAAACATCAACTGGAGTGGAAACTCTCTTTCCAACCTCTAATTCAACCTTCTGATCATCACTTTCTCCAACTGTATTGGCATCCATATCTTCTTTTTCACCGCGAGGTTCCTGATGAAGGGAAACAGTCATTAGTGTGCATGCTAACATAATATATGCAACCTACCCCTGCCCCAAAAATAACCAACATATGACAGGTGTAAACCACAGCACATTGCTTGTATGGCCCAGGATGAACATATCAATGTTGGATGATTGCAGGCCTGCTACAGTCCAAGCTGAAATCAGACTATAATTCTCTCATAGAAAGAAGCTGAATCTAACAGGAGGGAGCATGAAGAGACCTGAAAAGATAATGCACAAACCAGGTCCTTCCATAAACCAAAATTCTTCAATTAAGCTCATGTTTATGGCCTATGTCCAGTGATCCATAATTTAAGACAAGATTGAAATTGGAATTTATATTGAGCCTACTACAAAAGCATCAATGAAAAAGACCTTACTCCTCTAACATGGTTAGGAAAGCTTGAACAGTGACCATAAACCAGTTTCCGCAATTAAAAAAATAATTGTTAGTGGCAACAGTCACAATTTATCTTTCTACTCATTTAAAGATCACACCAAATGTCAATTTAAATTCAAATTTCAACACAAATCATATTTGGTAAGGGAATATGTTCAGTTTTAAACCTTAATCAGTATCTGTTTACAGAAGTACAAAACTAGGGTGCTAACAAATATTCCATAAAAAACTTGGAGACTTTAAGACAGCTAGTCATTGACTCATGTGATATATAACTAAGCTGACGGTTTTTCCATTTAAGACTGACAGACAGAGTGGTGGGAAAGCTAAGATAGTCGCAGAACCAACAAGTTACCTCATCATTAAGGTCAGCTGGGGAATTCTCTGTGACAGTGTGGTTCTGTATTTTATTTGATTCCTCATCCACTTCATCATCACTATATTGCCCAAGTAACAAAAGAGGATTCTGTGGCTGTTGACCTGTGGACAAGAAAATAAAATATCGGACTAAAAGCAATCATAACTAAGTTATCAAAAACAAGATAATGTGCATAGATGCATAGAGTGTCCAACAAGAGTATTTGAGGAAGATCAAAGAAACCTGTCCCACATCAAAACGATGTCAGATTGTCAGTGAAGGCAGAAAGCAATTAAAGCCAGAAACATACGAACCGATAGGAATAAATCCCAGAAGAAATCTCCAAAACGCTTTGATGCTGCGAAATAGCGGATAATGATTGGAAGACATTCAAAAAACTCACTGTGGCAGGGCCCGATCTGATTTGATAAAGATATTCCCATGACCACAGCCATCCTAAAATCCCAGATATTTGGAGGCAAACAACATAAAATGCCACCAAAAATCATGTCATGCCCTCTCTAGAAAGCCTTTTGAAGAAAACTCATGGAACCCACCTGAAGATGATGGTGAATTGGGTACTCCAGCACGTTGTGTCGGGTCTATATCCCCTCCAACTTCATCATGTACAGAGGAGGCACCCAAATCTCCTAGAGATTTTAATAAAATGATCACGCCATTAAACCATTATTTACTTATCAAAGCACAGATCATCAATACCAAAATTACACCCTTGATTGGCAAGAAAATAACATATACTTAAAGAGGGACAGTCATCCCAGATAACAAAACAAAAGCAAAATTATGGGGAAGAATAACTAAGACTGGAGAGAGTCCTTTTATCAAAGTTCTGGAAAACCCTTTTATACAAAAGATAACCAATTGCATGCTACTCGATGCAGAGACATTACTGACACTTTTTTTAGTTTTTCAAATAATAGTTTCCACTTGTTTTTGCAAATAAAATCAATACCATTCTAGCCCTAAGTGAAAACGCTAAAAATTTTCCATAAATAGTCATTAGATCGCTAAAACAAGTATCCAAGTTCCTTAGATTCAAATGGTTCAAATTTCAAAAACGCATGGACTAACATGAAATTATTTGCTGAATAAACGAGAAAACAGCTAGCTAAGGAAAAAAAAAAAAATCCCTCGGGAAATATCGAACATCTCAAATTTCCCGCTGAACAAAATAATATAAACAGAGCGGTGCTCCAATCGATAACCACCGAAGTTCAAAAGTCACTCATACCATATATTACATAATCTAACGGAGATATATATATATATATATAGCAAGAGAGAGAGAGAGAGAGAGAGGAACTACCAGAGGGTTCCGCGAAGAGATCAAGCTTGACTCGGCGGCCAGCGTTGCTCAGCGCGGCGAGGCGGCGGTCCCTTCTCTTCCCCATCCCTGATGACAAACTTTCTTTACCCAAATCAATTACAATTCTCTTGGATTGGATTCTTCTTCCCTTTTGTTTGGTCTCTCTTTTTTGATGTTTTGGATTTTGCCTCTCCACAATTTTCTTCCTTCCTTCCTTCCTTCCTTCCCCTCGAAAATCGTAATTGATAACAGTTAAAATTGAATTGGAATCCCAATTCTAAACTCTTCTTGATATGATATGCAGAGTACGAGGAAAAGGAGGCGTCGCAAGGCTGCCCAATACAAGTGGGCCGGCCCATGCAGGCCCACTTGTCATTGTTCTGTATTTCCATTTATTTATTTGGCAAAAAGCAATTACCGGGTTTTGCAATTGGGATGGGATTGGATTTAAGAACTTGTAGAAGTTAATGGTTCTTGTGAAATTGTTTGAATTTTTTCAATTCTTCTTTTGTCCTGTTGATTTTATTTTATTTTTTTTTTTTAACTACTTTCAAGATGTAAGCCTTTGTATTTGTGTATTATTGGTATCGGTCAGCCTGGTCCAATTCTGATTGTGTTTCTTCGGCTGCAGGGCACTTGGATTCTTTGGCACAGGAAAAGGCTTGAAATGAAGTTACAAGTAATTGACTTCTCTGCTGTAGTTTGTTGTTTGATGATGAATTGAGGTGTTTGTACGATCGAGGGAGGGAGCCAGCGTATGCTTAGTTGAGGAATTGTTGGCTTTGTTGAGAACTGAGAAAGCCCTGTTAGTTCTGCGAAGACTGCAGAATTTAAGGTCGTTGTGGATTTTTAAGGAAGGCGAATAGTTTAACCTCCAGTTTCCATGTAGTGAAGTGCTAGAACAGGCTGGTAGGCTGCGAGCAATTGTAGGTGCGTTACAAATGATTTCCCTTCATTGATGATGTCACCAGGTTCTCTTGATTCTGGCTAAAGCGTGGGTCTGCTGACATGTTTTTATGCTCTTCAATTGAATGGCAACCAGGGTTTTTCAGTAGACCGAATTGAAATATCATTTAATTTTTAATTTTATCAGGCTAATTAATCAATTCAATCTGATTGTCAAAACCTTAGTCTCCACATTTTACAGGAATGACAAGTGAATTTGCATCATCTTTGCCTTTGAGGAACTTACATTTGGCAAACGATGGATTATTTTGTGATTTATTCTATGCTACTGTAACGACGAATTCAAGTCGTCCTGTCAGGAGGCCGCAACCACTTGCCTCTGTATGATCAACTATTTTGTGTGGTTCGCGTTGTCAGACTTGAGTGAAGGCTTGAAATTTAGCTGTGGATCCTGGAGAAGGAACAACGTTGGTTTTCTGTTTATTCGTCTTATGAACCGTAAAACATAGTTATCAAACTTTTCTTTACAGGCTTTAGTTCGTGGGAGCAAATTGGAAGTAGGCCTGGCAGCGATCGTCACATTTATCAGTGCGTGTTAGCCGCCACCTGCGCTGCCTCCTATCCCCATTGTTTTGTAGAAAGGGGCTTCTCGACTGAGAGTCACGCACGAGAATTTTCCATTCGGCTTAAATTTTAAAACTTTGGACCGCAACCCCAATGGCGAATCTGACATACGAGCTAATTGAACTGAATGATGGATGAGAAAACCCTGAGCAGAGGGCCCAGGAGACAACAACTTTAAGAAGTTTTAAGAAAATCTTCGGCCTAGATGCATAAAAAGAGCCATTAAGTAACATGTCTTGAAACGCAAACCATCCGATGCAGTTCCACAAACTTGTTCATTAAGGCAAAGGGGTAAAACCACGAGCTAAAGTAATTGAAAAAGGAGCATCGCAACATAATAATATAAACTACTAATGGAGATTAAAAGTTTCGCAGAAATTAGAATTTAATCGACTTCCTCCATCTTGCTGCCCTCTGCATCGGCATCGGTATCCTCCAATGGAGGCATATCAGCATCACCATCACCCGCATCCTCGTCTATGCTCAGGCCAAGCTTCAGCATCCTGTGGATCCTGTTGCCAAAGGTGTTGGGGTCATCCAGGCTGAAGCCAGAGGTGAGGAGGGCAGTCTCAAACAGCAACAGCACAAGATCCTTCACAGATTTGTCATTCTTGTCAGCATCAGCTCTCTTCCTCAACTCCTCCATGATGGGATTTTCGGGATTGATCTCCATGGTCTTCTTGCTTGACATGTAACCAGCCATGCTGCTGTCCCTCAAAGCTTGGGCCTTCATGATCCTTTCCATGTTAGCAGTCCAGCCATACTCACCAGTAACCAAACAGCAGGGAGAATCAACTACACGATCTGAAACCACAACCTTCTCCACCTTATCGCCCAACACTTCCTTTACAACCTTGCACAGACCCTCAAATTTCTCCTTTAGCTCTTCCTTCTTTTTCTTCTCATCCTCGCTCTCATCAATTTTCAAGCCCTCCTTCGTAGCAGAGACCAGCTTCTTGCCCTCAAATTCCTTCAGCTGACCAACAGCATACTCATCAATAGCATCAACCATGTAAAGGATTTCATATCCCTTCTTCTTCAGCTTCTCAAGGAATGGGGAGTTCTCCACAGCCTTCTTGCTTTCTCCAGTGATGTAGTAAATGTCATTCTGGCCCTCCTTCATCCTGGTCACATAGTCCTTGAGGCTGGTCAACTCATCACCACTCTTGGTTGAGTGGTATCTGAGCAGTTCAGCAAGCTTTGTCTTGTTCTGGGAATCCTCATGGATTCCAAGCTTGAGATTCTTCGAGAAAGCCTCATAGAACTTGTTATAATCTTCCTTATTCTCGGCAATCTCAAAGAAGAGTTCAATGCATTTCTTCACCAGATTTTTGCGGATGACCTTAAGAATCTTGTTCTGTTGGAGCGTCTCTCTTGAGATGTTGAGGGGAAGATCTTCTGAGTCAACAATACCCTTGACAAAGCCAAGGTACTCTGGAATCAACTCCTCACAGTTGTCCATAATGAAGACACGACGGACATAGAGCTTGATGTTGTTGGGCTTCTTCCTCGTGTCAAAGAGATCAAAAGGAGCCCGTTTAGGAACAAAGAGGATGGCCTTGAACTCAAGCTGACCCTCAACTGAGAAATGCTTCACAGCTAAGTGCTCCTCCCAATCATTGGTGAGGCTCTTGTAAAAGGCAGCATATTCTTCCTTGGTGATCTCCTCAGGCTTCCTCATCCAGATGGGTTTCTGCTTGTTCACCAGAGACCACTCGTGGGACACCTCCTTAATCTTCTTCTTTTTCTTCTCTTCCTTCTCTTTTTCCTCATCAACATCTTCAACCTTTCCTTCCTCATCCTTTTTCTCTTCCTCATCCTTTTTCTCTTCCTCATCCTTTTTCTCTTCCTCATCCTCATCATCAGAAATTTCCTTCTCAGTAGTCTTCTCAATCCAGAGTGAGATTGGGTAGCTGATGAATTCTGAATGCTTCTTGATTAGATCCTTCAAGCGACGCTCCTCAAGGTATTCAAGTTGGTCTTCCTTAAGGAACAGGGTAATCTTAGTACCCCTGCCAAGTTGCTCGCCAGAGGAATCCCTGGTGACGGTGAATGACCCACCAGCTTGGGACTCCCAGACATACTGCTCATCATCATTGTGCTTAGTTGTGACAATAACTTTCTCGGAAACCAAGTAAGCTGAATAGAAACCAACACCAAATTGCCCAATCATGCTCACATCGGCTCCAGCGGCCAATGCCTCCATAAACTCTTTGGTTCCAGACCTTGCAATGGTACCAAGATTGTTCACCAAATCTGGAAATATCAAAGCAGCAACGTCAATGCAAGAGAAACTATATAAAACACCAAAATTACATATAAATTACTGACGAAATTTAAAACAGAGTCGAGTAGCAATGAAGCATATCATACCAGCCTTGGTCATGCCAATACCACTATCAATGATGGATAGTGTGTTGTTTGTTTTGTCAGGAATAATGTGAATGAAGAGCTCTGGCTGAGCATCGAGCTTGCTCTTGTCTGTCAAACTCTCAAATCGGATCTTGTCCAAAGCCTAAAACATATAATTGACAGTCAAAATTAGATAGAAAGTTAAAATATTTTGGACAAGAATACCAGAGTAAGACATGATCCGACAACTTAAAACTAAAACAAAAAAACCAACTTCAATCAGCACAAAGTATAGGCATATATAGCTCATGACGCAAGGCAATCCGTAATCACCACGACCAAAGCATGCAATGAACAACCTTGCTGACAGAGACGCGAATTACAATTTAACTAATATGCCATGGACAATTTCTTGGAAAACAAAGAAGAGGTTCCAGTAATTTATTAGATGACACAATTCCCACTCACCAGCATTTCAAGGATCTGGAATTCTAATTCGTACTCTGATTCAACCAATCAAGTGCACATGCAGATCAAGTCATTCACGGAAAAGAAGGAAATTTTGCATCATGAAATCCAAAAAAATATCAAATTGTGGACGATCGAACATAAACAACCACCAATTCGAACCGTCAAAAGCGCAACAAGAAAATAGGAATGACAATTGGCGTTCTAAGAAAAACATGACCCAAGATCAACGGCAGACCAAAGAGGGATTCAAATGAATGTAAACAGACGGACAAATGAAGAGGTGTGTGTGGGTTAGGTGGGTAAAAATATACATACATCAGAGGCGTTGCTGACGAGCTCGCGGAGGAAGATCTCCTTGTTGCTGTAGAAGGTATTGATTATAAGACTCAGAAGTTGGTTGATCTCAGCCTGGAAGGCAAACGTCTCTGTCTCCGCCCCGGATGCTCCCGCCATTGATCTCTTTCTTTCTTTCTTTTTTTCAGATTCAGATTCAGATAGAAAGAAATAGTATAGCGCAGCGCAGCCCAGCGAAGTGAAAGGGAGGTAGGAAGGATGTTTGGTTTATAAAGGAAAGAGGACTGCGGTTCTCTAGGTCTAGGGTTCTTTCTTCTAGATCCTTCCATCTGCCTCCAACCTTTCCGCTCTTAACCGTTATTTTAAATTTAATAGCTGCTAGAGCTGCTGCTGCCGTTGGGCGTATGGGACTTGATTGGGTCACCTTCGGGGTTAAGGGTTAGGGGTTAGGGAGGAGGAAGACGCTACGTGGAATGCACAGCTGAAGGGCCAGGCCAGTGCACGAGAGCTGATGTCCAATCCCGATTCATGGAGAGGCCCAGTATTCCCCAACCCCAAAGACACGTCCCCTATATCACACATACTCACACTTTTTTGTTCATAATTCTTGGGCCCACATTTCAGCCCACAATCTCTCTCTCTCTCTCTCTCTCTCTCTCTCTGTGTCTCGTATCTGTAACGTAATCGTATTAATGATGTCGTGTGCAGGCAGGCAGGCAGGCTGGCTGGCTGGCTGGCTGGATCTCAGTCAGTGCCGTTTGTTTGCCCGGTAGTCCATCGAACCCTGCAATTGATGTCGTCTTCCACAAGTAGTCCCAGCAAGTGTTGCCGCCGTGAATGCAGCAGCAGCTTTGTTTGGTTGTCGAGAAACAAGAAGAAAAGAAAAATAAAAAAAGATAAAAAGGATTAGAAAGAAATGCAAAACATCACACAAGCTTGGTTCACGGGCAGCAGCGATACCCATGATCATCTGCAAAATCCCGCATCTTCGTTATTGGCCGACTGGAATTCATACGCAGCGTCCCGAGATGATGACGAGGCCGCCGGATTGGGTCTTCTGGGGTTCGACTTCGATCTTGAATCCGTGGTCCGGTCCGCAGGCGACTCCGTTTCTGGCACCCTCGATGTGTAATGGATCCACAACTTTCTTCTTTGAATTTTTTGGAATTTGCCTCTTGCTTGGACTAATCATACCGTGGGGTTCTATAAAAGATAACCATTTTTCTTTTCCTTATTCTTCTTCTTCTTTTAATTCGATTGGAAAAATAGTAAATTTTTGGGAGATGAGCAACCCCAATAATAGTAACTCTAAGTTAGCGGTAGGGTATCTACTTGTTTTGATTCTGATTTTCTTTATATTTTTAATTTTAATTTTTACTGTTTAGGATTTCTAAAGGAGTGAGAGATATACCTGGGAATGTGCAGAGACTGCTACCAGTAGCATGCCTTCAGGAAAGGCTCTCATGTACTTTGGTCTATTTCTAGCAACTGGGATCTTCTTCGTTTTCATTGCATTTGCCATGTTCCTTCCTGTGATTGTGCTAATGCCCCAGAAATTTGCTATCTGTTTTACACTTGGATGTGGCTTTATTGTCGGGTCTCTCTTCGCGCTCAAGGGTACGTCCAGTCAACTTGGCCACATGACATCGCCAGAGGTATCTTTGAAATTGTTTCCAGCTAATCCCTCGGTGGATGTTAAATTGGCGATTGTCATTCTCTGCTGGTCAGCCTGATGTAGTTTGCTATGGCTCATGCTTGTTTTCTTTTCCGTTTTCCCTTCCCATTTTTATCCACAGAGGCTACATTTCACAGTGCTTCACGGCTACATTCTTTCTGTTTTGTTTTCTATGATACAGGTATCAATTTTGTCTTCATGCTGTAAATTTGTTTCTATGGATTCTTGAATACCTGCTATGGTAGAAAATTTGTGTGCAATTTTCTCAGATTTCTTGATTCATAGGCCAAGTCAGAAAGATTAAGAAACAGAACCATTTGATTTGATTCATTCTCAATAGCCATGAGATGATTCTCTTGGGGTGATCCTCTTGTTGATGGATATTCCTATTACACTCGTAGTCCCATGATTGAACCTATGCTCTTTTATTTCGAGGGTATGGCTAGAGATGCTGCTTTATTTCAGTTTCTCTTGTTAACGCAGACATGAATTGTCCTGAATATTACCTTAGACCAATTATCTGTCCATGTTTTTGTTGGTGAAGAGTGAAAATTTGTCTACATTATAGTGGAGTTGGCTCATGCATTCATCTCGTGAAGTATTCAGTCTATGAACATTGAAAATGACGTTTCCATGGAAATTGCAGGTTCCTGCACTTGCATACCATGCTATTTCATACTTCCCCGGGGGGGTCTGCTGGGATGAAATTTCTTTCATCTTCCGTTGCCTCCTCCGTGATGAGATACTTTGGAAGGTGATGTTGGCCTCTGCATCCTACGACAAACCTTGTATATTTGTCCCCTTCTTCACCTCTAAGATTGTATCACTGGTAGATGAAAAACTTGAAATGATGAGGGATATTGCTGACTTGCAGCATTACATTCTATAGAATTTTAGTTCTCTAATCTCATCTAAAAACCCTGTCGTGAAAAGGCAAGAAGAAGGCTTCACCACTTGTCTTCCACGTTTGAAGCAGGACTTATGGAAGAAATTAAAGACATTTTTCTTTGTTCCATCACAGTATGGGTAGTGATTCTGGAATGTTGATGTTGAATGCATCAGGGGCTATGGAATTTTCTCGCACACATTCCTGCGAATGTGGCCAGTAATCTAACGTTCACATGTTTAATTTAAAAAATAAGTGGTAATATTACATTCTCGGAAATTATACATTCTCCTCTCAAGTGTTGTGGTAATTAAAAGGACAATCTTACCATTACTTTAAATAATTAATTAATAAAGAAAATAAGATTATTTGTATTATTTAATATACTTATCCGATCTCACTCGGTTCCTTCGTGTGGGGAGACTAAAGCCAGTCTAGTTCACCTGATATCTCCACGTTCTAACATATGTTCTAGACTCACAAGAATGCAGTCTTTTCTAAGTACATTGGTTTTTTATTTTTTATTTTTTTCGGCAAGTTGAGTGCTTTGTGAATTTCTTTCTTTCTTTAGTATGACGAGGGATCTCTCATCTCATCAAGTAAACTGTCGAGAAGCTACCACACCAAACGCATAGCTGCAACATCAACTTATTCACTTGGAAACCGAATCCAGGACCGTGAACCTCATCATAAAAGTTATGCTCTCCAGTTTATCCTTGCCACTAAGCTATCCCAAGTGGAAGAAACTTTTAAGAATTGTTAATAAAACAATCTCGCAATAAAAATTCTGACTATTCTTGCTTCTGTCATAGTCACAGTCCAGCACCCAGCAGTGACCGTCTTATGATCTGGAACGAACAATTCATGAGACAGAGTTGCTAGTAAGGGTCGTAGGGGGGGGAGCGACCATAACCGAATAGCTATGGGAATTATTATTAACGTTTGCTGATTATGTCAATATGTTTTTCTCCCATAATAATAATAGACTACGATCCTCTAAAAAGTGTTGGCGCGGGGCAATGGAGTTTTATTACACTTTGTTGCAGTGGAACCCATTTCCCTTCCGTGGAAGAAGAAACCCAAGTCTCTGCATAGACAAATTTAAACACAAGTGATTGTCTGTGTAAACGTGTGTAGGGTAGGAACACGTCCCAGCTGGTACACATTCTTATGCAAATGATAGAGATTGAAGACCAGACCCGAAGGACGTCTCTTTTTCGTGGGATTGTGTTGGCTGTCGGCCTTGCCACCCCGGGCCATGGCTCGCCATTTCGATTGCGGTCCATATTGGCATATTGCGCAAACTTCAAGACTTCTTTGGTCCAGTCAAGCAGTTGTCTGCTTTTGGTTGTGGTCAATGGACCCATCCATTTTGTTTCCTTAATTGGGCTTTCATTTTTTCTTTTTTTCCCTGTTTTTGGTACTATGGGTCCGTCCCATGGCTAATTGTATCGTAAATGCCGAAACAGTTGGTATTGGACCAGAAGTCACCAATTCATTTCCATCGCGCGGGTCAGGTTACTAAGTAGCTTTGAATTCAACGGGCACGCAAGTCTCGAGCTATTAGAAAATAATAATAACTAATCATGATTTGTGTGGTTGTTTGTCTTTAATTAATTGTAAGCTTTAGTAAAAGCCTTAGCCGGTGGATTTGAATTTGACTATTGACCTTGACTAGCAACGCAACAAGAAGTTGTGTCATGCTCGTGTGTGCGCTTTTGGTAAAAGAAAGAAGTTTAAACAAGCCCAGTATACACCTTCCACTGAATAGCCATCATCGTGCTTGGGAACAGAGACCTGAAATTATGGAAATGATTAGATCATGAAAACTGGAATATGGGGACAATCGATTGACTTTTAGGAGCTTATACATGACAAAGCCATATATTTATTAAAAAAAAAAAAGACGATTCAATTGTGAAAAGCAAAAGCCAAAAGGCACCAACCTCACCGAGAAAAACAAAGCTACAAACAAAAAGAACCAAAGTAGAGGGGTTCGTGGACCAAATCTAACATCATCACAGATTATACAATTTGTGGGGCTGAAAGCAAAGTGATGAAACCGAGAGATTGGAAGTTTTAGAATCAATTTTTATATGTCTCAATCACATATCACATTCGTGTAATTTCTTAACACCAATGCTCCTGATTTGATATGCTTTAATAGTTCAAAATTTAAGGATTTACTTTTAAAAGTATGAATATTTATTTATTTATTTTTTTTTTTTTGTTGTTTGGTTTTACACACTGAAATTTGAATACTAATTAAGGAAGTTTGGGATATATAGGAAAGGGAAAACCACCCCCGTTATGAATTGCCCAATAAGCCTCTCAATAAATACAATATGAATAATAATAATAATGATAATAAAAACCAGGCTCTCCATAGAATTTCCCCGCCCCCCCCCCCCCCCCCCCGCGGTGAGAAACAAAAAATGAGAAATGCAACCAACATTGTGAAAATTCTTTGCATTATGCTGAAAATGTTGGATAAGTATGGGAGAATGTGGCCAAATGATTGGACAGTATAATTGTTTAATTGTCAATGTTTCCATCAGAAGATGCACAGTTGTACGTGAATTTCATGTACACATACACATAGGGAATTTATATAATTGGGGGGGGGGGGGATGTAGGACCTAGATTTGGCAAATCATCGTTTCGATTGGATTATGACGGGATTTCATTTGAGCAAGTGGCGAATCTTGTTTTGGATCCAAGACGCTGTATTATTAGAGGCTACCTAATCAAAAATTCGAGGGATTTAATCTGACCCTTGACAAGCCCCTTGCACGTGTGTGTCAAAGTGACGACAACAAGAAGAAACCACTGACCCTTGTGATTGCTCCACGGTCCACCACCAATTTTTGGGGCCCACCTAATTCTCAAATCCAACGGTAAATGACAACCCCCCTCTCTCTCTCTCGTCCGCACTCTGTGTGGATGGCTTTGAAGGTCTCTAATTCTGCTCCTTTTGGACAATTGTTTTTATTTTATTATTATTATTTTTTATTTTTTTGGTGTCATACGTTACACGGATTTCATTGGATAGATAGACGCAGACTTATCGATATGAGAGCCGACCGACCCCAAGTGAGGTATTATTATTAACTTATGATGATCGGATACCTATTTATTTACAATAATATAAATATACAATTAATAATAATAATATACAAATATTAGTTATATGTATGCGTGGACTTGCATAAAAAAATACTATAATAAAAAATTTATATTTTTATTTACCTATTCTAATTGTAATCTTAAAATAAATATTTAAGATTTATACGAATAAAAAATATTATTATTATTATTATTATTATTATTATTATTATTATATAATTTACAGTTTAATAAATTTTATAATAAATAAAAAAATAAAATTGCACAATATTTTTGCATGTGATGAGCTTGTAATATTATCCCATGGCCAATCATCCTTCTCAATTTTATAAACAACAAACCCTTTATTTAGTGACTCAAATTAAATCTTTTAAAATAATAATAAAAAAAATAAATTATTAACTACTGAGTGCAGTTGAAGTAAGTATTAAAGAAGGTCTCTGTTAAGGCTTTTATGGCTAGCATGCCACTCATCTCTCCCTTGGTTCTTCCATTACAAGTCCCAAAATTCTCCCTGGTCTCTCAGTGCCTCTCCCTGCCACCTTTTCCCCTACCTTTCTCTGTCTCTGTCTCTGTCTCTGTCTCTGTCTCTTCCGTGCGCAACTCGCCATGCCAAACCCATAATTCACAATAATTGCTTATATTAAATACTTGCACCAATGGGGGCAGGCGGGCGGGTAGCATGTTACCAACAGCGGAGCATAATGCCTATAAATAAATTTGTTAATAAAGAACATTTATGGACTGCGTGGAAAGTATGTGCTTCTTTAGTTTTTCAATGCAGTTCCACTACTTTTGAGAGGCCCCTTTCCTCCATCACCTGTCCAGCAAACCTGTAAACCATAAATCACTGTCAGGTGCCTTTCTATATATACATTGGATTAGCAATGTTCAGATTCCCATCTCTCTGCTCTGTTAAGGAGAGACTATGTGTACATATGTATGTTGTGCACGTTAGTTTATTGAACATTCGTGCGATGAGATCTACAATTGAAGATCATTATAATAGAAGGCTGAATGAGCCCTGCGGTTGATCAAGTGGAGTTAAACATGATTTAGTTGGTGGAGATTTCAATGAATCTACATGCGTTGACGAGCGTTTTTTGGGTCTAGCAGAGACACGTGACAGAGCGAGTGGCACAACCTATGGGTGGATGGACGAACCACTCTTTTAAATTCCTTGTTTTAGCTGTAACTAAGTATCAAAAATTGGCAACTGAATTGGTTTAATTAATATTCCTTGTTGGCAACTTCTTGTTTAGGTTTCTAGACTATTGAAAGGAATGCATATTGGATTTAAAAATTCTGGAAAAGTGAAAAGATGGTCAGTAAAGTTTTTTTTGGCAACCTGAAAACATGGTAACTGAAAAGTCCAATCGGAAGGTTTCAGTGCACAGATTTAATCATGTCCTAGAGCCTGTTGAGGTTCATTCACCATATGTATCTTTTATTATTATTATTATTATTTTCAATTGTTTCTCTTTCACCTTTCTCACACGAAAAGTTTTAACTCCCTGCTATTGCACGGGGAAAAATGACATCGACCCCTATTCCTTCATCACAAGACCATTATCTTACAAATTTATCCTTTATGCCATCAACAGGGAAGCTTTTTCACGTTGCCTTTCTAGTGTTACCAAGAAAGAAAGTCAATAATGAAAAAAGTGGAGGTCGCAGGAGGGACCATTGCTTATAATAAATATGTATATTTTATTTAATTATTTTTGCTTCTGTGTTGTTGTTTAGGTGATGCACTTGTCTCCTCTTTTGGTGTTATCGTTGTCCCTTTGTTTCTCAAAAGTTTGGCTCGTTGATCTCTCTCTCTCTCTCTCTCTCTCAACTGCCAAACATTTTTAGCCTCCATCTTCTTTGCATTGATTTACAAGCATGGCATGAATGTCTCATGTCTTAAAACCAATTTTGTGAAGCATCTCCCTCAGTATAGATATGAAATTGTACAGAAAGAAATTTGTATTGCACTTGCATTGTTATGTGAAGATGAAAAGCTCCCTGTCCTACCTTCAAAATTCAAGCACTTCATTGATAATTTTGTATCAAATTGCACAACACAGGAGAAGAATTACTTGAAATTTTATAGTCTGAAATTGTGAGTAAGAATACTGAACCAAATGGGAGAAAACCTAACCTTCTGCAAGATTCATCCACAAAAAAAAAAAAAAAAAAAAAAAAAAAAAAAAAAAAGAGCTTTAGAAAGGATAGTACAGTACTGGTTCATTACAATGTGGTGTTTTGTCGTTAAATTGATTTTAAGAATCATGGTTAGTTAGGTTGTTGTTTAGCGAGCAATTATTGCATGCTAGTCATTTATTCGTACCCTCATAATCATGTCTGAACTAGAAAATCGAATTTGCTTCCACATTTTTGATTGTTTTACAGAGATGCATATGAGTTCAATTCAATTCTTTCTTTTGGTACGTAATGGATTCAATTCTTTGAAATGATTATAACCAATTCCCCAAGCTATTATCATTGAAGTTTTTTTGGTACTCCTGGACAAGCCCCCCATATCTGCAAAAGCGAATACTTGTAAAAACTTGCTACCCTGTTTAGTAATAATTACCTATCTGATGAGGAAATTTAATTCTTCACCTGGGTTTGTTCTTAAATTGGAGTTCAAGTAGCAGTCCCTAGGTTATTTATATATTTAATTCTTCTCCTGTGTATGTGTCTTAAATGAAGGGAACATACCCATTTGTTCTCACATTCCAGAAGATCGTAATTTCTTAGAGTGGTGGGAACTACTGTACTGTAGGCACAGGCTCATTAAAGTCCAAGAAATCAAAATATTAAAAAAAAAAAAAAAAAAAAAAGAACAAATATAATAATTATTACAATACAGTGTCAATTATAGGAACGTTTGTTATCATGTTAATACATAAGCCAAAGAATTTCCCCCAAGACTTGAGGACTTGAGTTATAAAACCCCTACCGGAGAGAGCCAATTGAACAATGAAAAAAGTGAGCGAGAGAGATAGATAGAGATGATCCTGATCCTGACCCTGATCGCGTTGCAAAACAATCGCCGGAGCAACAAAATCCCGCCATGATTCCTCAAGAAATGATCAAACTCAAATGGTCTTAAAATTTTAGACTAGATCGTGCCCGTGACCTAATAATGCCACTGGGGGGCGGAGCACGAGGGCTGCGCTGACCCATCATGTGACACTCGCAATACATAAGCTATCCTCTCTTAATTTGTGCTGGACCACATTTGGTTTTGATCTTGATGGCGGTGTGCACAAACATAAACAACGCAGCAGTTGGTGTATGGTTGGCCCTTCCACTCAAGGCACCTTATTTCACATATTCCCCGCATGTGCCCTTCACCACTTACACTTTGATTCCGCAGCACCACTCTCACACCACGTCCAAACAAATCAACTCCAAAAGCAAATATTTAATATATCTTTGATTGTGTTGGTAATCATACCTGTTCTGCTGCATAGATCTGATCCTTTCTCAAATCCCATTAAAAATTCTCTTTTAGTTGTATTTGCTCGGATTCTCTGGAACGTCATCAAGTACAGATCCTTAAACTCCATGTAAATTCCCTGTAAAGGATTGAAGAGACTAATTTTTGCATGGTTTACAGTTCAATCTACCGTTTCCACAAAAACCCAGTTGACTTTTTCTGGGTTGAGCAGAGGCTGCGGGGATGGATTCATCCCATTTAATTTGGTTACAGTACACTTGACAGAAGTTGACAATAATAGCGAACTGTACAGCAAACTTTTTACACATGCAAAAGTGGTTAAAAAATTGCAAATAACAGACATACATATGCTGGCTCAGCAATTGTGACCACATGACTTGATGGACCACCCTCAGTCTTGGACTATTAAAGAAGACATAATCGTCTTGATTTTTATCTGGATCCGGATCATAAACATTCAAATCCAATGGTTGACATACATGTCTAGTTGGTATGTATCACTTCCTGATATCTACATCTATCAATCAGACGGCGAAGCTTAATTGACGGTGAGGCAGATGCTGGCCTCTTTCTTTCAATCTGTTTTTATCAGGACTAGTGTTAAACATGTTATTCAATCAAATACAAAAGAGTTCCAATATGTGAGAATCTCATATTTTGGGGTGATCTGAGGAGAAGGTAAATGTACCTAATCTTATCCTTTTTCACAAAGAGATTATTTCCACAATTCAAGCCTATGATCTCCCAATCAGTTACAAGCTTTGCCCTTCATGCCATTCGATCAAATATCTTAGATAATTATGTTGTTCTATCTCAACTGCTATGAAATGGCCTGATAAGGGGAAACAAGTTGCTCGTTCTACTTGACTGGGAAAGAGGAAGCAGGATAGAATGACTGTAAAAGGGCATAAAATGGGAAATTGGCCTCACAAGTAATTCAGCGCCACAATCTTCTTTTCTGGTTGTTACCCACAGTAAAAAGTCAACAAGTTTTGTGCCCGAAGTAACAAACAACTTAGCACATAGAAGAGGAAATATCCAAAAAGGGCTCCGCTTGGGAATCGACGGCCAGAGCAGCAAGTCCATTGCAAAACATCCACCTAAAATAAATAAGACCAAATATCCATCTACATCTCCATCTCGAAGTTAACACTTAACAACTATTCCAATTTGTAATAATAATAATAATAATAATAATAGAGTAACGTTAAAAAAAAAAAAAAAAAGTACTCTTGGATCTTGATCTCCTGCCTTTCTTCTATAAACAAAACATGGGGTTCCTCCCTCAACAATCCCGAAACAGATCAACTGTTCTCTTCTCTCAGAAATGCCTGCAACTGCAAGGAACCTCCCACTTTCTTCCAATATCTTCTCCTTCACCTTGCTTCTATCAATAAACTCTCTTTTCTTTCATTGTTGTTTCTCCATAGATGAACAAGTCCAGGCTCTTTTAACATGGAAGAACAGTCTAAACAGCTCCACAGATGCCTTGAAATCGTGGAACCCTTCAGACCAAAATCCTTGCAAATGGTATGGGATTCATTGCAACGCCAATGGCAATGTTATCGAGATAAGCTTGAAAGCAGTGGATTTGCAAGGTCCATTACCTTCAAACTTTCAGCCTCTCAAGTACTTGAAGACCCTTATCCTCTCATCAACCAATCTCACAGGCACGATCCCCAAAGAGTTTGGACAATATCTTGAGCTTAGTTCCATTGAACTCAGCAACAATTCACTCTCAGGTGAAATACCAGTAGAAATATGCAGGCTAAGCAAGCTGAGAAGCCTATCTCTCAATACAAATCTCCTTGAAGGTGCGATTCCTTCAGATATTGGAAACCTTTCGAGTTTAGAGTACTTGACTCTCTATGACAATCAACTCAGTGGTGATATTCCAAAGAGTATGGGAGCGTTAAGCCAGCTGCAAATTTTCCGAGCCGGAGGGAATAAGAATCTCAAGGGTGAGCTGCCTCAAGAGATTGGAAACTGCTCCAGCTTGGTTGTCTTAGGCCTTGCCGAGACCAGCATTTCTGGAAGTCTCCCTTCATCAATTGGAATGCTGAAAAGAATTCAAACCCTTGCCATGTACACATCAATGCTTTCGGGTCCTATCCCAGAAGATATTGGAAATTGCAAGGAGCTGCAGAACTTGTACCTGTACGAGAATTCTTTATCTGGTCCAATCCCAAGGAGAATTGGGGAACTCAGCAAGCTACAGAGTCTGCTCTTGTGGCATAACAGCTTAGTGGGTACAATCCCAGATGAGATTGGAAGCTGCACAGAGCTCACAGTTATCGATTTGTCCGAGAATCTTCTTACAGGGAGCATACCAATAAGTTTTGGAAAACTTTTGAAGCTTCAAGAACTTCAACTGAGTGTTAATCAGTTGTCAGGTACTATACCCGTTGAAATCTCAAACTGTACAGCTCTCACTCATCTTGAAGTTGACAACAATGACATTTCCGGTGAGATCCCTTCTGCTATTGGCAACCTCAAAAGCTTGACTCTATTCTTTGCCTGGCAGAACAATCTAACAGGCAATATTCCAGAGTCTCTTTCACAGTGCCAGAGTCTTCAAGCTCTCGACCTCTCCTACAACAATCTTTTTGGTTCCATACCAAAGCAGATTTTTGGGTTGCAAAACCTCACCAAGTTACTGCTTCTCTCCAATGATTTATCTGGCTTTATACCTCCTGACATAGGAAACTGCACCAACTTGTACAGGCTGAGGCTGAATGGAAATAGGCTGGCTGGTACTATTCCATCAGAAACTGGAAATTTAAGGATATTGAATTTCTTTGACTTGAGCAACAATTATCTTGTTGGAGCAATTCCCCCGTCAATATCTGGATGCCAAAACCTTGAGTTTCTTGATCTCCATTCAAATGCTATCACAGGTTCTGTTCCCAGTACTCTGCCCAGTAGCTTACAGTTTCTTGATGTCTCAGATAATAAGCTTAAAGGTCCATTGTCTCCCAGCATTGGGGAATTGTCTGAATTGACAAAGCTTAACCTGGCAAATAATCAATTTTCAGGCACTATTCCTGCAGAGATCTTGTCATGCAGCAAGCTGCAATTGGTAAACCTTGGAGATAATGGCTTCTCTGGGGAAATTCCAAAGGAAATAGGCAGGATTCCATCTCTGGAGATATCTCTCAATCTTAGCTGGAACCAATTTTCGGGTGAGATCCCATCCGAATTTTCTGGTCTCAGCAAGCTGGGAGTACTTGATCTCTCACACAACCAACTCAAAGGGAACTTAGACGTCCTAGCAGTCCTCCAAAATCTTGTCTCTCTTAACATCTCATTCAATAAATTCTCTGGTGAATTGCCTAACACCCCATTTTTCCAAAAGCTCCCACTAAGTGATCTTGCTTCAAACCAAGGCCTTTACATTGCTGGAGCGGCAGTCACACCAGCAGATCACATTACAGGACTTGCTAGACCAGCAATGAAGCTATTGATGTCCATCCTCCTCAGTGCAAGTGCAATACTAGTACTAATAGCAATCTGCATGCTAGTCCGTACCCGAATTGCTAACAATGGGCTAATGGAAGCTGACAGCTGGGAAATCACTTTATATAACAAGCTTGAATTTTCCATTGATGACATGGTCCGGAATCTAACATCAGCTAATGTTATAGGCACGGGTAGCTCTGGAGTCGTATATAGGGTGATCATTCCAAATGGGGAGATGCTGGCAGTCAAGAAGATGTGGTCATCGGATGAGTCTGGAGCATTTAGCTCTGAAATTCGTACACTTGGTTCCATTAGACACAGAAACATAGTCCGGCTTTTGGGTTGGGCTTCAAACCGGAATTTGAAGCTGCTCTTCTACAATTACCTCCCTAATGGAAGTTTAAGCTCATTGCTTCATGGCACTGGCAAGGGAGGAGGTGCAGAATGGGAAGCTAGATACGATGTTCTGTTGGGTGTGGCACACGCACTTGCATACTTGCACCACGACTGCGTCCCAGCAATCCTTCATGGCGATGTGAAAGCCATGAATGTTCTGCTAGGATCACGATATGAATCTTATCTAGCTGATTTTGGGCTAGCAAGAGATGTTAATAGCAATACTAGTCATGATCTGTGCAAACCATGTCAAAGACCTCAGTTTGCTGGTTCTTATGGATACATGGCTCCAGGTACACTCTTTTAGTCCAAGTTTAGCCTGTTTAATTAACCTTGATTTAGTTTCCACGCTAATCCTAAATTGTTAATCGTGTACAAATTTATGATATTTTCCTTAATTCTTTTTGGTTTCTCTTTGTAGAACATGCTTCAATGCAGCGTATCACTGAGAAAAGCGATGTGTACAGTTTTGGTGTGGTGCTTTTAGAAGTTTTGACAGGAAGGCATCCATTAGACCCGACATTGCCTGGTGGTGCACACTTGGTCCAGTGGGTGAGGGACCACCTAGCCAGAAAGAGAGACCCAGCAGACATTCTTGATCCAAAGCTTCGGGGAAGGGCTGACCCTACGATGCACGAAATGCTTCAAACATTAGCCGTTTCATTCCTCTGCATCAGCATCCGGGCTGACGATCGTCCGACAATGAAAGACGTTGTTGCAATGCTTAAGGAGATAAGGCACATTGAGGCTTTAAGGCCAGAAGCTGACATTTCAAAGGAGGGTCTCATAGCAATTCGTTCCCCATCGCCCCCTAATAGGATTGTAGTTTCACAAGGATCCTCTCATTGCTCCTTTGCTTTCTCTGATGATTCAATCTAATTGTCAGATCAAGAATTCGAAAACAGGACTAAGTGCACATCGTTTTATGCATGTTCCATTAGGAAAATCCACCAGCAAGCAAGGTCGGGAAGTTCAGTGTTATTTCGTTCCTCTTCTTTTCCTTTTCTATTACTGTAGTTTGTACAACATTTGGGCTATTGTAGATTATATTAACTAATTTATATGGATAAATTCAGATGATTTAGGATCAAGTTAATGGGAAGAAAGAGAGAGAGGGAATGATGAGGCTTTGATGGGTTGACAGTTGTTTGATTGCTCCAATACTAGTAGGGGATTATCTAGGAACAAGCATGGCAGCTGTTGTTTGAAGAGAGTGACCGAAGTTATGCAGAAGCTGGACCAATGATGTCTTGTTTTGGATCTGTATAATTATAAATTAATGAAAGGAATGGCATTCTGTCTCTCCCCACACGCATACGCACACAGCGCACAAAATGGAAGCAGACTTTCCCGTAGTGCTCACATGGTCCCACCATCTTAAGATCACGTGTCAATGTGCTGTCCGAGAGAGACTTTCCAGCTATGAACCAATGAACCTCTTTGCAAAGCATACTAGCATTTGGTTTAGATGACTTTGTATCTAATTCATAAGCACGTGCACTAACAGGACCACCATTTGAATGCTGCCCGTAAATTGGCACAATAATGTTCTGTGCACCATCTTGTTCACATCCAAAGGTGTTGAGACCCACACCATAATTTTGGTCAGGACAGATAAGCAATCCAGTTGTTTTTCAAAGCCATAAAAATGTCAATTTAGCAGCTTATGGGATGCTTAGGCACTAAGCATTAAGTAGAGCACATGACCGAAATTTCTAAAGGGAAAACAAGTGCGTTGACATTTAAACACACACGAACAAGAAGACACCATTGGCAAAACTGCACCTCACAGATGGACGAATAATCCCACTTATTAGTGAAATCAATGCTGTGCCACTTTCCGTTTTGTCGTCCAAATTGTGTTGCTATTAGAGAAAAACTTCATTCTACAAGGACTAGATGGCACCAAAAGTAGGGTGACGCAACATGAAATATGGCACAGTAACAGGCGAAGTGGCCAGGATTTTGGCCACAACATTGCCTTCTAATGGAGACAGTAACTCTGTGGACATTAAAGAGATCACAACACAAGTGATGGGATAGACCATCAGAAAAATTGGGAGTGACCCACATTCTTCGGATGGAAATGGAAAGAACCTTGCTGGCCTTCATGAGGGATGCTGAGATTCTAATTTTTTCAACACAAAGCTGATGACACCCCAGTTGAAACCACGGTACTGAAGCCAACGAATTATTCTTGATTTACGTGTCTCATTGGGAACATCCTGACCTCGAAGCCACTGCTTTGAAGCCTGTACTAGAAGATGATCCATAGAATGCTTTGACAGGCCAAAAATTGATTCGTCATCTCCAAATTCATCCTCAAAAACTAGTTTTATTGCTTTCTCCATATCAGCTTCACTAATGCCCTTATTGTGCAATGCCTAGTCCAAAATTAAGTGCAGCAACATTTAGTGGCTACCATCTAACAATTGGACATATCAGACAACAAAAAGTAAAATCATTATTTTATTCTGCCTGCTCCAGTCTCCTTCCATTTCCATTGATAAAAGCCACTATCGTCATTTGTTAGAATCATGGCCCAATAGTGCATAATGATATTGCCAAGTCAGCATGACTATGCAGATATTTTCCAGTCTCTTGCATCTATAACTATTTAAATGTCAAAACACTTTAACTCAAACTGTAATCCTCAAATTTCATATACACACTGAACTACTGGATTAAAAATATCCAAAAAGATAAGATCAGATGTTTTTTTATCACCATACTGCTATAATCAGGTTACTTGGTTCCAACAAGAATCTAGATATTTAGACAATTACCCTGTAGCTTCTAGCTTCAACAAGACTTTTTCCTTGTGAACCTAACTTTTGATTTTTTTTTTTTTTTAATTGACTAAATGCAAGAGCTTGGGCATATGTGATCCCAATTGTTGTATCCATCTATTAAACTTGCTCTTTCTTTGAGCAATCATAAAGAAACTAGCAAACTTTAAACTTTATGTACTTTTCTTGATCGTTCAATGTCCTGTCCTAGTCATGTTGCACAAACACCTTAAAAAGTTAGGTCCCAAGATTTCTTGAGAACATGACCAGGTTCCACCATTTGAGGATAAAGAAATTGAATTATTTGAGTGACCATCTATGCAGGCAGTCTCACACATCATTTTTTAATCCTTTTCCAAAATCTAAACCCATAAAAGAAACATCAATTGATAGGAAAAGTTAATCTACTAATATGGATGTTACTCCAGGGCTGAGCAGGTTATCACATAATAGTATTAAACTGAGCTGCCCATGATTCCAGTTGCAAGTTTTTATAACTGGAAAAGAAGAAATAAATTTATCTAACAGATAGCAGTTGAGCTGTTAGAACTGGAGAAGACAGCTTACTTGCTTGATCCGCTTAGGTCCCCAGCTCC
This sequence comes from Rhizophora mangle, assembly GCA_037832345.1. NCBI lineage: Eukaryota > Viridiplantae > Streptophyta > Magnoliopsida > Malpighiales > Rhizophoraceae > Rhizophora > Rhizophora mangle. The sequence goes on along the minus strand of JBAPLJ010000439.1, from coordinate 223,731 downwards.
CGGTAGACCACCTAGATCGAGAAAATGTTTCTGCATACAAGCTATCATTTATTAACCCCCTATAACAAATGAAAAATGTCAGCACATTCTGAAAGGCACCTTCAAGGATCTGTTGCGTGTCAAAGCACTAATGGAAGTGCAAGAATTCCTTGGAAAAAGGAGTACAAATGTCATCAACAATATATGTGTGTGGAACACAGGCAACCCATATTATATCCCTAAAACCCCTTGATAATTGATATAGATTAGTGAGTCACCTGCTCTGGAAATCACTTGTCACTGCCTCAACAATATGAGAAGGATATCCCTTCCCACACAACTTCTTTCTCAACTCAACTGCTGTAAATGCTCTGAAGAGAGGAAACAAGCTAAAGACAATGGATAAATACGTGGGTAAATGGCAGTATTGAAAATGATTTTTCTAACCTGGATGCAAGTAATTCAACTGCCAACATTTCAGCATCTTGCCTAGTTTTACTAGCTCGGCCACTTAGTTTTTGAATTTTCATCTCCTTCATAGTCTCCTTAGGCCCTCCCATGATTCCATTATTCATAGCCTGCAATTCAGGATTGATTTCTTTCTCTAATGTGGCAACTTCTGTAACATCTTGAACAGCTTTTTTAACTGATAAGCATAAAGAAGAGACAGTTAAACTTGATGTGAGCAGTTATTCCCCCCCAGTGCAGGCACACACAGAATACTTATATCATTGATTTCGTCCACACAAAAAATTAAACCCCATCTACCATTTAAATTACTGAAGCAGTTGATTACCTCGCTGTCGATCATCAATCGGCAAAGCCCCAAGGCACAATGGACTTCCATCTTGAGGCTTCTTATCTAAATTAAACGTTCTGGCTACAGCACTCAAATCTCGGTCAAACTGGGCTTTTTCAGAACCTCTTATACACGATGAATCTTCTGGTTCATTAACCTTTGAAGATGTTTTAGGAATATATTTAGCTGGAATTGATGAGCCATTATAATCGCTGCCTTTCAAGCACAACATTGCCATGTTTCTCTTCGCCCTAAAGATCAAATCTTTCGTTACCACAACCAGCATAGGAACGGCCATATACACAAAAGTTTCATAAGATCATAACCCTAAACCCCAGAAACAAGAATTCTCACGAATGTAACCAGTAAAAGTGCCATAGCCTTGAAACTTCACATAATTAGTGACCTGATTTAAAATAACAGCCAGTGAAAAATAGGGTAAAAGAAATTGAATCTTTGTCATTTTCCCTAAACTTTCTCAGCAACCAAACGGGGAGTTAAGAAAATCTGAAGGGAGATTACCATACCAGGGGATAGAGAAGACGCCAAATCGAAGACCCAGCGAGATTTTGGAAGCAAAATTTTCCGCGAGAATCGCCATTTTCCAATTGCCAAAGAGACGTAATTATTATCGTCCGGGTTTTTTTTTTGACTTAGTAAAAACCCTAGTCATTTAACAGTGGATCGAGCGGCGCGTGCGGTGATGGTCTCCAGAAGCGCGTGAACAAATAAGTTTCTCGAACTAAACCTCTGTGTCTTCTATTCTTTTTCCATATTTGTTTTTCCTTTTATTTTTTTCGCAAACAATGAACTTCAACTTAATTAAAGTCTTCTAAAATTAAAACTATTGAGTTCAAGTCTCGCCTTGAGTCAACTAATAGAAAAACATATATAAATATATAGACAATAATTGTTAAAAAGAAAAAAAAAAAAAAACACAAATGATAAAGAAAAATCTTGGTAAAATCAGGGTTGAATACAAAATCATTCAAATAAAAAATTAAGAAAAATTAAATTCTTTGCACATGGTTTCTTTGTCACTTTTGGTCTATTGTGACAAGTGATATTGAACAGCCCGTCTCATAATGGTTTGTAGCATTAAGCGAAAAAGAAATTATAAATGATTAGAAACTAATAGAATAACAAATCTTCTATAGGAATGATTCACATTTCTTTGTAGTTTTAGATTTTCTCTAACAGGACAAATTGTCTAACTCAAAACGTGAAACAGGATTGGAATAGCAATTCTTGCTAGGCTTAACCTGTTCTACTCAAATTTCCAAGCATATATAACATGGAAGAACTCTGATTCTGATGGCCTCTCGGGTGGTGAATCATACCTTCCGCCACCATTGTGGTGGCGATGATTGGCCTCCTGAACGCTATCAGAGGTGCATTGCATTGCACCCGGCTTAAAAATGAACAGGCCAGCACCCGTGCCAGAGCTACTAAATAGCCAATCATGCACATCCCATAGAATCTGCACCAGCATATTGTTCATTGTCACACTCTCATTCCCTCTAAATCTCCAATGCAAGTTCATGACACGAATCACCTCAAACCCGTCTATGCTAATCCACATTTCAGGATCTCCGAGCCCTGGCGAAGAGATTTCAATGACGATATCATGCTCTTTATCACGGCTGTTTAGCATTGTTTTCGTACAAAACAGTTTCTTTCCCTGCACATTTTCCTTCTTGCATATCAAGATAGGTTCCACCAAGGAGGGTCTCTTTTTGGTTCTTTTGAAAGCATCTTTCTTCATATCTCCTAAGACTAAAACTACTTCCTCTCCGTACACCATCGCAACATAGTAATCCGAGGAGGGCTCAGGGTTGCTTGAGAACTTGGCTTGTCGAAAATCCCAATAAACATCTACACGTTTTCCATCTACATCGAAAGATTTTAGACCCTTTTTGCCCCAAAATTGCCAGGTTTTAAGATCAATCTTGCAAGTATAATGGCAGTCATTCGAAGGGTTTTCCACATTAATGCTAAGGGAACAATTCATGAGGTTTTTGCTCCATATAACTGTGACAATCCGGCACAATTCTGCTACCTCGGCTTCATACACGGATGTGACAGAGCTATGAGGAACTTTGTTGTTTGTTGGCTGGTCATCAGTTTGTTTCTCTGTCGGCGCCGTTGATGATTTTGGAATGTAAAATGGTTCAGCCTCTGAAATATGGTTGAACATGTTGGTCTGGTGAAGGCCTTCTATTTGGACAAATTATTCAGACCAAGCTGGCGATTTTGATGTCTGGACAGGCTTGATAATTCAAGCTTTCTAAACAGATTAAGGCCCATAACCTGGAAAAGAAAGCAATGCATTGCCATTATTCACACTTCTGTAAAATCCCCTTCCGTGAATTTCATAAAAGTTGAAAATACCCGAACATGGATCTGCAACAACAATTTTTTTTTTTTGCGGGGGAGGGATGTTACAAGTTGAAGGGAACTGGACTCCTGACGATGATTGAACATGAATAATATGTATTCTGAAGAATCAAGCGAAACCTGCATTCAATTTGCCGCTGCCAGCCACAATTTCAATTACAGGATCTCGGGTCATGTACATGTGTGTGTGTGGATCTGGGAACTTAATGAAATCACCAGCGTCAACAAAATGGCATTGAGGAAAATATGTGACATGAAACAAAGATTTCCATGCAATTTCAACTAAATCTTTTTGTTATTGTCCATCAAATTTCAGTTAAAAGACATGTTGGTGTGTGGGCTAAATTTGGCGATCCTCGTTGGCTTTGCTACTATTTTTAGTAGGTGCATGGTATACGTAAAATATTTTTTGTTTGGTTAATGAATGACTGTGAGTCTGTGACTCAAACTGATTAACAGAACCTATTTTATCTCATCAGAAACTGCCTTGCTTTTTGTGACTTATGGTTTTTTTTTTTTAACCAAGCTTTTGTTTATGCCAATTAATAGTTTTGTGTTTTTGACTCATCAACAATCATAGTTGTTTCTTCTTTTTTTTTTTGATCCAAAACAGTCATAGTTGTTTGTGCCTGCAGAAAAAGCTATTTGTTCTAAAAAGCATGGTTCCTGCAGGTCAATCCACAGCTGGAAACTATCACACTAAAAAGCAAGATAAATGTAGTTGGCAGGGAAAAAGAACATGGGTTAATGTATTCGTATAACATGACTTTAAGTGTTCTGACCAAATATATAGCCCTATGATTAGTTACCGAATACCAAAAAACAAAAAACAATCTTCAGAATTGTAGTAAGCACCCTCAGCCAAAAACTGAAAATCCCATTGAAAAAATCATATGTTCTGTAGGAAAGAAAACCTATACAAATAATCTTATTACCATCACCATATCAATTCAATTCACATTCAAAGCAACAATTGTTGCTTTAAGCCAAGGCTTAGGCCAGCGGCTCATTGGTATATTGCTTCAAATGTTTTAAGTATCGGGCCCCAGGCCTGGAATTGCATGTATCCCAAGTTCCAGGTTAAACGAGCAAAGAAGTTCCAAGCCTTTTATTTTTGGGCTGTTGATGACCGACTTACTCGAGCTTTAAATCTGTTACATATATAATTAACGAAAAAAAAAATCTTGGGAATTTTTTTTTTTTTTTAAATACAGAAGCTAGTCATAATGTAAATTTACAAACATACTCCAAATAAATCCTTTTTTAATAGATACACATGTATATATTGTATGATGGTTTTATTGGATTTGATAGTTTGGTAATAGTTTGAGATTAGTTAACCCTCATAAGCCTAAGAACTAAGAAAGGTTACAGACTGTTGTGAGATGCCCAGTGGTCTTAAGCCCATTTGGGGATGAAATGGCAGCTTGCTGCGTTTTGGGTTTGAGACAACAGTATTCAAGGCTCAATCCTGCCAAGTGCCAACCCAACATAAATGTGCCGAACACAAGCAGGAACGCAATTGGATTGGAAATTACCACAGGTTTTGGCTCACTACAATATCGTCCGGGTTATATAATCCTCTTGTAGATGTTTGAGAGCTTTCAACCTGACCTTGGCCTTGGCCATGGCCATTCAACGCCCAAAAATCAAAGTGTGTCTCGTCTCGTCTCGTCTCGTCTCGTCTCGTCTTCCCTCTTTCCTCTCCCCAGAACACTTTGATTTATAAACAAACCTGTTTATTCATGTCACGGTTCGTATGAGCAATAAACTTCAACTCAGCGGCACCAGAAACCATTTCTAACAACACCGACAGCTTTCAATTCAAGTTTTAATTAGAATCAAATAAACCAAGAGGAAATTCTATCGGTTAGCATATCGCCCATAGAAGTCAATAAAAGTCAATGTTACCTGCACTAGCATGGCGTGCAATAAACGCAATTGAGGCAAATCAAATCACACATCCAAACGATGGATGTGTAAGTTTTACCAGCAATATGCTCTCATGTTATATAGCGAGAGATGACACGCCATTATCGATTGCTTAATCAAATGCAGACTTTTTCCAACAACAAGTCGACCTATCGTTTCGTCCAGCGTAAATTTCTTCTCTTTTCTTCGGTCTACGTCAACTCGTGCATTTGCCAGGAGGAAAAAAAAAAAAAAAAAGAAGCAGGGAATATTACAAGAATATATAATAATATATGAGTATTGTTTTAGAGCGTTATATTTGGTCTTTTATTGTGTATCGTATACAAGTAGAAATTAAAAATAAAAGGAAAATATTCTATGTATTTCTTACCATTAGGTGCCTTATAAATTTTATATGAAAATTTACTATATTTTCATAAAATCTTTATTATATAACATTAAATACTATCCGTGTAATATAAATTATATTTTGTCCACTGTATAGTAAGTCTACTTACTTTTTGTGTGTGTGTGTGTGTGTGTGTGTGTTTTTTTTTTTTTTTTTTTTTGTCTATTCTTCATTCATTTCTATCATTCTCTTTCTCTTTTTCTCTTTTCATGTGCCAGGTAACTTCCAACAACTTAAATTGTAAGAATTGTTACAACCGGAGCTTGGCGACACACGTTAACTCTAATATTTAGTCTATTTATTTCTTAAATTAATTTCTTTTTTTTTTTTTTTTTTTTTTTTTTTTGATGGGGCAGTTGCTACATAATCCGGAACGAAGGAAATTCCATAGCTTGAGCTGTAGGAATTGGTTTTCCCACATGAGTTTTACAAATAAATCATATGAACATCATTTTCAGTGAAGTAGCCCATGGTTTTATCTTATCAGGTTCACTAATACAAGGCCAATTTTGTAGATTAGTGTCACTAATGTGCTTGGAAGATAACAAAATTATGAGGTATTTTCCTAAAATCCATGTCAGAATGCACAGAGAACAAGATCCTCGGCAGCTTTGCCGGATTGGGAAATGGGAAGAGGTTTCTATGAAGTTAAAAATGGCGATGACCTCGAAAATGGCCATTGAATTCATCAACCGTTCATGGTTGGATTAAAGAAAGAGTAATCCCACGGTCATGGTCTTTCAATTAGGAACGCCATCGATGTATATGCTCGAGGGTAGAAACACAGTAATTCAATTGGATAGCTCTTCGATTGGAACCGTTGCATTTGCAAATGCTGGGGGTCTTCATTACAGGGTCCTAGCCCTGTTCTCCCGATGAAGGGAGGACATTGAACTGCAGGCTAGTTTCCACCTTTCCAATAACACGAGGATCGCCACATTGCAGCACGTGAAGTATGACTCGGAGACACAATGCATGTGGGAGAGGGATAAGGGCACAGTCTATGCGCTTTATAATTATAGACACAAACGACGATATTTATGGTGTGTCGCTGAGTGTTGTAATAAACTAATATTTATACAAATATAATATAATTATTGATGTGCCATCGAAAACCTTGTAGAGTTAGATTGAGATGAAGACAAATGGACCCCGCATCCGATTAGGTGCTTACGAGGATCGTAAGTCCAATCACACCGTAACACACGACAAAAGTGTAAAAAAAAAAAAAAAAAAAAAAAAAAAAGGAAAAAAACTCACCCTGACGCGCGAAGTGGCATGGGACACTGTCCTGGTGCAAGCTTATGTTTGTCTGTCGATGTTTGGATGGGTTAAAAAGAAGACATTAGGAGTCTTCTATAGAGAAATGTTTTCCCTACAACCCCCGCGCGCCGTCCCGAAAAAACAACCCCGCCTCATAAAAATTTCCCAATTATTCAGAGACAGACCCACCAAAAAAAAAAAATAAAAAAAATCACCATCGAATCCTCCAATTAATTTATCTCCGTCATTTCCTCTAATCATTTTCGGTGCCACCCTATCCCTCTCCACTTTCTATAAAAATATTAAAAGTCCACCCCTCCTCCCTACAAATAGTAAACGCTGGCTCCACTCTTCGGCCCCTTCACCCCCCCACCCCCTACCTCATATTCTCTCTCTGTTAACTGGCATTGCTTGCAGAAAATAAATAAGCGTCTCTATATATCCATTGGCCAGAAACGTCCGATCGTCTCTCTCTTTGCCCTTTTTTTTCTCTTCTATTGATCTCCGAGTCGACGTTACGCAAGGGTATTTTCCCAATAATCTGCATTTCGTTTTTTTGGATATCTCAATTGTTTCTTTCCATTATTTTTATTTTCTTTTATTTGGGTGTCGGTTGAATCTGAAAGATACTGTTTTGGTAATAATGATTGCGTCTTTTTTATTCCTCTTTTGCTTGTAAACGGTTCTCTTTTTGGGTTTCTTTTGTATTTTCTTTATCTGATCTCTTTGTTCTTGCTGCCTAGCTTTTGGCGCTTCTATTAATTGATTAAAAAGATTGATTCTTGATTTTTGTGATGTTTTCATTTTTTGATTGAAAAGATCGATTCTTGATTTTGAGGACACGACCGAGTTTGATCTCGCATTGTGAGTTTTCTTGACCATCTGTTGAACGTATCAATGCATTTATATGCACTTATCTGCGTCAGGTTGTGGATGTAATGCGATAATGGAAGACAGTGAAAGGAGTTACCTCTTTGGTTTTGCCGTTTTGGGTTGATGTTTGGATTTTGTTTGTGTCGTGTGGAATATGATTAGGCATAGTGATGTTTCTGTGGTACAAGAAGTATTAGACGCCTCGAAAATGACACTTTTAGGAGTGCATAGTGGATGGGTGGTGAGATTTGGATTCTTGAAAATTACAGGACTAGGTCATTGGAAATGGATCCTTTCGGACAAAAAACAGAGAAGTAAAAAGCCTTTTGTTGCTTCTGTTTTTGGTTTTATGTGTTTCACACTACTGAAATGCAAGATACTGCCTCAGTTGGAAATGGACTTCCCTCCGTGAGTCTGTTTGTTTGTGTTGTTTTCAGAATTCTTGGAAGTATAAAAATTGTGAGTGTGGTGGGCAATGAGAATGAGTATAAATGGTGGTCTTTTGCTAACCTTTGGTTTATATGCAATGTATTAACTTGGTCATGTTTTTGTATTCTTTGTACTTTTCTAGGTCTGTCCTTATGGATTGTAAATCCAAATCAGTCGTGGATATGATTGAGGCATCTTCAGGTGTACATTTTTCTGGATTTCACTTGGAAGGTTTGGACTTGAGAACTACTGAGAATGGGCACCTGACCTCTGCAACTGAAAAGATACTCAAACAACCTTTTGTCATTGGTGAGCCTCATTTGTTCTTTTTAAGCTATTATTGTTAACTCTGATTCATTTTTATTTAGCCTCAAGAAGCAAGCTGTGAAAAAGCCAGTAAAAGATCGTGAACATATACTATTGAATGCTTGTATTTCTGTAGGAGTATGCAAGATGTAAGTTTAGATTATCCAGATTATCCATGAATTCAGAGTGTCTGACTAGTATAGCCAGTGATGAACTCAAGCAATTAGTGATGGGAATTTATGTTTGGATTCAGCTGAGTGGTCATTTATTCTTTCTTTTACTGGGTTAGTTTATTTTATTTTTTGCTTTTGGATGGTTGTGTGGGGACTGGAGGAAGAAGAACCACGAGAGAAAGCCACCAGCATTTTATATGTGATGCATAAGGGTAACAAGCAGGACTAGATGTGTATTTTATCAACTGATATGTTCTGATTTTTCATGGGTCCCTGGTAACTTTTTCTGGGCAGTTTTTTCCTTGGCTTGAAAAACATGCAGTATCTACCATATTTGGGTGCAGGAGTTGCGGGTGGAGCAGCTTCTGGCAAGACTACAGTTTGTGATATGATTATTCAGCAGCTACATGATCAGCGTGTAGTACTTGTTAATCAGGTGTGATTTTCAGCTACAACTACAGTTCTGTTAAATCTTTGGTTCTTTTAAGCAAACATGCTAAAGAAAAAGTTGAGTGAGAAAAACACTGTTAAGTAAATGAAATTTTTTTATTAAAGTCCCTTTTTTGGTTATTTTGCTCGAAATTACATGATTTTCAACACAAATGCATGCAGGACTCCTTTTATCACAATCTGACTGAAGAAGAACTTAAACGAGTTCAAGAATATAACTTTGACCATCCTGGTGAGTAGATTTCTATAACCAAAGTTTAACTATATAGTTATTTACTAAATAATGAATACTGATTAACCATTTATGATGCACAACAAATATTTTCTAGATCTGTTTTCATTTTTCATTTCTATTTTCATTCTTTGTTTGCATCCTTTGTGTAGTCAATGCACTTAAAACAACTAAAGCGAAAAAGCATGTTGAGTTTCATGCATTGGGCCAGCTGTTTTTATTTTTTATTTTTTCTTCTTGATGTAAATTTCTGTTGTTTATTAGTGCAAAATATCTCCTATTTTCAGATGCATTCAACACTGAGAAACTATTGCATTCAATGGAGGAATTGAGGCTTGGGAAAGCAGTAGATGTTCCAAACTATGACTTCAAGAGTTGCAAAAATAATGTTTTCCCGGCAAGAAGGGTACATTTTTTTTGTGGTTATTTGCACAATCCTCCTTTTTATGCAAGCCCCTCCTGCTGATATATTGAGATGAGCAATTTTTGTAACAGACTGTTTGTACGGTTGCAGCATCAGTCCTTTAAGATGCATGTATGTGCATATTTATGTGGGAAAATATTGTTTTGGTATTTGGGTGCATCAGTAATTGCCATGTTCACTTGCAGCTTTTCTTCATAAGATTTTAGCATTAAACCAGGTTGTATGTCAGTTCATGGGATCTTATCAAGGCATAGGTAAGTTGATTTCCCTCTCTTCTGTACTTTATATTATTGTTTTGGAGTCCAGTGGTAATGTTCTGGCATAAGAGCTTCCATAAGAAATTTCGGAAAGACATGAAGTTACCTACCATAGCAAACACATGTTCCAAGGTTTTGGATGGAAAAATAAAGTCTCCAAACTCATTAATTAATGATGTGCACTCGCTCTGCCTGCTTGGTAAAAATTGTTATTTGAAATACAAGGGATTACCTAAAGAATAGTGATGAAGTGCAGCTCCTGTAACTGGTTGGACTGTGGGGAAGAGGTGTGATGTTGACATATGTCTTCATGGTAATCATGATAAACTGATGTATTTCTGCAGATCAGTGGTTAACATTTTTCTTTGTCTTGCTGAAAGCTATTTTCTACCAATCACTTTTCTAGTGCATGCTTTTGAATGTATCTATGACAATGTCCATATACAACATTATCATCCATTTTGTGTTCCTTATATGGGGCCAGACGCATGATATTTCAACTGCATGTTTTTCTTTTCGCACATATCCATTAGGTTGTGAATTCTAATTGCTGTGATTATTGTGCAGGTCAATCCCTCAGATGTTATAATTTTAGAAGGCATACTCATTTTCCATGATCCCTGTGTTAGAGAATTGTTGAACATGAAGATTTTTGTTGATACAGGTTATTTGGTTTTCTACCCTTCTAGTTTATGTGCTTTTATTTGAAAGAAATGCCAGAATATCTAACTTATAGGTCCTAGAGTTAATTCTTTTAGAAAATGAATGAGTCAGAAATGCTTACAGTTGTATTGCAATGTGCTGATTGCAGAGCAGGTTTTCTAGCATTCTGTTTGATCATATATGACATGCATACTATTTTTGGGGCATTTAAAATGAGCATAGAACATAATGTTGAAATATCGGGTTTGAGCATGCCATTTTGTGTTGCTGCCTTCTCATGAACTGCTAGGTGGTTAAATAGAGGTTTAGGTGGTTAAATAGAGGGTAACCTCTGTTTCCCTCAGATTATTGTTGGGCAAATTTCTTGATTACTCTGGCCAGAGAATTCCATATTTAATTTTCTTCTTGGGTTGGTTTTGCGAAGGGGTGAGGGAAGCTGTTTATGAAGTTTGACAAATCACTACAGTGGCATGCTATATTTAGGATGTAGACTGAGACTGAATAATTACTGGAGATTGATTCCTGCAACATTGATGCAGGATTATTCAACTTAGTTAATAGAAACTTGTCTTTGTTTAGCATCTAAAATAATCTTGAGGAGTTTGGATCATATACTAATTTTTCAAGGAAATGCTTAGATATGATGACAGAATTTCTTCCAATACCTTGTGGATTTATTTCTCTAACCCAATGATTCCTGACATATCTTACAAATTATTCATCTAGCCTAGTCAGAGTTGTCACTCTGTGTGCCACTAAGATGGCAGTTGCGTCATATTGTTCAATTTTCAGTGCAGATGCTGATGTGCGTCTGGCAAGGAGAATAAGGCGTGATACTGTTGAGAGGGGCAGGGATATTGGTGCTGTACTTGATCAGGTCAACTACTTTTCATTTTGGTCTTTGTTGAAGATTTGAGGGCCTAACTTGCATGCATATCTATTTGTATGCATGTAGGTATGTATGAATGCATGTCATTGTTGTATCCTACTGTTCACTTCACCCTTTTCCCCATCTTTCTCATGTTTTCTAGTTCTTTCTTCCTGGAATGAGTTTGGCTGTTCTTGTGAATCCAAAAGTGAGCCATGCTCTTATGCTAAAATGGTTAAAAAATAAGTCTCTGTCTTCCCCTTTGATGATTCATAGTTTTAAACAAGTTTTGATTCTCCTTTTGGATTTTACTTCAGGCAACTTTAGGAACTAAGGGCAAATGAAGAGTTCTTATAGCTCCTCTTATACATTGTGACACATGGCTTTTTGTCAGGGGGAGGAAGATAGTATGAAATTGGCAAACCTTTTGGCAGTATGCTTGTAGGCTTTACAGCTTTCCAATGTGCCATTATTGTTTGTCATCTTTCCTTTGATTGAAACCAACTCCTCTCTGCAGTACTCAAAATTTGTGAAGCCTGCTTTTGATGACTTTATACTACCAGCAAAGAAGTATGCAGACATCATCATTCCCCGCGGAGGAGATAATCATGTAGCTGTTGATTTGATTGTACAGCATATTCGCACAAAGCTTGGCCAGCATGATTTGTGTAAAATATACCCTAATTTATATGTCATTCAGTCAACTTTTCAGGTATTGCTTCTTGTTTACTAATTGTCCTAGCAGTGGAAATTTAGAGTTAACTCCTATAAAGGCATAAAGTTGAGAGCTATTTTATGCAATATACTGAATATTTGCTTCTTTGTGCCTGTTCACATCATCTGCAGATTCGTGGAATGCATACTCTCATACGCGATTCTCAAACAACAAAGCATGACTTTGTCTTTTATGCTGATAGGTTGATTCGTTTGGTAGGTTTATTTAATATCCTTTTCCAATCAGCATTATCTTTAATTAATAGAGGGATGCAACAGGTTTTGCTTGAATTCAGTTTTTCGTGCATAACATCTCTCTCATATTTTATAGGTTGTTGAACATGGTCTAGGACACCTACCATTTACTGAGAAGCAGGTTATCACTCCCACTGGTAAGCTTATTTTACTTGATGTTGTAGAATCTTAGTGCATCCTATAGGTTCTATAGATCTTCAGTCTATTGATGTGTGTACTTTTAACAGATAATTGTCATGTTGCTGAGTTAACATGTGAATCAGCAATAAAGGAAAATTTTGCTGCCGTATGTGGAGTTCAGCACATTAGATGGCCCACTGGGAAATTTTAGTAGTTTATATAGCCAAGCCCACTTTAGGAAATGGGTTACTAGGCCAAGCCCATTTTAGCTTGGAGTGCTAAAATTTGTGGTCCCCCTATACCCTTTTATGTGTCAAAGTCAATCTTATTTTTGGTTGTCAATAAGTTGAATTAAAGTCATCAAGAAACCAGTATTATTTAGGCCTTGCCTTAATGCTCTCTTGTTGTTGCAGGATCTGTATACACTGGTGTAGACTTCTGTAAGAGATTATGTGGTGTATCTGTTATTCGGAGGTACTGATATTCCTTCAAATCTTGAAGCAGTTGATTTGTATATATTTGGACATGATTTGGTGATTTACTTGATGTTATATTTTGTTGCTTTTTTCCATGTGATGAATGCCAACCATAGCTAAAGTGAATGTTGAGTCAAATAATTTATCAAAGGGCTTTATGGGACCGATTCATCTCCTTTTTTTAACTTATGGATTTGCACTTCTTGACCTGGGTTATCATGTGAATTGAGGGTTTGGTTGTCTACTTGCCGTAATTTTTGAGGGAACAAAAAATTTTGTAGCCTAATTGTAGTGGCTCTTCTGGCTATCATTTTCTGATCATTTGCATCTTATGAACACTTGCCTCCTTTAATAACAGAATGGGATGACAAACCACTAGTTAATGTTCCCTTGATCTATTGTCAGTGGGGAGAGTATGGAGAATGCTTTGCGGGCATGTTGTAAAGGTATCAAGATTGGAAAAATTCTTATTCACAGGGAAGGTGACAATGGTCAGCAGGTTTGTTAATTTTAATCCCTTCAACTTATACATTGAATGCAATCAACACAATGTGTATCACTTTCTTTGCAATTGACTTACATTTCCCTTGTTCTGACTAGTCTCATTGCTACAATATTTTGACAGCTCATCTATGAAAAACTGCCGCTTGACATCTCAAATAGGCATGTATTATTATTGGATCCCATTCTAGGAACAGGTTTGTGCGATTTCATGATAAAACTGCTTTTTCTTTGCACTTATTTTTTCTCTTCTCTCCTAAATGTCTTTTGATTTGCCCAAGTGCACATTCTCTCTAGTCCTTGCCAAAGCCATATCTCAATTTCTCACCCTTTTTTTAATCTGGCAGGTGAAAGTTGGGACTTGAAACCTAAATCACTAGACCACAAGTCATAACTTTAGCCATTAAGCTAAAGCTTAAATCCTGATTTCTCTCAATTTTTTCTTTTAGTCAGTTCAGAAAGCATGCCCTGGACATGTCTGAAATTTTGTTGGAGCTGATTTTAATGCACCCCTCAATATATTGGGCATTTTGTGCACTGGAAAAATACAACCCCAGGAACTTTCCTGCCAAATATGTCCATGTATCATATCTTGATGTGCAACAAATCTGCAGGAAACCACTGTTGTTGAATTTTGATTTTAAGTTTGTGTTTGGACCTGATTGAAAAAAACAATAATAAATTTATAGGCTTTCTTTGTTTATTGTCATTCACTTGACTGCTAAAATTTTGGTTCAGGCAATTCAGCTGTTCAAGCCATTTCTTTACTTATCAGCAAGGGCGTACCAGAGTCCAACATAATATTTCTTAATCTTATATCAGTGAGTGATTGCTGTCTCTGTGTGCATTATCATTTCTTTAATCTTCTCCCCTCTTAGGATTTACCATTTTATGTTGCAACTTTCCTCCATTAAATCATGCCCTCTGTGTTCACCAGGCACCTCAGGGAGTGCATGTGGTCTGCAAAAGATTCCCAAGGATAAAGATTGTAACATCTGAGATTGAAATTGGCTTGAATGATGATTTCCGTGTGATACCCGGTATGGGCGAATTTGGTGACAGGTATTTTGGTACAGATGATGATGACCAACCAGTGGTGCCCTCCGTGCAGCAGACAATTAAGATCTTCTGATCATCCATGAGTAAGGAGGAAACAGCTGCCGTCGCTTAGACTGTGTGTGTGCACGAAGTTCCACAATTTCAGTTTTCAACAAAATTTTACTTCATTAAACACAGAATTCCATCCAAATTTTCTATTTGTTTTGTAGTAACCCTTGGAGAATGCTGAATTAGTATTCTGATTAGCTCTGCACAAGGGTTCGACAGCATGTTTTTAGGATTGAGCAGACGGCCCTGTAACCTTCCATATACATGGATACAAGGGAGTTTCTGGCTTCAAGTTTTGTTTATAGACTCTGCATGTATCTTAGAATCCTTGTATTTTTACTCATGTATGGTGAAAAAGTACTGTTGTAAACCAACTTTTTGACTACACCACAGTTTCTTCTTATTCTTGTGGCATGGAGATTTTCTCAATCTCTGGTATCTCCCACTTGATTAGAAATGAAGAAACAGCACCAATAACAATATTTAATTTGCAGGAGAAGGGACATTGGCAATTTGGCATGGATACTACTAGTAATTAATGTGTTTGAGACAAATAGAGAATAGAGATATTCTTATCATCCGGGGATATTTGCCGCTTGTGTAAGAGATTTTGGGAGCCTCTTCAAATTTTGGAGGGAGTGGATGAGGATTGAGCTTTAGCTTTTGCATACAATTGCTGCAACTAGGTCCTGCTCATCAGAATGGGTGGAATAGATGGCAGACTAAGTGCC
Source organism: Rhizophora mangle (assembly GCA_037832345.1). Classification (NCBI taxonomy): domain Eukaryota; kingdom Viridiplantae; phylum Streptophyta; class Magnoliopsida; order Malpighiales; family Rhizophoraceae; genus Rhizophora; species Rhizophora mangle. The sequence continues at coordinate 208,394 of JBAPLJ010000439.1, read as the reverse complement.
ACCTGTCTAAGAGAGTGACCACTCATTGCTTTATCTCAGTGTGATAATCAGTGGTGGGCTAATCTAAGGACACGTGTCAACATAGGTGAGACATAGTTGGGGGGTGGATTCTGCCAGTATATTCTCTAGGAGTCTATCTATGTATTATAGTGCAAGTTTGTTTTCCCACTTTCGTGGTTGCAGTTATCCTTCCATCCATCCATCATCCATACGCCAGAATATTTTAGCCATGTCTGCCTTTGTTGGAAAATATGCAGGTATTCTCTCTCTCCATTTCTCTCTCTTTTTCTTAATGGCCTACCTTCTAATCCTTCAAAAGTCACTCAGTTGAGCATTTTAAGTCAATGAAAAAAATAAAAGACCAGCATGAAGTAGCACTTCACAATTTTGACTTGGATTGTTCTTGAGAACGATCAAATATGTGCTTATAGCTTGTGATATTTGATATTTACTCAATCCTCGGGTATTAAACAAACTTCTTTGCCTTTTGCATTCCAGATGAGCTGATCAAGACTGCCAAGTACATTGCCACTCCTGGAAAGGGCATTTTGGCTGCAGATGAGAGCACAGGCACCATTGGCAAGCGTCTAAGCAGCATTAACGTAGAGAATATAGAGTCCAACCGCCAAGCCCTCCGTGAACTACTTTTCACCTCCCTGAATGCGCTCTCCTACCTCTCCGGTGTCATTCTCTTCGAGGAAACGCTTTACCAGAAGACCTCTGATGGGAAGCCCTTTGTTGAGGTGCTCCAAGAAAATGGTGTCATTCCTGGCATCAAGGTTGACAAGGGCACAGTTGAATTAGCTGGCACTAACGCTGAAACTACCACCCAAGGCTTTGATTCTCTTGCTGCGCGATGCCAGCAGTACTACAAAGCTGGTGCACGGTTTGCCAAGTGGCGTGCTGTCCTAAAGATTGGTCCTACTGAGCCCTCTGAATTGTCAATCCAGCAGAATGCACAGGGCTTGGCACGTTATGCTATCATATGCCAGGAGAATGGACTGGTGCCAATTGTGGAGCCTGAGGTCTTGACTGATGGGTGTCATGATATCAAAAAGTGTGCTGCTGTGACTGAGACTGTGATTGCCGCTGTCTACAAGGCCCTGAACGATCACCATGTTCTTCTTGAAGGCACCCTCCTTAAACCAAACATGGTTACTCCTGGTTCAGATAGCCAAAAGGTACTTTTACAATTTGCTTCATTGTCAACGCTCAATCCAATTAACTTCCAGGCACTCAGGTGCAATGTACTGACCAATTTGATCTTCAATATTTCTTATGGAGCAGGTGGCACCTGAGGTTATTGCAAAGTACACGGTGGCTGCACTACGCCGAACTGTCCCGCCAGCTGTGCCAGGCATTTTGTTTTTATCTGGTGGACAAAGTGAGGAGGAGGCAACATTGAACCTCAACGCCATGAATAAGCTCGAGTTCCTGAAGCCATGGACACTATCATTCTCCTTTGGACGAGCGCTACAGCAAAGCACACTCAAAACATGGGGTGGAAAGAAGGAAAATGTGGAAAAAGCTCAGGAAGCATTCCTGGTGAGGTGCAAGGCCAGCTCTGATGCAACACTTGGCAAGTATGCTGGAGGGAGTGCTGGTGGGCTGGCTTCCGAGAGCTTGTTTGTCAAGGGATACAAGTACTAGTAGCCAGGCTCCTCTTTGTTGGGGGTGGTGATGATCAATATATATATATACGTGCATCTGAAAACTCTGTAGTTGACTTTTGTCGATGCCCATTACGTAATTTTGCTTTTCTGCTGTACGTTTGTTATTTGATATCTCAAATGACATTATATTTTGAGGCCATTTCTGGGACATGCTTTATTAGCCATTTTTGACTCCCAGAAAACTCACGCAGAAGGCAATCCAGCGATCCAGGAAAAAAAAAAAAAAAAAACAATAAAAGGAATCATTAAATCCGCACGAAAGCCTGAACTGCATGAGAAACTTGACTGATGAGTCAAAAGGACTCAAAAGGTAAAACTAACCAGAAAACAATGACTGCGACAATACCATCATATGCTCTTAAAGGGCTAATTAGAATCTGAGTTGGTGATTCTTCAGCTTCAATGCTTAGAGCAGGACAAAAAGGGGTTCAAGATCTCTCTTTTTCTCTATACACACACACACACACACACACACAAGAAAACAACAACATACATAATATTCTGCAATGTTAGAATTGGAACATCATTCTACACGCAAGGAAGCCTTAAAATAATTGAGATTATAACACGTCAATATGATACTAGTAGTTCTTGGAAACGGTCGGACCGGACATGCTTTTTGTAAACAGTAAAAATAATAAATAGAGAAGAATAGAATAGAAGTAAAGTTGAATGGCTCTACTGCTATATGGTATTACTATGTTGTCCCCACCTCAAAACTTGGTGTTTGCTTTGCTTGCGGTAAAATATGATACCTCAGCTCGGCCACGCTTAAACAAAAACCAAACCAAACCAAACCAAACCAAACCAAACCAAACCAAACGTTCGCTCTCTCAGCTCCCTGCCTATTGCCCTTGTCGCGTATTACCCAACCTTCCCGCTATTTTCCGCGAACAATGAAACGGTAACGTATTCGTATCATCTCTCAACCAGCCAGCCAGCTAGCCAGCCAACTAGAGAAGAGAGCACAATAAATAATCTGCTGCTACGCAGTCAACCAGGGGAGGCCGCGAGGGGAACAATCGTCATGTTGTCTGCTTCAATCTCCACCTCGCTTCGCATATTCGCTGCCAAAATCCCATCTTCTCTCAATAATTCTTCCAAAACTCTTAAACCCACGAATCTGCCTTTTTTTATTTTCTCTAAACCCATTTCTTTTCAAAGAATTTCAACTAAAAAGCCACCGCCGCCGCCTCAAGTATCTGCATCGTCCCTGCAACCCATCGAAGAATTGCCTCCAAAGCTCCGAGAAATTGTGAATCTGTTCCAATCCGTGCAGGAACCGAAGGCCAAATACGAGCAACTGCTGTTTTATGGCAAGAACTTGAAGCCGCTGGAGGCGCAGTTCAAAACTAGGGCGAATAAGGTGGAGGGTTGCGTCTCTCAGGTCTGGGTCAGGGCTTATTTGGATGGAGATAGAAACGTTGTTTTTGAGGCTGATTCCGATTCGGTTTTGACCAAGGGGCTCGCTGCCTTGCTTGTGCAGGGGCTGTCTGGCCGGCCGGTGGAGGAGGTCCTGAGGGTTTCTCCTGATTTTGTGGTGCTTCTTGGGCTGCAGCAGAGTTTGACCCCTTCTAGGAATAATGGGTTCTTGAATATGTTGAAGTTGATGCAAAAGAAGGCGCTTGGTCTGCTCGTGGAGGCCGAGAAGGGTAGTGGGTCGGGTCAAATTTCGAAACTTGATGGTAATTCAATTGGTGGATTGAGTTCTGGTGAGATTTCCTCTGTGAATTTGACATCAGAGTCAAAGTTCCGAGGCACTGAGCATTTGGAATCGGAAACAAACGAAAAGGAGTCAAATTTGGTGGGTTTGGGAAGTAGAGGAATTAGAATTAGGGAAAAATTAGAGAGGGAGCTAAAGCCTATTGAATTGGAAGTGGAAGATATTTCCTATCAGCATGCAGGTCATGCTGGGGTCAGAGATAGTGATGGGGAGACGCACTTCAACGTGAAAGTTGTTTCAAAGGAATTCGAAGGGAAAAGCTTGGTCAAGAGGCATAGGTTAATTTACGATTTGTTGCAAGAGGAGTTGCAGAGTGGATTACACGCGATGTCAATTGTTGCGAAGACTCCAGTGGAAGTTAATGGAACATGAGAAAGATTAACATGCAGGTCCTATTTTCGTCCTTCACGTAGTTTGTGGAAATGCTTTTTGATGGATCTATGACTTGGTCAGATGATTATTGAAAGAGCCTTAGAATGTAATAATTGATGATGGGTCTTTGCAGTGCTTAAATGAGTTACATTTTTTACAGCAATTCTACAATCAATAAATTGGATGTGCATCACTACACTCTTACATATGGCTTGTTGCTTATGCCCATGACCTTCCATTTGTGAACTGACAATTTTCTCATAATCAGAGCTATGGCCTAAACCAGTGACTTTGGCTATAATGCATAAAGTTTGAAGTTACCGAGATATTTCCCTAAACTGGCACAGGAACGTTGTGTTCATTTTTTATCTTTGGATCTCTGTATTTGAATAAAATGAAGTAACATGAGGAAGTTGATAAATAATGGTATTGTACATCAGGGTAGTGACCCCCTTTCATTACTTGTTAAATTTTCTGATACTCCTTGCTAACTTAGAGAATGGTTTCATATGACTTTTGGAGATTTCAGGTATGGCATTGAAAAGCTAGCAGCTTCAGTAGGGCTGATAAAACTGAAACCTTGTTGAACTGAACACACTTTTCAGTTATTGGATAAAGAGTGTTCTGGTGGTTGTGCATTGGAGAGAGATTATAGGAAAATTCTTCATATGTATTTTTAGGGCCGAAGAATCTGAGCCAAATATGTTGAGTTTGGCAGGTGGAATGCCTCACATCCCTCAGTCCACAAAAATGCATCGCCTTCCTTATCTGAAAAGCATGTAACTGCAAGTAAATAGCTATGACATCATATTAGCTTTGAATTCTTTTTGGCTGTCAGAGACAATTGTCTAATTCCTAAAGATGAGATAGTGATAACTTCATATGTAGTAGAATCAGCTAGTTTAATTTCAATATATTAATTGTTGTAAATTAACCTGCACGGTTAGGAATATACCAGTCTGAGATAAAAGGACTGTCTTTGTTTCACAAGGTTGAGATTTCAAAAGAATATGCTTAGATTACAATCCAGTATTCAAAACTGTGAAAACCTCTAATTGGTAATTAATTCAAAGTAAAGTAGATAAAGTGGAAACTTAAAATTTTCTTTCCTTAACTTTTTGTTTTGCAAATTCTTGCTACTAAGATACTAGTTGGTGGACAAATCATCTCTATCTCACACTTTCCATGTATCCAGAATGTGTAATGGGCCAATCAGATCAAAGCCCTATCATTGTAAAGCTTTACTTGTTATTTTTCTGAACCCAGGGGAGTTTACTTGGCTCCTCTTATGTTGTAGCTGGTTCTGTTGTTTTGCACTCACATCTGGAATTCTGCAGCCAAATTCTGGGGTAAATAGACTAGACTTGAGATGATGTGAAATGATTCCAGCTGTTTTTTTACTTTCCTCTTTCAGTGAAAGTCTGAAGAGCTTCAGTTCCTCTAAGTCTGTTGAAAAAGTAGAGCTCTATGTCAATCTTACATTAATTTCTGATTTGGGTTGGGAAATTTTGCAAGGAAGGTGAGATATCCATCAAGATACTCTGGTGAGTGGAAGCGGATATTATTTAGGTTTGCATCTCAAGTGTTGAACGGCAGATTTCTCGTTTTACTGACAAGGTAGATAATCAAAGTTGCAGTTTCAAAGAAGATGGTAATAAGGCTGAATATGAGACATGGGATTGTGCCACGCCATTGTTCTGGTGAGGGCAGGGATGCTTGATTATTGCAGGTCTTCTGGATTCTCTTCTTCTTTTAAGAATTTGGTGTGTTTCTCCTGCTGAACTTTGTTCACTTCTAGATTGTTATGATATGATGATCTGGCTGGGAGGGGCTGAATGTATTTACTTTTCTGGGGGTGGCAGTGCTGCTGCTTGCGGCCCTGGGGGGTTTGTTGGACATGATGAGTGGCGGTATCCTTGGACGGGTGCTATGAAGGAACTTTCTAAAGTAAGTGTTTGTTTGAGAAAGAGAAGAAAACTTCAGGGAAAAATTGACTTACAATAATTAGAATCTCGTTAGCACCGTTTAAAAAGAAAACGTAAAACTTCTTGGGCAGTGAAGTAACGTAAGGTGCCATGCTGGGGCCACCGATGGGCTACACCATTTAAAAAGAAAATGTAAAACTTCTTGACTCCTGATTCCGTGCATACTCTTGTAGAGAGGGAACACATTTCCGAGTGTTTGTTCGTATTGCGGTTCATTTGATTGAACAACACGAACATATAAGACAAATAATTCCTTATTTATTCTATTGCAATTGTGGACTTATATTTTTATTTACTTGTTTGCCACAAATTGTGCTATAAATTTTTTTCAAATCAAAGATTCGAATTTCAAAGAATTCAAGAAAGGAGAAAAAAAAAAAAAAAAGGACAGAGAGAAGGGGGGTGGCTTTGGGGGTGGGGATCATTTCAAGATCCTTTTGTCACTCTGGAAGAAGTAATTCTTGAAATCAAGATGATTTGGTTTGGTTGGGGTGGTGGAAGAAAATTGCCTGGATTGAAAATTTATTCGAATGCAATTATAGCCAGTTTCTTCCCTATAATAATAATTAGTTAGGAACGTTACAATGGCCGGGGTGGCAAACATGAAATTGCGAGGGACGTCCGAGACTGTTACTGGGAAATTACAAATTTTATTTATAACATATGAAAATGTCACGTCCTTCGCTGCCAAGGTCCTTCGGGACAGGAGTGGACAGGCTGTAAAGAAAAAACTCCACAGTGCGTTCTTCTCTCCGGTCTCTTAAAAAGAAGAAAGGAAGTTTCTTTCTTACTTTTCTGTAAAGTAATGCCAATGAAGGCTGAAAGAAAAAGTAGAGGCGGAGGAGGAGGAGGGGGAGGAGGGGATATGGAGAAATGGGTCAAGCACTATTCATCAAAGCATCACATACTATTGGTTGGTGAAGGAGATTTCTCTTTTTCTGTGTCTTTGGCTGCCTCCTTTGGCTCTGCTCACAAAATGGTTGCCTCCTCTCTTGACGCTTATGGTATCCTCTCTCTCTCTCTCTCTCTCTATATATATATATATATATATATATATATATATATCTATCTCTTATTGCTATTTGATGTCAACGTCCATGTGGTGGGTGTTTCATGATTTTATGTATTTTTCTGCCTGTTACTCTGCAAAATAATTGATAATTTGGTATTCTTTAAATTTTTGTTCATAAATTTTGGTAAGTGCACTTTAATATCAGCATGGTAAGTGGGAATTTTTCCTTTTCAATAGACTAGTGTTGCTCACTATTTGGTTCATTTTGTTAATAGTTGTGGAATTCTGGTCAGGTACTTGCAATGTACCTCTGGGAGACGTTTGCGAACTTTGCATCCTTACAATTGGACTGGGTGGGAGCCATAGGAAATGCGTTTGGTTTACTTAATGACATGGTTAACAATTTTCATTTGGCTGTCTGAGATTATGGGGATACCTGTAAACTGTAAAGCCATAGAAATAATAGTTAATACCTTACGAAAGTTCCTGAGAGGAGGGACTAAAGCTTTACCCTATTAATGGTTACAGCTGTAGATTGGGACCAAATGGTCTTAAGTTCAACTCTTGCCCTTCACCTACATGTACATAGCAAAAAGAAAGTTGAGGGAAGCATTAAAAAGAAAACTTTGTGTCTTTATGCAGAATCCAAGAAAATGTCTTCTTGTGATTTTCATTTACCATCTAGATTTGAATGGTTTCAAAATCTGTGAATAGATTTGAGCTCTCATTTTCTGACCTTCAGTGTTATTGTTACTTATTATCCTTGGTTTTTTTCAGTGTCTTTCCCTGGTTGTTGATGCAATTAATCCTGTTAATGAATAGATGTTTTGATTAAGAAGTACAAGAAAGCAATCTCAAATTTGGCAAGTCTGGGGAACCTAGGAGCAACCATATTATATGAAGTTGACGCAACCAAAATGAAGAATCACAAGAAGTTGAGTATGTCCAAATTTGATCGAATTATTTTCAACTTTCCTCATGCAGGGTTCCATGGTAAGGAAGACGATAAGCAAATGATTGGGTGAGCTGTTTTATTCTTATTCTTCTAATGCTCTTGCAATTGTTTGAAGCTTACTATTCAGCTTTATACGAATATTGAAGTAGAAACTTGATCGAGAGGACTAGAGCTCTGCGATGCCCATTACATTCATTTGGGGGTCTTTAAGAAGTGGAGTCACCTTTTTTTTTTTCCTTTTCTTTTCTTTTACGGGAGATCCATTTACTCGTAAGTCTCCACTTACTGTTTGCATAATTCTTATTATGATCATAACCATAGTTGTAATTAGCTTTATTCTTGCGATAAAAAAAAAACAGACTACTGTATCTCTTAAATATGAGCATAGGAGAGATAAAATTGTACATTTAAAAGAACTTCAAAGCCATTAATAATGAAAACTAGGAGCTAATGGACACGTGCATATTTGTCAGCATGTTAATCTGAATGACATTTATGGTTGCTTGTCTATTTAAATCACTCGTTAGTGTGCTTGGTACCATCAACTGCCCTCTTCTCATCAATACAGGATGCATAGAGGTCTTGTTGAAGGCTTCTTCAGGAATGCAAAAGACATGCTACAAGCCAAAGGGGAAATACATGTAACCCACAAAACAAGAAGTCCATTCTTAACTGGGACATTCCGGGACTTGCACGGGGAAATGGTTTGGCACCAATTGAATTTGCTGATTTCAAAATTGAAGACTATCCTGGTTACAACAACAAGAAGGGAGATGGCAATAATAGTGATGAACCCTTTCCTTTGGGACGCTGCTGTACATTCAAATTCATGTTATTCCCTTCTGTGAAGATGATTCCAAGGGGAGCAGATTGCTATGCTTTTACAGACAAAACATCTTTGCAACATCAGCATAATGCAATCCAAGTGCGTCAACCAAACCCCTCTGATTATGGTCATTGGCAAGCAAGATCAACCTCAAATACTGATTACATTCCTGAGCATAGGCTGTTTCCTTCAACTATTTGTGTTAGCAGGAATAGTCTGAATGGATTGGAAGGGCATCATGCCTTTGAAAAATACGAGGCCGCTCTTAATGGTCTGAACTGTCCTTCTCATAAGGTGCAGTGGCATGAGCCTGAAAGGTTCATGATGGAAGCACCAGGAAGATCTCAAAAACTACTTGCCGATCCGACCAAACTGCAGCATCTGACATTTTATCAATGTCATCGACCAAGTTTCGGGACAGAAGTGTATGACTGTCAGGGACGTGTTGGGCCACCTATGGCAATGAATGTTACGAGCAGGGATGTCGGTGAATATTTTGGGAACTTAAATAATGGTTTGGGAACACAAAGTAGAGCTGTTATTCAATTGGACGAGCCTGTGGGTAAAACAAGAACGCGTAAGCAGCGCATGGCAGAAGCCAGTGGAAGCACCTCGAGTGACTCTCCGTATATTTCGCATAAAAGGCAGAGAATTCTATTGTCCCAATATGGTCAGCACCAGGAAACGTGTGCTTTTTGATAATCCAAGAAGAGTCAGGAGAATATTCTGATCCTGGTTAATTTGAAATACAAATAAAAAGTAGTATGTATGCATTATGGCGTAGGCGAGACAGCGGCTGAGCTCTTCGCTTTCGTTTTCTTTGGATGTCCAATTAGCATTGGCATTCCAACTTGGAAACTTTGGCTTATGCACTTTTGTTCAATTAAATATTGCTAGCTTTTGCTTATGTAAATATATTCAATTACATATTCCGGCGCCAAGCCGGTGACCATATCTGATCTGATACACCTTATATACTCCTGGCCCGACTTGAAAATGTTTGCAAGAACTTGATCACCCGAGACTCTGTATATGTATGTATGTATGTCTGCCTGGACCCTGTTTTTGAAATTGTTAATTGGTTACCATATACCTCACTACGAAGTAGAAGGTACGGGCGCTCGGCCTGCACCAATTTGTCATATCATTTTTATAAAATGAATAATTAGAAAAATGTTTAGAGAACAAAAGTAAAGAGGGTAAAAAGCCATATGTCAGAGGGTCCCTCTGTCTTTCCGTCGCCATCTCTGCTACATTTCCTTGCTAAGTGTAGTGTAAGCCAAAATCACCGCCAGCCAACAAACAATCTCTCTCTCTCTTTCTCTCTCCACCTGTTTCTGTGTGTGTCTGTTCGGGCTCGGGCTCAACAAAGACTGAAACTTTTCCATCAATGGCCTGAAGCAATACCAATATCCTTGCGTTCACTAAGCAAATGAAAGCAAACAAATCGAAACCCGGATCAAAACTTCTGCTTTCACGTCAATAAATCACCTTCTACTCTGACTGCTAGTAGTGATAACAGCCTGTTGTGCTAGTAGTTACCAGCACCAGAAAATAGCAAAAAAGAAAAAAAAGAAAAACGAAAAACAAAGAAAGAAATGGTTTTTGGAGATTGGGTCCTCTTTTTTCTTTTTTTTTTTTTAAAAAAATATTATGAAGTGTGGAGAAATCAAAGACAGCAGCAGCTAGCTGGCGCGGGAAAGGCAGGGGAGTATCGGATCGGATATTTGAATGCATACATCGAGATCAAGGCAGAGTGGCTCCGGCGTTTGCTAGGATGGCCGATCCTTCTGCTTACAGAGTTGAAACTACTTCCCTTCTCGCCCAGTGGAGAGTAGATAACCTTGCTCCCTGCACCTTTCGCAAGTCAGATCCTTTCAAGATGAGCATGTGGAATTGGTAGTCAAATTATTTTCTTTCCTTGTGTTTTGCAATCGGTTATTGATCTGTCAAGATTTTCAAATTTGAAAATCACAATTGCCCAGTGTACTTCTACAATGTTGTCGCTTTTCGCTTTTGGCTCCTTTTACTTTTAGGATATATTTTTTTAATTTTTTTTAAGGATGTGGTTGGTGAAATTTAGGTAAGGGTGTAATCCAAGATTAAGCATAGAATGTTTGAGGTTTGAGGTTTTTAATGAAAGCATGATTGCCTGATTGGAACTTTGGATAAGGAGTTGAGTATGGGGCGTAGCCCCTGCCTCAGACTGGATGCGCATACCTCCTCGTACTTGGATCATTTGTTTGGTGGTTGCTGACAAATTTGGCTGTCAAGGAAAGAGAGGAGAATGCCCCCCCCCCTCACAATTGCAATTGTTTTGCCCGCATTTTTTTTACTTTGTCCTTTTGGCCTTCTATGTGCCGAAGGAAATTTCAAGTCTAACCACAGAAAATCCTCCAATTGTCTCATTTGTTATTTGAGTGGTTTGTTCCATGGAACCCATCCAGGTAGTTAAACTACAAATAGCGTTAATCTCTTCTTATTAGTTTGACATTTATTAAAATGCATTTTGCAATACTTGCAGAGATAACAGACAAGAAACTCAAGAATAATGAGGATTTTGTTTGGGCCATTGAGGTTCCATTGACAGGCAAATTCATCATTGATGTTGAGCTCATTGATTTGAAGACTGCATCTTCAGAAGGAGGCTTTAATTGTGTACCTTGGTTGCTCTTCTGATTTCCTGCAAAACATAACAAATTGTAGCCTAACCGTTATTTGAATTCCTTCACTTATTGACATTACAATAATGGCTGTAATCAACTTCTGAATCTCTCTTCTTCTATTCATTTTATTGAAATATTTTTGTAAATGCCAAGTTTAAGAAAAAGACATTATTCTAGCACTCCATCTTGGTTTAGCAAATGCCATTTCTCACTGGATAAAGCATCCACACAGACATCACAATAAATGCTTCTGATGGAAGCACTGGAGCTCATCATGCTGTTCTTGCTGCAAGGTCCCCTGTTTTATGCAGCATGTTTGCTCATGACCTAAAGGAGAAAGAGCTGTCAAATGAAAACATCTCCCACATGTCACTTGAGGCTTGCCAGGCTTTTCTGAGTTACATTTATGGAACTATTCAGCATGAAGAGTTTCTGGCTCACCAACTCCCACTTCTTCATGCAGCTGATAAGTACAATATTGTTGACTTGAGAGAGGCGTGCCATGAGAGTCTCCTGGAAGATATAGACACAGCGAATGTGCTTGAGAGGTTACAAAATGCATGCTTATATCAATTACCGCAACTGAAGACCAGCTGCAAGCAATATCTAGTGAAGTTTGGAAAGATAGATGATATCCTTGATGATTTCAATTTCTTCATGCAAGGTGCAGATAGGGATCTGATTGCTGAAACCTTCCATGAAGTTCTGAATGCCTGGAAAGGATTCTAAATATCGCTGGTAACCAACACAGAGAAGGAAATTGTGCTGGCATCAGCCTTGTTTTACTAGGTCAATGGACATGGGTGCTCAAAAGAATTCGGTTTGCAAGATTTATAGCAACCATTATTTATTCTTTTCTGTATTGAATTTATTGATGTCTTCATGTATATACTTGTTGGATTTCTTACTGTCCTTAATGAAGATGATCATGTAGGGTGGTGAAATGTAAACGTGTTGGCACTTCAGTGCAGATATAGCAAAGATTTATATGAAGTTGATGTTTCTGATAAATTCCCAGGACGTATATGAATTAAAACATGAATATTGATCTGGTTTGTAAAACTAAATCAAGAAAACGTTGATGAATTCAAGATTTGGTGCCAGGTGATTTTAACTCGAAGAGATCACAATATACACCATTTGCAAAAATGCTTCTACGGAGTAAGCTTGTTGAAGCAAGTTGTGGGTTCAAATTTGAACGCAGGCAAAAATAGGACAGGATTTCGACCTCTTCCGTGAAAAACTATTCAGGCTCGAACAAAGACCTTCCAGGGCATTAGCCTTGTAAACGGACCCTCGTGATCATAGGCCCAACTATTTAAGAGCATAGAAAGCAAACGAAACTTAGCTGCTACTCCTGTGAGCTATTAGTTCAAAGCCACTGCTTCGGGATGGAGACAAGATAAAGCTAGAAGGAAGGGCGTAGAACAAATGGTTGTGTCATTTAGAAGTGTGGATTGTGACATGATGACTTATCAGAAAGTTTAATTTTGGTACCAGAAAATTTATTGTTAGCCATCATCAAACATCACTAGCTAAGTTCTTCTACCGAATAAGCTTGTTGAAGTGATTCGTACTTCCCTCAGTTTGAAGTCAGGAAGAAAGAGGACAGAATTACAACATCAAACAGTGACCAATGATAGCCGACTCCTAGAATTATGGTTCATTGTCAACAAACAAGAATAGACAGCCACAAAGAATTTAACTATCAAAGAGAACAGCACAATGAAATCTTGTCCGCTTTTCCTGCAAGTCCGTACAAGTCACTACTTCAAGGTGAAGGAAACTCGTGATGATTCCTGAGAGGGATTCCTCGTCATTTAAAAACAAAAAAAAAAATTTTAAAAAAAAAAAAACACACACGCACACACACAAGCACAAGAACAAGGGCATGCACTAAAACATAAGGTATTATTATATAAGGTGTGAACTCTGAATTGAATCAAATGATGACTCAACTCTAATCAGAGTTCCTTGCAGTGCAGATTGTTATGTATTGGACAGACAATGAAATTTCAGCTGTCCCAAGACCACTCAAAAGATCTAAAACAAAGTGCTCCGTGTGTACAGTAGTTGCCTGGCTGGTGTGTATAGGAATTAGGGAGCAATACCCACATGAGGTTTTTTTTTTTTCTCTCTATCATTTCGGGCTTTGAAGCCCTTGGTGGAAGGACCAGGCCGTGTTCAGACTACAGTGAGTTTATGAAAAATAGGGAAAATCTATCCCCGGAAGAAAGAAACAGCAAGAAAAAATCGAGCTTGTCTTTGTTCTCTCTCTCTCTGTGTTTTTTTTTTTAAATGTAAGTCTTTGACTGGAGACATGCTCTCACAAAACCCTTTCTATTTTTTCATGCAAAGCCAACATGTGCAATTTAGGACCAATACACGTTGCTAACCAGTAATTCTGTATTTGGGAACCTCCATGCGCAAGTTCATCTCATTCTTCTATGCAGGTAAGCCTCCCAACAATCCAAGACATTGAATAACATGATCTCTTCATCTCTTTTGTTTAAATTTGGTCACAGAGCTGTTAATTCCTGCATACTTTCTGCATGGCGGTTTTGGCTAGGTTGAAAATGGATCAAAATCATGGAGAGTACTGTCTGCTCATGTCTACCTTTTTGCTCAACAATGACAGTTGACGATGATTAACAAAATAAACAAGGAGGGGGAGAAAGAAAGCATGCAATTTATTGCAAGGTGGACAAGAATGAATCCTCCTTATTCCCATTTGTCGTTGTGTCCGTTTGATTTGAATTTATGTTGTTTCCTGAAATGGAAAATTGATATATTTAAGATAGTCTGATACACAAGCCAGATTTTCCTTTCTCTCTCTTCCTTTTGGCAATGAGATGCATATATTCTTTGTACCCAGACACAGCCAAAGATAACCCAGCGCGGCATCGTAAAAATTAAACTGAAATCTAGAATCTTTCTTCGAGTTCTTTGAAAACCGATATTCTGACCAGCAGAGTCATTTAATATCCGATTTAATGCTTAATTGATATAAAATACGATGTCAAAATATAAGTCAACCATTAAGGAAATACACTTGAGGATGAGAAATCACAGGAGATCGGTTTCAATTAAGATTCTTCTTTTTCAACAACCCAAGTCATGGTCTGGTCCTATCTCAAACTAGAACTTAAAATAAAAATAAAAATAATGTTTTATATAATTTTCTTACCTTATATATAGGTAATTAGAGCCACCTACCTCCCAGGTTGGATAATTAGAGCCAAAGAGGAAATCATGCATAGGCACATGAAACAATATTCACACTTTCCTTGCCAAAAAAAAAAAAACAGAGGAGGTGGGGGGCGGGGGTTCTTTTTCATGGAAACAAACAGAAAACAATACAAAGGTGAGGCAAGCAGATAAATTGTGGTGCATGATTATAAGTGAAACCAATCAATAGCTTGGCTATGTAGAATTGAAATCTTTGTTATCTGCTTTTTTTTTTGGGCCAGGGGAGGGGGGGGGGGGCGCTGGTCATATTCTGTCACAAAGCCTTGAAACTTATATATATTATTATGCATCACATTCACCACCCTATGGATTGAGGATCCACAGTCAGGATCACACCACAACGACTGGAAAAAGAGTGATATTCCAAATATTCTTTCACATTAACCAGAAAAAAAAAAAAAAAGAAAATAAAAGGAAAAAAAAAAAAGAAGAAATTGTGAGTAGGGGCAAATCCTCTGTGTTATAGAAAGAACACCATTATATTTTATTTTTTGTAGCAAACGAAAAGGAAGGGCAGTATAATTTGGAAGGAAAGAAATTAAAAACCCGACGCTGAAATCCCTCCATTTCCTTTAACGTTTCATTAAGAAATGGAAGCATATCACAGTTGTCCATCATCAGAGGTTGGAGGCAACCTTCACCTTGTTACCACAATCGGGAGAAAACAGAGTATTAAAACAGGGCAGAAGCAGAGACCCCTTCTCTTCACTGAGGGTTAACAAACCCTTACTTAGCCTCAGCCACCTCATAGCAAAAAGCAATGAGGATTTCAGTTGTTTCTCCTTTGTTTCTATCATTATTTATATGTTCCCTTTTGCAGGGACCGGCTTTTGCCATTCAAAAGGCATGCATTGTTTTCATTCTCTGTTTTTGATTTATTTTCTTTGTTGGTTGCAGGGTTGTTGTCAACTAGTATCATGTTCATTTGTCTACTATTGAAATTTCGCCGCAATTTTTTGAATTACAAATTGCCTACTAGTTAAGTTATATTCTGAAAGTGGCTTCAACAAGAAGTTTCTTTTATGCAGTCCTATATTGTGTATTTGGGATCACATGAACACGGTACAGAAGCTACGTTGGCAGATTTTGAGATTGTTACTGCTTCTCATTATGAACTCCTGGGATCAGTCTGCAAAAGGTTTATCTTGCGATCAGAATTGTTTTTATTTTTTCCAATATATTATTATTATTATTGTTATTATTATTATTTTCTCTTTGCTTACCATAATCCAGGATTTCACCAATGTTTGCTTTAACAGTCTAGAAAAGGCCAAGGAGAAAATCTTTTACTCATACACCAAAAACATCAATGGTTTTGCGGCCACCTTAGAAGAGGAAGAAGCTACTGAACTTGCCAGTAAGAATTTCAGTGCACATACATTTATGCAACGTCAAGAGACAATCCTTTATTTTTTGCTTCTCTCCCTTGTCCATGTTGTGCCTCTCTTGCATCCATCATCTAATCTTACTGTTACACATATCAATTTATTGCAGATCACCCAGATGTAGCGGCTGTTTTCTTGGACAAGAGTAGAAAACTGCAAACCACACACTCATGGAGCTTTCTTGGACTCGAGAAAGATGGGATAATTCCAGATTCCTCGCTGTGGGTCAAGGGAGGTTTTGGCCATGATGTCATCATCGCCAATATTGACACAGGTGAGTCTTTGTCATTCATTCAATCGATTAAGACATTGTTGCCTCTCTCCATTTGATGTCGTTGGTTGATATTCACAAGTTTTTGCATAAGAACTAGTCATATTACAATGTGGATATCGCCTATACAACACCCTCACAGCGTAAATCTGGAATGTCCATGTTGCATTTTTTGTGTTTTCTCGCCAGTAGTAATCCTGTTCGTATGTAATTTTGATTGTGGCAGGTGTTTGGCCAGAGGCAAAAAGTTTCAGTGATGAAGCATTAGGTCCAGTCCCTTCAAAGTGGCGAGGTTACTGTGAGAAGAATGATACAGAAGGAGTTCGTTGCAACAGGTACATTTTCTTTCCATCTTATATCAATTTTAGATGGCAAAATTAGGCTAAACAATATCTCCCATTAACTCTGTCATATCAGATGTTTTTTGTTTTTTTGGTCTGCTTCTCAAGTTAAATATGTTCTTCAAATTGTAATTCTTGCTTTATTCGTAGTATTGATCAATATGTTCCCATGGAAATTCTTCCTGTTCTGCATGGAGAATTGCATTTCAGCTCGACTCTGAAGAGGACTCAATCCTGATTATTGTTGTGGTATCACTAATTAACCTTGTAATGAGTGAGAATGACTTGTTTGTTTCCCACTTCTAAGATAGGCTAAGTACTCATTTATAAACCTTTTCTTCATGCCTTTCCCTAAAATATATTGCCACTTTTTTTTTATTACTTTCTAACTTAACTCTTAATTTTTTTTTTTTTTTTGGCCTATTATTTGCACATTTAGCAAAATTATATTTTAGGCCTTATTTGCTGTTGAGTATTTTGTTTTTCTATTTGATCTTTGCTTTCTATCTCAAATGTTTTACCATTTTCAGGAAGCTGATTGGAGCAAGGTTCTTTAACAAAGGTTATGGTGAATCAGCTGGACCGCTCAATTCTTCCTTTTACACTGCACGTGACCACGATGGCCATGGAACACATACCTTGTCCACGGCAGCTGGTAACTTCGTGTTAGGAGCTAGTGTTCTTGTAGAGGGCAAAGCAACTTTGAAAGGTGGATCACCTAATGCACGTGCAGCAGCGTACAAAGCATGCTGGCCAGATTGTCATGACACAGATACTTTGGCTGCCTTTGAGAGTGCTATATACGACGGGGTTGATGTTATCTCAGTTTCATTGGGTGGGTCGTCTGCTGCTGAATTTTCTGAGGATGGCATAGCCATTGGTGCCTTCCATGCCGTTCGGAGAGGCATTACAGTTGTTTTGGCAGCTGGCAATGATGGACCAGTTCCAGAGTCAATCTCAAATGTGGCACCTTGGTTTGTGTCAGTTGGTGCTAGTACGATAGATAGAGAGTTTGCAACCACTGTTGCACTTGGTAACAGGAAGCACATTACGGTAGCCATTACCTCCCACTGCTCACCACAAACTTGAAAACTTATTTTTGCCTTTTATCAACATAAACCCCCGATGGATGCAACAATTTATAGGATTTTAACTGATTTACAAAATTTTCTATCATAAAGTTCATGTAAATTTCAAATGCTAAAGTTATTGTGGTTTGTTCAATTATCTTGTTTTTCTTGGTAGGGCGAGAGTCTTTCTCCCAAAGGCTTGCCTGCCGAAAAATTCTATCCTTTAATCAGTGCCGCTGCAAGCAATGCTGCTAACGCTTCAGCTATAGAATCGTAAGTCCCCAATTTCATGAATGACATCTGAAGTAATTATGTTACAATGCTGACCGATATATGAAACATTGCAGTCAGTATTGTAAGCCTGGAACAGTTGATCCCAAGAAGGCTAATGAGAAGATATTGGTATGCCTTCGAGGCGGGGATATTAGTAGATTGGACAAAGGATATGAGGCACTTCGTGCTGGTGCTGTTGGATTGATATTGGTAAATTCTGAAGAAAATGGCTCCGACATATCTGCTGATCCTCACGTTCTTCCTGCAGCACACATCAGTTATTCTGATGGGCTTGCTCTTTATGCCTACATGAACTCTACGAAGTAAGCTTTGCCTCAAAACTCTGTTCAAACTTCAAATTTTCATTTGCTGCCAACCTCTCACAGTAATATTGTATGTATGACAGAAATCCTGGTGCATTCTTGACTCGTGCAAAGATGGTTTTGGGAACAAAGCCAGCTCCATCTGTTGCTGCTTTCTCTTCTAGGGGACCTAATCCTATTGAGCCATCAATCCTCAAGGTCTGATTAGTAGCTTTTGTTTGGTTGTCTTGTTTTGCAAAGTCAACCAGTTATAAATGATGCCGTCTAATATGTTCTATTCTTGCAGCCTGACATCATTGCTCCAGGTGTTTCCATAATTGCTGCATACACTCCTGCAGCATCACCAACAGGCGCAATCTTTGACAACGTTGCACTCTCTGGGACTTCAATGGCAACTCCCCATATTGCCGGCATTGTAGGCCTTCTCAGAGCTCTCCATCCAGATTGGAGTCCTGCTGCTATCCTGTCTGCAATCATCACTACTGGTATTATCAGTGTCATTTTCTTCATCCATAAATAAATAAACAAAAAAGTTAGTGCGAGCCTGATGGGTTGAATTATAACGTTGTTTACATTGTCTGTTCGCAGCAAGTTCACGAGGCAATGACAACAGGCCAATTATTGATGTAGCCAACAACAGTGCAGCGACACCACTGGACTTTGGTGCAGGACATGTGTGCCCAAGCCGTGCATCTGATCCTGGACTCATATATGATCTGACGACAGATGATTACTTGAACTTTCTATGTGCAAGAGGCTACAACGAAAAGCAGCTAAAGCTATTCGCACTTGGGCCATACTCATGCCCCAAGTCATTCCAGTTGTTACACTTCAACCACCCCTCAATCACCATTCCTTATCTCAATGCCTCGATAACAGTCTCTAGAACAGTTAAAAATGTTGGCCCTGCTGGCACATACTTAGCCCGCGTCGAGGCACCGAGAGGACTTACAGTTTCAGTTGAGCCCACAAGTCTGAAGTTTGTGAAAATAGGAGAAGCGAAGACATTCAGAGTCACCCTGAAAGCCGCCAGAGACCTTGTGCCTGGCCGCTATGTATTTGGGGGCTTGATATGGTCTGATGGTGCACACCATGTGAGGAGTCCTCTCGTGGTAAATCATGTCTGAGCCTTCCGCAGTTCCTCATAAAAATTATTTATTTTATCACCAATTCTCCTTTTCTATCTAGAAAGAAATAAGGCCAACACCCACGGGAAGGATGCCCGAGTGTGTCTAGTCTTTGCATTTTTCTCCTTTTTTTTTTTAACAAATGTTGAGATTAAAAATGTTCATTGCTGGTCTTAGCAAAGCTATCAATTTGAAGTTTCTGTTTCCTTCGAAATGCTATCCCGCATTTGGTCACAATGTTCTGTCACACCAACCAAAGCCCCCCCCCCCCCCCCAACCCCAAGAAAAAAAAAAACGACAAAAAGCGTTGACTTTACATTAATGCTCGATTCCTCTCCGGTTTTGGCAAAAGTGAAAAAAAAGGTTAAGCATGGCTCCCATTAATTTTCTTACAAAACACAGCAAAATGAAAAAGGAAAACAGATAAAAATGGTGGGTTTGTTTGTTAAAAAATTTTTTTTTCAATTTTTTTCCTTTTTTTTTTTTTTTTTTTTTTTTACATTTTCTCTTGGCACAATTAAAAGTTAGAAATAAATAAATTTATTTGCACTCAAAATGACTTGAATTGGTAAGATGTGGAGATGCCAAGAGATGATGTATGTTAGGAAGAGGGTTGTCATTGTCGGCGTACTCCATGATTGGTGGTGTCGTCGATTGTCAACCGTTGTATCGCCAATTGCTAGTTGTCGGCTTTCCTATCTCCATCGTCGGCCTATTCCATGGCCAATGTCGCCAGTCAGTTGTAAATCGCTGTACCTTCTCGTTATCGTCGTTCACTAAACTAACTTACCCTGTCGTCTCTGCAAAACTCCATTCCCCAGTATCCTTGCGTTTACTGTTACATTCTAAACTTTTAATTTTCTTGTTAAATAAATATTTTATGTGATAAAATAAAATATATTTAATTATAATTTATATTATTAAAATTAAATTATAAAAATTATAAAAAATTATTTTATTTATGATAAATTTTTATGTTTATTAAGAAATATATATAATTTTATTTTAAAAATATTTTAATTATTTTTAAAATTTTAAAAATATAATAAATTATTTATTATTTTAATAAATAAATAAATAAATTTTATAAATTAAATTTTACATAATAAATAATAAATTTTAATATCTTATTTAATAAATTTTAAATTAATTATTTTTATTAATAAATTATAAAATTATTTTACATAAATAATTATATAATATTATAAATTTATATAAATAATTATTATATTAAAAATTAGTATATTTATATTTTTTTTTTATAAATATTTAAAAATTAAATCTCTTATTTAAATTTGTTATAATACACTTTTTAAAATTTAGAGATCTCAATTTATAAAATAAAATTAAATATGTCTTAATGCATAAAAAGTATATAATCTTAAATGAGCAATAAATTTAAAACCTGGCATTGCAATCCGCCCAATTCCTTTTACATTTAATTCAGAAATGGAATAAGATACCAGAATCCCATAACCAGCTATTGAAGTTAATTTTCTGCGTCTCACCATAATTGGCAAGGAACAGAGTATTAAAACAGGGCAAAGACAGAGCATATTTCACCCCCTTCTTTCACAGAGAGTTTATAACAAGTTCATATCCATAGCCACGTCTGAGCAAAAGCAATGAGTATTTCCGTTGTTTCTTCTTTGCTTCTATCATTGTTTCTCTTCTCCCTTTTTCAGGGACCTGCTTTTGCCATACAAAAGGTTTGGCATTGTTTCTTTTGATTGCTTTTTTCTCTGTTGGTTCCATGGTAGTTATTAACCAATACGTTGCTCTTTTACTTTTTCTTCCTTGAATTCACAATTCCCTAGAAACCGAGCTATATGTTTAAAATGGCTTCAACAAGAAGTTTATTTTATGCAGTCTTATGTTGTGTACTTGGGATCACATGAACATGGTCCAGAAGCTACGTTGGCAGATTTTGAGAGGGCTACTAATACACATTATGAACTTCTGGGATCAGTGTGCAAAAGGTTTATTTTTGCATCAAAACTTTTTTAGTTGATCCAATATTTTTTTATTCCCACCTAGGATAATCCAAGATTTCCAAATTTGTTTTAACAGTGTAGAAAAAGCCAAGGAGAAAATCTTCTACTCATACACCAAAAACATCAATGGCTTTGCAGCAACCTTAGAAGAGGAAGAAGCTACTGAACTCGCCAGTAAGAATTTCAGTGCACATACCTTTATGCAACATCTAGACAATCATTTTATTACCTGTTTCTCTCCTGTGTCATGTTCTGTCTCTGTTGCCTCTATGATCTAATCTTATTATGTAACATTTTTAATCATCAATTCAATACAGATCACCCGGGATGTAGTATCAGTTTTCTTGGACGAGAGTAGAAAACTGCAAACCTCACATTCATGGAGTTTTCTTGGACTTGAGAATGATGGGGTGATTCCAAACTCCTCGCTATGGGTGAAGGCAAGGTTTGGCCAAGATGTCATCATCGCTAATCTTGACACAGGTGAATTTTTAAGGCATCATTTCCTTGGTCCATTTTATGTCGTTGGTTGATGATTGTGGGTTTTTGCATAAAAACTAGTCAATTTAGATTGTAGATATATCACTGCACAGCATCCTCAGGTCCCTGACAGGGTAAAAGTTGAATGTCCATGTCGCAATTTGTTTGTTTCTTCACCAGCAGTAATCCTATTCATATATAATTTGTATTGTGGCAGGTGTTTGGCCAGAGGCAAAAAGTTTTAGTGATGAAGCATTTGGTCTAGTCCCTTCAAAGTGGCGAGGTTACTGTCAGGAGAATGATACACAAGGATTTCGTTGCAACAGGTACGTTTTCTTTCCATCTTCATTCAATTTTTGATGTCGTAATTAAGTAAAACAATGTTTCTGTATGGGCTGGTTCTGTCCTGTCAGATCTTGTTTGTCTGCTTTTCTATCAGATATGTTTTTTTTTTCCAATCTGTCTGCCAAGCTTCCTGCAGACTGTAGTTATGCTTGTTTAATTCCTAGTATTGATCAATGAATTCCCATGAAAATTCTTCTCTTTTCACATCGAAAATTGCGTTTCAGATGCACTCCGAGGAGGACTGAGTCTTAATCTTAGTTGTTGTAGCATTAACTATTATTTGTTTTTAACTAAGCTTGTAAAAGGTGATAATAATTTGTTTGTTTCTCACGTGTAAGAGAGGAGAAATACTAATTTGTAAACATTATTTTTGCGTACTTTCCCCGAAATAAGTTGCCAAAATTTATTATTTACTTTTTAATTTAGATCTTAAATATATATATTTTTTTCAATTATTTGCAGGTTAAACCAATTATATTTTAGGCCTTCTTTATCACTGATTCTTTTGTTTATCGTTTGTTTATCCATTTGATCTCTGCTATTTGTCTCATGTATTTCACCATATTCAGGAAGCTGATTGGAGGAAGGTACTTTAACAAAGGTTACAGTGCCACAGTTGGGAAGGTGAATTCCTCCCTTTTCACTACACGTGACAACGATGGTCATGGGAGTCATACCTTATCCACAGCAGCCGGTAACATTGTTTCAGGAGCCCAAGCTTTTGGAGAAGGCAAATCAACTATTAAAGGTGGATCACCGAATGCACGCGTAGCTGCATACAAAGTGTGCTGGCCAGCAATGGGAGGAGGAGGAGAAGGATGTTATGACGCTGATTTGTTGGCCTCCTTCGATAGTGCCATATACGATGGGGTTGATGTTATCTCAGTTTCATTGAGTGGGCGCGCGAGAGAATTTGACGAGGATGTCACAGCTATTGCTGCCTTCCACGCCGTTCGGAGAGGCATTACAGTCGTTGTGGCAGCCGGCAATTATGGACCAGGTCCAGCGTCAATCACTAATCTGGCACCTTGGTTTTTGACAGTTGGTGCTAGCACAATGGATAGAGCTTTCCTTAGCACTGTTGCACTTGGTAACGGGACGCACTTCAAGGTAGCCATTCCCACTCCCACCCCTCTACCACAACCTATAAATTTATTTTTGCTTTTATCAACATAGATCGCGGATTTATGCACTAATTTATAAGATTTTAGCAGATTTGCAGAATTTTTTATGATAAAGATCTGTTGATCACTGTAAATTTCTGATGCTCAATTTATTGACAGGGTTCGAGTTTTGCTTCCACATTGCCTAGTGAAAAGTCCTATCCTTTAATAAGTGCCGTGGCTGCCAACTCCTCTGCTTCAGACTCGTATGTCCCCGATAACATGAGTTATATCCAGAGTAACTATGTTACTGTGCTGACCAATTTGTATGAAATATTGCAGTGAGCATTGTACGACTGGAACACTCGATCCTAAGAAGGTTAAGGGGAAGATATTGGTATGCTTTCGAGGCGAAGGCATTGAGAAATTGGAACAAGGATTTGAGGCCCTTCGTGCTGGTGCTGTTGGGATGATATTGGTAAATGCCGAAGAAAATGGCAATGACATTTCAGACAATCCTCCTCAACCTCTTCCTGCAACAAATGTCGGTTATTTTGATGGTCGTAGCATTAAAGACTACCTCAACTCTACCAAGTAATTGCCACATCGGGCTCTTCATCAAGACTCTTTTTGAACTTCAAATTATCACTTGATGTCAACTCACAATAGAATTGCATGTATGACAGAAATCCTGTTGCATTATTCAATCCTGTAAAGGCGGTTTTTGGAATAAAACCAGCTCCAACTGTTGCTGAATTCTCTTCTAGGGGACCTAATGCTATTGAGCCATCAATCCTCAAGGTCTGATTAGTAGCTTTTATTTGGGTTTCTTGCTTTGTAACATCAATTAGCTCTTGTTAATCTCACACAACATGTTCCATTTTTGTAGCCCGATATCATTGCTCCGGGGGTTGACATACTTGCTGCCTACAGTCCATTAGCATCACCTACTGATCCGGACCTTGATAAACGTCACGTGTTGTATAATTTTCTGTCCGGGACTTCAATGGCAACTCCTCATGTTGCCGGCATTGTTGGCCTCCTCAAAGTTCTCCACCCTGATTGGAGTCCTGCTGCTATCTCGTCTGCAATCATCACTACTGGTATAAATCAGTTTCATCTCCTTTCGTCCGTAAGTAAATAAGCAAAAAGATTTAGCACAAGCATGATAGATATGACTCATGATGATGTTTATGTCATTCGTTCCCAGGAAGGACGCGAGGCAATGACAACAAGCCAATTATTGATGTATTCAGCCAACGTGGAGCGACACCGCATGACCTTGGTGGAGGACATGTGAGCCCCAGCCTTGCATCTGATCCTGGACTCGTCTATGATCTGACGACCGATGATTACTTGAACTTTTTGTGTGCACGAGGCTACAAAGAAAAGCAATTGAAGCTATTCTTTCCTCAGCCATACTCATGTCCCAAGTCATTCCAATTGTTAGACTTCAACTACCCCTCAATCACCGTTCCTAATCTTAATGGCTCGATAACAGTCTCTAGAACAGTTAAAAATGTGGGGTCTGCTGGCACATACGTTGCCCGTTATGAGGCACCGAAAGGAGTAACAGTTTCAGTTGAGCCCACAAGTTTGAAGTTTGTGAAAATAGGAGAAGAGAAGACATTCAGAGTCACCCTGAAAGCTGCTAGAAACCTTGTGCGTGGCAATTATGTATTCGGGGCCTTGACGTGGTCTGATGGTTTACACAATGTGAGGAGTCCTCTAGCAGTGATGCACATCTGAACTTTCTGCAGAGTATGTCTTTGAATTCATCATTCTATTGTCATTCTCCTTCTCTGTGTAGAAGTAATGCAAACAAGCCTATCTTCATTCTTTCCTCCCATAAGAAGGATGCTTTGATGTGTTTTAGCTTTCATTACAAGAGTCAAGAATAAAATGTTCATTGCTGTTCTTACAATATGGAAATTTCTGTTGTTACAAAACGCAGAGTAAGTCATAGCATTTATGGCTTTACCGTGTTTTATGCTTGTGCAAGGAGAACTTTCAAAGCTTGGGTAATTTAGGATTTTTTTGTTGGTAGACCAAGCCAACCGTAGTTTGTGGCTTGTTCAACTTTTAGACCTTGCAATTCGTCTGATACTGAGATCAGAGCCTACAATTTCACACCGACAATTTACAAAGTACAGATTAATATAATATTATGTAATTTGATAAAAATTTATTAAATTAAAAAAAATTATAAATTATTAGATAGATTATGTAATATCTCTAGATAATAATAATAATACCACAAATTAAACGTACTTCCGCGAAATCTTTTCGGGATTGTGGGTCCACAATAATTTTACATGGATTGGTCTGGATTCCCATCCGGTTTTTGCCACCAGAAACCCGCATAAACACACCGCAGTTGCATTCAAGCAGCGTTTTCAAATTTAATTCTCCGAAGCAATTGATATAATGATGTAATTTTTTTTTTTCTATCTTTATTAACCCATTTTTACATTATTATAAATACCTAATAATGATTTTGTAACAGTTTCTCATTAAAAACTTACCTTTATATGATAACATTTTTGAGCTATGAAGCAAAGAGAGAGGAGTGTAAAAAAAAAAAATGTTTGAGTTGTCTTTTTTTTTTTTCAAAAAGATTTCCATTTACTTTCTATGATTTTTTTTTTTTTTGACAAATTTTCCAAAGTTGTAGAATGCCAAATTTCAAGAAGGTGAGGGGGAGTAAGTAAGGGAATATTTATTTATTTAGAATATATTTACTGTGACTCTAAAGGCTTAGGAACCCAAGACGAGGGAATCAAGTGACCGTTAAGCGTTTTAGAATCCGACTTGCTTGCTTATTTATAACCTGTGCCTGCAGGTGCAGGTGCAGGTGCAGGTGCAGGCTTTTCACTTTGCAGGGTCAAAATCAACAGAAACAATACGAACAAGGGAGAGAGCAGAAAACAACATCAATAACAAGAACAAGAACAAAAAAGAAGAAATCAAGTAATGAAAAGAAAGAAAGATGATGAAGGAGAAAAATTATTTTCATTTTTCAGACGATAAGCGCGGTTGTGAACGGCGCCGTTCTCTCGGTTCTCTTTCTTGATCGGTAATGCCGATCGTGTATTTCATCTGTGTACGGACAATTCAAGACTTTGTTGATGAGATTTCAAAATATTTGAAAATTACCAGTCAATCTGGAAACGATTCTCTCTTCTCTGTGTTGTGTCCTTTTCTTTTTTTTTTTTTTGTTGCCTTCTTCCTTTTTTTTTTTTTTCAACTGAATTGTTGGATATTAACTGTCTGTTTTTCTTGACGTTGGAGGAAATCAAAAGGTTTGTTTTAGTTTTGCTCTCTCTTCTGTATTAATTAAGTAACTATAAAGATCGAGAAATGAAAACAAGAAAACCAAAGAAATTAAACAGGCTGATAAGAACCAGTGCAGTGCACTGCTTCTTCTTGTTTACGATAAGCAGCAAGACTTTCGGTTGTTTTATTTTCATTGATTCATTTTTCCAAGTCAAGAAAAAGCAAAGAGAACTGAGTCCTCCAGTCCTTTCTACAACCCCCACCCAAAAAAAAAAAAGAAAACGGCATCTATCGGCTGTCTGTCTGCCCCGCTTGAAGGCATAATGATTACTGTACAGTCAATTTCTTCCTTTCTGTCCCTGTATAAAGAAAACTGTGTTCTTCTCTTTGCTTGATGACTTTATGCTGCATTTTTTTTTTTTTTTTTTTGTATATCGGATGATTTGGGTAGTTGAATAATCAACATATATGGAAATTGATGTGAACCATGTTTCTGATGTTTTAGGAAGGGGGACAGAGGAGATCTGATTCTTTGGTTTTGAAGCTGCAGGTTCGACTGTTACTTGCATGCTTGGTGTTTTGCTCGTTTTGTAATTAAATTTCCATATAAAATTTAGGGCCCTTGTGTTGTAAGAATGAAAATTGATTAATATTATATAAGTATAAGCATGTAATTTGCCCTTTATATGAGAGTTGCGTTATGTTTATTATTATGTAATTTGAAACTCTGGTGTAATCATACACGTACGAACATTCAGTGCTCCTTTTGCTTTTATTCTTTTTCAAATATTCCATTTCCCAACACCTTGTTCATGTCAATGGCTGTTATTAAAGTTGTGACAGTATCTGAATTTTTCGTTGTAAACAATGTTGTGATGGGAGAGACTGCCATTTTCCTTTTTTTTTTTTTTTTTTTTTTTTTTTGGTTCTGGGAGGGGCTAACGGTTATATTTCTTCTGTAACAAGCTGTCGTGGTTCTTAATGCTACTTGTCAATTCCGGCACAGCACTTTGGCCTTTGGAAGGAGGAAGGAGAGAGGAAGCAAATACAAATACTAAGGAAGATACCAGTTCATGCGCAAGCCATCTGATTACATCTCTCTCTCATTCCTACAAAATTCTTTTTTCTTATAATATGCGCTTTTCTTTTAACATGTGTCTTCTTCTGTACTACTAGGCTACATATCTTTTAAAGGAAACTGGGCTATGACCAAACGGTATCTCCTTTTGTCACACTTTCTTCTGCACAATGCACAGTATATAGTTCTGCACATTCAAAGAGCTAAGTAATATTGTTCTGATCTGCAATTTTGTGCCACTGTAATACTGTTGCAATTAATCATGTGGTGTGGAACACCATCCAATTGCTTGGAGATGGTATGAACACTTGTGTAATTATTTGGTTGTTTGCAATCTTCTCACATTTGTTTCAGATCATCCCTTTATGGCCTTCTCTATGTGTTCTGTGCGTAGGGTGCAGTTTGTAGGTGTTCCTTTATGTCCCCCATTTCCTTTTCCTGGTGATGTGTTCTGGATATGCAAGTCCTTTAGATTTATTTCCTTTTTGTTAAATCTGATTTGTTTGACATGAGATTTATTGATCCAAGAGATCTATTTCTCACAGAAATGGCACTCTTTTCTGTCTCCTTCGTGTTTCATGTGTTTATTTAATTTTCGTTGTCATATAAGATTACCTTAGTGCTATTGCTGTTGTCCTTGACCACTCTGATGCATCTATCTTCATTATGTATGTTTTTTCCTGATAGAATTATCTGCTGCAATATTGGTTGCTCCTGCAATTTTATGGTTACATAGAGCTAGATCTCTCATTTATTGTTTGTGTGGTCTTTTAGCACAATAGTAAATCCTTCTTAAATATGTTGTCTGTTTGAAAACATGTCATATAATGCTGGTCATGTTGTTGTCTAATATCGATGCCTCTTTTTCATAACAGGCTTATCAGTATCACAGCCAGCATGTGGTGGTGATTTTAGAATTACTCAAACAACTTATTACAATTACGAGGATCATAATCTCAAAGCTTTGCAGGGAATTTTTTTTGGGTGGGAGTTTTTTTTTTGGGGGGGGGGGGTTATGTTTTGACTAGCATGAAACAAAGTTGGTTTGATTCATCTAAAGTCTTGTTTTAGGATTTATATGATCTTAATTTTGTCTTCTTTTTTTTTTTTAACAACTTTTTGCAAGTAATTCACTCAGGCTGAAGGGCTTTTTGGAGGCCTCAAAGACAAAATTAGAGAAGAGGATTCATGGAGATGGTGAAGATATCCTAAAGCAGAAAAATTTTTTCGGATCAAACATGTATCCTCACTAGAAAGGATGAAGTTTTTGGGTAATTGATAGTACAAATTTATAATTTTCGTGGGAAATTATGATGAATATAATCTTTTTCATTATAGATGAACGCTGATGGGTTTCTAAAGATTTTATGGAGAAAGTCATATACACATCCAATATATGTAATTTCTGTGTAATTTCAGTTGAGCCCACAAGTTTTAACTTGGTGAAAACAGGAGAAAGACAAGACATTCAAAAGCACTCTGCAAGCTGCTAAAAACTTTATTTTGGTTCGACCGGTTGGTATTTGGGGCGTTGATATGGGCTGATGGTGTACTACGCTATGTGAGTAGTCCTCTCCAGTGGTGAATCACGTCTGAACTTTCTGCAACATGTCTGAAATGATTTAAGTTGTCACCATTCTCCTTGCCCATCTAGAAATAATGCAAACAAGCTTATCTTCATTCTTTCCACGCATAGGAAGGATGCTTAAATGCGTTTAATCTTTGCCTTTTTCTCTTTCTCATCACAAACGTTATGACTAAAATTGTTCATTGCCGGTCTCTTCTAGACTTACTAATATTGAATTTTATTTGCTACAAGATGTAAGCCGTAGAGTTATGCCTTCTGTCATGTTTTCTGCTTACAAGGACAACAACATAAACACTAATAGTAGCAGGATTTTGTTTATTGACCAAGGCGATTATTATTTGGCTTGGTCAAATTGTATACCTTGTAATTTGTCTACTGTAAAGGGTGTCTTGTTACAATCACAATATTGTTGAAATCACGATCCATCTGTTTTTATTTTATTCCGCCATTGACTAATATTGCATTTCCACCAGGAATTGGCGCTTGTACATCCAAAAGATCAAAAGGTTAAAAATAGGCGGTCAACCGGCGACTCATCAAATCTCTCTCTCTCTCTCTCTCTCTCTCTCTCTCTCCCCCCAAAAACAGGAAGTTTTAGTTGGAATCTTAAAAAAGGCATGCAACAGCACCAGGGCACTCCAAGAGTAGGAGATTCAGACATTGTGTGGCATGGAATCAATTTCTCCACGCTGTATTTCTATATATAGAAAAACAAATCTCACCTTGAAAAAATCTATTGTATTTTTTCAAAATTTGGCTCTAAAATCACTCTAGCTCATCAAAGGGAAGGACTGCAATGTTGTATATTGCTAAAAATACGGTAGCCAAGCAATATTTAAGAACAGGGAAAGGCAGAGCCCTCTCTTCATTAACAAAACAGACACTTCTTTCCAGCAGAGGGAGTTACGTTCAGAGAGTTCAGAGAGGCAATGGGGCTCTCTGGTCTAACTCCTTTTGCTGTCTCTCTCCTTGTTTTCTCTCTCCTCCAGCCCCCTACCGATGCTGCCAAAAAGGCAAAGCTCATTACCCTCTTCGTCTTTTCTCCTTCCATTCAAGACAATGTATTGCTCATAAATGATTAGTTGAAGAACTTATAAGGAAATGTTTGGTTATGCAGTCTTACATAGTCTACATGGGGGAGCATTCACATGGAGGTAATCCTACTCAGTTTGACGTCCAAAAAGTGACCAAGTCACACTTCGACTTGCTGGGAACATACTTGCAAAGGTTTACTTTCAGCCACGCATAAATTGGAGAATTGTTTTGGAAGCTCTCTGATTTTGCTATCCGTCGACCTTGACATATTTATGCCCTTCTTTTCTATTGCAGTGAAAATCAACTCCAGAGTCAAATGCTCTACTCTTACACAAGGTGCTTCAATGGCTTTGCCGCTGTGCTTGATCAAGCACAAGTATCCGCACTTAAAAGTAAGAAACTTGGGGCTCTTATTTATTTATTTATTTTCTGTTTTTCTCTGTGTTTGCTCTGCATTGGAAGCAGGATGATCCTGTCATGATTGAAGTGGGGTGATAATGGCTATGCATATTTCCAATCAATGCAGCGGACCCCAGTGTGATTTCTGTTTTCCCGAACAGCGAACGAAAGCTACATACAACACATTCATGGGATTTTCTTGGGCTAGACAAAGTTGATGAACTTTCTGCTAACTCCCTTTGGAAGAGAGCCAGGTACGGTCGAGATGTAATCATTGCCAATCTTGACACAGGTAAACAAAGAAGATTCAAGTTTGAATAATTGGGTCAGCTTTCCCTCATTTTTTTTTTTTTTGCATGTAATCATTGCTGCTTCTTGACAAAAAATGATCCTCATTTGACATCCCTTTTTGTGGCCTAATTTGACATTAGGTGTTTGGCCCGAATCTCGAAGCTTTCATGACACAGGATTAGGTCCTGTACCAAAAAAGTGGAAGGGAATTTGTCAGACTGACGGCGGATTCAGTTGCAACAAGTACTCTCTCATTTATTTATTTATTTATTTTTGCTTAAAAAGAAAATATTTGGTCTCATCAAAGAAAAGGGAAACATTACATATTGATTTCAATAGCCAATTCAATCGTTGCATGCAATTAGAGTTTGGTCGGCAAATTGTTTCATTGAAGATTGATCAAAATGATTGTTTGGAATGATGAGAGAATTTTTACTGGAGATTTCTGGCTCAAATTGTTGTGCTTTGCTATGTTCAGAAAGCTTATAGGAGCAAGGTACTTCAACAAAGGTTATGCTGCCGCACTTGGTCCTCTCAAACCAGAAATATTTAACACTGCACGTGATACCCAGGGCCATGGGTCCCATACCCTCTCAACTGCTGGTGGTAGCTTTGTTCCTAGAGCTAGTCTTTTTGGTAGTGGTAATGGAACTGCCAAAGGTGGATCACCAAAAGCTCGTGTAGCTGCTTACAAAGTGTGCTGGCCAGCAGAGAAAGGTGGCTGCTTTGATGCAGATATCTTGGCTGGCTTTGATGCTGCAATAGCTGATGGAGCTGATGTGATTTCTGTGTCGCTTGGCGGGACTCCACGGGAATTTTATCAAGAATCCACTGCTCTTGGTGGCTTCCATGCTATAAAAAACGGAGTTACAGTGGTTGCCTCTACTGGCAATGAAGGACCAATTCCAGGAACTGCAGCTAATGTGTCACCATGGCTCATCACAGTTGGTGCTAGCACAATTGATCGTGCATTCTCAAGTTACGTTAAGCTTGGCAACAATGTGACTTTGAAGGTACCTTTTCTTTGTGATATTCAACAACTGTCTTGCGTAGCACATTTTTCCCTAACACAAGGCCATGCAAAAGTTTTCAAAAAATTTAAATGTCATCTACTGCCATATTAGGATCTTAATCCTGCAACATTGGTCGTGCATTATTGGTTACTACAACACCATTTGATATAATGTTAAATTCCTTTTGGCATGAAATATCATTTTTAGCCATAGCATAGCCAGAGGCTGTTTCTGAGGAAATTTCACGTTCATGGAAGAAATAAGAGATACGCAATGGATCATGAAATAGAGATTGTAGAAATAAGGAGATTTTGGTCTATTTGCTGCAGTCATCATGACCATTTGTCAAGCAAAAGCTTTAGATTTACAAAATTTGGCTCCTCATATAATAAAGTTGAAGATATTCACATCTGGTTTCTGCAAGCCACGATTGCAATCATCCTTCCTCAAATCTTCTTTTCATTACCAGGGAAAATCTCTCGCTGACCAAGCTTTGCCAGATGGAAAATTCTACCCACTGATCAATGCTGCAGATGCAGGTCTTGCTAACATTACGCGAGAGGACGCGTAAGTAACCACTATAACATATTGATTTTAGGAACATGCACAGCTAAACTGTTCACGAAATTGCTCATCAGTTATTCTGCTTTTAAACTTTAATTCCAATTGGTTCTTGAAATGAAGCAGCCAGTTATGCCTGTATGGAACTCTTGACCGCAACAAGGTTGCTGGGAAGATTGTAGTCTGCCTTCGAGGACAGGAAAAGAGAATACAAAAGGGATATTTTGCCAAACTTGCTGGCGCTGCTGGGATGATATTGGCAAATGCTGAACCAGATGGGAATGATGTCATGGCTGAACCTCATATGCTCCCTGCCTCGCACCTTACTTTCACCGATGGTCAAGCGGTTTATAACTACCTGAAAAATACCGAGTAATTTTGGCTTCTGTTTTTCTAGCCCAATTGTCTCTTGCCTTTTTGATATCCAAAATGATAGACTTACATGTGTTGTTGACGCATATTTCAATAGAAATCCAGTGGCATCTATGTCTCCCATCCAGACTGAAATTGGCATAGAGCCAAATCCAGTGATGGCAGACTTCTCGTCTAGGGGACCTTGTTCAATAGAGCCATCAATCCTTAAGGTTAGTTAGTCCGACGGTTCATTTGTCAGGTTTATTCGCCCTTACAATGTAGCATCTTATACGCTGTATTTTTATCGACTTGAGACGGTATTGTGTGCCTGCTGATTAACGTCTATTTCAGCCGGACATTACCGCACCCGGGGTTGATGTAATTGCTGCTTTCACTCAAGCAGTAGCGCCAACACCCCTTGAATTTGACAATCGAAGGGTTCCTTTTACCGCGTTGTCCGGCACTTCCATGTCAGGCCCCCACGTTGCTGGTATTGTTGGCCTTCTCAAGGGAATCCACCCAGATTGGAGCCCAGCTGCTATTAAGTCTGCAATCATGACAACCGGTACATCAACAAGCCTCTCTTAACTCAACTCAACTCATTTGAACACGAAATCATTGCTTATTGACACCAACTTTGTATTTCCTGCAGCAAAAACGAGAGCCAACAACAGGAAGCCAATCCTCGATGAAAAAGGCAATCTTGCAACTCCATTTGCATATGGTGCAGGACATGTGAATCCAAAATATGCAGCGGATCCTGGTCTAGTCTATGACCTGACAGTCGTTGACTACCTAAACTTTTTGTGTTCTCGTGGCTACACCCCAAGAGAAATGCAGGCATTTTCCGAAGGGACTTACGTATGTCCGAAGAACTTCAGTTTGGCTGATTTCAACTACCCTTCAATCACGGTGCTCAATCTCAAAACCCCAGTAGCCGTAACTCGAAGGCTAAAGAATGTGGGGCCTCCGGGCACGTACAGAGCTCATGTCAAGGCACCTGCTGCAGTTTCGGCGGTGGTTAAGCCCGCAACCTTGACATTCACCAAAATTGGTGAAGAGCAGGCTTTTAAGGTTACCTTCAAGCCAAAGGAGATGATTAACAGCTATATTTTTGGACAGCTGACATGGTCTGATGGCGTACATTTTGTCAGGAGTCCTCTTGTCATGAAAGGCTAGTGTCCCATGCAGGGGACAGCTGACAACAATCTGTGAGGAGATGATGTTGTAGTTGGGTTTCATGAATTGTCACTGGAAATTTGCCTACCTTGACTACCTAACACTAGCACAATTGTCAATAACACTTGGTGCAATTGTAAATCGCGACAAGCTATTTAGCCAAGCAGGAAGAAAAAAAACCAAAAAACAAAACAAAACGGAAGTAGTAAGACGTTGAACCTTGAGATAAAAAGAGACACGTGAGAGTTGGAAGAAGAATGGTTGCGTCATCCAGCACATAAGTCTTTACACGTGCGATGTAATTGATGTGTCCACTCCATTTATTTCCCTTTTAATATATTTCAGCTGTATGGTGTGGGAACGAGCCATTACCTTTTTACTTTGAGTTTTGAATTTCACTTAATTTTTCAATGTGAAAAGTAATACTAAGAAACTAACTGTGTCTGTGCCCGTGGCTGTGGCTGTGGCTGTGGCTAGGTCGAGACAAGACGAGATTAATTGGGCCGAGCCTTTTGTGGGCTCCGGCAGCCTGGACCGGACTCGCAGCTTCTAAAAATCTATTCCACCAGCACAAAAGAAAGAAAGAAAGAAAGAAAGAAACCCTAAACCAATTTTTAATCGCTCTTCTTCTTCTTCTTCTTCTTCTTCTACTTCCGAGTCCCGTCTTCCCAGCGCATCTCTTTGCATTTTTCCTTTCACAATTTGTGAAACTTGAGAGCGTCGAGGCAACCTTCCACACGCCCCGCCCCCTCTCACCTACCCCGGGATTCTCTTCAATCTCAAGTTCCAAGGTATCATTATTTTCTATTCTTCTCTTTTTTCCTTTTTTTCTTTTTTATTTATTTATTTTTAAATAATAATTATCATCCTATTTTTAAATTTGCACGAGTAAGTATTTAATTATATATTTCTCTTCCCTTTTCCTACTCCTCTGTTTGTTCGTAGCCAAAGCTTTTTGTTTTTTTTGGGTTTTTTTCTTAGTAATAGTTTTTCAATCTTGCATATGTTTAACCCTTCCTCGTACCCACATATTACAGAATACCTTTTATTTTTTTTTTAAAGTTATTTTTATTTTTAATTTACCTTTTGGGTAGCAATTAGAATCATTGAAGTAGCTATTTGGAGACATTCGGTCTAAAACCTCTTATGTCCAGTTGAGGGAAAATGACCTTTATGGTTTTATCGGTTTACTTGCATAATTAGAGCTGCTTGTATGTGCTTCTTTCAGGGAAGAAATTCTTGGGGGTGACAATGCAATCCAGTGAAGCTCCTGCTGCAACTGCAATGGAAGTCGAAGCAGTTCCCTTGCCAGCAAAGCCAAAGTTTGAGCCTTTGAAGGCTCATGAGATGACTGATGGCCAACTTCAGTTCAGGAAGGTTTCGGTCCCGCCACATAGGTATTCTCCTCTCAAGAAAGCTTGGATGGATATCTACACCCCAATCTATGAGCAGATGAAAATTGATATTCGAATGAATCTAAAGGCAAGGAAAGTTGAACTAAAAACTAGATCAGATACACCCGACATTAGTAATCTGCAGAAGTGTGCAGATTTTGTCCATGCTTTCATGCTGGGTTTTGATGTGATTGATGCCATTGCACTTCTGCGTTTGGATGAGCTCTATGTGGAATCCTTTGAAATTAAGGATGTTAAAACACTTCGAGGGGAGCATTTGTCTCGTGCCATTGGAAGACTGTCTGGCAAAGGTGGAAAGACAAAGTTTGCCATTGAAAATGCTACAAAGACAAGGATTGTGATTGCAGACACCAAGATTCACATTTTAGGATCTTTTCAAAATATCAAGATCGCAAGGGACTCTCTCTGCAGTCTCATTTTGGGATCCCCTGCCGGCAAGGTCTACTCAAAACTGAGACAAGTTACTGCTAGACTGGCGGAGAGGTTTTAAATGTCACTGAATTTGTATTGTTCTGAAATTTCTGAGTGGAGATTTCTTGTGCTGAGTGCAAGTTTGAGAGTGCGACTTGGCATTGACTTTTTGGTGAGGATGATAGTGTCACTGGCTGCAAACAAATTACACTGTTATGACTACCATTTATTTTCCATGCAAGTTGATGGATTTGAGCTACAATACGGCTAAGCCCTAATCTCAAGTCTGATTCAGCATCAGCTAGTCGAGTTGTTTTCCATCATATTATTTAATTGCTGGGGATGAATTTGAGATGTTTTCAGAATATCATATGCTGTGTCATTTGCTGTCAATTGACTAATTGTTTTGAGGGCTTATTGCTGTTACAATTGCTGGTAGGCTTTGCTGTTTAAACAACTTTTTATATAACTCTTAAAAGTTTTCATTGCTTATTTGCAGCTGAATCTATGCCTTTTTGTGCCCGTCACACACCAAGCAGCATGATGTATTATTACGATGGCTGCTTCTTCTGGTTGTGCCACTCAAATCACTCATTTGCATTGCACATTTTGTTGGTAGTCTGCTTTTTCGTTGTTGTGGATATTTTCCGATAGGAGACTTCCTTAGTGGACTTATCTATGGAGAGAATGTTATGAATAACAAACGGCTCCACGGCTTTGCCCGAGGCACATGTAAGAAGTAATTGTAGAATAAACTAATGTTGCAACTAAAAACATGTCCATTGGTGTTGGGCAGCACCTTGCGAAGTTTTCACACCTGGCTTCAAGAAATTGTATCTGACCCACGACAGGATAACCCCAAGGAGAGTCAAACTCATCTTCAATGATGGATCATTCAGGAAACTAGCACAAGCTTTTCAATACTGAAGTGTGGAAATTTCTTCCTTTAAATTCTAATTCTCTAGCACCTCCAGCTTTGAGCAGGGGTACCCAGCAGATAAGGTCGACAATTTCTCTTTAAATTGTACTTTCAATTCCAAAACCTTACAAGGAGAACTGGAAATGAAGTTTGAAAAGCGAAGGAAAGTATACTGAGCTCAGAAGCACCTGAAAATTTTTCTTTCAATTTGAATTGAATGCTTGTCTAGTGTCTACGGTGTAACTAGTTCCACCCAGGTGCAGCAAGGGTCATAATTTTTTGGATTTA
Source organism: Rhizophora mangle (assembly GCA_037832345.1). NCBI lineage: Eukaryota > Viridiplantae > Streptophyta > Magnoliopsida > Malpighiales > Rhizophoraceae > Rhizophora > Rhizophora mangle. Next base: position 171,414 of record JBAPLJ010000439.1, on the reverse strand, counting down.
AATGTTGTAACCAAATTACAGCAATCAAAAGTAATTGCACAAAGAATAAGCGATTCCATTCAAGCTATCTTCAGCCACCAAAGAGAAACCCAGCAGCCTGTTCTTCATTCCCATCAAATAATTTAAGTGCTTGGATTACAGCGTCCCTTCCAAAACCCAGCTCAACGAGTTTCGCAACTTTGGCTTCAAAATCAGGTCTCTGCAGTCAGAATATTTTTAATATGCATCTGTGAGAACAATATTTATATTGAAACAGGCCATAAAGCCATGTCGACTAATGAGACAGGCCACAGGAAATTCGCCCACTTGGATCACAGACTATATACATTAACCACAGCAGTAACATGAAGAATTGGAAGCAAGTATCAGTTAACAGTAAGACCAAACTAGCTTTCTCTTAAAAGTTGGTAGAAATTTGATTAGTGATTGATAGCACTGCCTACCTGAGTCACATCACCTCGTGCAACTCCTGAGAACCACAAGGGAAACAAAGAAATTAGCCATTGATGAAAATCAAACTCACACACCGTATTGAAGTTAAGTCAGCTGGAGAGCTCATGACAAAGCCCCACACCACCATGGTTAAAAAAAGAACATGGACAAGAACCTTTAAAGGCAATGATCAGTTTATATGTCAAAATAACAACATAATGAAGATCTGACAACCGCATGTTATCAGAATACTAACCAGAAGATTGACCAACAGGCGGAACATTATTCTTCTTGGCCGTGGGTTCTGGTGTCACCTGAACCACCAAGAGAGAATAGAAGCCTTTTAGATTAGCAGAAGGTGTCAGCATCAACTTGCAAACTGCATGTTTCTATCCGAGAAAGCTTTAACACACTGTCTAGTGGCTACAAACAAGACCCACCATTTTTGGTTTGACACAAAATTACATTACAACACTCCAATAAACTAAAGATTTCATAGCACATAAAAGTTAATTGTTCCTAAAAACAGATTGAATGTGAGGGTTTGAGTAATATACAAAATTGAACAAATTAGCAGCCCAACATCAGCAAAGATCAGTTTGGTAAGCAAACATTGTTACAGGGCAGACTTACAGGGTTTCCAGAGCTTGATGCTCCTTTGGCGTGCCTCTCTTCATCCAGAAAATGAGATGGAATGTCTTTTTCTGAAACATAACAGAGCCAGGAGATAGATGCAGCATCTAAGTAAAAGAAAATTACACAAGCATGTAGGCAAAATGGCCATCATGGTATGAAGTAAATGGAAAAGGTGAAAAGGCAACCTTGCAAAAAAGGAACAGAAACTTCTCCTCCGCCAACTCTCAAAACATTCTCCTTTAAGTCGATGATGCACTGCAGGCATTAGCTAAAGTTAAAAATGATTCACAAATATTTAAAGCTCAAAAGGATCATCATGAATCTTAAACTGAGATGCTACCTGGTGCTTGCGAAGCATATCAAGCCCGAAAAGGAATTCCATATTGGGTGAATCCAATACCAAAAAGGAGCATGGGTAGAATATATTTCCAATCTAATAGAACAAAAAGAAGAAACAAAAAATTCAGATTTGCATATACCAACAAAAAATTGGCATATATCCTATATTTCCCATTCCCCAATATTTACATGAAGAATCAATACATAGCTGCAAACAAGATTATTGATTGCCAGATTTAGAACCTCAGAATGCATAAAATGATGTATTTGGTTGGTGCTCAACATTGTTAAAAATCTTACAGAAATGCCCTAGCAGGTACGCACATAACACTTAAGCAAGTACACACACAGATGAGAACTTGCACAAACACATGCACATGGTCACACAAAAAAGGACAAAAATTATATCCTGCATGCAGGAATTTGTAACCAGTTACAGAGTGGTGTACCAAATAACACAAGAGATTTCTTAAAGCTTGAAATAATGGTGGTAAATGTTCTACCTTGATTGGAGCAACATGTATGCGTCCCAATATCTCTGATTGGCCAACTCCATGCGCAATGCCTTTATAACGTTGGTCTAAAAGCCTTAGCAATCTAAAATATACCATGTGAACAGCAAGAAAACTGTGAGCATTCCATTGCAAAATTTTATGAAGATTATGAAATCTAGAAGGGATACAAGGGATGTATACTGTGACAAGCTCTCTTCTTGAGTATATTCATGAATCATAATTTGCTAAGACAAGGGTTGGATATGCTCACATACAGTTTTTTGGTCAAACATAAGCTTATATACAACCTATTGCATTTGTGAGACAGAGGCAGTATTGCATACAAAACAGAAATAGCACCAAAGAAAAATAAGTATCTACCAAACCAGGAAAAAAGATAACCTCCAAATTCATACAACAGCCAAACAGATAAATATAGGAGACTGAACATACCCACACCGCTCAGCACAGGTTTTTGATATTATTGTGGACTGAGCACCACTGTCAATGAACGCCTGGACAAGAAAAGTTAGAATAGCAAAACAGAACATTCCATATAACAGTAAAGAGAAAATAACATTATGCATCAAGATTGTTGCCTAAACTTGTTCATGACAGTCTACCTTTAAAGGGACACCATTAACTTCCATGTCAACATACAACATAACCTGAGGAGTTGAGCATGAAATTTCAAATTAATCTATAGTTAACATACTTCAACAGCAGCATACAAGGATGCCAAGCACATACCACCCTGGCGAAACCTTCAGGGTTGTACTCCAAGGCAGCTGCCCAATTCTCATCAATTCCTTTCTGCAGCAAAAGGGCAAAATGTAAAAATAATGGGTAAAAACCTGCCATCAGGAAAAACAAACAGAGGCTGAAATGAAAGCATCGGGAAGGTTATGGATAAAATTATGAAAAGGGAAAAGGGAAAAGACAAGAAAACAAAGCAAAAATAAATCTAAAACCTTTAAGTAATAATGGCCTGTCAATCATCATGATTTAAAAGGTAATAAAAGTTTAAAACTGACCTGACGAATGGCAGCTTCAATTTTCCTTTGTGCCTCAACATCAAAAGGATCCGCAGCAAGAAGGGCCTAATGCACATGAAAAATAATATAGGTATATTAGCTTCACATTTACCAGCTACAGAAAAATAAATATGCCTCAAATTCGCCCTTAGCAGCAATGGGTGCTAGTTTTTCAGTGAAATTAACTGAATTAGCTCAAACAATATATCAATAAGTAGTTTACACATAAATGGGCAACAAAAAGGAGCTTAGGAGAGAATGGTACTGATTGCAACAACTTTAAATGTCAATGTGAAGCAACAAATGAACAATCATGGCTAACAACTTACCATTTCTTCCACTTGTTGGCGTCGTAATTCAGCTCTTTGACGATTCCACTGCCGCAAGAGGTCTTGCAGTCTGTTGAGATCATTTCCAAGAATAGCTTGTGCAAGTTCAGGATTAGTCTGCATGTTCAATGTAAACCCACATCAATGAGGAAAAACCATGGACTTTTAAGATTTGACACTTATTACTCATTGAACCTTGTGCTCAGTTAAACGTATAGAATGCAGACAGGAATCAAGTACAAAGAAATGTTCATGAGGGTGGGGTCATGCATCATAGTTACAAACAGTGCAATTATTTTCATGAGAAAATAGTCAAGCTTCTGAGAACACAAAAACAACTCCTTCATATGACTGCTGGAACTTTTTGTTCCCGAAATAAGGAAGTGTTGAATTGGAGAATAAGTTGCTTAGTATTCCATATTCAGAAGAGGAAAAGTTAGAAAGGAACCAACTTATCCTACCTGAAATAGCTGAGCCATCATGTTAGAATCACGCCGAAAGTATTGCTGCATAGCTCCAGGATTCACAGAACCATCAGGATTCAGAGCCAAATCATTGGTAGGTCCACTGAAATGGTTTGGAATATCTGGTTTAGCATAGCTTATAAACAGATACTATGTCCATATTTTTTTGTCCATGCATGCTTATGCACTCAATATAATATTAAAACAAAGTGCAGTGCAAAATCTCAGAAAACAATAAACCTTCAAGTACAAAAAACTGCCTGAAGAGCAGGCAATGCCCATGTGAGACACAAATCATGAGAAACAAGTATTAGTTATAGGGATCATCCATAAACCAACGTTAGGAGGATCATTATAAATACTGAATGTTGATTGCAATTCCGAACGTCTTCCAAGTAAGAACATGAGTTCAAGATTTTATAGGAAAGTGATAAATGTTAATACCCAAGTGTGGCATTTGAGACCATCATCAACAAATCCTCATCCTTAATGCCCAATGCACTCAATTTCTCGTTGTTCCTGATCTCCTTCCCATTGTATAGCAGTTGCTGCTGCTGGAGCGGCACTTGTGTCTGTTCACAGTAACTCAAATATACCAAAAAGAATCAAAACCGGCAGTGGAAGACGAAAGAACCAAGGATAACAACAATCCCGAGTCCAGTTTCACTAGAGTTTGATTCTTGACTAAACACAGCAGAGTAAGCCCAATGATTCTTGAGTACAGGCATCACAAGCAAAAGATAAAGAAAAGACGAAAACTTTGCAGGTCCACTTATTTATCCTTGAACTCTATCGACAACCATTGGTAAGCAAAAAAGATTGAATTGAAAGAAGCACTGAACAAAATCAAGCAAACCCCAGGAGGAAGAAACAGAGAAAGAGATGATACCTCCACCTCGAGCAGAGCTTTCACGTTCTCAACCTACAATCCAAGAAAACATACCCAGAAGGAAAAAAGAAAAGAAAATCAACGTTGGTCTGAAATTTCACAGAAGTATTAGAAGAAGAAAGAAATGGATACATAAATGGGTAAAAGAGAATTAATCCAAAGAAGGGTTTAAAAAGGAGGGAGGGATTACAGATTCATGAGGATCGACATCAAGTGATATGATCCGTTCATCTGCAGTCATCACAGTGATCCTCATCGTTCCTCTGTCTCTCTGTTTCTCCGATTGGATCTTTTTTTATCTCTTGTGTTGTGTCCCTGTTGTTGTTGTTGGGTGTCTGTATGTAAAGCATAATAAATATAAAACACCCAAAAAAAAAAAACAAAGCAGAGGAGGGAGAGGGTTCTGTTTCTTGCCAGAGAAGAAGGGTTTTGTCGGTAGTACTGTGGACCAGAGACTTTAATTTTAGAGAATTTGCTTTCTATTTTAATTTTAATAAAGTTTGCTGTGGATTTCAGAGAATTTTATTTTTTTTTCCATTAAATATTATTTATTAATTAAATTAATTGATTTATTCGTTTATTTTGCCCCCTCTCATCTTTGTCTATAAATAAAAAGTAAAACGTAGAAGAGTGGCATTAAGAAGTAACGTTGCGTTACTATTTTTATAAAATAAAACCAATTCCATTTCCTTTGTTACGCCGCCCGCGGTGGCCGTGGCGGCGATGCCTGATTGATTTCGCCATTTTCCCAACTCCCATCTCTCTATCTCTATCTCCGTGTCATCCTGCCTTAAAGAAAAAGAAAAAGAAAAATTTAAAAATAAGAACCCTAGATAAAGATAATGGTGAGCAGTTTTCAGTAAAACCTAGGTAAAGGCTACGGGCCGTTCAACAATCTGTTAAATCTATCTATTTTGGATATCTTTCTGATTGGATTTGGATTTGGATTTGGATTGAGATGGAGAGAGGGCAAGTAACAAGACGAGTCAAGTACAAGACTTCTGTCAGGGATTCCGGCACCCCTGGCCGTCTTTTGCTGGTACTCTCTCTCTCTCTCTGTTTTCTTTTTGTTTTCTGTTCTCTCTCTCAACTGTACTTTTTTTCTTTTTCAATTAACTGCTTTATCATTGGAATCTTTAATAGTAATTTCTCACTCTTTTATTTTCTTTCTTTTTGTTTTTCGAAGAATTGAAATCTGATTGGATTTTTGAACATTAGTTTCGTACTTCTTTTTATTATTTGCTTGTTTTCTTTTGTATTTTTTTTTTTTCATGGAGAATTGGTTTCTTGTTTGAATCTTGAAACGGTTTTTTCGATGAAAAATGAAAATGAGGGTGACATAGTAGCCAAGCCAATGTGATGATCAAATATCCAGTGGTTTCCATTTGTGGCTTAATTCTGGATGTTGAGTTTAGTTGTTGTAATAAAAACTAAGCCTGTGGAGGCTGCAAAAGTTTGATTGCAGTGCATTTAGACTTTAGGTGATGCTTTTTGTTCTTAATCTTGATTTTGTGGGTCTCTTTCTTGTTTCTCTTTCTAGGTTTTTTTTTTGGGTTTCTTTTACAATTTGTAGTCACAAGTTTTCGCTAAGACACAGACGCATGCATTTATATGCACTTGTCAATTTCTCACTTTTTGCACAGAAAATGGAGAAATTGATTTTCAGGCCAGATAATCCTAACTCAGCTTCAAAGCTTGAGATGCAGTTCAGATTTTTTAAAGGTCCCTCTCCTTGTTTTCTTTTATTGTTTCTTTTTTTTTTTTTTTTTTTTCCCTTTTGTTTTATTCATATGCTGTTGTCATTTTCAATCTGCATGGAACTTGCAGCTCACAAATACACCAAGGAAGGATCCAATAAAGCACCAATGCTCAATCTCACCTCAGATCAGGTTACCCTACTTTTTAACAGATTCCTTGCACTTTTTGTGATTTCTATTCACGCATTGTTGATGTTCTGCCCAATATACTGCTCACTGTATCCCAGGGTGTAAGTTACATCTTTGAGTTTGAAAGTTATGATGATCTCCAAGTATGCAAGGAATTTGTGGGTGAGTCCCAAGTTTGAAGAACAGTCATTCATGCTGATCAAACTGGCTTTCATGCAAACTGCTATATTTTTTGGTACTTCAGTTTTGGGTTTTCAATTTTTTTTTTTTTTCTTCCTTGGATTTGTTTGCCGTTGATGCAAGATCTTGACTCATTATGTTGCAATTACTAATTAGAGTTGTAATGTTATTTTTCCATTAAAATAGATAGGTTTAGCTACATTAAAATATGACCATAATGAAACTTACAGTAATGCATGAGAATTTATTGCAGGACTATAATGTTCTGAAAACTATAAAAGATGCTGAACCAATGGTACTTTTCCTCCTAAAGATGCAATACTTTTCCTCCTAAAGATGCAACATTTTGTGCCTTGCAACAGGCAAAGCCCTTGCAAAGCCAGGAGAGACTCCAAAACCTAACAACATCCCAGAACATCCATATGAGCAACCTAGTACAGAAGAATTGCTTCTACGGATGAACCTGCTGCGAGAAAATAGGTAAATTTAGTTTCTTTACTTATAAGGCTATGGGAGGTATGGTGTCTGTTCCCTTGGAAATGTATTAGCAATGCACAAAACTCTTGCTTCAGATTGACTTGATATTTCCTTTCTTCTCTCCTGGATCTAAAGTTCAATTTTAACTGTGTATTATCTGAAGTTGTGATGTTCCTTGTCTTGGTTCAGCTTTGTTGGTGCTACATGCTCAGCACAGCAAGGGCTAAACCATGATACATGTTAAGTCTTTTTCTTTTTTGTGTGTGTGTTCTATTTTTTAATTATTGACTAATACAATACCTTGCATTGATTATATGGAGACTCCTAATAGCTAAAGAAAACATGTCAAGGGACAAAGGAGTTATAAAGATTGGGGAACACCCAAATTAAAATAAAATAACAGATTTGTAGAACTTTCAGTAATTATAGAGATAGTTATTGGATGAACTTGCCATTTTGGGGAAAACTGATGCCTTTAGTGTGGTATTTGCAGTATCACTAAGATCTGAATTGTTGGATTCTTTGGTGATCTGGTAAAAGTATCCTTGTTAATGAGAAGAATCAGCATGTGGAGTCTTAATAGTTTCTGGATGATAAGTTAGGACAATCTAACAAAGATAGCAATAAAATATGGGAAGGACTTTTGAAAGGAGACTATTACTGGGTTAAGATGAAGAATTAATTGATTCATCTTTAGGGGATGATTTGGTCTAATTTCTCATACACTTGGGAACATAAGTACATGACCTCTTTCTGCTATCTTTTCATGGTAGTTCTTCTTTCTGAAAGGTGCAGTTTTCTTTGAATTCAAGATTTAATTGGCAATATTTGGTGTTACTCTCTAAAATGTCCATAGAACTGAATGCTTTGCTGCTAAATTTATCTTATCATTGGAGGATAACATTTTTGGTAATCCACTTGCCATCCTGAAACTTGTCCTCTGCAGCGAATTGCAGAAACTTCATAAGCGGTTTGTGAGTGATGGTGTTTTGACAGAAGCTGACTTTTGGGCAGCAAGAAAGGTTAGTTTTCTGTAAGGACATTTGCTTGCTTATGTTGCTTTCATGACTTGACATTTCATTTAGTAATTGGACCCTGCAGCTTTTCCATGAGTTAGGGCTTTGGTTTTTCTTTTGATGAAAGATCACAAGCTTTTGTTTTGATCAATACACAAGTTATTCAATTATTGTAATTATGGATTGTTGATTTTTTTTGTATGAAATACATCCCACTTTACTGGCAGAAACTGCTTGATGAGAATTCCAGCAGAAAGTCAAAACAAAGAGTGGGTCTTAAAAGTGCTATGTTGACAGATGCCAAGGCACCATATGACAGTCGGGTGAGCCCTTGCTCTCTCTCTCTCTCTAGGTTTGTGCATTTGTATGTGTGTGCATGTGGATGCACCTTTGTAGATGCTAAATGGCCTTTCTCCTGCTATCATATTTCTAGGACATTTTTTCAAACAAATTTATGGCTGTTAAGTTGTTTTATTTCCAGGCAAACAAAATTACATTTAATCTGACACCAGAGATGGTTCGTGAGGTATAGTATCTTCCTAATTTTTCTCTCCTTCCCTTTCATTCTCTTACAGCCTCTTTGCATCTGATATTAATCTGTAGTTTGAAGTGTTTACCTGGAAATCAAAAGGATAAAGTTAGTGTAAATAACTTTTTGATCCATATTGACTGACTTGCTGTGTGACTTGGACCAGTAGTGCACCTGCTAAAATCTTTGGTGGAATACTTGTATGAAATGTGGCATTATTCTAAAACGCATGGTAGTTCACCCACTTACAAGCTAGATCAGCTAGTAAACAAAAGCTAGTTTTATATCTTGCATTATTCTAAAATTACTATGGAAAAAAACATAGTAATTTTGTGGAATCAAAGAAATGTCTGATGTATTCAGTTGGAGGAGAACATTACAATGCTACTATTTCCTAATCTTGACTGCATGTTTTGCCATGTGCTATTTAAGCATTAATTTGTTACTAGTTATTCCTGACTGCTTTGACAGTTGTCACCTACAATCTTCTTTTTTTCCACTAAGGTTTATTTTATTTCTAATTTGCTTGGGTGCATCCTGAACTCTGTTTTATGATGCTTGTGTGGTCAATTTACTCCTATCTGCCATTGTTATATTTTGATGTTCTGCCAGTTTGGTCTGTTTACAAAGGTAGATTTCCATCCTTATCTCTTGTTCTTGACTATCTTATTTCTAGATGTTGTGATATAGTTGGTATAGTCACTCTATTGTGTATATCTTTCTGGAAAAATATTTCTTTGTATTTATGCTTGGTTCTTCTTTCAGATTTTTGCAGAGAGACCAGCTGTCCACAGAGCATATCTAAATTTAGTTCCTAATAAGGTACTGAGAATGGTATATTACTGGTAAAGTTTGAAGACAGTCTACCATATCAATTTTGTTTCATATTTGTTGCTCATGAATGTCAAGTTGTTGTCCATGGTTGAAGTATAATTTTTTCATTTTTTGCTTTCCTGAAATCCGTGGAATGCTCGCTTTTCTTACTGAATAGAATTATTTTATTTGTGCTATCTTTAAATCCTTTGTATTTTTCTCTTCTTTTGAGTTTAGATGACAGATATGGACTTCTGGACCAAATTTTGTAGAGCAGTATACCTTCAACGTGAAAAAAGCATTAATGCAATAGCAGCAGAAGCTGCTGAGGATGAGGAGCTTGCACTTTTTCTCAAGTGTGATGATATCATAGCCAGTGAAATTCAGCAGAAGGTATTCTTCTTGGATGATTATTCTGGACTTTTCTTGCTGGAATGCATCTTGATTTGCATTTGTGTCTCCAACTAATCTAAGCTTGAGTTCTTCTTGGATCTCTCTTAATATCACTTTTTTGGCTCCAGATCAGACATGTTGATCCAACTCTGAACATGGAAGCTGATCAAGGTGATGATTACACACATCTTCCAGTAAGTTTTATTATGCTTGGTGGAATTTTAACCTGTAAAGGAAGTTGATATGAATTAATTTTAAGTTGTGCATCTTGTAACTTGAAGATAGATTACATGTCAGTTTTACTTCAAAAAATGTTAAAAGTGAGACATAGTTGGTTTTGGGTCCTGTGCTGGACAGGCCAATAGTTCATTAATAAGGCAGAAAGATGACTAAGGCTTCAAATAAAGTTTTTGAACTCTATGCTTTTCGCTTACCTTCTGTTGGTGATCAACATGTTTAAAGAGTTAACCATTAAAATGTAGATGATGCTTGTTGGATATCACCACTTACTCATTCAAACCATTTGATTGCCCACTTCTTCCCCACTTATTATTTAAGAATTGGATAGTAATACATACAATCCAAAAAAAAGGGAATTATACATACAATGTCCAATGTAAAATAAATACACACACACACACACACACATACACACATTGTGGTGTGAGTATTATGGTTGCTTCTCTAGGCTGCTTGTCTGAATCTATTGGGGAATACATGTATTCATCTCCTAAATTTTGTCCTAATTTTATAAATGCAGGATCATGGGATTGTGCGTGATGGTAGTAAGGAAATAGCTGAATCACATAATGAGCAGTACAGGAGGACCTTGCTACAGGAACTTAATCGGCATGCTGCTGTTGTTCTTGAAGGGGCAGCTGTAGGTAATGTTCTTCCATGAACTTTCTTTGTATATATTATCTTATGTCTGGTCACAGCAATGATTTCCTTGTTGTTTCTAGTTAACTTTGCTGGTGTTAGTCATTCATTAAACATAGAGATTTGACAGTATGGTTTGTACCACTTCTCTTTGCTTATTTTTAATAGATGAGGAGCAGTTGAAAGATACACAACTGTAGCAGAAGCCCTTGCGCGGTCAAGACAGGGTCAGCCAGTTTATGCTTACTTCCTCATTACTTGTCCCTGTATTTGAAGTGCCCTTCTTGCTACTGATATCAAGACACAGTGCAGCTAACAAAGAAGCTGATGGGAATGCAAACAAGGAGATGTTGAGTAGACGTTCTCAAATGATGGAAATTGAAGATCTTCAACCTCCAAAAGATCTTCCTTTAGCAGCACTTTTCATAAAGGTCTGACTTTCTCAGCATTATATGGTTGGCAGTAAATTGTGTCTGTCAGATGTGCTAACATGTTGTTTTGGAGAGCAGGATCCACGGGACTACTTTGACTCTCAACAAGCTAGCGCACTTAAATCTCCAAGAGACACTCTGTCAGGGACAGAACCATTGAATTTGAACTTGAGCTCTGAAGAAGCATATCATTCTTTGAGGCACTCCATTTCTCAGGTTAAAACCACGGGATTGATGGACCCTGTTGTTACCCCTGAAGCTGCTCTTAAGGTAATCAAATCTCTCTCTGTATGGTATCAGGGACCCAGGGCAGTGGATAAGCCTTCCTGTGGGTTATTTGTTTGAGGACCAATTGGATCTCTAACTTGCTATGCTAGTATTCAGATTTGTATATTGTTTGTCATTCTGGGTGCACTTGTGCAACTTTTTATTGTAGGTATTTTCAGTGTTGACCCACAACATCTCAAGCACAAGATATCATCTTGGGAAGAATCCTACAGAGAGTGTCTTAGACAGACTGCCAGCCCCAATTAAAGTAGAACTACTACATGTAAGTGGACTTTGTATTTTCCCAAACCAATACGATATATCTGAATTGAGTACTTTGCTGCACTGTTTTTGTTATTTGATTAGACATGATGTTCTGTAAAGTGGATCACGCATTGAACTTTATAGTACTTTCTCGTGTTAAATGTTGCTTGTTACTCGATTTTGATTTAGTTTCCAGTGATCTGATTTTCATAAGGAAAACTTGTCTCCAGCATTGGATATCTATTCAAGAGTTGTTGAGACATTACTGGTCATCATATCCAATTACAACTACATACCTTTATGCCAAGGTAAATGCTTTTATTGTGTTCTTTGTTGAATATTTGATTTAAAAAAGAAGCACATTATTTTTATTTTGAAATGGAAAACTAACCTTGATTGAGCATTTCTGATGAAATAATTGGATGATATCCATGCTTTAAATCACATTTAGGTCTAGTAGAAAAGAAAGGTACTGAAACAGACATGTTAGAATGTGACTGGTTGAGAATCAAAACCCTGAGCAAGCTCCTTCATGGGACAAACTTCTAATGGGCCAAGAATTGGACTTAGGGGCTTGAGCTGCGTGGCAGTTGTTGATGGCCCTTGTATTAATAAACTTATATTAGGAACTATGCCAGTAAATCCCCTTTTAATATGCTTGAGCTTCTTTGCATTACTGGTTCTTAGGACTTAACATTCCGTAATTCTCTATTTAACTGAATGTTTGCAGGTAACCAGACTCAAAGATGCGATGTCTAAAATTGATTCCCAGTTGCAGGTAATCTTTAATGTATTGGATTTACTCTCTCATGTTTTATGGGCATTCTCCTTTTTTTTGAGTCTTTAGATTGTACTTCTTGTCCTCATGTTATGTGGCTGCTTTCAGAAGTTCATTGTTAGAAGTTACCAGAGGGCACATTGTTTTGATCCCTTAACTTGCACATCATATCAGTGCCCTTACCAATGTTTGAGATGTTTTATTGAAAAAGCTAAGAAAAAAACTGGTCAAGGTTTTTTTTCTCATGCACTCATTTCATTTCCCATCCTATTTTGTTCCCTTTCCTTCATCTTTGTGATATTTGTTATCTTTTCATTCAGGCTTTTAGTCACAAGTCTTGGGCTTGATGACTTGTTTTAAGATGAACTAAAAATGTCTTGAAGACACCATCATCTCTCACTTGTTTCATTGATGGAGATTTTGTCTACCCTAGTGGTTTGGCAAATCTGTTGCATATCTAGTAGTTTCTTAATGGCAGTATCTGTCCATTTATTCATTTACGTGCAAGCTGGTCCTTTCTCTGTTCAAAGGTAACTCATTCAAATCATTCATTTCACATTGCTGTGTGTTGCTTCCGCTGTGTCAAATGTTTGGTAATAGCCCGTGCAAATTATGATTATTAGCACACTGACTAGTGGATGAATTTGATCATTGCTGAAGTGTTCTTAGTGCTATGTTCACATTTATTTAATGAATAAGATTTTCAGCATCTCGCTGCTCCACACTTGGACTGTTTTCAGGCATTGCATGCTTGTGTGCCGGAGCGTATACATTTATGTTGTAGCATATATCACATTGTCATTGTTAACTGTCCTTGACTCCTGCTGTGATATGCCTTAGTGCTGTTCCTTTGTTCTATTTCTAAGGACTTGCACCAAGGCTTTGAAATGGAGCTTTTTTGTTTCTTTCCTTTATATTTTACTTCAGGAGATGAAGGAATCTGTGCAATCAGATCTGCGACATCAGGTTACACTCCTCATTCGCCCAATGCAACAGGTGAGAACACTTATTTTGACATATTTTCCATTTCTCAATATCTCCACCCCAGTTGAATTTCAAAGGATTTCCTATCAACTGCCTCCCTATGGTTTTCTCATTCTGTCAGGCTAACGATTGATGACTGTAGTTTACAACTGCCAAATTATATACCCTTTAGATGCGATATGGCCCTTTTCTACTCTTTAGTGACATTAATGCTGCCCGTTGCTCTACTTCCTTGTTTACACTAGTTGAAGGCAAAACCTTCAGCCATTAGAGGACGCCGACCTTGTGAATTGTTTGTGTTTCAGTCTGCATGATGCTGTTACTGATTGTACATAGATGTAACCAATGCAGGCGCTGGAGGCCGCAATGCAACATTATGATGCAGACTTGCAGAAGAGGTTAGCAAAGAGCGGAGAAAGGCCAAATGGACATGCCTAGGGGCCTCTAATCATTTGTGTCTTGGCACCCAACTAAATCCACCATTTATAAGTTCAATTTTGTCGTGAGGTAGTGTCATACATGAGGCTTTTATATTTCCGTTTGATAATGTAAAATTTTGCTTGTTTTATACAGCTATAGGAATTATGCCTACAGCTTATACAAACTCTAAAAGAAAAGAAAAGAAAAAAAAGTGTTAGTGGTTGCAATGCCCTCCCTTGCTGTGGATGCTATCTGAAGGGGGCCCTGATTATTAAAAAACAACTAATTATTGATGTCAGGACCTTCGGCTTTTGAGCTAAACTTGCTCGATCTTTGCCAGTATGGAATAATAACCTAACTTTGGTTTGTCGGTATTACAGGAGCCACCAATGGGGGATAGAGAGGAAGTTCTGGCCATTAGCATGAATGAATCTGTTACCACCCGCGCATGGTATGGTCGATAATAGTTTATGCATTCGAAAATAAAAAAAATATATAAGAAGAAAGAGATAAAAGAACGTGATCGATCCATGGAAAATTTGACCCGTATTGTGCGGTATCAGGCATTTTATCATAACAAAAATTGGGAGTTGGATCATGCGATCGGGGGATGCTGTGTGTTGTCGTGGTCGCGTATTCAGGTGGAGAAGTCAAACCTACTTCGGTCAATGCTGGAAGCTATTGGCCTATGGCAAGTGTGATTGATGACACGAGATTTAAGGAGAGTGTGCGTTCGCTAAACAAGTAAAAGCATTATTTGCTGTGACTCCACTTGTTGCGTACCAATGTTCAATTTAAGAGATGATGTCACGGTGGGGTCATGACGGACCACACCCCCTCCCACAACTGCCCGACCGGCCCTCACTAAACAAATTGCGTAATGTCATCGGTGAGCCAGCCTCTGGCTTGTCTGCCGTGACAAATTAGTTGGGAAGCAACGGTCACACGGTTATCTAATCACCGACTCAGTGGGTGTGATTGAAATTTGCTTTGCCTCTAGAGAAACGGCAAGAATTGAACAAACACAAACCTGTCTTTAGAACAACTAAATCTTATATCGCGGTGAACAACATTGCAATATGCACGGCAGAAAGGACCACTTTAGAATGAATTCAACCCAATACAAATCCAAATATGATAATTACAGATTCCTAAGAACTAAGTACAGATGTTAAAAATCATAATAATAATAATAATCAGTTAAAGAGGAGAACAGTAAATGAAAAGGCAATAAACTTTGGAAAAGAGAGAGAGAGAGAGAGAGAGAGAGAGAGAGAGAGAGAGAGAGGGAGGGAGAGATTGAAAGGAACTTTGTGGGAGAAAATGCGAGGATAGAAACTAGAAAGGGTAAGGAGGAGGAGCGGCTTCGTAACGGAAGAAGGGCCTTCCATAATAGGGGGCAGGGGGCCCCTCATAGGGATGCTCATTCACGTGAATGGCGTCCTTCAGCTTGTGAAACCCATGCTTGAAAACCCCAAATCCGAACAACAGGCCGATCAGGATCACCACCAGTATCAGACAGGTGCAGAGCATGCACATCCTCCCCCCACAACACATCTTCTTCTTCTTAACCAAAAAAAAAAAAACAAACGATAAAAAAACTATCTGACGGGCGGATCTTCTTGGATCTTGGTTTTCTGCTAAGGGGAAGGCTTGGCTTCAGCCAGTTATTATAGTCACAGAGAGAGAGAGAGAGAGTAGTGGTGGTGGTGATGGGGTTTTGGTTTTGGGATCTGACACTCAAGAGAGAAACGTGAAAGAAATATGGTGGAGTGAGTGGGGAGATGATGGCATTACAAATAATTGTGAAATTTTTATTTTGAGTATTTACTATTATTATTATTATATAATAGTAAAATTTTATTTAAAATAATAAAATAAATTTATATAATATAAAATTATAAATAAATTATATTTAAAAAATAAAAAATAAAATTTTACATTACAATTGCATCAAATTTACTTACGTGATACTTTGAATCTTGGACGTTATAGTAACACCATGGATTGGATTGGATTGTGCGTTGAAGTAATGTTCGCTTAAAAGGAACGCAAGGCCAAGTTCAAAAAAAAAAAAAAAAAAAGATTTGTGTGGTAAGAGGTTTTTGCCTTTTTATTACAGATTCTTCCCCCCACCTCCCTCTCTTTTTCTCCGGGGGGGAGGGGGAGGGAGAGGGAGAGGGGGGTTGGGGGTGTTCCATAAGGTGGTGGTGATGGGCCAATGTATACCAGAATCATTAAAACGAAAAGTTTACTCAATTAAAAGAGAGGGTCAGAGAGAAAAGTGAAACTTTTTTATTTTATTTTGGTTATCCATCTTTTAAAAAAATTCTTTGGAAGGTGGAGCCTTCGGTTTGAAGCTGATTGCTCATTTGGACTGGCTCCAAACAGACAGAAACTTTTGGTGGGTTAGGCAGTGGGGGGGAGGAAGCCCAACAAGACAAAAATGAAACCACAAAAAAGACTGACTAGTCTAACTAAAATGATGGAGAAAAATAAAGCTTTAGATTGGGCTAAAAGCAACCTCAATGGAATGAGGAGGTTAAGATAATGGCTCAAAGGCTCCTGAATTATTAGACCCCGAAAAGATGCCCACGTAGAACCCATAAAACTATAAATTAAGGTTCGGCCTGCCAAACGTCAATTGTGATATTTTGGGCTGTTTCGACTGTCTTCGGGCCTCTCTCATTCTTTCTATTTCCGCTTCCTTGCTTACAGAATTGCACGCTCTTTCTAGTCTTCTTTTTTATTTTTTTTAAGTTTTGTTACACTACCAAGGCAACCCCCAACTCTCTCCTCTACAGATGTGCGCAACAGTCCATGTGATTCACTTAAATATTGGGCCTCATTAATACCGTGGGTAAGGGAGGATGAGCCGTGATTTGTGGTCTTCCCGTTATTTATCTCTTTATTTATGGTAATGCATCAACAATTATAAATTTACCTAATGCGATTTCTGTTCTGTGGCTCTTTTTTATGCGCTCTCTGCCTTTCTTGTCTGGGGATATACCATGTTTTTGTTTTACAACTCTCTCGTTGTTACAGTTTTCAAGGTTATATTTAGTCTTTGTATACATCACTAAAAATATAATGGCAGTTATCATCAAACTTCACCACCAGGGTAGAACTCTCTAAAATACACATCATCCAACAATCGAAAAATTAAGTTCGGAAATTCCCGTACAGAAAGATGCAAGGAGTAGCCTTAATAAATCTAATAATTTCATCTTTCAAATCCAAGGCCACAATAGAGAGGGAATTACTGCCCCCCCCCCCCCCCCCCCCCCCCCCCCCCCCCCCCCCCCCCCCCCCCCCCCCCCCCCCCCCCCCCCCCCGTAAAAGATGAAACCGAAGATAGAGCTAGGGGGCACACACACACTCTCTCTGTTCTTGCAGGAAATGTACGCTGTCAGCAATTTGCCGGACTAAAAGAAGGCTGTAGAAAATTTGTGCAGAAACAAGACGCTTTTTGGGGCACGAACCACAGATAATATATATATATATATATATATATATAATAAGCTTGAAACTCGAGAAATCCTTAAATATTATCTTTTATTTTATGAACCCCAAAAATAAAAAAAAAAAAAACAAAGAACGATTGATGAGAAGTGTACCGCACAATAATTAACGTTCTTATCTCTAACTTACGCCCTATTCTTCTTCTTGTGTGGATGACACCAGATTAAAACATACATGCTCTTCCCTCTTTATACCCCCCCCTAGTAGCGTTTTCCCAGCAGTACCAAACAAAATGTCTAGTGCTACAAATACGTTAACATATACACACATGTTCTCGCAGGAAATGCAGAATGCGAACAATTGTTCATCCCATGATAACACACGTTCCTTCTTTTAAAAAAAATAAATAAATAAATTCTATAAATCTTTTTTTACCTGATTACTTTAGATTCTCATCAAATTGTTCCTCTCTTCTTTTTTGTTTTTTATTGTGCTTTTTTCATTTCGGGGGGTGGGGGGTGGGGCTACAAAAGAAATGAGAAGAATGGATCGTTTATAATTTACACGAGGAATTCTTTCTCAAAAATATATTTACATGAGAACTCTCCTTCTACCACGCGTTTTACAAACACGCGCGTCAAACAAAAACCCGAAACTTCCGAATAAATAGAAATAAATAAAAAAGAGATAGAAAAATTGAAAATCCTTCCCGTGGAAAAATTGAACACAGGTCGGAATCCGATGGCGATTTCTTCCAGCAGATTGGATAAATCAAAATAAAAGACAACGTGCGTTGCCCTTTTCCTCTCTCTCTCTTTTCTCTTTCCTACTACCAACATTGGTCCGTTTCCCATCTACGGGTCGGATAAACCCCGCCCGAGAACCCGACGGGTCTTCTCGTCTGCCAGTAATTACTGGCCAAAGACAAATCGTAGAGAGCCCTCGCCATCGGATCCGAGAGAGTTTCGTAAGCGTTATGAATCTCGATAAAATCTCGGCCGTCCGATTCCTCCTGTGCGATGGCATCCGGATGGCAGAGCTTGGCGAGGCTCCTGTACGCGGATTTGATCTCCGTCTGCGACGCAGATTTGTTGACTCGGAGAACCTCGTACAGACTCGGCGCCCTGCCGTGGCACCGCAAGTCGACGGGCCTGGGCTCGGCTAAGGGAGAAGCCACCGAGGCGTTAATCCGCATCGATCCACGGCGAGATCCGGCAGAACCGGCTGAGACCAGCCTCTGTCTTGATGACGATGATGATGATGCAGCTGCTGCTGCTGCGGCGGCGACTCTTATGGAAGTTAAGGACGCGGGGGGTGGGATGACCGTGTTCATTGTAGAAGAAATGGAAGAATTTCACAAGAGCAGATCTGGAAATATGTGCAAGTTTTGAAGAGCGATAATTTCAGAAAGCAATGGTATTTCGTAAGGAGAGACTTGGTCGCGTAAACATATATAAAGGTCAAAAAGTTTGGAGGAGATAATGAGCAAAACTTTTTATTAAAAATAAAAATAACATAAATGAATAAATAAATGTCAGAAAAGAAAACCGTGGGAAGCGGTGCGGTGGGGTAGCGGTGGTTTTGGTTGTCTGTTTCGCCAGTTTGTTTGGTTTTTGTGTGTGTGTGTGACATGGGAAATAGGGGCCATGCCATGTTATGTTGATTTGTTGGAAGTGCATTATATTATATTAAATTGAATTGAATAATAAAGTTTCTAGAAAACCACCCTTTTCTTGTGTTCTTTCTATCCCAGTGTTTGGGGGGGGGGGGGGGGGAAGTGACTTGCGGTCTATCAACAAGAAAACAAACAATGAGGGTAAATCATCCCATGGAATGAGGCTAATTTGAAAAAAAAAAAAAGAAAAAAAGAAAGAAAAATCAGAGATCTGTTGATGAATGTAGAGTAACAAAAATGATTGTAAAGTGTCATTGTAGGGAATAATGCTTAAAAAATTCGTGTCTTTGAATTGCTAATTCTGTAAAAGTTCATCCCGTGTGTGTATTTTATTTAAAGCAAGAAAGTGATCCAATTCCCGTCGGTACATCGTTAGCTTAAAATAAAAAAAAAAAAAAGAAGAAGAAGAAGAAGATAAAGAGAAAAAGGCGCTTTGCCTTTATTCTTAATCAATGGGCAAAAAGGCCCACGGGGTCATGTGTGGGGTTGGCGCGAGGGTCCCTGGGCTGGCTTTCTTTCTTGTCTTGTGAATTATAATAAGGAGGAAAATGATCTGTGGACCTGAAAAAACACATCGGTAGAACATGGTTTAGACATGACGTGGTTTTCCCGTTTCCACAAATGAAAAAAAAAATTGTTTTTTCTTTCTAAAAAAGCGGACAAGATATGATTGAGAATAGTAAAATGTCCAAGATGTTTCCAAAAATAAATTTCAACCCAATTGCCCATCTTTTCATGTTTGCTATTATCTTAATTACGCATTTCATGTTTTTTTACAAATATATATATAATTTTTTAAAAAATAATAATAATAAAATTTTAAAGCACAAAACTTAATTATATGTAGCAATATCTTTTGTTCTCTCTCTATTCATCCAACGAAACTAATAATAAAAGTTTAATTGAATTTTAACTTTAAGAATAAATTAAATTAAAATATATTTTAAAATATTTTTTAAAAAAATATTATTTTTAAAATAAATTTATTATTTAATTTTAATTAAATATTTCAGTAGAATTAATTAATATTTATATTTTAAATAATATTCAATTAAAAATTACATCATAAAATTAATTAAAAAAATATTTGTAATTATAATATTAATGTAGGATGTAATTAAATAAATTAAATTACAATTTTTTATAATATAAAAAGTTAATTTTAAAAAAATCTCTCATTACAAACTATTACAACATTAAAAAAAAAAAAGACAATTTTTAACTTGATTAACAAAATTCAGTGTCCAAATAATTTATCAAACTTTTTTTTTTTTTTAATCTTTTTGACGTGGGTGTGGTGACTAGTTGGAGAGTGTACATCCAACGGAAAAGCACCCACCCAAAATGAGCAGCAAGTTGAAACCAGATAAGATGATAGAAACTCATTTTCTTTCCGAGTTAGTCTTTTTATTATTATTATTATTATTATTATTATATATTATTATATATATATATATATGTATGGCACGTGACCGAGTTTCTAGAAAGCCAAAAAAGTAATTGAATCCAACGGAAAGGTGCATCATCCTCCAACTGTCCCCAGGCGGCTTGTTATCTGGTTCTGCGTAGGATTGGCGTGGCGCGTGCGAGGATTTCTAGAAGGCCTCCTCACAACTCACAGTCAACGTAGAATCCCCATGGCACTCATTCATTGGCTGCTCAAAAGGATATAATTTTGCTGTTTCTGCTCGTTTTTCGCTCATTTGCATTTTTGGCCACCAAACTTGCATAGGAGTTTTTAAAATTTCATTCAGTGAATCTTTATTTTTTTTTGTACTTCGAAAAGTAAATGCAAGATTGGGGATCTGGGCAACACCGCTCAAAAAGCAAGTTTTTGAAGAAACCTCTCCTCCTCTTCCTCTCGCCCTCTGTTTACGTCTTTATGATCGGAGAAAGGAAAGGAGCGTGGTTGGTGTATCACTGGGCCGGTAGGGGAACCCGTAGGAAGGGGTGACGACCTGCCGAATTCACATCAGAAATCGCCAACATGAACACAAACGAAATTGGGCGCTTTTCATTTGTAAATTAAAAAATGAGTATTCATTTATCCACTCTCTTGGTTTGACAGATATTAATTTTTGCTTTATAGAATTTAACGGATGTAACTTTCTCACATTCTTACTTTTCTCTGTTGGGATTGGGGTCTCGCCGTAAAATTAGTCTAATAAGACAACTGATATACATTAAATATATTGTAATTATAATCACAGTTAAAGAATTTATGTTTTGAATTAAACATAAATTTATTTTTATTAACATTTAATAAATTATAAAAAATTTATATTTGATAAAAGTTTATCGTGATTTAAATAAATATTTTAAAAATATAATATTTTAATATATTAAAAAATATAAAAAATATCACAATTTAATAATTATTTAAATAATAATAATATTTATTATCATATAAAATAATTATAATTTAATTATATTAAAACAATATTTTTTTATTTTATTATAAATTTTATTTTAAAATATTATGAATAATTATTAAATAATCAGTTACACCTACTAATAATAAAATTTAACAACAATTTTAGACAGACTTGTAATGCAAAATGACAACAACACTATTATTCGTTTCAAAAAAAAATAAACATAAAAAACACTGTTATTAGTAATAGTTTTAGTTTTTTTCATTCCTAAAATAAAGGAGGAAACATTAATATTGGTTTGGCATACTACCGTTTAATTGGCCGATTAATTCTTTCCTTCTCCCTTCTAATTGTTTTGGTTGGAGTCAACTTTAGTGGATAACTGGTCAAGACAAAATGGAGGGATTAGTAACATCATGAACAGTGGGAATTTGATAGGAAATTAAATAAATGTAAAAGCGCAAGGATCGCTGCAATACCATTCCTGCCAATTGGTTATAAAATTAGATGGGAGGATTTGGTTAACAAAATTAACTATTTTTTTTTAAAGCGAAATCATAAGGACTCGTTTGGGTCAACGGCTGATTCATTGTGTTAACGACCATAATATTATACTATATTAGTACAATGATAAGAAAAGCCTTTTCTTTCTGAACGGAGGGAGAAAAGCCTAATCCAGGTACACGTTAAGCTGTTTTGCTTGCAGTCAGCTGTTTTGGAACATGGAAACAGGCCAGCGGATTTATGTTCAAAATCCTGTGAGCGTTCCGGGCGGAAGCCTCGGGATTATAGTCGGCGGACTCAGTACCATAAGCTTTTGGAAAACGACTGAAAGGCCCCCATTCGGCACCCCTAAAATTGTATGAATAATATTAAATATTATTTAATTTTTTTTTACTTACCATACAAATATTATTTTAAGTAAAATAAATAATTATTCACTAAATAAAATTACTTGTTAAAACACTAAAAAAAATTATCAATTTCAATAAAAATAATATTTCGTGATAAATTTAAAATATATTTTTTTCATAATATTTAGCATTAACCAAAATTTATTATTATTTTTTTAACTTTTTAATACAAAAGGTCGCCCTTGATATTGGTTCAATTGAAATTGACTAAAAATGGGTCACAGGGAACCACTATTGTGTGTTGTGATTAGCTGGCCTTTGGCATATGTGCCAGGCTTCTAGATGCTTTTGTCTTTTTTGGCTAGAATGTGTGCCGAGTTCATCTTTCACCTCTGCATCACATTCACGTTGCTCTGTTCAAACATTGAGATTAGAAATCTCAACTTTTGACCTCAAAATTTAATTTCTAGCGCACTAATCTCAAGAAAAAAAAAAAAAAACTTATCATAACAAATTGTTATACAACTAAAATCTACCTAATTAAATTTGATAAATAAAGACGAAATGATAATAAATAATTCATATAATATAATTAATTTTGATTATATGCTAATTATGAGTTCCAGTAACTCTGTGAATACGTGCATTGCAGGGAGGGCCGCGGCTATAAGGGCATCCTATCAGATGATTCCTGGCCAATAGTGCCGGCATATCGCACAAGCTCGCGTTGCAAAAGAAGGGCGTCTTTGTTTATGCTTTAAACTATTAAGTGCCAAGACTAGTTAATGTCTCTCTCTCTCTCTCTCAAGTTTTCTTATTGTATGCAAAGCAAGTTCCGAGGCAAAGAGGGACATGGGATGCCCCGCCTCCGCACATGGTTACCTTCATTTTCTAAGATATTAATACACAACAGAGCATCTTAATTGATTAATTAATTAATTAAATATGCCATGGATCATGTCGTTTAAACATGTTTTAACCTGAGACGGCCCGCAGAATGTCAAAACGCACCGTTTACCTTTTAAAAACCCGCTGCGAAAATCCGAGGTAGGGCTGATTTTCTGTGGACTACCCAAAAACCTCGCTAAACCTCGGTTTCCCCAGAGAGAGAGAGAGAGAGAGAGAGAGAGAGAGAGAGAGAGAGAGTTGCAGGGATGTTTAGAAGGATCGTGTTGTCTTCTGTCCTGAAGAGGAACAACGGAGCTACGAATAGTGCTTTGTCCAATCGGGGGATTAGAGCAACGGTTTTTAAGGAACTGAGGGAACAACAACCTTCAAGATCTTTCTTTTATGCCTTCAAATCTCTTCCTTCGTCCACGGTACTCTTCCTGCTTTTCTAATTTCTGGGTTTTCTTTAAAATTTCCATTTTCGCGCTGATTTTTTTTTTGGTTGGTTGGTTGGTTGGTGGTGGTGGGGAGAGAGAATTGAATGGGCTGGAAAAATAAAGATTTCGGATGGATGGAATTGATTCTTTTGTTTCATCTCCGTGTTTCTTAGTGAAAATTTTGTAATTCTAAAATGTGCATGAGGGAATTTGTTATCGTTACAATAGTTTGTTGATTCACTTCGTCTATTCGCGTTGAGACTGATCCCACATGCCATGAAATGAGATAAAGCTGGATCATTTGTTCTTTTAGGTTCTTTAATCATCCCATACAATTGAATATTATTTTTTTCGTTTCTGGGTTGACTTTCCTGGAATGAAATTCAATCTCTGAAGCTTGTGTTTTGAAATTTGAGATGAGACTAACCAGTCCTGTATGTCTTTAGTTGTATAAGTTATCTATGTTGAGATTTTTATCTCTCCCTCTCTCTCTCCCTCACTCCCTCCCTCTCTTTTTTTGTGTAATCAAAAGTTTGGTAATTAGTGTAACTAAAATTGGACTGTGATTCACTGTACTCTGTTCTCATTTTGTGATTGAATGTTTTTAATTTCTTTAATACAGGAATATGACAAATTTGTTGTGATTGGTTGTGGCTGTTTATTGAGGGCAACGTAATGATACTGTAATGGTGGTGTTGGATATTAATATTTAGTAACTCTTGAAATTGATTACGCAATGTAGAAAAAAAGAAGCTATTAATTCAGCCAAACCGTGCCTCCTTTTTAATTTTTTTAATTTTTTAATTCTTTTTTTTTATTTGTGTGTGGGTGTGTGTGTGTGTATTTTAGGGCCCTCGCCTGTCATTTATGAGGAATATGTCCAGTACAGCAAATGTTGGCACACAAAGTAAGGAGGGATTGAATTTAATGGTAGCTGGAGGGCCACGTGCTCAGAAATTGGTCGGAATATGGCTTTTCAGCTCCGCGGCATGGGTTTTTAGCATGGTCATACTTGGTGGTATTACACGTCTAACTCGATCAGGACTTTCAATGACTGACTGGAAATTTACCGGCAATCTCCCTCCTTTTTCAAATGAAGAGTGGTTGAATGAGTTTGAAAAATATAAGCAGTCACCAGAGTATGAGCGGTAAGAGGAACATAAAAGTTTCAGACTAGAGTGAAATAATTCTTCAAAGCTTTTTATTGGAATTAATATGTAGCTATAAGCAAACATCATAAGAGATCTTATGCTTTGTCTATGAATAATTGCAGCATAAACAAAGGAATGAGTATTGAGGATTTCAAATTTATTTACTGGATGGAATATGCACATCGTATGTGGGGTAGGGCACTCGGTGTCATGTTTGCACTACCATTTTCATACTTTATGCGCAAGAGATATATAACTTTACGACTTGGACTAAGACTCTCTGCTCTTTTTGCCCTTGGTGCTGGGCAGGGTCTTATTGGCTGGTGGATGGTCAAAAGTGGTTTAGAGGTGAGAGGTCTTTGAGGAAAATCTTTCCCCTCATTTTTTTTTCCCCAGCCTTTTGTCAATTTCCTGTTAACATGGGTGAGATTTTGTGACTCAGAGATAATTTCTTTCCTTAGGAACCACCATCTGAGTATGCTCAGCCAAGAGTAAGCCCTTACCGTCTTGCAGCCCACCTTACTTCAGCATTTGTCATTTACAGTGGCCTTTTCTGGACTGCTCTTTCTGTTGTAATGCCTGAACCACCTGCTGAATCAGTGGCCTGGGTTTGTGGAGCAGCAAAATTGAAAAGACTCACTATTCCTGTAAGCCTCATTGTGGGTGTTACTGCAATCTCAGGAGCATTTGTTGCTGGAAATGATGCTGTAAGTCATTTCTTGTCTTGCTCATCTTCTCTTTCAGGAACTTCTGTATATCCTCTGATATATGCTTGGAAATTCATTTTTGCTTATGGCTTTGGGGACCACGATAAAATGCAGGGTCATGCATATAATACTTTTCCAAAGATGGGTGATACATGGATACCTGATGATATATTTGAAATGAAGCCACTTATCCGCAATTTTTTTGAGAATACGTCTACAGTGCAGGTAATTGTAGTCTTTTTTTTCCATGATGCATTAGCTATTATTATATTTACTTTAGTTTGCTGTAGCAGTCAGTGTAAAATGAATGATAGAATATGGAGGGAATAGGGAAGAATGAGATCACAATATCATTTGAATTTTATCCAAAATAAATGCTGGGAGAGAACATTAGAAAAAAAAGAAAAGAAAAGAAAAAACTTCTGGTAAAGGATATTCTCTTCGGTCTCCATAAGCTTTCTGAACTACAAGAGTTTCTAAATTATTCTGTTAATAGCAGCTGGCCCATCCCTTTTGTTGAATGAGTGATGACGTGGGAAGAAACCAAGGAACATTAGCTCAATGTTAATCAGTGCATTTGGGGCTAAAGAATGTGAAGAAGGCCTTACAGCCAACAAGTTCTTAACTTACAACCTAAAGATATAAGAAATGCCATCACGAGTTTATGGAAGAGACCTTAGGCCTTAGATGGTATTTCCTGATTAATACTGGTTGACATTGCACTAATAAATATTTATCACCAATCTTATTTTGTTCATATTTGATGGTTGTAGCTCGACCATCGCATCCTTGCAATTACAACCTTAACCTCCACTGGGGCTTTATGGTGGTTCACAAGAAAGCTGGACGTTCATCCGGCAGTTCGATCTTTAATTGGGACCACAGTTGGCATGGCAGGCCTTCAGGTGATAGTTCGCTGCAATTCGTGTCTCTCTGATCTATTCATCCTTGTCGTATTGTAACTGACTTTCCCATGGCATCAAATCTTCAATCATCATGCTGCAGGTAACCTTGGGGATATCAACACTTCTATCATATGTGCCGGTATCACTTGGCACTGCACATCAGGCTGGGGCTTTAACTCTATTGACACTCATGATACTGCTCAATCACACTCTGCGGAGGCCATCTGCATCCCTTCTCAAAACATTACCTCAAGTTGCAAAGACAAAGTTTGGTTGATACGTGTTTTGCCAGGAGACTTAGATTAATTCAGTTAAACACAGATATTGCATGCTTGATTATGACACTGTTCCTGTTCTGCCTACAATTCCAAGATTGGCATCCATCATTAGAGAGCAAGGTAGAAAATTCATATTCTTGTTTTGCTTGTACTGGGAAGTGGGGAAGCCTTGCGAACAATGAAGATTCCATTATTTTCTGACATAATGTGGCCAACTAACTTGCATGGCTGGAAGTTATTCACTTAAATGCAATTACCTCTCTTACATGGTAATATGATGCTCCAAGATTCTATTTTTCTTTGTTTTTTTTTTTCGGTTGCAAAATCCCGAGAATGCTTTCTCCATTTTTGTTCACGTGATAAAATAATCGGGAGACTTGTCTTCCCATGGTAGGCATGCTGAATACACCTTTTTGAAATGAAGATTGAGCCGGAACTGATCCAAGGTTAATTCATTTTTGATAATATTAATATTTACACACTGAGCAGTACTGAATGGATTATCTTGAGCTGGATTAATTTTGACCCATATGGAAGTTATACTTCCCCCCATTCGAAAGGGTTGAAATGGTTGGTGATTTCCTCCCCCACAATTCTAGTCTGTTGTAGTTGTACACCATTCTACTATGGAGAAGGAAAGTTTTCAGGGAGAAAGGAACAAGCCATGCCTTGGCTTATAAATAAAGCCCCAAAAAAAAAAAAAAAAAAAAAAAAAAAAAAGGGGGAGAACCAAGCCCACACCTGCTTGGTCAGCCAACAAGAAGAAATTAACCCTTTCATTTTTCAACAATTATATAAAATTTCCTTTTGAGAGATAAAACTGAATCAGCTAACACTCAAATTATCCAAAAAGCCCCCCACAATTTTTTTCTTTCTCCAATTTAGTTTGTCATTTAACTGTCACTTTATCAACAAATTTAATGATTTTGGAATAATAATTACTTAGGAAAAAAGGGTATGGTTGCTTATATCATAATTTAACTAACAAAGTCAGTATAATTTCATTTAAATAGGATATAAATGATAATTCTTTTCATTTTTCTTAAAATTTTTTTGAGAATTATACCATGGGTAATTTGGTATCACCAATTCAAATAATGCCTACCTTGGTTTTTCCTTGCCAATGCAGGAGCCTAGCGGGCATGAAAGTCTAAATGTAATGCCTGATTTGACTCAACTAGAAATTAAGATGGAAATCTGGTGATTAAAAATTTAATTTTTTTTAAAATATTGATATCTAATTTTTAAAAAAATATAAGATTTATAATAATAATAAATTAATTTTACAGTATATCTTACTGAGCTTTTTAATTAAAAAAAAAAGAAAAAAAGAGAGAGCGAGAGAGAAGAAGAAAGATCTAAAAAGAAAAAAAAAAAAAAAAAAAAGGAAAGATCTAAAATTTAGATTTGTCTGAAAAGACTTTATATTTCATTAAATTTATACATAAAAAAAGATAATTTATAAAATAAAACACGGAATTAACAACTAACAAAGGTAATATTAGTATGAGAGTACCAGTAGTAGGATAGAATACAGAGAGAGAGAGAGAGAGAACAAGGGAAGTGAGATGTGCCCGTTGCCTCTAGCCTGGTTCTTTCTTTCATTTCTTTGAAGCTAAAGTTGGCAAATTCCATAGCAGTTTTTAAAGTTATCGTCCAGAAAATACCAAATATAAACCGAAGAAGGCGGGGGCGCTCAATTCCCACCATTAGCCTCTTTAACGTCCTTCCGTCACCATCGTACGGTTAATTTGTACACTTGTTTTACCCGAAGTCTCTTGCTTTTTACCCCTTCTTCGTCTTTTTCTTTTTTTCGTTTTTTTCTTCTTTTGTTTTTTATGGTTGAATCTTTCTCGGGTGGCACATGCTTTTCCTCTGGTTTCTTCACAGTCGTTGTATTTCTCCTTCTTGATTGCATCTCTCAACTGCCTCAAAAGGTTTGTTCTTTACCCATATCCCATACCCTCCGAGTATGTTTCTTTCATGATTTCGTTAGTTATTTGCTTTCTTGGTTTGATTCTTGATGTGTCTGTTAATGGGTTTGGGCTAATACTATCGACCCACCCGAATTTTAGCACTGTTTTTCTTTTGCTGG
This sequence comes from Rhizophora mangle, assembly GCA_037832345.1. NCBI lineage: Eukaryota > Viridiplantae > Streptophyta > Magnoliopsida > Malpighiales > Rhizophoraceae > Rhizophora > Rhizophora mangle. Next base: position 142,653 of record JBAPLJ010000439.1, on the reverse strand, counting down.
TATTGCTTGGTATTAGTTGCTCTTTTTGCATGTGGGAATTTCAAGAAGGGAAAAGGAGAATGCTTTGCCTTAAAGGTTAATGTTTGTGGGTTTTGGACAAATCTTGGATTAGCATCTTTAATACGTGGGGTTGAGATGTTTCTTGTTTTGTAATTGCCCACTTGTCTTGTAAATCTAGGGCCCTCTTTCTTTGAGGTTGAATAGCCAGCAGGCTATGCAGCAATTCTCATTCGCGCATGTCACAAAGAATCTATGCTTATAATGCAAGCAGATGGATGAAAAGTTGCCAGGCTTAGGAGTAAAGTCCCAACACCAAGTAAGGCTCTTCTTTCAGTAGTATTTTTTTAACAATTTGATGTGAGATCTTTGCTTTGGAAAATTGCTTTCTGGATTTCCATGCTAAAGTTTTATTGGCTTACTTATTAACAGAGGAGAAATCTCCTTCTACATATCATATCATGCAAATTTTAGCTTACAATGCTGGAAGGTCACGCAGATAAGGGAGTTGTTAGTGCAAATGATGACTTCTTATATGTGGCTCTTATGGTTACAGATAGGAGCAGTATCTGAAAATGGTGCATTGCATGAATTTGAGGAGGAGGGCCTTTATGACCCTGGGGCTACAAGTCAGAAAATGCAAGTTAATCATATATCTGAATATGGATCAGTTTCAGGATTCCAAACTTGTGGTAGAAATCAATGGAACATTTTTGTATATAAGAGCATAAACACTGTAATTTTCTCAAGTAAACTAAACTGGCTTATGCCATTTGGGCCTCTTGCAATCTTCATCAACTTATTAATGCAACATGAAGTAAGTTGCAGTACTCTCTGTTCTCTGATAACCATGGTTTGTAGTTTATATGTTCCATTAATTTGTGAGTTTGATTGCAGGGGTGGATCTTCTTTTGTAGCCTGTTGGGGATTATACCACTAGCTGAGCGTTTAGGTTATGCTACAGAGTAAGAAATCATGTCTTTTTATCTTGATTGTGACATCATAGTATAGTTGTTGAGTGGTTAATAATCTCTGACAACTGCTCCAATGTAGGCAGCTGGCGTTTTACACAGGACCTACAGGTAATATAGTTTTTCACCTGATCTGCATCATCCAGATTCTTTCTTTGTTTACATGTGTAAAGTTTGTCATTAATCACTCCATGTCCAAGGTATGATCTAAGACAGTTTAACGGCATTTGCAGTTGGGGGTCTTTTAAATGCCACATTTGGAAATGCAACAGAACTGATTATAGCAATTCATGCAATGAAAGGCGGAATGATACGTGTTGTTCAGTTGTCCTTATTAGGTTCAATCTTGTCAAACATGTTGCTGGTGCTTGGGTGTGCATTCTTCTGTGGCGGGCTTGTGTTTTACAGAAAGGAACAAGTTTTTAACAAGGTATATATGTTGGCATTTTATCCTCTTCTTAAATTTATTCCAGCCCTTTGTGTTCTTTTGTTTGTATGGCTGAGCAAAGATGGCATGCAGGCAAATGCTGTTGTAAATTCAGGATTACTGTTGATGGCAGTCATGGGGCTGCTCTTTCCTGCAGTCCTTCACTACACACACACTGAAGTGCATTATGGGAGGTCAGAAATGGCTCTTTCAAGATTTAGCAGCTGCATTATGCTTTTGGTGTATGGTGCCTATCTTTTTTACCAGTTAAAGAGTCAAAGGGATCCATATGTTCCCCTGAATGAGGTGGGTTTTCTTTTTTTAGCCAAACAAGCACTTGCTTTACCACATTACTGATTGGATAACTCATAATTAGTGCTGTTGTAATCACATGATCTCAGGAAGGGGTTCAGAATGGGGAGTGCTTAGCTGATGATGATGATGAGACACCAGAAATCACTCAATGGGAATCAGTGGCCTGGCTTGCTATATTGACAACTTGGATATCTATCCTTTCAGATTATTTAGTTGATGCCATCAAGGTAAAAATTTTGGACTAAGAAATCTCTCTTAATTTATGTAGAGCTACCCATCTCTGCATCTAAATGGAAAAGAAGCAGTATGTCCATTACCTTGTCTTTGGTCTACATAGCAGTTGCAATCAGTCTAATACTGAAATGTGGTTTCCAAGAGAATCTATTGTAAGATTAATCTTTCAGCATGCATTAGAACTTGTTCTACCCATTTCAGTTTGAGGACTTTTCATTCAGCTTACTCTTGTAGTTTATTGCTTTGTAGGGAGCATCTCATGCGATGGATGTTCCAATTTCATTCATTGGTGTTATCTTGCTGCCAATTGTGGGAAATGCTGCGGAGCATGCAAGTGCTATCATGTTTGCCATGAAGGACAAGCTTGTAGGAAATTGTCTTTTAGTATCTTGTAATTATCATGTTATGCCATATTTAACAACATCAAAATTCCTTCTCAGGATATATCATTGGGAGTGGCAATAGGGTCATCAACACAGATATCCATGTTTGGCGTAAGCAGTTTACTTACTCTATGATAGGATTTTTTTCTTTTTCAACTTCCAGCCATCCAGACACCCTTCTTCACTAGCACAGCACTGAATGGATCATTCACTCCTTGAGAACATACATTAGTGTTCTCTTGACAGTGAGGAATCACTGATAGTATGGGGTGCCTAGATAACTATGGGATCAGTGTGAGTTATATCCCACACACGAAACCACATACTGCAATTAGGCTTTTGGGTTTAGTGATATCTATGATTATTGGGCCTTTAGCCCTAACAACAGCTTTAGGTACATTTTTTCTATTCCACCTTCTATGACCTGAAGATTTTAATGCAATGTAATTTTCAATTTCACAATCTGGTTTCTTGTTCATTAATCAGTATACTGATTATTAGCATTGTCATAAGCAAGATCGTCTTTTGGCATTAACATCTTGAGTTCTAATATCATTAGTATGTTTAAATTTTTCTGCTTTTGTTACTGTAGATACCATTTTGTGTGGTAATGGGGTGGATGATGGGGCAACCAATGGACTTGAACTTCCAACTTTTTGAGACGGCAACACTTTTCATTACCGTTATAGTTGTGGCCTTCTTTCTGCAGGTATGTATATTGTATTCCTTAAATGTATAAGTCTGCTAATGGGTATCAAAGCATTCATAAAAAGGATGATTCTTTGCTTTTTATAGGAAAATGAAAATAGTCTATGAGAATTGTGAAATGCATACCATTTTAAGATTATAATTGCAAGGCAGAGATATTGCTGCTTCATTGATGTCTGTCCATGCTATGTTTGCAGGAAGGAACTTCTAATTATTTTAAAGGACTAATGCTCATTCTTTGCTATGTGATTGTTGCTGCGAGCTTCTTCGTACATGAAGATCCTACTCAAAAAGGTGAACCAAACCCTTTTTGTTCAATCTTTGTTCTGTTTGTACCAAATAAAAAGCATTGCATCAACACATCAAAGGCAACTATTGTGTTTTTGCAGGTGAGAAGCAGTTAAAACCATAGTCAATTTTGGGCATCTGGTTTAAGAGGTTAATGATTTGAAGTTGCCACCATGGTTGTGTGTATATGTTTACCCCAAGACATTTATATTTTTTTGCTTCTGCAAGTGCTGAAGTTTGTTCAAATAGAATTGTTGAACTGGTATCTTGCTGAAATTTTGTTCTTTTTCTTCAGAGCGTCATATATTCAGCGTAGGTTACACGTTCCAAATGTGTATATTGTAGAAAATTAGAAGGGTACTTTTTTCCTAGTATTTTTAGATAATATTTTCTATGTATCTTTGTTTCTTAAACGTCTTGGCCTATCTGTTCATTGCACCAGCACATTGCAGTGTTATTGGTTGGGTTTATTTTTCTTGTACTGGTTGGGGTGTTTAGCAATTTAAGGAATCCATTGAGATGAAGAGACCACGCTGAGACAAATTGGAGCCCACTGCAATCAATCCAGGACTAATTGGCTATATCAGCTTTGGTACATTATGGTATTAAACTTGTCATTTTATATATGATTGGTGGATTGATTGAATTTAAAAACATAAATAAATAAATAATTGTGTGATGAGACGTGATCCCCAAATACAATATGAATACGGGTTATCTATTTAAAAACTCAATATTTGATGTGTTTTGATCCATTTGATGGGTGAGGTTTGCAAAACTGATCAAAGAAGAGAGGAGGGACTGCGAACCTAGAAGGAGGTGGGGTCACTGTACTGAACTCCATGTAAAAATGCGCCATCGTTCTTCAATTGCTTGGGGGGGGGGGGGGGGTTGGCACTTGTTGCTTTTCGTTTCAAATTGGTCAAGCTGACTATTTTGGTAATGCACCGTGCCTGCTGGCCACTCTAAAACTAGAAAATTAAGTAATTTTACCTCTAGATTTTGTGGTTAGTGGCTCGTCACCTTAGTTTAAGCGAAGCAAGGCAACTCGAATGCACGGTCCTCGGAAATTGGGAGTTTTCCAAGTAACAAGGTGTTCTGGTGATGTTTGCTTCTCGTCTCGGTCTTCCTGAAAGCCAACACAATCTCGTCTCGGAAATTGGCTTGCTTGCCTTTTTTTTAAGGTTCGACACAATTGAAATGGTCCTAATTGGAGTTTATTAAAAGATCTTGATGCAAGTTCAGCGGTGGGGGGCAAGAGCGATTAGAGAGGTGCTGCTCTCAATGCTGAGCCAGCTGAATGGATGGTGAGATCAGCTAGCCATCAACGCATAATTACTTTATTAGATATTCAATCAAGAAAGTCTGCATTAAGGCCTGCCCTGCCCGCCTAGCACATGGCAGGGCAGGCCTTGACAATAAATTCTCCTCATCTGTGGTTCCATTTAATCTTATTGTATGTAATATTCATAGCAAGCCTCGTGGAGTCAGCCTTGGACACCCTACTACCAGAAATCAAGGGGATATGGGTGGTGAGGCAGAAGAATCACCATTACTTGGAAGCTCTAGTACATCAGATAAATCAGAAGATTCTCTTCAAAGAACTGGTAATTATATCACTGCTCTTTTTCTTTTTCTTTTTTCTGTTTTCCCTCTCTGTATCATTCCTCGGAAAAAATTGCAGGAACCGATGAGAGACTTTCGCTAATAAATTTTTGCCTTAGCATCTCTGTGAAATTGCCCTCGATCTGATAACCCCAGAATCGAAACAACAAACTATTTTCATCCCATCTTTTAAAATCATATAGATTAGAGTTTAGAAAGAATACAGAATATACTACACCGACTACTCCAAAACCTTCAATTTCAACACCAAATCACAATCATTTGTCGCTATTGTGTTGAAGGTTTTAACTTGCAAAGACCCTTTAATTTGTGGCAATTGAACTGGTTATCAGAATACCGGGGCCGGGCTTTCAAATTTCAATGAAGAAGCATCACGTACTTTCAATCAGTTTGTATGATACATATATACTGGCAACAGAAGATACATATATACAGAGACAGAAACAGAAACAGAAACAGAGACTTGTATTCTAGTTAGTTTATTAGTTTATAATGAATCAACATTCATTTCCATATAATTCCATAAGTCTGTTGCAACATTTATAATTCATCAAATAGCCCCAAGGGATGGGGTGGGGTGCCCCCAGACAGTCTTTCCCACTAAAAGCCGATCGCTGACTTTGACTGAACACGTGCTGAATAAAAGGGACGCTATGGACGGCAATGGCACACATAATAACAGGAGTGATAGGGGCAGGTGTGCTGTCACTTGCATGGAGCGTAGCGCATCTGGGTTGGATAGCAGGTCCTCTATCCATGATAGCCTTTGCAGCCATCACCCTTGTCTCTACCCACCTTCTCTGTGACTGCTACAGATTCCCTGATCCTGAATATGGCCCCGCTAGAATCCAATCGTATATGGAAGCTGTGAGATTGTATTTAGGTCTGTCAGCATCTACTATTGCTACTATTACTTTATTTTCTACTTGATTTTTTTTTCTTATCTTTATAATTGACAATGATTTATTATGTCCATTTTCTCTTCATGGGTATTATCCGAGTCATGACCTTACTGACTCTTGATACAGTAGAGTCGACATTGAACATTCGAATGAACATTAGACAACAATAACAATATTGATCCACCAATTATTGTTGTCTTTGCTTATTTATTGTTATCATTATCAACACCACTTTGGTATTCCGGGGAATGTAAAGGGTAAGGGAAAGGTTAAAAAAACAGGTAGAGAGAAACACAGAAAATTTTTACTAGAGAAATTATTGAATAGTAAATGATGGTTACACGTTGGTTTGTGTAATACTAGTCTAATGAGCCTTCTAATAAAATGGAGGAAAAAGACATGGAAAGAAACTAACAAAATATGCCCAATAAAAAAAAAAAAATGAAAATGCAGGAGAAAGAAGCCAAATGGTGTGGGGGGCATTTGCGCAGGAAAGCTTGTATGGGAGTGGAATTGCCTACACCATTACGTCTGCCACCAGCGCAAGGTCTGAATCTCACACTTCACTTGCAATTTCATCCTTAATTGCTTTTGTTCTGCTCCCTCAACGGCCAACACCCTTTGTTTGTTACCTTTAATACTCGTGTGTGTATATATATATATATATATATATATATATATATATATATATATTATTTTTTTTTTTTTTCGGTTTCAGATACATACATGTATATATATATATATATATATATATATATATCTTCTTTCTTATGAATTGGTTGTCTTCTTTCTTCGTATGAATTGGTTGTGACTCTCCTGAAAAAAAAAAGAAAAAATACAATGGGCTCGAGTCTTTTGAAATATGAATGGGTTCTTTGTTCTGGCCTCGCCAGTGTTGGTGGTGGATTTTCCCACGGGCCAGGATTGGAAGGCCAGGGCTGGACCAAGTGTCCGCAATGTGTCTGTTTATAATAAGCCTGATTTTTAATAAATAACTGTAAAATATAGTATTTAACTGTCTTATTTATCATTTACAATAAGTGATAAAAAATAAATAAAAATTACGTTCATACAATTCAAACTTGTGACCTTTCAATTGAAAGGTCAAATTTTTAACCATTAGACCAAAAATGTATGCTGATTAAAAGTCACCACTATATTTATAAATACTTCAAAGCCATTATTTGTTTAATAGATAAAAATTTCTTCTTTTCTCTCTTGGTTTCTCTATCTTTATATCAAGGATCTAATTGTCTATATTATTATTACAAAAATATTATAGACATTTCAAAGAATAATTTTAAAAGTATAATAACTTCTCGATGGCTTAATTTCAGTAAGTGTAATTTGCAATCAAATGTGCTTCATTTTATCTTGTGAGGGAATTCATATAAACCTATGTTGCATATTAGTGAAGGTGAATTTTACCTTAAGGAGAGTGACATTGATACACAACTTGAAGCAATTATCTTCCAACTTCCAAGATAATCAAGAGGTCTACACCAATAATCTTGAGGCAAAATTTTCGACTATGGTCGAAATGTTGAAAAAATTAGCTTCAAACTTCATGAAATTAGAAAGATTTGATGAAGGAAACTTCATCTGTTGGCAAAGGAGAGTTTATTTTCTGTTAGTATCACTGCAAGTGGCTTATATTTTGAACATAAGAAGACCGGAAGAGTCTGAAAATGAGATTATTGCTAATACTAGGAAGAGACAAAAATGGGCAACAAATGATAAGATATGCAGTGGACACATCCTAAATGCCATGAGTGATTCATTATTTGACGTTTATTACAACTTTCAAATTGTAAAGGAACTATAAGAGAAATTAGAGGCGAAATACGTACAAGAGGATGTAACAAGTAAGAAATTTCTTATCTCTAAATTCAATAATTATAAAATGATTGATGATAGACTTGTAATGGAACAATTTGCTGAGATTGAAAAAACACTCAATCACTTCTTACAACACAAGATATTTATGGATGAAACCATTATTGTGAGTTCAATAATAGACAAGTTACCTCCTTTATGGAAAGATTTCAAGAAAAGCCTTCAACACAAAATAGAGGATATTTCTCTTGAAAAGCTTACTAACCATCTTCGTGTAGAAGAAAAATTTCGCATGCAAGAAGAAACCAAAGAGCAAGACTCTCATGTTTCAAAAGTACATGTAATTGAGGGAGGACAATCAAGCAAGTCCCCTCACAAAAAGAAGAATCAATCTAGTGATGACAAAAGCCAACATAAAAGACAAAAGAAAAATGATAGATGTCATTTTTGTCATAAGAAAAGACACTACAAATATGAGTGTCAGTTGTTCACAAAGCAAAAGGAAAAGTAGGTCTCTTCTAGAGCAATAAATAAGAAAATAGTTGCTATGATCACAAAGATCAATTTGATAAAAGATGACACTACATGGTGGATTGATTCTGGGACTACTCGACATGTTTGTAAGAACAAAAGTCTCTTTAAAGGATTGAAACTAATAATTGATGGCATAATTGTGTACATGAGAAATTCTACTGTAATTCTTATTATGGGAATTGGGGAAGTATAATTGTAATTCACTTTTGAGAAAGTCATTACTCTTACTAATATATTCTATGTTCCAGAAGTTAGGAAAAATTTGGTTTCAGGTAGTTTGTTGAACAAATATGGGTTTAAACTCATATTTTAGACTTATAACTTTATCCTCTCTAAAGGAAGTATATTTGTGGGAAAGGGTTATCTTTATGATGGAATATTCAAACTTAATATTGTTACTAATAATAATACTACTAATGTTTCTACTTATATTGTTAAGCATGTTCTTTATGACATAATAGATTATGACATATAAATTTTAAAAGATTATATGATATGGTTAAATTGGAATTGTTGCCACATTTTGATGTATCAAAAGATAAATGCACACTGTGTATGTTAAAAAAAATAACTAGAAGTGTATTTACAAGTATTCAATGATCTTCCAATATATTAGAATTAATTCATAGTGACATATGTGATTTGCATAACACACAAACATTAGGAGGGAAAAGATACTTTGTGATATTTATTGATAATTACTTTAAATATTGTCATGTTTACTTATTGCATACTAAATATGAAGTTCTTGAAAGATTTAAAGTCTATAAATCTGAAATTGAATTATAATGTAAATCTATTATTAAATGTTTACGATTGGATAGAGGAAGAGAATATTATGACATTGCATTCTTTAAGTCCTTGGGAATTATTCATCAAATAACTACTCCTTTCACGCCATAACAAAATGGTATTGTTGAATGCAAAAATTGAACATTGATGGAAATGGTTAATGTCATGTTGTTAACTTCTGACTTAAGCCATGGATCTTGGGGGGAAAGATTGCTTACAACATGTCATATTTTGAATTGGGTTCCAACAAAAAGGAACAAAATAACCTCATATGAATTATGGAATAGAAGGAAGCCAAACCTTAATTACTTAAGAGTTTGGGGCTGTAGAGTAATTGTTAGAGTTCCTGAACCTAAAAGGAAAAAGTTGGGTGAAAGAGGAATTGAGTGTATCTTCTTAGGATATACTTATAATAGTAAGGTATATCGATTCATAGTTATAAAGCCTAATAACTCCATACCTGTAAACACACTCATAGAATTGAGGGATGTTATTTTTAACAAACATAGGTTCATCTCTATTCCTAAAATTTTAGAACAAAAACAAGTTCTTGATAAGGAAAATAATATTTTTGCAAAAGGAAATAAAAATGAAGAAGTCGTTGAACTTTGGAGGAGCAAAAGAGCAAAGAAAGTAAAGACTTTCAGTTCTAATTACTTTATGTTCCTCGCAGAAGGAACAAGGGAATCAGTGAGTAATCAAATTTCATATTACTTCAATATTGAAGATGATCCTAAGACATTTGATGAAGCAATGAGATTGAAAGATGCCATGTTTTGGAAGGAAGCAATAAATGATGAAATGGATTCCATGATGGGTAATAACACCTGAAAATCAATAGACCTCTCACCTGGTTCAAAGCCAATTGGATGCAAATGGATTTTCATAAAAAAAATGAAGATCAATGGAACTATAGACAAGTTTAAGGCTAGACTACTTGCAAAAGGCTTTACACAAAAACAAGGTGTTGATAATTTTGACACATATTCACCAGTGGCTAAAATTGCCACAATCAGGTTACTGGTTGCATTTGCTTCAATTCATAATTTAGTAATTCATTAAATGGATGTAAAAACAACATTCTTAAATGGTGAATTAAAAGAAGAAGTGTATATGGAGTAACCTAAGGGATTTGTTGTACCTGGTCAATAGGGAAAGGTATGTAAATTAGTTAAATCCTTATATGGGCTAAAACAAGCACCAAAGTAATGACACCAAAAATTTGATCAAGTGATACTTGCTAATGGATTCAAGATTAATGAATTAGATAAGTGTGTCTATAGTAAGTTTAAAGAAGGAAAATGTGTGATTATCTGTTTGTATGTAGATAGCATGTTAATCTTTAGGACTCACTTAGAAAAAGTTAAAGTTACTAAAAGGTTTTTATCTAGCAATTTTGATATGAAAGACATGGGTGAGGCAAATGTCATCCTTGGGATCAAAATTTTATGGGACCAAAGGAGTATAATGCTTTCTCAATCACATTATATTGAAAAGGTTCTCAATAAATTTAATCACACAAATTATATACTAGCCTCTACCCTGTTTGATCCTAATATGAATTTCACTAAGAATATTGGAAGTTTAGTATCATAATTGGAATATGCCAAGGTGATAGGATGTCTAATGTATGTAATAAAATGTACAAGGCCAGACATAGCCTATGCAATTGGCAAAATGAGTAGGTACACAAATAATTCAAGTGACATGCATTGGCATGAAGTAAAAAGAATCTTGAAGTACCTAAGGAAAACAAAGAATTATGGTATAAGTTACACCGGTCATCCTTCTGTTATAAAATGATACTTAGATGCAAGTTGGATCACTGATAAAGATCATACTTCTACCAGTGGATGAATCTTTATGCTTGATAGGGGTGCAATTTCTTGGGGTTCCAAGAAATAAACTTGCATAGCATATTCCATTATAGTTGCAGAATTTATAGCATTAGCTTCGACAACTAAAGAAGTAGAATAGTTAAAGAATTTGCTTTATAACATTCCTTTATGGCAAAAGTCACTAGCACCCATTTATTTACATTGTAATAGTGCTGTAAAACTGGCAAGATCATATAGTCAAGTATATAATGGTAAGTTCAGGCACATTGGACTTAGACATAACTATGTGAGAGACTTGATCACGAATGGAGTGATCATAATTGATTTTGTAAGATCAAATCAAAACATAGTTGATCCTTTAACAAAAGGATTAACAAGACACATGGTGAATAAGACATTAAAAGAGATGAGTCTCAAGCCTATAAATACAAATCATCTATGATGGAAACTCAATTCAACGCTTGATACAAGGTCAAGTCTTGAGTTTAATGAGTTAAAGTACATCATTAGTGTGATTAAAGCATTATAATTGATTTTATTTTCATCTCAAGGTTATATAGTGCTTAGTTTCCATAGTAAATTGAGAGAATGAGTGTTTAACACTCTTAACAGACTTAAAAGGGTGTCTTACAGTGGGGGCCCCGATCTGTCTATATGAATGTGGAATGTTTATGCCATTATATTAAGCTAAAGGGTTTGACTTTAAAGTATTCATGAAAAGGATATGGATATAATGGCCTTAAATGTGTCAATTACTAAAAAGAGAAGTATAATGTTGTGACATCATGTGTGTGAATTGTTTCTACAATTTATCAAAAAGAATAATTAGTTCAAAGCTTGTCTACCATATTATTTAGATGTATTATAATGCACTTTTCACTATATAAAGGTTTAATCTTTAAGACACCTTTATTTATGCATATGATTATAGAATTACTGGAAATCCTGTATATATTTAGATATTTTGAAAATGGTGGGGGATTGTTGGAATTTTCAAATAAAAAGGAAAGAAAAGTTGTGGCATTGGGATTTGAACCCAAGATTTGAACCCAAGAGGTGTGACTGGTGGTTAAGGGATATTTAGACACTTAAATGGTTAGATTGGTCAGTTATTAACTAACTGTCATATCTGTCATTTACAATAAGTGATAGAAAACAAATAAAAATTACATATGTACAATTCGAACTTATAACCTTTCAATTGAAAGGTGGAATTCTTAATTATCAGACAAAAACATCTGCTGACTAAGAGTCACTATTACGTTTATAAATATCTCAGACTCATCATTTATTCAATAGATAAAATTTCTTCCTTCCTCTTTTGATTTGCCATATTCATATTAAGGATATGATTGTTTATATTATTATTATATAAATATTATAAATATTTTAAAAAATAATTCTAAAAATATAATAATTTTTTCAATGGTTTAATTTTTTGATTTTAGTAAGTAAAATTTATAATTAAATATATTTTATTTTATCTTATGAAAAAATTCGTATAAATCTTAGTTGCATATTAGGGAGAGTTAATTTTACCTTTTAAGGAGAGTGATATTGATACACGACACGAAGGAATTATCTTCTAACTTCCAAAATAATCAGGAGGTCTGTGCTAACAGGACGAGTGCAAAGTAGTTGCATGTTTTTACTTTAAAGTCCCTCGTCACAGGAAAAATATAAATGGAAACAAAAGGAACAGACTGGCAGAGGAAGGGAAAAAAAAAAAAAAAAAAAAAAAAAAAAGCCGCGCCGCCCCCGCCGCGCCGGGTTGGAGAGTATATTTGATCCTAAAAATATCCACTTTATATGTGTATAATTGATTAATTCCGAGTCAAGCAACAAGATTCCATTGCTTTTAAAGTAGAATTGGACCAATGTAAATGGGGACAAAGATTCCATGCCTTTTACATAACCCCATATGTTAATGGGAAGAAGAGTCACAACAAATCATGCTTTTTGTTGGAACAGTGCAAAGAGGAGGTGGTGATCGAAATCGTCTCTTTGCAAAGTGAAAATGACAAAAAGGAGCGAGAATCCATAGTGCGATGTGAAGGTGGTCCATCTCCAATATAATCAAACTTTTTGATTGAAAATATGAGAATCTAGGATTGCTCTCGAGTTTCATGGGCTTTCCTTTTAGGTGTTTTAGAATTCTCTGGTTCTAACAACCTTAACAGAGAGATGAAATAATTTTTTTTAAATAAAAAAAATATAAATTGTATCAAATTATTACAGAAAAAGATGTGAAATTTTATTTTTTTTAAAAAAAAAAAAACAGTTGTGACAATTTTTTTTTCATTTAAAAAAAAAAATTTTATAAGAGGAAATATAAATAAATGAAATATAAGTTTTTGACTTAAATACAATTATACAAGTGTGTATATATATAATTTTTTTAACGATTTTTTATATAAATCTAGATACTGTGTTAGTTGATAGAAGCATACAAGTAAAATATCTGTGATAGTCGGCCTGACCTCTGATGTACCTGGACGGTGACGTGGTTAAGGTACGCGTAAACTGAACTGACAAACTAAAAGTGAAGGAAGGTGGGTTGGGAAAGACTTCTGATGAGCTGTAAGTCTGACGCAAGGGGTGTCAAAACGCACAACGTACTACTGGGACCTGTGGTCTGGCTGAAGATGTAAAAGGCAAAGGGGTTGGGGATAATGCCTAATTGAATATGACTTCCCAAAGTTAAAACTTTGCATTAATTTGACTGAAATTATTGAGAGACCCTACTGTGGTCAGCTCAAAAGGCAACTCTTGAGGAGCCCTTCATAATTGAGGGTCATCCCGGCAGAATTCCTTCGTTCTTGACTCGAAAGAGCACGCGGAGACTGCAAAGAAAGTTTCCAAATTGAGCCTCTGATATATGTCTATGTACCTTCAGTAGATCCACATATACTATATTCGAGAAGACCATACCATACTCGTTGCTTCTTCTGTGTATTTGTCTAGCATTGCATTTCGTTGCATTTTGGGCGAGTCTTTTTTATTTACTCCCCTTTTAGGACTGGGCGCTTTCTGCCCAAGTGTGATTGGGTTTCCTGCGTCAGAGTTGAAGTGAGCATTGCTACGTGAAAAGGGCAATTGTTCCAGCTTCAATAGTGAATTTACGGCAGGCAGGCAGTGCAGTGCAAGGCTGTTGAATTTCCCTGAATATTTTATGGCAGTCGAGCTTGAACTGGCCAACGATTCCTACGATGATGATGGACGTCCTTTAAGAACCGGTAAACAAAACTTGGAGGACCATAAAGTATGATTTGAGGGTTTCAATTGTTTTCTTGAAGTTCCATTTTAATTAGATTCATTGCCCTCTGGGGCCTTTCATACTCAGGAACGCTTTGGAGTTGTACAGCTCATATAATTACTGCGGTTATTGGCTCTGGAGTTCTGTCTTTGGCTTGGAGTACAGCACAGCTAGGATGGATAGCGGGGCCAACCTCTTTGCTTTGCTTCGCTATTGTCACCAATATCTCTGCTTTCCTCCTTTCCGATTGTTATAGGTCCCCCGACTCCATTACCGGTGCTCGAAACTACTCTTACATGGATGCTGTTAGAGTAAATCTTGGTAGTGGAACACACTGCTCTTTTTCCCTTTCTCCCTTTTTATCTGATTTCTGTCTTGGAGAATGCTTCTTCTAGCCAAGATATCTTTTGCATGTTTTCTGATAAGTTATAGTGATATTTCAGGTAGAAAACAGACATTGGTTTGTGGGTTGCTTCAGTACCTGTGCATGTTTGGGATTGATATTGCTTTTGTTATTACCACCTCAACCAGCATGAGGTAATTCCTTGCTGAATTCTGTCCATCTATAATTATGTGGTAGTCTTTAGACTACTAGTGCTTCTTACAGATTTCAATTCCGATGTGGTAGTCTTTAGATTAGTGCTCCTCACTGATTTCAATTCTCAATTTGGATTCGTTTAGAGTATCTGAGCTTGCTTATTGCAATACTTACTGACCGGTGGATTTCTGGTTGATCTGATATTTTTGCAACAAGCACTTGTGTGTCTCATTTTGCTGTAATTTCATTAATGTAGAGCCATCCAAAGATCAAACTGTTATCATCGAGAAGGGCATGAAGCTGCTTGTACATATGGGAATACTTTCTGTATGGTGCTATTTGGAGCCGTTCAGATAATAATGTCACAGATACCAGATTTTCATAACATGGCCTGGCTCTCTGTAATTGCAGCAATAATGTCTTTTTCCTATTCTTTTATAGGGTTTGGACTTGGCTTTGCCAAAGTAATAGGTACGGATGCTAAATACTCCTGATATTTTCTCTTTACCATAGAAATACCACAAAAAAGGAAAAGGGGTGTTCCAGTGCATGAGGCTCCTATACTATGGAGTAAAGTTACTGCCACACCAACGCTACCCTTAACGGTATATGGGTTCAAATTTTAAGCTGGATTCTCCCTTTGGTCACAGAGAAAAATATGCCAAAGATAATTATGGATACAGCTTGCTCCATGTACTAACAGGCCCATGTGTAATTTATGTTTCCCGTTCCTGAGTTTTTATCTGGAAAGTAAATGAGGCTTTACATAACACATTGGATTTCTTCGTATGGAAAGCCAGATAAGTTTTTTCATTCAAACTCAACTGTGCAAGTGCAGAAAATGGGACAATCAAAGGGAGCATTACTGGAGTCCCCGCGGCTAGTGTTGCTGATAAATTGTGGCTGGTCTTTGAAGCACTATCCGACATAGCTTTTGCCTATCCGTATTCATTTATTCTTCTTGAGATACAGGTTTGTCTCTCTCCTTCTTCAAAAAGGAATTCAATTATATCATCAGAAGTCAAGTAACAGAAAGAATTTGCTATAATGAAGGATACCCTGAAGTCACCTCCACCTGAGAACAAGACCATGAAGAAAGCATCAAGGATTGCAATCTTTTTTACAACTTTCTTTTATCTTTGCTGTGGATGCTTTGGCTATGCGGCCTTTGGCAACAGTACGCCTGGAAATCTCTTGACGGGGTTCGGGTTCTACGAGCCTTACTGGCTCATTGACTTTGCAAATGCTTGCATCATTCTTCATCTAGTGGGCGGATATCAGGTATCGCCCTTTCACATCAGAACTCTTGAATTTATTGCTTAATATTTTTGACCCTTTCATGCACCATTTTGTTGATTATGTTCAATCACTTCGAGACCTCAGAAGATGTTATGGCTACCAACATAAAATTTGGATGTGTAACAGATATTCAGTCAGCCAGTATTTGCATTTGTGGAGAATTATTTCGCCCGAAAATTTCCATCCAGTGGCTTTGTCAATAAATTGCACACATTCAAGCTCCCATTGCTTCCTCCTCTTCAACTGAATTCCTTCAGACTGTGCTTTCGAACTGCATATGTCGCAGCAACAACTGTGATTGCAATGGTCTTCCCATACTTCAACCAAGTTCTGGGGTTGCTTGGGGCTTTGAACTTTTGGCCTTTGGCCACATACTTTCCAGTGGAAATCTACTTTGTTCAAAGGAAAATAGGGGCTTGGACTAAAACATGGATTGCTCTCAGGATATTTAGCTTCATTTGCTTGCTTGTAACGGTGATGGGCTTAATAGGGTCAATTCAAGGGCTTGTAAGTGCTAAATTTGGCTGAGAGATTACTTTAATAATCACAACTTAATGTACGAGTTGTGTTAACGTGAAACTGTGTTCATATTGTTGGCTTGGCTCGTTGTATTGTTTCTTTTTTTGCTTTTTTTTCTTTTTCTTTCCTATTTTTTTCCCATTACGAATTTAATGTAATGAAAGTTTCGAAGATCAGGCCTCCCAAACGGAGAGAGCATTCGAGCTATTGGAACCTATGTGAAACAACAATTAAAGGGTCCCACAAGTTAAGCTATTCTTGCCGTGTTTTTGTTGGTTAGGTAACAGTCACTTCTTTGTCAGTCTAATTAAGCGACTCCTTGAAGCCATCAACATGCGAATTGCGCATAACTTATATGCAATCATTTGAACTTTGCAAGCAGTCTCCCATTATGCTTGAGAATCACAATACGTAGATTACAAACAAATCCTGCTTTATTAATAAGAAAACCAAAGCAAGATTGGCATTACGGTAGATATAATGTTTGTAGGTCCTGCCCCTATCCTCTTCATTAATTAATGATGCGAGATCAGTTGTTAGTTATTGTGTTTCTCTTAACAGGGAACGAGGAAGAAAACCACCACCCCCCAAAAAAAAAAAAAGTAGTGGAAAGAGAAGTCCGAGATTGAAATGGTGTTTTTGGAAGTGAAAACAACGAGGGGGGCATCCATACACCAGCCGAATGTTGGTGGGCGGTGTTCATTGTTGTAGCCTCGTGAGTGTTGGGGGTGGTGGTGGTGGTGGTGGTGGTAGTGGTAATCCACTTGGCCCAGGATTGAAAGGCCGGGCTGGACTAGGCACGCGCTTTGTGTCTCAAAGGGCTTGGTCTAGTAATCTAGCAATAAGACCGAAGAAGTTTGGGCTGCTTGTACAATGATGAACATGCCCTTAGCATCCCTGTCTGAGTCTTACACGACCCACAATAACAAATATTGCAGGACTAATGGGGGATGAGTCCAAAGCGGTTGCGAGCTTAAACCTTGTGGTCTAGCAGGTTCTATTTCTGGCTAAGAAATTCAGTGAAACCAAAAATGAATATTCATAGACAAGTTGGTCTTCTGATGATGAAACTATAAATTACTACCCCTACTTTCTCATTCACCGCCGAGAAAAGTTGCGTCAAAGTGAGTGATTATTTTTGCAAGGAGCAGAAAGGTACGGCACGATCTCACACTCACACTCACACTCACAATCACAATCACAATGGAGGGAGGGGGACCCCAACCTTTTCCCACCCCACAGCGCGCAACATAACGCTTGGCAATCTAGTCTACTACAAACCGAGGGACGGACTGGGCTTCTGATACTCATTAAGGTGGTCTTGTGTGTGACACCCAAGCAAAAGACCAGTCAACGAAGGAGAGAGAGAGAGAGAGAGAGAGAGAGAGAGAGAGAGAGAGGGTTTGACCGGGTGTCTTGCGGGTGAGCTACCGGCCCAGCCCTCACACGCTTAACAGCGTTGAATTCTTTAATAAAATCATGCACCTTTGATGCCGTTTTCTCTCTCTCTCTCTCTCTCTCTCTCTCTCTCTCTCTCACCCTTAACAACCAACCAATCTTCTTCTATAAGAATTAGCCGCTCCCCCATTTCTTTTCTCATCATCTCTCTATACTTTCTTTACTTTATATTTACTTACCACAAAGCTATAGATAGATAGAGAGAGCATAGCAGCATACATTACCATTTCTTGAGGAGAGAAAGAACGAGAAGAGGACAACCAACCAATATATAAAAAAAAAAAAAAAGAAACAGGAAAAAGGAATACAAAAAGAAGACAGAAAAAGGAAGAGGCAAAAAGAATACGAAAAAGGAATATATATATATATATATATGTTTTAAATCGATAGAAAAAGATGGGTAGGATTCCGTGCTGCGAGAAGGACAGCGTGAAAAGGGGGCAATGGACACCTGAAGAAGACAACAAGCTCTCTTCCTACATCGCCCAACACGGCGCCCGCAACTGGCGTCTCATCCCCAAGAATGCTGGTTTGCGTTTTTTCCTCCGGAATAAATAAACACACACACGCACACACACAGAGTTACGAGAGGATTATGAGCCATCTTTCCATAACTTGACCTGCATGGCTGGCATACAGGTCTCCAACGATGTGGGAAAAGCTGCCGGCTCCGGTGGACCAACTACCTCCGTCCCGACCTCAAGCGAGGCCAATTCTCAGAGGCAGAAGAGCAAATCATTGTTAAGATTCACTCTGTTTTGGGCAACCGGTAGGCTGATGCACGCACACCACTTCTCCACCCCACCCTCCCCCTTCCCCCTCTCCTACCTTTCTTTTTCTCTGATAATTTAGGGCCGCTATTTACATGTGACAGGCCAGATGCACAAAGAAGTTCTAGACTAGGAAGTTTTCCACTCTTCTGTTTCTTATCATTCTAGATGAATCGGCAGATGGTCAATAATTGCTTCTCAGCTTCCTGGGCGCACTGACAACGACGTTAAAAATTACTGGAACACCAAGCTGAAAAAGAAGCTCACGGGCATCGGCATTGACCCCGTTACCCACAAGCCTTTCTCCCATCTCATGGCCGAGATCGCCACCACACTAGCCCCGCCGCAAGTTGCTCACCTAGCAGAAGCAGCGCTTGGCTGCTTCAAGGATGAGATGCTCCATCTCCTCACTAAAAAACACATTGACTTCCAGCTCCAACAATCCAGCACGTCACCAGGCAACACCTCAGCCCCTTGCATTCCTGTCAAACATGACTATCACAACGATACTATTGAGAAAATCAAGCTTGGGTTGTCAAGGGCCATGCATGAACCTGGCATGCAAACCCCAAACAAGACCTGGGACCCTGCTAATGCCACTGCTGGGGCCTGTAGCCGTTTCCCTGCATCAATTACTGGATTTCAGTGCGGTCCATCTTCTTTTGTAACGGACAGAGCTGAATCACCATGGGGCCAGAACATGTGCTCTGGAGGCACATGCATGGCAGGTGACCAACAAGGCCAGTTGCATGAAAAGCTCGACGATGAGAATGGACAGGAGTCTGAGGGTGGAAAAGAGATGAGGAACAGGTCCAACATATTCAATACAGACAGCATGTTATGGGACTTGCCATCTGACGATCTCATGAATCCTCTAGTCTAAGGTAGCTCACAAAATCAGAAAGCCAAAGCCAAGACAACACTCTTAAAAACAAAAATAAATAATAAAAAATAATAATTAGCTTCATAGGGCAAGGGCCATGATAATTGATGCAAATGTAAATAACTCATTCTAAAAATGATGTTACTTAGCACAATTTCATACATTCTTGCTATTCCTCCAATCATTGAACTCTGATTTTTCCAATCAATCTCTTTTTTTCTCTACACTAAGTTATAAATGCAATGTGTATCAAGCAAAATATGATGATGACGAGGATGTATCCGCCAGAACCTGCAGGTTTTGAAAAGAAGGGAGTCAACAAACAATCAAAATTTTCAAAATAAGCTAGTTTCTAATATAACGATACCTCAAGTTGCTCTTCACTGAATGAATCTTTCTGAATATTCCATGTATCTGCATGTGTCCGTCGGAACTCAGCAACTGCTTTTGTGACTGTAGATTTCACAGGAGATGGCTCCCCTCCAAAACGAGCCAGTAAAGTAACATGCTCAGGCAACCATCTTCAAGAGATTTAAGTATACACAATATCAGAAAGAAATTTCATGAATAAACTGAAAGAAATAAACATTATTTAATAATACACATAAGCATATGTACCCACCTGGGCATATCATATGGGACTGACAATACAGAAGCCACCAAAGCAAGTACAGCACCATGATCAGATGCAACAGATTGACCAGCTTTTGTGCTTCTGCATTCAATGAATAATTTTTACATCAAGGTACAGCACACAATGTCCCTACCAAAATTTACTACACATACAAAAGCATGTGAAAATACATGTTATAAAAGCGATGATCTTCTGAACAATAACCATGGTGACAATTGCTAGACCATGTTACCATTATTGATTTCAATGATCTAAAAAAAACTTACTCATCAGAGTCATACAAGAAGCATGCAAATCACAAAACCCCAAATGCCAGTATGTGCAACTGTAACCCTGATGAAGAACAAAAAATACAAATGAAATTCAGTATAACCTCATATTTCGCCTTTTCAGAATGGCATTTGCCTCCATGTAAGCTCTATCACGGAAGTCTCTAGCAAGATCTTCATCCCCACCTTTCATTAGACCTGCTAGAACTGCTGCACCATGCTCCCTTACCTGAACAGTATATTAGTTATTTCAGAAAGAAGCAAAAATAAATGAATACATCAATGTCCATCACAAACATCCAAGATTGATGTCCACTCTTATTAACTATGTTAAAAGAGGACTATTTTAGATTGTTTGTGAGTAGGCCATCCTAGATAGCTTGTTCTGAGGTTTGCTTATGTTTGCAATGTGCCCTTTGAAATAGGGACCATTTTTTACCTGACTAGTCCACATTACCACTCTCAAATCTACAAATACTGTTCAATTTTCACATTTGAGACAGGAACTTGCCTCAACTTGATTGTCTCTGAGTAGACCCTCAACAGTTCCCCAGATTTTTTGCTTCTCCTCACTTGAGAGAATGAAAGTATGCCTGGTATAAAAGGAGTACAAATAGAGATTAGGAACCATGTACAAATACCTCATCAAAGTACAAGCCCAAGCTGATACCAAAGTACTCAACAATCCATCTCATTCAGTCAAATTTTATAAATCTAGTCAAGAACAGATGTCATTACACATCAACAAAGAAGTGATATCATGCTTGGAAAGAAGGGGGAAGGGATGAAACAAACAATGTGCGAAGAAACAATGCACGAAATATGGATGTTTACACAACTAATTACATATGGCTTGTACATTCATAAACTCTTCTGCTTGACCATGCAAATTTGATACATAAGGAGACCCCCTTGAAAATGTAAGATACCTATACATAAAAGTGCGTAAAAACGTCAAAGTTGCTGATCTGGTCCGCCAGTTAGAATCATTGGCAGAAGAAAGAATTGCTGAGACAACCCTGTGAATATAAGGTTCCCAGAAAATCCTCCATTTAAGCAATTCAAAAGCTGCCTTGGCTAGTGTTGAAAGATCTTTATTTGATGTTTCCTACCAAAAGCCAGTAATTTGTGTCAAAAACGGATATCAGAGACCAAATATTAGCAATGTTGAGGTAGATTAACTTAAATCACATAGCTCCAAAAAATTAAAATAGCACTAAACAAAAAGGCATTCCACTTGGCACACAAAGCTTTGGGAGGTGCCATCAAGCTTAAATGCAAATTTGTATGTAACTCATCAAGTTTGCATATAAGTTTGTATTGATTGATGGTAGAATCCTAATGCTGAATATTAGTGGGGGACAGGCACATCTGGAGCAGCTAGAATGCCTAGAGGAAGAGACAAAAGTATATTCTTTAACATGTAAGATCATCATGGCCAACCAAATGAAACACCACCGTATTTACTCAATTCTTAGAGTGCATAGTTCTCCAAATTATAAGAAAAATTGAAAATCAAAATCAATTTCAGAGGATCTCCAAAGATTTTAATATACATTCAAAATCCTTTAAACATTTAATTGCTGGTAGTAAACATTTTGTTAGTTAGAAAAAACAAAAACAATAGCAAGAGAAGTCAAAATAAAAATATGAAGACAGCTACAAACAGTAAAGTAGGACAAATGCAACAATGCATTTCACTTACCTGCAACGCAATTATAGGATAAAGTAATCCCACAATAATATCCAGTACATAAGAAGATCTTCCAGATTTCAACGTCGAAATGATAAAATGAAACAGCTGCAGGAAGAAAATTACTTGCCTTGGTCAAGAGGTTCTAAGAATTAGATAAAGAGCCCACAAAGTCAAAAATGAATACCGTTTCCATCCACTTCACATCATCCTGTGCATTGCTGTTCAAGGACTCATTTTGAGAACTAGTATGTGGATGAGTCCCCAAACTGTCTGACTGGCTTGTATTCTGGATATGCATGACTAAATCAGATGCATGTTTCGTTAGAGACGAAACCCACTTTTCCACTTTCAGTTGGTTGTCCATGCCAGTTTCCCCCTCTTTGCATGAATCATCACGAGGAAATGACATATTAAGGCGCATGTTAGAGCTCAACACAGAAAGGGTAACACCTATAGCTTCCCTTACCTGTCCCATAAGACTTTCACATTAAAAAATGTCTGGGAAAAAAGTGGGTAAATCATGACACATAAGGACAGACAAACCAGACAGAGGATACAATTGTGAAGAGTGAAGTAAATTAGCAAAGAACATGAAAAAAAATGGCATCCTTACTTGGGCAGAGGAA
Organism: Rhizophora mangle; assembly: GCA_037832345.1. Classification (NCBI taxonomy): domain Eukaryota; kingdom Viridiplantae; phylum Streptophyta; class Magnoliopsida; order Malpighiales; family Rhizophoraceae; genus Rhizophora; species Rhizophora mangle. The sequence continues at coordinate 119,854 of JBAPLJ010000439.1, read as the reverse complement.
TGACACATATTAGCCAATAATTCATTTAGAAGTTTCTCATGGAGCTGTATCTCAGACAATGGCATTTTATTTGGAGATATTTCTATGAGTGCAGCTGAAAGAAAAGTGTAGCGCTTGGCAATAACTGAGGTAGTTACAGCTGGAGGTAAAGGTGCCATCAAACAGTCCAAGATATGCTGCCTCAGAAGAGGAAGTCGTGAACCATATTTTCCTTTTCCTGTAACTGCATAGCGTATACAAGCAGCCCACTCAGGCATAGATTCCACAGATTGAGCAAGGATGATGTTCTGCAACTGAAATTTCATCCAGTTGTCCCATGCTCCCAACAGACCATTGACATCTGAATGCAACACCCCTGCTAGTGCTTCAGCAGCAACACACTGCTTGGATCTTTCCTTAGCTCCTGCAAACTCTTCCAAGGTACTCTTAAGTGCCAATAAAACAGGCATGCCACATTCTTGTGCTAGCCGCTTAAAAATGCGAGCAAAGTTTGAGTAAAAAGTATCATTTCCTAACAAAGAGATCCAACTAGGAGTACGAGGCCAGGAAGCTGAAAAGTCAAAATAAAACCGGGTAATTGATTTGTCTGCCAGGCTTTGAAAAGAACTCCCATGATTTCCTCTGGAAGATGTGCTTTCTGTGTCAGTAATTATATGAACATGAGAAAGGCTATTCAAGGTCTCATTAAAGAAACCCTCTTCCATGAAAATTTCAGTCAATGCCCCTTCAAGAGATGACTTCGTAGTTGCATCTAACTCCCCAGAAAATGCAGGTTGTTGCTCAGATGACAGCTTATATGGTGATTCTTGCAATAGTGTATTCAGAGCTGAGATTGCAAGTATCCTTGTCTGAGGAAGCTGACTTTTTAAATTTTTTAGAAAGTGGCCTGAAATAAATCAACAAGGTGATATTAATATTAGTTTTGCCAAAAGAGTTTTAGTTAAATAATACAAATATGGCATTACTGACCAGCAGTTTCACTCAGTATTTTTGAAGAGAAGTTTGGATCATTTCTGGATGCCATAGCCAACAAAAGTAAAACTCTATTTGCCATCAGGTTATACCTGGAAGAGGACATACGGTAATAAAATTGAGCCAACAAATGGAATACCATTAAACTTCAAGAGTTAAGAACTAAATTTGTAAATAAATTAAGTTTCCACTCAAAAAAGATATCTCAGCTGTCCACATCAAAGTAGATACCCAAAATTTACTCAAATCCACCAATTCCTGGATTTTCACAATAAGCCAAAACAATCCATGGAGAGCTATACATCCAATATACCCAGCAGCCACAAAAAAAAATCAAGTAAAACACATTCAGATAATTACCGCCAGTGCAAGCCAGTAGAATCAAAACTCATGGATCCAATCTGAGAAACGAGATGTGCAAAATCTGGCTCATCTTTATTATCATCCTGGAAAGTGCTTCTAGATATTCCCGAAAAGTGAATGTTGTACTTTACAAAGAGCTGTTCGCAACCAGAAAATATTAGAAACAGAGAACTCAGGGAAAAAGAAATCCCTAGAGTAAGGATGATGAGAGGTTTTACCTCATTGATTGCCTTCTGGGCTTTCAATGATTCATGATGTGAACTAAACAATAGAACCAGAGAAAGTAAGTTGAAGTCCATACCAGAAATATAGAAACATATTGAAACTAAAGATATTGCATCCATTGCCAAATGGAAGGGTGCCAGGGGAAAGGAGGGTTGAAAGTCTACCTTGAGAGTATCCCAAGAAGAAAAGAAGAGAATGATTTAGGATCCTGAAATAAACAATGAGATATCAGATATTTATACTTCCAATTACCCATTTCAACTAATTTGTGCTAAATAAATACCATTGACAAATGCTTGAGAACTGTCTGTGAAGAAAGAACTGCACAAGAGCCTAGGACAGCATTTTCTGGTGCATTTGAGCTCTGTAAATTTTCAATAAGGGATAGGACACACTTTGAAATCATAGATGGCCACCTCTTAATCATCTTGAGCAGAGATTTTCCAGCAAGCCTGAGCACCAAGTAAAACATGTTTATCAACTATTATATACAACAAATAGTCATAATATAATTAATCACAGACACAGCTAACACAGAAAACAATTAAATATGACTCAACACAAAACCAATTTCATACAGCTTGAATGCCTAGAATAGAGTGGATACAAGCACAAAAGTTTAGACAACAAACCAAGATACAATCCTTGATGAGAGACCAGAACCGACAGCACATTAAACAAGTTCAACACTTACAACAAAATTGTGCAAAATCCTTCACCCAGAAAAAACTCAAGATATGTTCAAAAGCAGATCCATTTAATCATATGAGGATCATAGGAAACTGAGAACTTACACACGAACAGTTTCATAACTGTGCAACGTCAGGCTTAGTAGATCATCCATCAAAAGAACTGCATGGTCTGATGGAAAGAAGTTCCCACTTGCACGAAAGAGATGATAGGATGATTGTGATGATCTCCATGTACTATGCATGTAAGCCTTGTCTATAAGAGCCCACCTGGGCCTGAAATGCAAAAATGAGTTTGTCATCTGAAAATACTAGGTGCTCAATGTTGGTTCAAGCAATATGTCAGGAAATCAATAAAATGATTCCGTACCTTTTCTTTCCTTTCGCATGACATGACACAATAAAATTTGTTGGAGGTTCTATAATGGCAGCAGATTCTAACTTCCAAGCCTGCCTGTGATTTGACCACTCATCATATTCCAAACTTCCTGTTGGCCAGAAAAAATGGTAACAAACAACAGTTATGACATAGAAAAAAGGATGCCAAAGGTATACTGTAACAGAAGAAAATTCCATAAAATTCCATAACCAGCTCTAGGAAAAATTAAAGAAATTGAACTCATCTGAATGTAGCATCCATTACCATAGTTTCCCAAAGCATCCATGATATGAATGATGAGAATCAATAAGATGCTGTCATCTGATTTTTTCTCTAATAGATATCTGCCAATGTTGTGAATATAAAAATATTCAGCAAATTAGAACCATGGTTGATGAAGAATATAGAAGAACTTTTATTATTTAAGAATTTATTGATATTTTGAATTTATGATAACATTTTACTTAATTAGGAGATATTGATTGACTTTATAACCGATAGGTTTTAACTAATAGGACTTATCTCAGTTCAATAGACAAGCTTGTTAGGATCAGCGACAATTGGTATTGATTATTGAGTTTTTTCAACAAATGTGGACTCTCCTTTGGTTCATGGGTGGACTCCTTGTTTTGTGTTTTCAAGTGGATTCTTGCATTTCTTTTAGAATTTTCATGTTTGTTCTTTGGTTTGATTGCCATCCTACAACACATGTGAATTTAGAAAGCTCCAAACAATGAATGAATGTAATCAAATATTACTTGCAAGCTGCATGTATGATCTCAGCAGCTTTAATGCGCAGATCTGTGCTGCCAACTCTTGAACCAGTTGCTCCAGCAATCAAGAAAGTATGATTTTTATCCCCAACAATCCCATTCCTGGAGGATGGGCTGAAATCAGGTAAGCAAGATAAAACACCTTGCAATGAAGAATCAATACGCAAAAGGGTGACTTTCAAGTGCTCTTTCTCATTTCCTGATAACAAATTACAAATAATTAGTGAAAAATGATAACTGCAACATTAACAATTTGTAAGCAAGGGGCCACATATAATATTTCACATAGAAAATTGATTTTCTTTAATGGACACAGATCACATAATATTTACATAGACTAACAAGTCATATGCATGTGCTTATATCAGAATTCATATTCAAGGCAAGGTCAACCCTTGGTAGAATATCTTAATGTTCTGAAGAAAATAAGATCAGGATAGTTGGATTTCATAATAGAGGGTCTTCAAAATTCATTATTCATAAAACACAACATACTTCTTAGCTCAGCAAATATAAAAGCTCGCAAAAAATGAAATAATCCACCCTCATATCAGACCACATATGAAAAAAACTAGAAAGAAACAAAGAAGAAGAATGAAGAATTGTCACCTAGGTCGGTGTGAATTTTATCTTGACATATTCTCAAAAGATCATCTAAAGCTGATTGTAAATGAAGGATCAAAAGTTCATTTGCAAACTGGACTTCATCGTCATTTGCCACATGCCACTTAGGGGCCATAAGTGGTTTATCATGGTTATAATCTTTCATGCTAATCCATTCTTCCAATGCCACAGCTGCAGGATGACGCGTGATGCACCTAATTTTACAAAAGTTAAAATGTCCTTACTTGCAGGAAGGTGGATAAGAAACAAAGGACATTGACAACAAATATGTCCAGTTGGAAATATGTAAGCTCACTTGTATTGATCAAGAGGATAATACAGGATCAGGCTTCCCAGAAGGGATCGAAGAAGATGATCACCACCTCCATTAACCTATAATACAATGAGATGGTAAACCAAAAGGTCTGATTAAATGCTGTCTGCTCCAAGCATATATCACCAAGGTTAATGTCAAAATTTTCAGCTAGCAAGTCAATCAAGGCCAATTAACCTTCCATGATGGGGAATCAAATGCAGAAATAATAGCTTCTTTGAATTGATCCTTGTAACGAAGAAGTGCAGGGCCACCATAGCTGATGGCTATGGATAGTATCTTCAATTGGTAGTCAATTGCTGTTTCAAGTGCTGGAGAAAGTGTTGGTTTCACCTGAAAAATGTATTGATCATTGCTTTAAGAATATTGGTATGAACTAGTCACCTAGATGAATTCTAATCAAATAATAACTTGCATCAAGCAAATGACCTTGGCCGAAACTGAAGCCCCAGAAATTTCTCTTCCTCCAAAGCCAGTCCCAGGTGTACCCTTTAAAGAGGATATAACAGATGACAAAATTGGCTCAACAAGAGAATCAACTGCCTCTTCTGGGTTTGTATGAACACATGCACAACAGAGCAGTCCAATCTCAGCAATTGCTCCAGGAAGAACACTCGTCTTCACAAACTTTGCAATCTTCTTCAAAGCCTGTTAAATTCAGGGGTACAGTTTACAGATTCACCCATTTCTCCATAAAACAAAATAGCCAATAAGTAAGGGAAAAATTTAAAGACATCAATAAAGAAGAAGAAAAGGGGAAAAAAAAAATAGAGGAGGGCTAATGAACTCTGCACTTGAAAGCAACAAGCAAAACCTGATTGTACAGTGATTTTGAAAGCCTTCCAAGCAAAATTTCAAGCATACAATAGTAGTAAGGACCATCCTCAACCAGAAAAGTCCCCGATGTTGCAGAGGAATGTAGGCCTTCATTCCTTTCACATGATATGAACAGAATAAGCATTTTTAGATTTCAGATATATGAAAATGTGTGAAACAGAAATGGGATTATGAACTGAAAGCTATTTACTTACAGAACACTACTAGGTTCCAAATGTTGGAGCAATGAAAACAGGCGACATAAGAACTCATCCAACCATTCAGAAAAGCGAATCACAGGCATAAAAGGCAAGTCATCTGCATCATCACCCAAAGTTGCAATCTGCAATTATAAGTAGATTAGCAAAGAAATGCAGGAACAATTCAGAATATTATAAGACATGCCATGACTATTCCCTAAACTTACATTGGAAAATATGGAACCAATCAACTGCATTGTTGCCAAGGTTTTGGGGGGATCATTGGCATCCATGCCAAGTAACGCATTGGACAATGATATCATCAGAAGATCAATAAACCCATCAGTCTCAGCGCCATCAAGATCAACCCCTTTCACTGAAGTGGACAGGGATGTGAGAAACAGAGAACGTCCAGCATATGCAATTGACATGACAGCAGCTTTCAACTGGTGTGTGGCAGTCATCTGACTAGATGCAAAGGTTAATGGACAGAAGTTAGCATAATGAAGGAATTAAGATTTAATGCAGTCACAGAAAAATTTATCCTGTCAAGTTGCTGCTATGACTGTCTCAAGCATGGCTCCTGAGAGAAACAGACTGCAGTGATTGATATAGGATTTTCATCCTAATGGATGCATGCATTATACTAACCGTCTCCAGGGCCAAATAGAATCGAGATGCTAAAAATGGAAGAACCAAGGAGGGCTCCACATATGACAAAATAGAAATGGCCGTTGCAACTGTCTCAGAAAGATGTTCATCCTTGCTATATTGGCCACGATCAATCAATTTCAGCAACAAACTAACAAAGCATGTCCTTTCAGATCTACCAAGAAACAGTTCAGCCTGTCTACCATTATCTCCACTCCTGTACAATGAACAATAGGATAGCAATGGTTTAAAACATAATTAAAAAAAAAATTGCATTCTCTCTCTCTCTCTCTCTCTCTATATATATATATATATATATATATATATATACATACATACATACATACATACATATATACATAGACCACTATATTCTTACAGTTGTTCACGCTGTAGGCGCTTCTGGAATGCAATTACCAAATAAAGCAAAAAGCGCTCCAATGAATAGGTCCAGCGACCACCATTAGAGGGATGGTAATATCTACAACCATAAAATCCAACAGTAAAACCAACAATTACAATTCATGAACAATTCACTGGTTTAGGAACAGTAATTAGATCATTTTAGAATGTTAGTAAACAAACTGTTCTAAGAGGTTGACCAATTTCTCGAAGTACTCTTGCGCTGAACTACCAGGTTTTAGTAAGTAAACCTGCACATCCAATTCAAATTTACAAAAAAGAAAATCTGAGAAACACCGATATGATATCCATTCATGAAAACTGGAAAAAGTTTAGAATAAGTGGCATGATCCTACAATAGAATTTGCAATGGCCTTTGCTGGGGCAATAGTTTTATTGGAGAACAAGAATCTTGTATTTCTGGGAACGTTAACAGAAAAAGGATATGAACCACCTCCATTTGCCACAGGAACCTGTAATGCCATAATAAAGTGTGAACTTGACCACAGAAGGATCAAAGTGACAATGAATAAATTGACATAGAGGGGGGAAATTCATGTATATTGTATTCAACCTTAATCATTTGAATAAAGCAACAGAGAGTGAATACTTTTAAATGCTTCTGTAATCTCACTGTTCAAAGCTTAGAAATATTTCCAAAGCCAAATCACTCTAGACAGACCAAAGCATTGGAATATAACTTCTGTTTATTATGCTTATTCTTCCAACAATTCCAATTTCAACACTTAAATACAAGCCCAAAGTAAATAATTCAGACTCTCGCCCAATATTATTCCTACTTATTTTGTCTCTCCTCTCAAATTCATTTAAGCAAAACAACTCTCCAACATAGATTAACCTAAAAAAAAGCCAAAGCAGTAAAATCAATTTCTTAAACATTGATTGCTTTAAAGAAGGGACATATCATGGATATCACTAGTTCAAATCTTCCACACTCTTTCAGCTATCTAAGCACATCTTGAAAGGGGAAGGGGAGACAGGAAAAAAAGATTATTTCTTAAATACCTCTCCTTTTCTCTAACTCATCTGAACAAGTATCTCTAAAGCTTTCACCACAATAAGTAAAAATGACTGAGCAGCATTATTAGTTAGTATCAATTTATCCCATCTCCACAGTGGCAAATGATGTTCATCTATGTTGTTCAATCTTGAGATAAATGGCATATAGTATTACGGTTGCAAACACTAGCTAGATGGTTCACAAACTTACCTCAAACATATTTAAAAATCTGCTGAAAAGTGTTGGCAAGTAGTACTCCCAGTTAATAAACCTGTAGTTCTTTATAACACGAGCAATAACATCTGCCCACTGGCTGTTCCAGAAATGGCAATTTGGTATTGAGTCCCAAAGATCCAAACTCTTTTTAATCCAATCACTGACATGCCAACAACAGGATATAACTTTGCATCAGTAACATATCCAAGCTATCAAGAATTAAGAATTTCAAAATGATATGTTCCTTACTCAGTACAAAAGTCCCGGTTGTCTGTGTTTGTAGGCAGAAACAATCTCACGAACCCAGATCCCTCAAAGGATGAATTATGCCATGGATTTTCTATAAGAGAGCTGGCAATTTTTGTTGCATAAAGCACGATTAAATAGATGACTAGACAGTAGGTCATGGAGAACAAATTAAAATTTTATGACCTTCGAACTTCCAATTCACTTAAGGTAGATGAATAGGCCAAACCAAGCATTTAGGTTTCTTTCGTAGGATTTTTTTCCCCTCAATTATTAACTTGTATTTACATCAAGTAAAGAAAGTAAAAATAAAAATAAAAAATAGAGAGAGAGAGAGAGAGAAAAATATTCCAGGTACAGTAGGTATGAAATAATAATCAAGCATAAAATAACTAAATCAGTCAACCAAACAATTACCTGAACTCAGTCCAAATCTCCAGGGCAGAACCCGCTGGAAAGAATCTCCTGCATGATCTAATAAGGGAAGTAACAGACTCAAAGTGCTGTTGTCTCAACTTCCATCCTTCTGGACCCGTGCTTCTGCAGATAACAATAGATTCTCATAACTACAACATTGAAGGAAAAAGCAGCATAGGCTGCTCCAGCTAAGAAATGAGTAACTATCTACAAAAATAATTTGAAGAAGTACAACAATGGTGAGAGGTTCAGGGCAGATCAACTTAAGCTACAAGGCAGCTAGGCAAAGCATGATTGAGAAATTAAAGTGAAAAACAAGGTGAATTGCTGTGTGTTAATTGAAATGGGAAGGCACAACACAAAGTGAAGCAGGAATAGCAGTAAGGTCCAAGGACGGGAAATAAGCTTTACCTGGTGAAATGGGTATGAATGAGGGTATCATAGAGAGGCCGCCACTGAACAATGATGTGCAACTTCTTCCTATACTGATTAATAACTTTAACCAAGATATTTCCCCATCTAACCTGGAAATGGGCAAAAATGAAAAAAATCCCCAAAAGGAATTCAGAATAAAAAAAAAAAAAAACACACACACACTGGAAATGGAGAAAGCATGAACAAGAAAAACAAAAGGGAAAGGAATTGGTGGGAAGGACAGGACGACCTGGGCGTAAAGCTTGTTGCGGGATGCGTTGAACAATTCCAAGCCAAGTTCAACCAGTGCAGCCACATCTTCCAAAGCCACCTCACTTTTTGCTCTTATAAAGCTGCACATCCCATGCCAATGAAACTAAATTAATTGTGAAAATAAAAATAACAATACTAATTAAATTAGCCACTATCTTCTCTTTCACTTGCGCGCACACACACAAACACACAGAGACAGACAGACAGACAGACAGACAGACACACAGAAAGACAAAACACAAAGAGATTGGGCATGGCACCAATAAAAAAGAGAGTGGGACTAGGCTGGCTGACTGACTGACTGACTAGAAATGTTTTGTTCGTTAGTTGTATAGGCAATCAGTTCAGAAAAGCATGAATAATTCGAATATGTCTGTCTGGAGTGGAGTGGTAAATCAATTCAATACGAGAAGAGAAGCGTCAAAATTTTTTTATTTTTTATTTTTGAAAAAAAAACAAAGTTTGTAGCAAATAACTCGAGGGAGGAAGGCATTGAAATTGAAAAAGCAGGGGGCTGGGTGGGTTGGGAGTTTTTTTTGGAGGGGGGGAGATGCAATGATTAACTATAATAAAAGGAAAAGGAGAGTTGTTGAGTACGGACATGTCAAGAACGGAAATCCACTCGAGGGTGGAGAAGACAGAATCGGGATCGTGGGGATCGTAAGAGGACTTGATGGAACTGAGGACTGATGAGAAGGACTGTCGTTCTCGCATCGTCTCCTCCGCGACGGGAGGCGGCAGCCATCCATTATACAGATGCATTTGCTGTCTTCTTCTTCTTCTTCTTCTTCTTTCCCCTTTCCTTTCCCTTTGGCTTTGCCTTGATGCTGAGGCTGAGAAGGGGAGAGAAAAATAGAGGATCGAATTGCTTAAAAAACCAAGTGGGGCTGAATTGATCTGAGGGCTTTTGGCTGCTTAAGGCTGCTCTCTCTCTCTCTCTCTCTCTATATTATGTATATATTATATAGGGTCGGGAGGAGGGCAAGAATTTTAATTTAATAATAAGCCTGGCCGGCGCTGAGTGACTTCTTCTTGCGCGTTGGGTCAGTGGGCGTCTCTCTCTCTCTCTCTCTCTCAGTCTCACTCAACTCGGTCCTACCTTTTTGTCTGTTTTGGTTTCTTCTTCTTTCTTTTCTTTCAGCTTTTTCTACTTTTTCTTTCTCAACAAGACACAGATTAAGACTATGAAAGGGTCCTTAAAGTAATTAATTAATGGACGTGCCGCGAGGGACATGAGTGGAATTTGGCCTGGCACCTGGGGAAGGAAGGGGGCTAAAACGCCAACCAACCAACCAACCAACCAACGAGTCATTCAGACCAGACCTAACCGAGAGAAGGAGGAGCAGGAAGCCAGCACAGTAGCGCAACTTTAACTAGCCTCTCTTTTCTTTTAATTATATGGTTTACTGACTAGGTTGGTTGTTGGGTTTGTAGACATCAACTGCTCAATTATTAATATATAATTATTCTGGTAATGGAGCTGGAGCTAACTGGTGGGCTTTTTACACGTGGCGTCCACTTTGGTTCATTTCTCCTGACGTGACGTCCCCGCTTTTGCCGACGCACGAGACGGGGCATCAAAACCATCCACGAATTGAAATGAATTTGATCCCCCCCCCCCCCCCCGCACTCCTCCCCCGGCCTCCCATCTCTCCCTCCCTCCTTGTAAGCCCCCGTCCACACTCCAATTGAAACCATACGTTACATCATTCTCCTAAACTCAAACATAATTTTATAGTTCAAAAAAAAAAAAAAAAAAAGAGAGTTATATTCTTTAGAAACATTTTTTTCTATTTTTAACTTCAATTTGGTTAAAAAAAAAAAAATTATCCGCTTCTAAAAGGATGACTAAATTGTTAGGAGAATAATTGGGCAGCAGTTTCTTTAAAAATAATAATAATAATAATAATAAATTTATCGATACTAAAATTATATTTGAGGGAATTTTTTTTGTGATTTTCCTGCCGTTAAAAAGCGCAGTAATGTGAGAATATTCTTCCACTCTTTCTTTGGTACGGTCTACCAGTTTAGCGTGACCACCAAATGAGGCCTGAGTTTCACACGTCAGACTGCTGCCCAATTATCTGAGTTACCCCTATTTTAACTCGCTCTGGTCCTTTCTGATTCTTTTTTTTTTTATAATAATAATAATAATAATAATAATAATAATTCTAAACTTTGCGGTGGAAGTCAACCCAGGAAAATGTGACCGTTCGAAGGACTTTTTATTTTTATTTTTTTCAAAATAAAAAGAATAAAATGTGGGAGATGACCGTTGTTGGAGGTGGAATCTCAGGCGTTTCCCAAATCAATTTAAATACCCCACATACATTCATCGTCCAAAATACCAAAAAGCAAGCAAACTGAGTTTAATATCCTCATCTTCAAGCTCTTTCTCTCTCAATCTCATTTCCTGCTTCTAGGGGGTTCTAACAAGATTTCTCATTTTCTGCCTTTCCCCCTTTCTTTTTTTTTTTTTTTTTTTTTTTTTTTTGTCTCTTCTTCTAGGCGTTAAGTTTTTCCTATTAATTAGTACAATCTAGTTTTGTTGTGATAATGGCTGAAATGAAAGATTCCCACATTGTGGAAATCCCAGTGATGGAGGAAGAGCAGCGACAGAAACTGGTGTGTGCCGCCAACTCGATCATGGCAATCCAAAACCACCCATTAGCAGAAATCTCCAATAGTCCAGGCCATCTGTTGCTCCTCAAGCTCTGGCAAAGGGAGGAGCACCTGTTCGGCCGCCGCATTGCGTCCAAAGAGTCCAGAATGGACTCCATCAAGCGCGAAATCTTTCAACTCTGTTGTTTCTTCCTAGTCTTTCATGGGTTTTTCTTCACGATCTTGTTTGCCTCTTCTGTTAACGGAAAGGACCATACTTGCAATTGTAAAAGATGGTGGATGCCTATCCTTGTGTCGGTCTCTACTTCTCTTGTGTTCGTGTTTCTTGTTCAGGTTAAGCTTTGCGGCTACTGGAAGGCGTGGAGGCAGTTGCAGAAGGAGAGGAGCGATAGCAGGGCGCTCACCAGGTGTATTCAAGAGCTGAGGATGAAAGGAGCGAGCTTTGATCTGTCCAAGGAGCCTCAGTGTGGAAGGAGATTGAAGAGCTCCAGCGTTGAGATCAAGTGGAAGCCACTTTCTTGGTGCTCACAATATCTGGTTACCCTTTGTCTCGTTTGTTTTGCAGGTTTGGTTGTCCCTGCTTCCATGTACATCCTATGTGGAATCTAATTGCTGTGAGATGCTGCTACTGGAGTGGGTGTGTAACCGTCGAAGATGGATTTTTTTTTTAATACCCCCCATATGCATCTAATTGAGGTATCAATGTTCTTGTTTTTGTTGTAGCCTCGTTTCTTACTTTTACTTACCCTCGACAGTGCTTTTCCAAGTCGTTGGGGTTTGATGACATAATCTAGAACCCGCAGGCTATGATCTTTGGAGATTCGAGCACGCAAAGGGAGTGCTTGCAAGTGGAGACTGGCATATATTATTCAAGGCAAATTCCAGTTCACAGCATGCCAAGAAGTGGAGGAAATAAACTATTGACCAGTTGATCCTGTTCTTTTCCAGCTAACATCCTTGAAACTTCTGTGTTTAGTTCTGACTTATCTCTGAGGAAGCACGTCATCCACGAGTTTGTTGTAACTTAGAGACTGATAAGCAAGAAAAGGTGTCATTTGATCTTCACGGTGCCCTGATCTCTTCAAGGGGATGAAGCATCTCGGTCCGAAATATGTTGGGCAAACCTTTGGAGCCTTTCGTTGTGGGGTGGTTCAATTACTTTTCCCCGTGCCGAGAAGGTAACATCGTCTAAGCAAGCATTGGAGCGTCTTACAGTTTGACCGTTGGTTCTTCCATGCCAGGACTTGATGGTTCACCAGACTGGAGATCCTGCAGTCTCCACATTCTTCTTCTGCTGCTTTTGGGCCAAACCGAAGCACATTGTGAAGTAACCTTTCCCCTAGTGGTTTGATAAGGTAGGGTTTTGGCTTAGTTTTTAAAGTAAACAAACGCCGGCTGAATTGTGCCGGCAAATGATCTGTCATTGGACTAGTTTGATATTACTGGGTTTTTGGCTTAGTTTTAAATAAGCACACAGCTTGTGTTCTCCTTTTGCTGCAAATAAACGTGTCTTAATCAATAAGTTAATCACAATTTGAGTCGTTATTTTGGAATGGGAACTTGCTTGTCTCACATTGGTTTGTGCAAAAGAAATATCTTTCTATCACGCTATGCCTCCTAACTTCACAATAATTAGGGGAAGCAAAACAAGGAGGGCTAAATGGAAAGAGGCAAAATTTTTAAAATTATTCATTAATATATAGGGCCATCATCCCATTCAAGCAGCAAACAGTAGTTCACGGAGAATGAAAATTCTAGCACAACAGAATGATCGGCAACATTCTCATGCACTCTCAAAGCCAAATATCCGAAAGACCCCTGAAAACAAGAAGCAAACAAAGAAAGAACACCTGAAACAAGAGGCTATATAAATAAGACAAAAGCCTGTCAATGAGACACAGCCACAAGTTTGCTAACCTTCATCAGCCTGATATTTGTTCTTGTCATCCCCAGCATAAGCAAGTAAATTGTACTTCGGATTCCACTCCACGCTGTTCATGGCAGCTCGACATGGAATTTGATGCACTGATCGTCCAGTATGAACATTGGACTATTTTACATAACAGAAACATATTACCAATGTCTCATTTTATCCAGGAAACCAGTGTGCAAGTAACAAAATATCTTCCAGCATATGAGAAACAAGAGTTGGAAAATGAGTCCTCTTAAAGAAGTTCCAAAGATACATACAATATCAATGAACAAGTCTTCACTGGCAGAAGCAATATATCCTCCTGTGTGGTTGAAGCTTATTGTCCTAACAGGCCATCTGAAAGAGCACAAATCATTGCTGCCTACCGTCATGGTCAAATGGAATATATTAGTCCCCTCCACCCCCTCCCCAACACAACTGTCCCCAAATGAAAGAGGGAAAAAAAAGGACAAAAAGGAAGCACTTTGTATCCTCATGAAAATAGTAATCATTCATCACCTCACTAACAGAGAACTCCATATAACTTACTCAAGTTTAGTAAATGTTCGCACGCAGAGCATCTCTGAGATGTCCCAAAGGCTAACCAAGGAATCCGCACTTCCAACAGCAAAATATCTGTCAGTGAGTTGCAACATCAATGAGATTTGCTACAAGCAAGCAACTGAAACACACATATAGCCCACAAGAATTAAGTAGCTTTCAAGCTCACCTTCCTTTTGGATCAATGGCAATGCAATAGCAACCAGCTGTATGAGCCATGACAGTGTCAAGGGCTTGGAGAGACGGATATGACAGTACTTCAACGGTACCTGAGCACATGCAATAAAAAATCAAATTGACAAACAACATATGCCAACATATGCCATACACTCAACAAAAGCAACATACTCAGATAGATATTTTCACCCAGAGTACTGTTCTCACCATTTCCAGTAGTCAAAAGGAACATCTCTCCTGTCGTGTCCCAAGCAATTTCATTTACCTAGAAAAAGTAAAAACGTTTTCAGCAGGCAATTGTTATGTCAACATCCAATTACTCTCAAAAAGGATTTAGACACATCCATACAACTAGCCTGCATGCATGATGTACAGGTCAAATTTTGCAATTGAGAATCAAGTGCAATGTCTCCCCAAGAAGTAAGGAAGAGAGAGATTTTCTAAAAGTCATTCTAACACAAAAGAAGAGAATTCAAACTCATAAGCATTTCACAATGAGCTTTGAGAGCTTCATACTGAAGAGAGACTCAGCAGAAATTCCTCTTTGAAATCAATTTTACACAAACAAGAAGTAAACAACACTTGGACCAGAATTATGATTACCTCATAACCAAACTTGCGTCTATGAAGTGGCTTAAATTTTCGAACATCCAGAACAGTTAGTTCATCATCCTACCATGCATGATAGAAGTACAACGACAACAACCAATTAGAGTATGCAGGAATTACTAATGGAAAAATGACAATTGTAATTCATGAGTAGCAATTCAGTAAATCTCTAACCAGTTAAGATTGTGGAGTTATTGGACATACCCTATTACCAACAGCTATATGAGTTCCATCAGGTTTATAGGTGATGTTTATATTCTCCCCACTAAGTTCTGCCTGTTGAGAGCATTTTCCACCTGTGAATGAGAGAGAGACATTACAGAATCCTCTATCCAAAACAAACACCCACAATGCATAAGCAACATCCTTTAAACTAGCTGACAGTTATAGATATGTGGTTGTCTACAACCTTTAAGATTAACAAGAAATATCTACAAGTAGAAAAACATAATTGGTACATATCTTTTCATTGACATGAGACTACTAGCTTTACAAGGAATAACAGCCTAAATTCAGTCATGATTCTGCATGTCCTAATTTATAAAACCGAGCATTTACTTACTACGAGCATCCCACAGGCGAACAGTCTTGTCGCCTGATGCTGTTGCAATCAGATCAGCGTGTTTGGGGTCCCAACAAAGCTGATCCACACTATCAGTGTGGCCCTTCAATTCAATGTCTTTAATTTTACCCTACAACAAAAGTTTGCAAGAGATAAAGAATATAGCCCTTCAAAAGAAATTAAAAAGATTAGACTTTATTATTATTATTATTATTATTATTATTATTATTATTATTATTATTATTATTGAAACATGCAAAGAGATCAGCATTAAAGCAATTGGGATATTAGTTCGAGACACCTAAGCAACTCCAGGCCACCCTAGACAGCAATACCGTGTAAATAAGTCTTTAAAATCTGTTGTTTAACCAAGGATACCTAGAGTCAGGCCTGAGAATGTTGACATCACCACCTAGAAAACCCCAATTACTCTTGAGTGTAATTATAAAAGAGAGAGAGAGAGAGTGAGATCGGGAGAATCATCCAGATCATGGATAAATACAATCAAAAGGAAACTACCCTCCCCAACCCCCCCGGGGGAACAGAACACCAGTTAAGCAGAGTCGCGACATTGATTTCGTAAAATGATAAACGAGAATTCCTTTCCAAGACTAGAAATTAAGAGCGTAATGAAATATGGATACAAGCAGCAGAAAATGAGAGAGAGAGAGAGAGAGAGTGTTTAAATGGAGAAGGGAAATCACGTGGCCGTGAGGCTCAATGTGCCAGACGCGAGCAGTTTGATCAACAGAGCCAGAAGCGAGCTTCGTGCCAGTGCAATTCCAAGCAACCGAGTGCACCTACCAATCAATAACACACCCAACAGCAACAAATATAGTCATTTTTTAATTTTAATTTTTTATTTATTTTTTTTAAAAAAAAAAAACACACACACACACTAGGATTAGAGAGAGCTAGGGTTTTTCTTTAAGCGTAGTTAAATTCGAATATAGATAGAAGAATTAGGGGGAGTGATCGGGGAGAGGAAGATGAAAAACAGGAGAGAGGAGAAGAGGGGCCTGGGGGCTTACTTTCTTTTTGTGACCTTGGTAGTCTCTGCTGTGCAGGTTTTTAAAAGGAATCAGTTTTTCCTCTTCCATTTCTCCCCGCTGTTCCGTCGTCAATGGCCAACCCCAGTGTCGCTGTAGTCGATGTTGCACTTGTATAAATAATAATAAAAAATAAATAAATAATAATTATAACCGCAAACAGTTCCAGCCTCTCCCGCGCATCGTTTTTGCATCCGCTCCACTCTTTTGTCAACTCGCCAGTCGAAGTCAAGGCTTAATCTAATTCATTCATTGGAGCATATCCCATCTCTTTTTTAGCTTTTAACATGTGTCCATTGAGATTTAAATTAAAGAGACATGAGCACAACTCATTGAACTGAATTAACAAAGCAATTATAATTTATAATAATGTATAAATAGACCTGCTTAAGCTCTGGCCCTCACGCCCCCTCCCCCCCCCGCCCCCCAGCTTAATCAGAGTTACCGCATCCGCTCCCCACTCTACCCATTCCTTAGCCCTAGCCCAGCCCGACAACAATTGGGTTTTGTGCACCTACAATTTTACCAGTAACATCGCCGCCCAAATTGATTGAGACCCACTAAGTCAAATATACATTTTTCTACTATTTTCTCGACATTTAATTATCAAACTATATCATCATTTGTGACCCCAAAAAAAAAATTTATATATACACACACATATATATTTACTTATATTTATATTTAAATAAAAGATTTTGTGACAATCAATGGGGCCAACTATTTGCTGGAAATTTTCCATGTCTGCAAAAAAAAATTTATAAATAAGAGACTTGTTTTCTTAGATACCAAAGAAAATTATTATTATTATTTCTTTTTTTAATTATAAATATAAGAGTTCAATTCCCCAAAAATTTAGCAAATTTATATAATTTATTACGATTACAGCAACAACGGTGAGCGGGTGCACCTCGCCGACGCCCACCCCCCTCCCCACCGTGAAAGATGTCACCATAATATTAATAATATCACACTTCCTCCATGCCTATTAGTTGGGACAAAAATAAACAGAAAATTTTCATTTTTTTTTTTTTTTTTTTTTACTCTCTGTCAAAAAATAAAAAATAAAAAAGGAAAAAGAAAAAGAAGATAGTAGAGCATCTCGTCAGTATCCACCGACGCTAGGGAGAGGGAGAGGGAGAGGGAGAGGGAGAGCGTGTGGTGCTCGGTATCGTAACGCGGCCTTCTTCTTCTCCTTCGGGATCGATTGTGATTTCTCTTCTCGACTCCTTCACTCTTGACGCATACACTACTATATATTACACGAACAGCAAGGACGGATTTATTCAAAGATATAGATTGGAGCGCTGCTGACGTCATCATGTCATCCACGGCCCTCGGCGGAGGAGGAGGAGGAGGAGGAGGGGAGGAGGGGGCCACGGCCGCTTCATGGCTTACTCTCCCTCTCCCCCTTTTTCTGCTCCTCACCTCTCCAGCCTCCTCCGCTCCTCCTCCTCTGCAGCTCTCCTCGAGGAGCAAGACAAGTACGTTTCTGCTTTGCTAGTTTACTTTAGCTTCATCTTACCTGAAGGATCTGCTTCTCTCTCTCTCTCTCTCTCTCTCTCTCTCTCTCTCTCTCTCTCTCTCTCTCAGCTTTGTTTTTTGTTTTTTGATTTGATTTATCTAGTCGGCAAGCACGACTCTGATTGAATCCCAATCAAATGTGCTTCTTTCTTCTTTTTTCGGCTGTCCTTCTTGCTTGCCGCTGCCGCTCCTCTCCGAGTCCATTAACACTTGAAAGTGTGTTTTCTCTGGATTAGCTAGCTTTGACTATTAATAATAGTAGCAGGGGTAGTAGTTGGAGTCCGTCCAGAAGATTCGCTGTTTGCTTGTTTTGGTTTCTTAAGGTATTGATACTTCCGGTTTTCATGCATCCTATTGGCTTCCGGTTAACTAGCTTCGTTACGAATGTAATTTGGTGTTTGGGATTCCCTTTCTGTTGTGTCTCTATTCTCATGTTTTCGCTTAATGCAGATGGTTTAAAGGCTTTACTCCATTTTTCCGTGGTCTTTTGGGTTCCCTCACTCATCTTATGGCCCCTTCTAATGGCCCTATTTTAATCATTGATTTATTTTAATCCAAGACAAGTTGGTAGATGGTGGATATTAGAGAATTTTTATATATGATCTTAGCTTATTGTTCTACATAATAAAATTTCAATTTTACATACTTCTTACTGTAATCTGTACCATGCTACTGCTTGAATGTATGGATGCTGCTTACAGTAGCATTATCAGTTGACTCAGCTTGGATTTTGTGTATTTCTAGCAGATATTTCTCAGTGCTACTAGCTGAGCGTAACAAACTCAGTCCATTTATGCATGTTCTCCCTCACACATATCGGTTGTTGAATCAAGGTGAGTTTCATAAATTATGTTTCTGTCATATTATCGTATTATCAAGTTCCAAAATAGTTAATTTCTGTTGTCCCGTGCATGACTGTAAGCATAATAAATGAAATTGAAAAATTGTGGGTGATATTTTAGACTGCTCACACACCATTGGTATCCTGACAATTATAGATGGAAACTTGAATCAATGCAACAATTGGGTCAGGATTTACTTCAAATTATGGATTACTCTGCAATTCAGTAATTAAATGATCTGCCCTTGTAGCAAGTAACAACTGTATTATAAGTTTTATATAGAAAGTGAACTAAGGCATGTTTTTGCTTGTCCTAGTGTATTAGAATACAAGTGAGGTAACACACTAAATGGACCTTACAGTAATTTTTTCTCTGCGATTATAATGACTAGCTGCAAAATCACCAAATGCAAAGTGCATTTGCTGATGGCTTCTATAATTGATAGTGGTGTCTTTATATTAACTTTAATGATCTTTATCAATAAACAAGAATCAATTCTTGTTAGAGCCTTGCATGTCCATCTTCGCCAATCTGTAACATGAATTCTTTTTAATGATCTTTGTTGATATGTAAGAATGCATAAATGTTTTTTAGAGCCCTGAACGTCTGTGTTCATCATCTGAATAATGTGATTCTTAGGTTTCCATAGGTATATCTTTGCAAGGATGTGTTGAATCATTTTGTCTGGTTTAACATCTGAAATGAGTGACAAGCTCCTCTCAATCTGCTGCATGTTTGTTTCTGATCCGTTTATTAAGTTGTTGTGTAATGCTTTTATTGCGATTGTGTACAATGTAACAATTTTCCCTTTTCTAATCCCTGTTTATCTAGCTTCAACTAGGGCAGTGTCCCTGGGCATTTAAGGTTGAGTATTAATTGCCTTAATGTGGTTCACACATGTACAAAATTGACCAAAAAAAGAGGAAGTCAGGTGTTACTCTTGTAGCATCAGTGCCCCCACCCCAACAACCC
Source organism: Rhizophora mangle (assembly GCA_037832345.1). Lineage (NCBI taxonomy): Eukaryota > Viridiplantae > Streptophyta > Magnoliopsida > Malpighiales > Rhizophoraceae > Rhizophora > Rhizophora mangle. The sequence continues at coordinate 100,030 of JBAPLJ010000439.1, read as the reverse complement.
AGAAAATTTGGGCGAGATGCAATATCAATTACATAGAAACTGGGCCTGTTGGATGGTTGTAGGACATAATACAGGTGCCATTGTTGTGTGCTCATCAAATTGACATCATTGGAGGACACTTCAGAATTTTTTTTCCTCCTTATCATCATTGCATAATGTGACTGATATGTTACCTCCTAACTGTGATAGCGCCCTATATCTTCGGGTATCTTTTTGATGCATGAAGTACACTAACTGCTAACATTAGTGAAGCCCTCGCAGGATTTAGTTGATAGCAGGTTTCAGGTTGGACAGCAAAAATGGCAAATTTCAAAGCTGACTTTTTGGGCAAAGAGGGCAATACAACCCTCCAATATTTTGTAATAAGTTCTCTTGATAGCATGGTCTTCCTCCATTTTATGTGAGAAATCACTTTCATCATCTTTAATCCGTGTCTCTGCTGGTAAATAGCAGGTTTTCACCTAAACTGATGCTCACATTAATCTTGGAGGACTTTAAGATAGGGTTTGTTCTAATTTTCCTTTCTGTTGGAGAAATGCCATTCAATCTCCTCAGTGGGTGGATGCCAATTCCAATGGTTTTCTTGGTTACTTACTTTACATTATCAAACCGATTGTCATATAATCTTTAACTATTTCATGATGTTTATCTATACATATTTTAGTTAGATTAAAATATGTGGTACTTAACCTTTCATTTCTAACAAAATTCTGGAAGTTTCAATATATTCCATCTGACGTGTATTGATTTTTAGCTAACTCAGTTAACAATCCATCTTGTCTTTCCATTTTGTGGTGTCTGCTAACGAATCTGTTAACTAATTCTGACTGGAACATCTTATTCTCAAAATTGACATTTTTGGAGCAGAAATAGTGCGTGTAACTACACTGTTGGGGAATGCGTCAGTTTTAGGTCAAAGTGGGCTTGAACATGCTAGCCCTCTGCCATCAGGAGGAATATTTTCAAATGGAGGAGTGGATGCAAATGGATGGGCATCACGGTTTCAATCAGAAGTATGAATACTGACTATTAACATAACCTTCATTTTCCATCTAATTTTACTGTTTTCTAGAAGCATTCCTGACTTTATTTTTTCTTGTTTTATTCTAACCTTTATTTGAGCTTGTAGTTTAAATTGCCTGGTTCGTCATGACAGGTAGTATTAGTCTTGAGGCTAACATCTTTGAGCAATGAAAATAGATTGATTTAGCATGATTTTCAAGAAACTCTTTTAACAGGCTGGTTCTTCCTTCCCCTACAAAGAATTGAACTTCTTTAAGCTGGCTTCAATAACAACTTCCTGCAACCTTATTTGTGGGATGACATCACAATTTCTCATACTGGATGCCTGACATGCAATTTTTCAACCTAAGTTTCCCAATATATGGTTGCCAAGAAATATGGAATTATATGTTTCTCACATTGAATGGTGATCCTTTAGCTGACATACATTGTTGTTCAACCCACAAGACTGCCTAAGCAGCCTGTCAGATGCCTTTTGTGAGGCAAAATATGAAAAGGCTATGGATTTTACTGCATTTAAGAAGATTTTCTCACCACCCCTTCTGTTTCTGGGGCTTTCTGCCGTCATTGTGATCACTCTCGTACTTGAATGCAATCTCTTTCTCTGCACATTTTTTATTGTATCATGTTATGGTGAACTTACTATACGTCTTTGTGTTTTTGCTTCTCTTTTCATCACAATGTTTTGTCATTATGTTTTGTTACTCCATTGAAGCTGTGGAATTTTCTGGTTACCCTCTGTAAACTTCCTTGGATGACTATTTATCTCTATCATGCAAAGCAGGATAAAGTTTAAATTACTGTGATTTTTGATCCACTTGGAATTATGTTATGTAGATGTTGGGTTTGTTGCAGACTTCATCGGCACAAAATTGGTTGAGTTCTCAGGGTAGCTCGTCTGGTCTTATTGTTAAAAGAACCGTCAGAGTAGATATTCCTGTTGAAAAGTACCCTTGTGTATGGATCTCAATTTCTACTCTCATGCACTTCTGTTTGTTTTTCCTTTTCTTTGTTGTCTGACTATCTCTTGTTGCAGTACAATTTTGTTGGGCGCCTTCTCGGCCCTAGAGGGAATTCCCTCAAGCGGGTGGAAGTGAGCACTGAGTGCCGTGTTCTGATAAGAGGTCGCGGTAGCATCAAAGATCTAGCAAGGGTAATAATTTGTTTCTCTTTGCCTTGTGATTATATATCTTTCTGAGTTTAATTACATTTTGGTTGAAGTACCATTAAATGTAACATGGACGATCCAGAGCTGTATGGATTTGGATTCTTCTTAGTAGTTATGGTTGTAGATATAGCCGATTGAACTTTAGCTGACTTTTAATTCCATCCAAATGCCCTTCAATCAACTTAAAAGAATCTAATGCAATGATAATCTACTGATCAATCTGATAAGTGGAAGACAAATTTTTTCCTGGAATTCCTTTGAGGTTCTCTGTAAACGGAAATCATAGTCTATGCAAGCCTTTTTGGGGGCAGAAAAGGTTTTATGTGCATTGCTTGAATCTGCTTTTCTGTAATTTGAGGAATATCCTGACTAGATGTAAAAGTACTTGTGCTACACTGCAAAGAGTTCTATCTCAGAAACCATTGTCCAGCTATATGTTGTTTGAGCTTAAGTTACTTTTCTTTGTCCTTTAAATCACAAAACTAGGCAATTTGTGTTCATTGTAAGGTGAACATTTCATTTTTTTATTCCTGAAGGAAGAAATGATGAGGGGGAAACCAGGGTATGAGCATCTAAATGAACCACTCCATATCTTAGTTGAGGCAGAATTACCAGTTGAAATAGTTGATACTCGACTGATGCAAGCACGAGAGATACTGGAAGACTTACTGAAGCCTGTGGTGTGTTACCTTGCCCTTCACTTTCTAGCTTGGAAACATCATTTACTTCTGCCTTGGCAAAAATATAATTCCTGTTATCTTGTGTTAGGATGAATCACAAGATTTCTATAAGAAGCAGCAGCTAAGAGAGCTAGCACTGCTCAACGGGACTCTTCGTGATGAAGGTTCTCCCATGTCAGGTTCTGTCTCCCCATTCCAGAACAGCCTTGGTATGAAGAGAGCAAAGACCAGGGGGTAACACCTTACCTTTTCTTGTGGGCTTTCAAAGCTTGTTAGTTCTGCCAATCTGCAGTCCCTATGCCATGCGGGTGTTGCTATTTCAGCCAATGCCCCCACCTGCCGTTGGAGCACTGGTGTGTCTTGTGCCAGGTCCGACTTGTTTCTATATGGAGTGTCCCTGTTATCTTTTTCTTAGACGGTCAATGAGAGTATCCTCACGGTAAGGTACCAGTAAAGTTAGGGGGGGGGGGCATGCTTTCAAATGTTTGGGCAGTTTGAATTGCAAGTCTGCCATCATATTAAAGAAGGCCTTAGCTCAAGCTTGTTTTGATGGTGCTTGGGACATTATGTGCAAGAGATATGGTATGGTATAATTTGTATTGCTTTAGTGTGGGAAACAATAATCTATTATAATGTATGTTGCCTGGGTTGGTGTGCATGTGCAATATATCTAGTTTAGCTTGCGTGTAGTACTCAAATTTGGTTTGAGGCATTCTTTGTCATATTATGGCACAATTGTTTTATTTGGTTTCCTGTTATTTCTCCCCTGCTTTTCTTTTCAAGCATGCTCTCCCGTCTCCTTTCCTTTTGGGTCCGTTTAGGTTTTGCTGTTGGTATGATTGTCGCTTGTCAGGTCTGAATATGACCATGCCATGCAGCATTATAACTTAAGAAGTTTCACGCCTGGTGGATAGCAAAGCTGATGTACCCCTGCACTCTGGTCTTCTTCAGCAAGACTGTCATTGCCTTTAGATTTCATTGAAATGGGAATGGGAAGTGGAGGGGAGAGAAGCAGGATTGAGTCGTACTCTCGGGCTGGATGACATTTTAGATGTCCTACCTTCACCTTGTATTACATTGTATTTGTATTATAATGCGATTACAAGGGCCAAAGGCCCAAATGGCCTGCTCGACCTAGGTAGCTCGCCAGCAGACCATGGTAGGAGGCAATTCCTTCTGCGCCATGTAGGCTCGGTCTATTGTAACAAGGGCGACCAGTATTCATTTTGAGGCCCCGGGCCTGGGCGTGAGTGAATGTTCTTCCTCCCTGGTGGGGCTGCCATATGCTATGGTGGAGTCTCTCTCTCTCTCGGGGTGAAAATCGCATCCAGTTCTATGCCTTGGTTGTTATCTTACGATTTTTTGTTTGATTTTTTGACTTCTGTCTGCATAAAATTAAATGATGTAACAGTAACCAGCTCTGGGTGGGTGTGTGCCCTGGAGGCTACTCGAATCATTCTATCTCCGATTTGAGCTAACGAGGATTTGTCCAACCGAAAAAAGAGACTAATAAAGCAATCAAAACAATTTACCAAAAAAAAATTTAGCAAACATTTGTGTTATGCTGGGAAACAGGGAAAGAAATAGCATAGTTTTATTATTATTATTTTAGTATTACTAAATAATCTGATTTTTTTAAATTTTTATTTTGATTTCACAAAAATAATAACATAAATAAATAATTTATCACAACTTTGTATCTTATGTTTTTGGATAAATTAAAAAAAATAATAGTTGGATTATTTATTATTATTATTATTACCAAAAGGTGCGGAGACAAAAACCGGGACAGGAAATGGGATCGAGGGTTGAGACGTGCCGTATGGGGACCCACACCAATAGAAGAAGCACAAGACCGTTGTCTTCCCTTCCCTTCCCTTCCCTTCCTACTGGGCCCCCTCTAGGGTAATACTTTTTCCTACCTAGCTGTCAGACCATCAGTTTTGTTACTGTCGTTGTCTTTCCATTGTTCTTCTTCTTCTTTTTTATTTTTGTTTAATAGAAATAAAATCCTAAATCCATCGAAAACAGAAAAAAATTTTTAAAAAAAACAAAGATAATTAATTTCATTTCTAATAAAAAAAAAATAAACACACTCACTCTAGCATTTTTAGTTATACTAAACAAGACTTGTGGGGGGGTGGGGAGGGGGAGGGGGAGGAAAGAAAAGAAAACAATCTGATGTAGAAATACATGTGATCATAAATGGAAATCTACGTATTTTGGATCTAATTAAATACCTGATCGGTCAATGTCCTGTCTTTGTTGCGGTGTCTTGTCTTCTCCTTTGTCTGGGCTCTTAAAATTCTCAGAGAAGTCTCAACATTAATGATGATCAGAAATCGTAGGGCCAAAATCTGCGCACCGTGTGTCTGTTGTGTTGCAATCGTGAAAAATAATTTAATAGAGAGGTCATGGACTCGCGGTCTATTGAGGAACGAGCCAGTGAATTATGAGAGAGATGGATGAGCGGGGGGAGGAGGGGCAGAAAGAACTTGCATGACATGTCCTTGTTATTGAGAGTATTTGCTCCTTCCCACATTACTGGTTGCTTCAGTAAATTAAAACCTATATCCGTATTCTCTTGGTTCTTTGTGTTTGTTACTGTCGTTGTTTTTTTTTTAATTTTTTGGCACCCATTTCCTCTCTTTAATTCTGCCTTCTCTCTAGTCTACTTGTTTGACAACAACGTGCCTATGTACAACTGTTTATTTATGTAGGCTGCTGCAGAGACTTTAATAGCAAACTTTGTCTGTTTCGATCATACCAAGACTAACCCCACAAAATAATAGTAAAAGAAAGCTCGACTTTTGTTCAAAAAAAAAAAAAAAAAATAAATAAAAAAAAAAAGACATGTGTACACTTATCTTTTAAGCAGTCAAATATTGCTTGAACCCTTAATGCGTGGTGGTGTTTTCTTTGCTCCTTCTTTGGACGTAACATATTATTATTATTAGTAAAATGGATTTCATTCATGTCCTCGATTTGGCAATTCGATTAATATAAACATTTGTATGTGCATGCTGCGACATATTAATTTTTGAGAAGTTGTCCTTGTCTCACATTCTTTAGTGAAGGCGATGGATACCTTTTTTTTTTTCTATAAAAAAAAAAAAAAAAAAAATACATCGGGGTCACGAATCATCCAAAAGCTAATAATTAACATCTCTTCAAAAATTTTTTTCTTTTTTTTTTATTCAATACTTGGGGAGTAATAGAATATTCAAGCTATGGCCTCACGTATAATTACAGAAATACCAATCATAATATATGAATCACCCTTCTCCTTCACACAAAGACATGATCGATGTCTCATTGTCTCTCTGGTCGTGGACGAATATAAGGATTTTCTGGGGGGCGCGCGCTCGCGCACATACCCCACACAAATGCTAAGTAAAATTATTTGATAATTAATAATAATAATAATAATAATAATAATAATAATAATAATAATAACTCTGGTTTCTATTGACTACTGTGCATAAACTTGTAGTTGCAAGCAAAATCTTAACTGTTCAAATCATTATGAAAAAGTGAAAAACTACACGAGTTCACCGAATCGAAAATGGTGGTTTAATCCATCAGAAAATATCCAGTCACCACATCCATCGAGCTGGAAGCCCTTTCCATTTGAATTCCCTTTCTCTCGCCAAATGACATAAACCAACACGTATCTATTTGCCTTTTCGTGAAGCGAGTGGCCATGCTGCAAAAATTAAAAGAAAAGCAAAGATCTAGGCACAGCTATGAGCCTGTGCCTTTGACTTCTTACAATTAATTGAAGGCAGCTCCTTGTTGTCCTTAAAATAAAGGTGTCGGTGGCTGTACCTATGCGTACTTTGAGGTGCATCTCCCAATCTCCCTCTCTCTCTGTATTTTTATGTGGTAGATTCTTTCGAATTCCCCTTAACGTTGAACACCCACACCCACGCACACACATACACATATAAAATAATATTTTGCCCACCATAACAACCATATGTAGTTGAATATCGCATAAACATGAAAGTGAAGGATTGGCCAACAAAAATTAAATTAATGTGAACATAATTGCGAAGCCCATATTAACGCAGATGTGTGTGTGTGTGAATGATAGCGTGGCCATGAGGGGAGGTCCATTTGCTGTAGTCTGGCATTATCGTTGACAATCTAGTCCATGTGTTGCCGAGGGAAAGGACCGCTCATAGTCATCAATACACGTTAGTCCTGGTAAAATAATAATGGGGTCCTAAATAACGAAGGAGAAGGAGAAGGAGACATGTGCCTTACAGATGCTTGCTCCATACATATAGTTTCTTTCTATACGGTCTGGCTGGGCCTTTAATCTACGTATAACACACTCTATTCATCGAAATTGGAAACATACCCTGCTACATATGTAGGGTAGGGTAGGGTAGGGGTGAATTCCCTTCTGCTCGAAGCCTGCACGCTCTGCGTAAAATCGAAATGCACGCGTTGGCATGGACGCTGATCGATAGAGTCACGAGAACCTGGCTTCGAGTTGGCTCATCCAATCCACTGTCCCACGTTACTTGACTAATGATAAATTAATAAGGATTATAATTAATTAATCAAATAAAAATGTGTACAAGCATCATGTGTTTTTTATTCCAAATATTGTGGCGGGTGAATCCACATTGTGTGCAGCCTGCGGTTAATGAATTTCCTTATAATAAAAGAGAATTGATAATGCATCTGATTTAACAAAGTGAGTGATAAAGATCAAATCAAAGACTTCTGCTTGCTTAGCTAGTTACTGCACTCATGCGTGCGGTGAGAGAGTGCTTGCTTTTGCTGTGTCCAAAATCTTGAGACTTGGGACCCCTCTGAAAACAAAATCTACAGGAAGATCCAAAGGTGCAGATAAGAAAATTATATATGTATAAGAATGGTGGGGATCTTTGCATTTTGTCGCCTAACGTGAATGTTCACGGCAAATGTGCCGACACCCCATCAGGCAAACTCAAACAATGACTCTGCGATTCTAGATGTTTCATATCTATTATCATGGCCCAATCGATGGCCATATACTGGCTGGCTGGCTGGCTAGCTTGCTGCCACAATGTATCAAATTGCAACGAGAGAAGGGACTAGTTGCTGTACGAGCTTGCACAAACGAGCATATTGTCCATTAGCTACAGCCTACAGGGACCATAAAGATGCGCCTTTTTTTTTTTTTTTTTTTTTTTTTTTTTTGGTTTCGAGGCACATATACGTACGTACATAGGGCTAAGCTAGCTACATTTTCAGTGAAAGAGAGAACGAGAGGATACAATGAAAGGGGAGTTTTTGTTTTATTTTTTAGGGGAGGGCGTGGGTTGGGCTGGGGTTACAGTAAATGCCAACGTTGCGGCCTTGTCTCGTCGAAAGTGACTTCTCTACCGGCTTCTGAACTTAGCTTTTTGGCCGAAGCCTCCTCGGTCTCGAGAGATGTATCCTATTATATACTGGTTAGTTGCCTTCTTATTATATCTTCATGTATCAGATATCACTCATATTTCTTTTCTTTTTCCCATTGGTTTGCTTTCTCTTCTCTTGTACATGGAACGCTTTTTTTTTTGTTTCAGTTATTGAGTTTTGATAATAGTTAAAAAAAAAAAAAAAAAAAAGAGTTTTACTATGGAGACATGCATCCGGTTAAGCATAATTATTAATTAGTATGGATTACAATACATAACAATTGAATAATAATAATAATAATTATTATTATTATACATTTCTTTGTGTTTCCATAATTCTTTTTTTTTTTTTTCAAAAAGAAAAACAAAAAAGAAAAAAAAAGGCTAATGACCTTTAATGAATAGGAGGAATATGGGTTAGTGGTGTTTCACTCTATATCCCTTACTTAGGATATCATTCTTCCTCGTAAATGTTTAAAAGAAAGAATGTACTCTGCTAATGGCCAAGGAAATGGCTCGAGCAACCCATGTCCTGCATACCGTCTTGTGTTTGCCCTTACTAGACGCATTTAATGCGTTAAAAGAGCAAAACTCTCGCCAATTAAAACAATGTTCATGGGTTTCACTCTTCACTGGTTTTAAATTCTTAGAAATCGGAGTTTGTTTCACATTTTTTTTTTTTCCATCAGATTCCTTTCGTTTATTTCCAATTTAGCCATGTATTAAATGGAAGGAGTACTCTTTTAAGTAAAAGCAGCACCATCATTTCTATACAAAGCCGCAAAATAGCAAAAACAAAGGCTAACTAACTCACCTAGTATATATATATATATATATATATATATATATCTATGGCGGCAGAGGCCATCAGTATATCAAAAAGGCAAGGTTACTACCTTATTGGCAAGTAACTGCTAGAGAAAAAACCATAACATAAATCCCCATCAAGCATGTCTCCAGGATGCCACAAACAAGCCCAAAATTGGGCGAAAGTTTGTCTATAAGCTACGCAGGAGAAAGGCCACAAAGGATTAAAAAAAAAAAAAAGAAGGAAAAAAATTCGTTCATTAATTAATGGCAGGCAGGTGAAATTTTCAATGTCCATCACAGGATTTATTAGTAATCGAGTTGAGGATCGAAGAAAGACAATGTGTATTCACTCAAGGAAAGAATTCCAGACAATCTGGGGGTTCCAAGTTAATTAATCATATGCCAATCATATTCTAAGGAGGTGGTGGGGCTTTAGCTTTGTTTGTAAGGCTGTGACAACAACAACACGACGAGTAACTGTTAAAACGGTACAGTGAGCGAGTGAGCGAGCGAGGGAGCAAATGGGTGCGGCTCTAATTGAAAACGGAGTAGCAATTAAGAGCAAAAAGGACCACAGACTGGGGAAGCTAAGGGATCAACGTAAAAGAATCTAGAGGAAAGGTGGGATCGAGGAGCAAAGTGGCGTAGGTGAAATTGGAGTTAATAACCTGGGTGTTTGGAGGGGGTATGGAGAAACGTACGGATAATTATCTACAGCAACGGCGGCAGGGGCAGCAGGAGGAGCTGGTAAGAAATATAGAAGTGGAATATATACTTGCTTTGCTTTTTTGGTTGCTTGCTGCATGTGTGAACATTCATTGCGAGGTGGCACACAACTCATCGAGTGCATTTCAGGACAGTCAACAAAAAAAAAAAAGCAATGATGGGATTATCATCCACCACCTACAGCAACCGGAAACGGAATGGTGGAAGCCTGTCTTGTCTTTTGTCCCGCCTTCTCCCCCCCCCCCCCCCCCCCCGATCCCCGACCGTCCCCCGGGAGACTCGAGGCTACTCCGGCTCAAAACATTTCTGCATTCCTCCATTCGTGTTTGCAATACAGGATTAATTTTGCTTTCCATAACATGTTAGATGTTCTCTTGTGATGCCTTCAACCGATCCGAGAAAAATAATTAACTCTTGTGTTAGCCGCATATTAATCATACATGCAACCAAAAACTCGAGAATCTTATGCCAAAAAGGGCCACCACAATGGTCCCCCCCGCATTTTTTCCTGTTTTCCTTACCTTCTTATTTATTTATTTATTTTCTCGTTTGGAAAAAGTTCTGTTGATTGATAAAACATCGAAATTATAAAAATTATATATTTTTTCTTCGAAGCAAAATCCATATTTATTTATCTTTCCTTTTTTTTTTTTTTTTGGTTTATTTGGAAGGTAGACTTATTTATCATATTTAAAAAGAGAAAAACAGAAGAAATATGAGACAACAGCTTCTATTTTTTAATAAAAAAAAGAGCTGAGTGAAATTAAATAAAAGAAATTTGAAATAAACTGGGTATGGGTATGGACTTGACGACGCATAGAAACGATTAAAAGACATCACAATAAATAAATAAATAAATATATATATATATATTATATAATAGAATTGAATTGAGAGATAAAAGATTAGCTTTATTTTATTTAATATTTTATTTAGCATTCCAATCTCCACAGGAATCTAGTTTCTTCTCGGTGTGCTTTTCCTCAACAGCAGCTTAGCTTTTTACAATATGCTACAAAGCTCTCTCTAAGTCTTATGCATTACTTTACACGAAAACATTCTCTTTTTGGGTTCCCATCCTGTTCATCATCTTAGCTATCCTCTCTCTCTCTCTCTCTCCCTAACTTTCTTCGCTTTATTTGATTTCTACTGGAGAGAGAAACATGAAATCTTAGAGACCACCCCAATCCCAATCCCAACCCCAACCTCACCCCATCCCCCCATCCCCGACCGCCCTTCTTGTTAGCATTTTAGATCCGTCTGCCATTAAGTTTTATTTTTTCGAGAAGAGAAAATTCCTCCAGCGTTTTCTTTCTTTCTAGATAGAGAGGTAGAGACACAGAGAAAAGCAATGGGTTTCGCATAGCTTCTGAGTTTTGGTGGGATTCTGAGAAAGGAAAGCATGGCATGCAGTCCAATGAAATCAATCAAAGTTTGTTTCTTTTCTTCCTTCTTCCTTCTTTGTGGTGAGTACTGATGACTAGTATGTATGCGTGTGTGTTTGTAGTTTTGAAGAAGAAGAAGAAGGAAGGACACAGACAATATATAAAGATCAGTTGTAGTACTTTGTACGGTTACTGATCGTATCTTGCAACTGAAATGCTTTGCTTATATTTGCTTCCCTTTTCCGTGTTTTAATATGCGGTGGATGTTGGGGTGCTGAGGAAAGTTTGGTGGCGGGGGGGGGGGGTTGGGTTGGGTTGGGTTGGGTTGGAGGCAGGGGTTTCAGCTTTTCGGGAACCCCCCTCTTCAAACAGTCATTGATTGCTGCTGCCTGTTTTGTTTTCATTTAATAACCTCATAAATGAATGTGGGTGTGGGTTTGGGAATGGGAGAAGAAAAAGATGCCCTCGCTTTTTCATTCATTCATTCTCTAATTAAGTTTTTAACGGTTTTCCCCATAGCCATAGGAAACCCAACCCTCCTCACTTCTCGTTTGTCCTTTCCATTGCCATTTATGTGTTTCAGAGCTCATTATTATTATTATTATTATTATTATTTCCTACTCTCGCCACTCTCCTTTTTCTTTTTGCATTCATTAATATAGGAAAGAGAGAAAAAAAAAAAAAAAAAAAAAAAAAGAAAGAAAGTTTAACAACATAGAGCTTCCAGCTATTTTGTGTTGGCCTGGACTTCAGATTCAGAAGGACCTTCCTTAACCTCTGGGGTTTTTAGGGGCATTCATTATCGGAATCGATTGAGGTCTTCTAGATCCAAAATCTGTTATATCTTATATCTTCCTCAAGAAAGAAGCGAACTTGGATTAATGGATGGATACCCTGGAATGTAATCAAATCTTGACCTTTAGCTTTCTTTTCTGGATTACAAATTTAGTAATTTCCTTTTCTCTGAGTCTACTTTATTCGGATCCATTTACTATTTTCAAATTTATTAGAGTTTTAACATTATGTACTGTATTTTCAAAAAATTCCATACCCACTTGGATATCATATTGCTTTCTGGGACGAAATGCCTAGGACCTTAGCTTAATGTTTATTGTACGTTCTAAAATTAAAAGCAAGCAGCCTAAAAGGGTTTATAGAATGTAAATAGTTTGACAATTTATTCATGGAAATGTGCATCGATTTCCATATAGGTCATTCAGTCACTATTATTGATCCCGTTTTTGACAGTTTAGAGTTGTGCTAAGCTTCCTGTGGGCCGAAAGTCACAAGTTTGAGTCGCAGAAAGTGTAATCCATGAGGTTACTGTGAAGCTGCTTTCGTCCTTTGGAAGTTAGAATTTCTTTTTATGTTTCAGTGAAATGTCAGGTATGTCTCAGTTTTGAGGTTGGTCCTTCAAGACCGGTAATGGCAATGCATGTGGTATTAAACTATTTTTCTCCACTGACATTGAAGGCTTTGCAAGAATTGGGATTAATGATGAAACAAGAGAAATAAGGTCTGAATTTGAGAACTCTGAGGATGAGAGGCGGCGATCCAAAATTGGGAATCTTAGGAAGAAGGCACTAAATGCATCAAATAAGTTCACCCATTCTCTCAAGAAAAGAGGGAAAAGGAAGACCGATTACAGGGTCTCCTCTGTTTCCATCAAAGATGTAAGGGATGCAAAAGAGGAGAGTGCTGTCTGCGAATTGCGCCAGAAACTTCTTGAAAGGGACTTGCTTCCTTCTAGGCATGATGACTATCATACTTTGCTGAGGTCAGCTACATAATTCTTTTAGACTCTTGTCTAATTCTCTCTGTGTTTTTAGCTGTTTCCCTGGCTGACATATTCAAAGTTTCAAATGCATCTAACTAGATTCACTAACCCATGTGCTTCTAATTTTGTAGGTTCTTGAAAGCCAGAGATTTTGATATTGAAAAAACCATCCAGATGTGGGAAGAAATGCTGAACTGGAGGAAGGAGTATGGCACTGACTCCATATTAGAGGTAACAAAAGTCACATATGGCACTGACCAAAGGATAAATTCTTTCTTCTTGGATATTTTCCCCATGTAAGCATGGCAATCAGATAATTTGCAAAAACTGGAAGCGTTTTCTGTCTAAAATACCTTCAGTGAAATATTTTGTGCTATTTTGTTCAAAAGCTCACCTTTTGATGTGAATACATTATATGCAACCATTGTAATTTGTTTTAGATGTTCCTTCTGTCTTTTAGCTCTAGCAGTGTACATGATGTATGTTGGATTTTTAGGATTTCATATTCGAAGAGTTGGAAGAGGTCATGCAATATTACCCACATGGTTACCATGGAGTTGATAAGGATGGGCGGCCAGTTTATATAGAAAGGCTTGGACAAGCTCATCCGAGTAAGCTGATGCGTATCACCACTATTGATCGTTATTTGAAGTACCATGTCCAAGAGTTTGAGAAGGCCCTCCAGGAGAAATTCCCTGCTTGTTCAGTTGCTGCAAAAAGAAAGATTGGTTCAACAACAACAATATTGGATGTGCAGGGCTTGGTATGTCAGATCCTGGACTGCAACCTATGTAGCAATGACCTCTTCTTCCACTTGTGCATGTTGGTTGTTGTAAAAGATGCTGGGATATTTTATCTTCATGCTTCATAGTTTTGCTAGATAAGACTGTACAGGGAAAATGAAGTGTGAGAAGTGCAAGAAATTCATTTGTACATTAGTAGGTCTCTGATAGATTTGTTCCTCTATTGGCTGCTGGTGCCTGTCATTCATGCAACTGGCTTTCTATAGAATTTGAACTACCTACTGAGAATATGTTAAAAACAGGGCATGAAGAATTTCACTCCCACTGCTGCATCTCTTGGCTGCTATGTCAAAGATAGATAACAGTTACTATCCTGAGGTATTTAACTCTTTCAGACAGTGTTTTCATTTTGTATGGTTTAATTGGTTCTAATTGTTTTTTGCACAATCAGACATTACATCGAATGTTCATTGTTAATGCTGGACCTGGCTTTAAGAAGATGCTTTGGCCTGCAGCACAGAAATTTCTGGATGCAAAGACTATTTCAAAGATACAGGCAAAAGTTGTAACTTGAGCATTTAGTTTCTTATTGTTCCTTTGTTGCCTTCTGACTGGCTATGCCTAATTTCTAAAAGTGCAGGTTTTGGATCCCAAGGCTTTGCCCAAGCTGCTAGAAGTAATTGAATCAAGGTCTACATGTTTTCCGATTATCTTTAATTTCTTTATTTATTTGGCTCAATGACTTCTTTTATAATGTCTGTAAATTTTTTTTTTTTTTTTTTAATGGACTTCTTGCCCTTTCAGTCAATTGCCAGACTTCTTGGGTGGTTCTTGCACTTGTTCTACTGATGGAGGATGCCTTAAATCCAACAAAGGTCCATGGAATGATCCTGAGATAATGAAAGTAGGCACCCTCCTTGTGTCACTTTTTGTTAAAAAATTTTTGTGTCAAATTCTTCGACAATGCATTGAGGCTTTGATCTTTGCAAAGAGCCAGTGAGGATTTTTTTTTTTTTTCCTATTGGAATTAACTAGGCCTCAACTTTTGTAGCTTGTGCACAATATGGAAGCAACATTTGTAGGGCAAATGACCCAAGCAACTCATATCCAGCAGGCATTTGACTCACATATTCAGATGCGTTCACTAAAGGCATGTCTCAGTATCATATTGGTCAACAATATTGAGCCTGTGACCAAATATATGCCCTCTTCAAAAATATTGATTTTTCATTTTTTTTTTCCTCCCTTTCTAGGGCAAAAATTGTGTCACACCAACAGCAGGGTCAGGGTTTGATATTGATGATCCTCTTCCTACTGGACAAATTGTTCTACATTTTCCTCTTTGGCTGCTGTTTATGAAGATGTAATTTTGCATTTAGATTTCGCAGCTTATCCTTTGAAGTGTATGACTGAGTGTGTGGGCACCAGACTTTTGTTTTCTTATTGAAATTGTGATGTTTGCAGGCCAGAACATCAGATTCAAGTGCTTACCATAGTTGCAGTGAGAATTTCATTATGATTGAGGAACCTGTTCAAAGAAACTTAAGAGGGAAACTTTCTGACAAGGAATCACTAAAGACCAAAAATTGTACTAACATTCCTTGTGAAGGGAGATCAAGCATGGAAGGTATGTTTTCTGTAGCATTATAGATTCTCGGCACTTCCCCAGACTCAACATTGTGGAAGCCTTATCCACTGGGATGCATTTTTTCGGTTTTGATATGCGTTGGCTGCTTGTTATTCAGGAAGTCTAATCATCCATTGGTTGGACATCATAAAAGAAAAGCTTGGGAAAAAGAGTATCCTATGCGTGGCCAGAATGCTGATGTCATTTATGGTCGAACTAGTTGCATTCTTCCATAGTCCACCATCCAAATTTTGGAGGCATAGGAACAATATTTATCCATCGAGCTTTATTGAACATAATGCCGATGGTCATCCAATGGCTGTTGAAGCTGTGAGCGAAGAAGACTCTATCCATCCATGTATAGAGCGGCTTGAGAGACTGGAGAAAACACTCGAGGAAGTCAGCAACAAGCCAGCTAAGCTACCAAGGGAACAGGATCAGATGCTAATGGAATCCATGGAAAGGATAAAGTCTGTGGAGTTTGACCTTGAGAAAACAAAGAGAGTATGGATCATTCCACTTGGTTTAGAATCCTTAGACAGTAGCAAATAAGTCATTTGATTGTCTTGTTTGTAATTGATCCACAAGTTACCTTGTTTTGTAGGTACTACACACTACAGTGGTAAAGCAACTTGAGATTGCTGAGCTTCTAGACAATTTGCGGGAGTCTAAACTACAAGTAAGTATCTGATAGTTAGATCAATCTAAATTTCATCTCTTACTAGTATGGTTTCTTGTACTTTTGGTTTTCCTTTTCCTCATGGACTGTCGTCCAAACCAATATGGAGGCCTGAGCCCTCTTGTGACACAGTCTTTGGGGCTCTTCCTTGCAGCATAGAAGATTTTTTTGTTGAGCCCTGAAGTGTAACCATGTTTAGTAATGGAGGTGAGGCTAGGAAGGCATGTATGGTAGCATCCATAGTTTGGCAGGCGCATGGGTACTCACTTGTCTTTTGGCATGAATGATGAACAGGGGGACAACCCACTGAGTCCTATTTTGTCTTAAAAGTGAGGAGTTGACTTCTAACATGAACCTTCTCCTGAATCTTAGCTTTGAATCAATGTAGCGGAAAGAAATGATGAGAAAGTAATGTAAATGAATACCCCCCTTTCTTTCTTTTTTTCTTCTATAAAAAAGGAAAAAATAAAGTTTTGAAGTTCTTCCCTTGTATGATATGTTGTGATGTAAGTGAAGAAGGAATGTCAACATATTTGTTTGTCTCTGAGAAAAGGGAAACGATGAAAGGATATTTATAAGCTGACGGCAAGAAATTGATGGGTTTGAGAACGGGAGAGCGCAAACGATTCCATACTCAATTCATACTTTCCTTTTATTTTTTTTCGTGGATGACAATCATTACAACAATGAGAAACTAAAGTACATTTGGGAGGGCAAAAGGAAGCGGATTCTCGGGGTGGTATGAATGTGCGCGCGTTTGGTTTGGCTATTTGTTTTGTGAAGCAAGATCAGGTGGCAGCTGGAAATTTTGAAGACAGATTGGGGCAATCATGGGCTGCAACCCGATAAACACCATCTCAGTGAAGCGTTTTTTACGTGTATCATTGGACCGGCAAACGACCAAACCAGCACGGTCCTTCTTTCCTTTCGTAATTAGGCCGGCTCACACCCCTGCGGCTCTGTAGTCCGTAGCAGTAAGTTTGAGGATTTCATTCATTTTTGATTTTTGCATTGCTTTGATCTGATTGTTGAAAAAAACATGCTTTTGCGGATGCGTCCCCACGCAACGCAATTTTAACGAAAAATTATGTATAATATAGAGAGGAAGCGAGAAAGGAGGCGGGAATGGGGTGGGGGAGAGAGGTGAAAGTTAAATGAAGTGAAGATGGCGGCGAGAGCAGCTTTGAACCCAACTTCTCCAGTGCCCACCCTCTCTGCCTCCTCCTCTACGTCTTTGATGAAAACCGAAATTGTTGCTACCTTCAATCTCAAGAGCTCTACTTTATCTTGCCCCCGTTTCCGGGTTCCGATCAAGAATCCATCTTTTTTATTGTTTTAACTATCAAAGCTGCCGTCGTATCATCCACCCAACCTCATCCTCCCGCTGTCTCCCAGTCGCCTACTACTTCACCACCACCCGATCATTTTCGATTTGATGTTTTGTCCGAATCCCTGCCTTCCATCCAGAAATTCAAGGTTCAGACTGTGGTCATCAAGTGCGGCGGCGCAGCCATGAAGCTTCCTGAGCTCAAGGCCTCCGTCGTCAGCGACCTCGTACTCCTGTCTTGCGTCGACCTCCGCCCTGTCTTCGTCCACGGCAACAGCCCGAGATCAACCACTGGCTCAAACTCCTCAACATCCAGCCCGTCTTCCAAGACAGTTTCCACTCTCCATGGTTCTGGTCGGCCAGGTCAATAAGGACCTGGTCTCTCTGATCAACAAGGCTGGGGCCACCGCCATTGGCCTCTCGGGCATGGACGGCCGCCTCAACCTCAATTCCGCTCAATTGGGCTTCGTTTGAGAGGTTGCTCGCGTCGACCCAACCATACTTCGGTCGCTTGTTGACAACAGTCACATCCCTGTGATTACTTTGGTGGCGGCGGATGAGACGGGACAGTCATAACACATAAACGAGGACACGGTGGCAGGGGAAACAGCGGCTGCGAAGAAGCTGATCCTGTTGACGGACGTGACGGTGATTCTGGAGAATGTGGATGACCCAATGAGTCCGGTGAAGGAGATAGACATTAAGGGGATAAAGAGAATGATAGAGGAGAAGAAGGCTGAAGGTGGGATGATCCCTGAAGTGAATTGCTGTCACAAGGTGTGAGGACTGCTAGTAGCATCATTGATGGCAGGGTTGAGCACTCATCATTGATGGCACTCTTTGCTTCATGAGATCATGACTGAGCAAGGCATTGGCACCATGATTACTGGCTAAATATCGTATATATATATATAATCCTAACCAACAACAACCAGTCTCCCTCCTTCCTTAATTTTAATTAATTATTCAAAGCTTTTTGCCTTTTATAAATCTTTCTTTCTTTACTTGTTTCTTTGGTGGGTTGTTTACGGTTCTGTTCTTGATATGCAAATTCAAGCGTGTGAAATTTGTAATTTTATTGCTAGCCAGCCAGCCAGCCGATATATGTGCAGCGCTTGCTTGCTTGTACTTCTGTTTCAAGTGTCAGCCTTGCCGAACCAGAAATTATCTTGTGATTGTTTGAGTTTAGTTTGTTGTTTTGGGATGTGACTCCATGAAACTTGTATGTACGTAAATCTGAGATTTTTAAGGGCTCCTTGTCTGTTCTGGCCCCCTACCCTAGACTTCACGTCAACAGACTGTCGTTACTGCCTTGTTTATAAATTTCTATTGTTTTGCTGGATAGATGGATATGCTGGTGTTAATCAGTAAAGGGTTGGAATTGAGATTCCGCAAAAGGCCTCGGAATCCCCTCACCCTTTTCCCCATGCCTGAGTTGGGTTACTTACCATGGTCAAAGTAGTGTTGCTGGCTTTCTGCCTTATCGTAAAGAACCGAGACCTCCTTGCAGATGGGGTGTGGAGTCACCATATTTGGATTAGCCAAGAGATCGGTTCTTCATGATCACATCTCTTATGAATCATGAACTTGTGATATTTTGTTTGTTTTTAATTGAGTCCTGAAAATGTAAATGAATAAGTAAAATTTCGGAGGACTCTTGCTTTTAGGTGTAGTTGAAGTGAATCATGTGTCAGTTAGCGTGCCAAAATGCATTGAGAGGCAGTCACACAAGGCATGCAGCAGCTGGAACCCTTTTTTTTTTTTTTAACTTCTTTTTTCTTTTTATATCGTGCTAGATTAGTTGGCATGTTGTTCTAGATAATTAATTTTAAGTTTGACTTTCAAAGAAAATGAAGCCCGTGTCATCAAAGAAGTATGAAAAGAGTTTTTTTTTTTTTTTTTTTGCACCGTGTACCAATGCGTTTTTATGGGATGAACAGAGGTCCTTGGCGGTTGGCGGTGGTGGGCTCGACAAAAGACATTACAAGGAAAAAAAAACAGAGGAAGAGCCAACCATGAGACTTTTAAGTGGGGATAAAAAGGGAGTGGGCGGGGGGGTTGGGGATAATGCCGTCGACTCTCCTGCCTGGACTCCACTCCCACCTAAAAATCCAATCCATGAATCGGAATTATTGCCCTCCAAAACTATAATAATTATTATTATAATAGATTACAACAGAGAAAAAAGAAAAACAAAGAAGAAGGAGGAGCGAAATGGAGAAGTTTGTTCCCCCCCCCCCCCCCACCCCTTCTTTTTTTTTTTTAGATTTTTGAGAGAGGGAAAGTGGGGGGGTGGGGGGCGGTGGGAGAGAGAGTAAGTTAAAATAAGGAGAGAGAAATAGGCCAGCTAGGGATGGCCAGTTGTCACCAGCTTTGTTTCAATAATAAAAATCTTATGTTATTCTTCTAACATCAAGTTATCTGTCAGTCTGTCCCAATGCCGTCTCTTTTTTATTAATTAGTGTTGGAAATATATAACGCCAAAAAAGACACAGAAACGCGCTAACCCAATGCCCCCCCCCCCCCCGCAAAAAAAAAAAAAAACCCACCCAGTCAGTCCCCGCACAATAAAATAAAATAAAAATCTACAAGGATCAAAGCTTCCAATGATGTATCGGGAAGAGATTAGAATAGAATAAAAGAAGCTACAAGGAAGAACGATAAGCAAATATAATTACAAAAAGAAGAAGATGATGATGCAGTGGAATCGATGTTTCACGGTTCTCTCCCTCTTGCTACTGTTGAGTTTCTTTCTTCCTTCGTCCTTTGCTTCTGCTTTTATCTCAGGTGATCTGTGAGCTTCATGACTCCCCGCCCACTTCTCCTTTATATCTGCTTCTGCCAATTCATTCATTCATTCATCTTCTTCTTCTGGCTCATCGACTACTAATGCCGCGTGTTTCTGTCGTTGATTTGACTTGGATCCAGATAATGTCTATCACTCTCATGCTTCTGCCGGCAGGAACTTGCTTCAGGCTAAGAAAGGTTCTTCTCTCTCTTTTGCAATATTCCTAGCTCGCTCAATTACTCTCTGTGTTTTTCCGTCTTTAAAGTCCCTTTCGGACCATACGTTCTTGTGGGGTTTTATTATCGGGCCACGGACGGGTGATCTAAATTGGACCCCAATCAACTTCTGTTTTGCATTGTCCTTTTTTCAAGTTGGTCGATAGATCCTGCTCCTGAAAACAGCACCCACGTTTGATGAATTGTTGCATGAGGTTAGCTCCAGTTTGCATTGTGTATTACCGGGTAATTCAATCATTCATATTCTGTGAAATCATCTACTTTAAGGTGCCCATCTGGCGGCACGGAGAACAAAAGATTTCGAATGTAGCACAAGGCCCGCTCAACTAGCATTTAAAGCTCCAGACCTGGAGTTGCTAAAACTAGAATCTGCAAATACATTCTAGTCATTGCTGCAGCAGATAATTAGACACGGTAACAGATCTTGAGGGCTTTGTTTTGGTAAAGTCTTATTTTGAGCCTTCCCAATGCCAATAACTTTATGCAGTTTGGATCAGCTTCAGGATTGATACATAAAAAATTGTGGTCATTATGTGCAACAAGATGTCAATAGGATCCTCAATAATGAGTTAGCTTTTTGGGATCAACCGCTCAAAACAATACATTTGTAGTCTAGAAGCTTTACAATGGAAATCCCTACTAAGAAATGTGAACAATCTGAAGCAGTTGAAGTGGGCTGAGTAGAAAATTTAGAGGATTAAATGATATAATACTGTTGACTATACTCTTAAAGATTCAAATTTGCAGAAATTTCAATGTTCCCATCAAAATGATTGGTAAATTTTCCCATTCCAAGTCTTGGGCCTCACCAGTACCTGCTTGTAAAACACATAAAGGTCAGATGTAGATGTGATCTTCATATCAATTGGGATCAAAGCTAAGATTATGACTTGATAGAACTGTGGACAAACTTTATTATTCCTTTGTTTAGACCATCCGTTCAGCCTTGATGCCGTGATCTATCATAACAAATTGGTTATCCTGATCTATCATAACAAATTGGTTATCCAGATCTGCTTAAACCTGTCGGTCCTTGTTGTGCATCTATAAATGATCCCCTATTTTGGTCTCATCTGCTTAATGCTCTCAATATTTGATTTGTATCTACAGATGATCCTTTATTCTGGGATACACTAACAACTACTTTCATTGGAGAACAGAATTGCAAGATGATCTAATTCTTGTTAAATTTTGCAGCTTGTCCTGTAAACTTCGAGTTTCTGAACTATACAATCATCACAAGCAAATGTAAAGGACCCGACTATTCTCCAGACCTCTGCTGTTCAACATTTAAGGACTTTGCTTGCCCTTATGCAGATGTGCTAAATGACTTGTCCAATGATTGTGCCTCAACTATGTTCAGCTACATTAACCTCTATGGGAAATACCCACCTGGACTTTTTTCTAGTTTTTGCAAAGAAGGGAAGGAGGGGCTTGCATGCCCTCCAACACCATCGCAATCTGCCGATTCAAGTGGGAGTCAGATTACTTGCGATCCATCGTGGCTGCTGACACCTGCAGTTGGCTTCTTAGTAGTGTTATTTAAGTTATTCTGAAATGAAATTTGAGTTTTTGTCATCCTTTGTGGTTATTGTTTCTAAACATTGTCAGAGTTACAGGCTTCCTACCATAATTTATCTTATGGAGAGCTGAAAATACTCATTTCTGCAATCTTGGAAATGAAATTTTGTACATTGGCCTGCGGCTTTTTACCGTGGACCCCGGAGCATATCTTGGTTTGTCGCATTTCAGATTCAGTGTTCAACCATTTTATCTGCAAATTCCGCCCCGCGCTTCAAAATCTGAGATTCCAAGGCTGCCAATGTCAGCCATGTGTCTGTTACGCAGATCAACTTTCCCTGTGGCCGGTTGTGAAAGATAAATGGTCCATTAGCAGACAGGGAAGACAGCGATTCAGGGGTCTTAAGCAATTATTTTGACCACGAGGCTTATAGGAGCAGGACCAACAAAATGACTTGACGATAGGGACTTCGAAGCATTTCAATTACTTTGATAGACCTTGGGCCAATGTTGTGGTACCAGTATGAAACTAGCTGGAGGCTCGTGTCTGCCAGAAAACTAAGCAAGCTAAGCAAGGTCGATCAAAGAAAAGACACGAAGAAAACTTGACTCGAGGATCCAGTACCACATGGGTAGATTAGCTTGTAAAAGGGAATTCTGTTTAATATGCTAAAAATATATTTAAACTTAAGATGGTGAATTCCCCTTTTGGCATGGAAGCAGAAGGAAGGAAAAAGGGAAAGTAACTTTTGACTTTTCCCTATAACAATAAAATCCCGCGAAGAGTGGGTTCCGCCAAACTCAAATGATCCTTACTAAAGATATTATAACTACTTTATTATTTATAAAATTACCCTTAAACCTTTAATATTTGAAAAGCAAGGAAATTGAGAGAATATAATCAACCAAAGGAAATTGTACATGAATATAATAATTATTATTAATTATATTATTTAATAATTATCTTTTATTATTTCCGAATTATTAGGCGAGATTTCATAGTCTATCAAGTTTATATAATTGTAATGACCTACGATTTTTGGATTCAACTAAGCAATCAATAATATTATCAGAGCTTTTAAGCTTATTGGAGGCCGATCCCCTCGAAGCGATCATTGGAAGCTGATCCCTTCGAAGCGATCAATCCTATCTCATCCCCAAATCTCGATCAATCCTATCTCATCCCCAAATCTCACTTCCCGCTCCCAAATCCTTAATCACCAAACCCTAGGTTCTCAACATTTGGTATTAGAGCAACGATCTTAGAGATTCCGTTTCTATTCCATCCACCACCAAAAAAAAAAAAAATCACTAGTTGGCTTACAATATGATTTCATACAGTTTATCTGATTCTGACGCTAGAATATCTCGAATTGAAGAATCATTGTCTCACATGCAAAAGTCTTTTAAGCAGATTGAACAGACGGTTCTTTTTATGGTACAAAATCGATGTGCTCGGGCGAGAGTAGTGGTAGGACGGGCGACCTCCCGGGAAGTCCTCGTGTTGCACCCTTCCTTACCTTTCCTTTCTCTGTGCTCGGGTTCCCAGGTCGGCCGCAGTTTGCTGCGGGGGCAGGACAGTCCCTCGGGGTTTCCCGTGCGCAAGTGCAACGGATCCCATCAACTAAACGCGTAGTACTGGGTTCCGGGAAGTCCTCGTCTTGCACTCTTCTCCCAAATTCCGGGCACGGATCTCGGAACGGACGAATTTTGACTAGAATGTTGAATGACAACGTCGACGGGGCGCGAAAGCCGCCGAGGCGGAAGAGATAATGTTGAAGGAGAGCTTACAACAATTCATCAGACATCCACCATCCTAGAATACTAGAGTCGATTTGAACGATTGATTAACCGATGTAAAGATTGGTCAGAAAGGCAATTGGTGGAAACCTTCATTGAAGGACTTATTTCTGACATTCGACATGAAATTAAATCTCATTCCCCATGGATGATGGCAGCTACTATTTCCTTTGCTCGCCTATATGAAGAGAGGCTAGACACTAAAATTTATCACTCAATTGCTAGAGAAGCCAGCAAACCTACTGACGTTGAGAAAGTTAAAGAGACAAAGCATGACCTTGTGCAAGGCAAAGATTTTGGTGATAATATTGATTCAAAGCGTGAGGATACCAATTCAAAGCATGATGCTGTGTGCGACAAAGATTCCGGTGATGACATCAACTTAGAACGTGAAATTATGGATGACAAAAATTTTGGTAAACTTATTATACTTTTGATTGAATATTCTAATTTATCATCTATGAAATCTGATGAATCGTTCAAAGAATCCGTGGAGATTGTTGAATTTCTTAAAGAAGAACAAGTCATTACGGTTGAATTAATGAATGAGAAGTTGACCAAACAACTTATTCCTTCGAAGATTTGTAACAAGTTTAAAGTGCAAGTCACAATTGATATTTTATGGCATGTTTCAAAAAGAAATTATTATGTCAAAAGCAATGCAGCATTCAATTATCATATAAGAGAAGTTATATGGAAGAAAGTGAGATTAAAGAAGACCATTGATCAAGACAAGCTTTTGAAAGAAGTTCCATGGAAAAAGGTTAGACTGAAGGAAATAATTGATGAAACAAGCCTTGAGGATAAGGCTAATTTGAAGAGCGGAAGAATGATGAGATCCTTCTATTTAGGAAATTATTATTATTAATTACTTTATTTAATATTTATCTTTTATTATTTTCGAATTAATAGGCGAGATTGTATCCGTAATAGTAGTCTGTCAAGTCTATATAATTGTAATGTTTTACAGCGTTTGAAAGCAAGCAATCAATAATATTATCAGAGTGTTTAACTTATTGGAGGCTGATTCCCTCGAACAGATCATTGGAAGCTGATCCCCTCGAAGAGATTAATTCTATCCCTTTTTATTTCAAATCCCCAAATCTCAATCCCTACTTCTAAATCCCTAATCACCAAACCCTAGGTTCTCAACATACCGCTGCTTTATCATATTCTCATCCTCTACAAGCCAGTATTCACCATGCAAAGTTCACTCTCGATTTCTGTTGAAATTGCTTCGTCACGCACCAGGGCCCAGGGAAAGTGCTCAACTATAGAAGAACAGGAGAAAAAAAAAAGCACTAATAAGGCTGTGCTGTAGATGCGATCCTACATGGCCAAGACCCATATACTCGCCTCTTTATTTATCAAGGTAAAAAGGCTACAGCTGCAATGGAATACAAAAATTGAACCTACAACTAGGGAAATCTGGATTGTAGAAGGCATTTGGCAAGCATACTAAATTTAGCTGAGCACTAAATGACGGGCAATGCCCAGAACCATGAAAACTAGATGTCCAAAAGATGGAGAATCCAGATGTTATTGACTGGAAAAAAAAAATGCCTAACCAAAACATGAAGCCCACATTAGCATGTTCAAAAATTTTAGTGGTGAAGTAGCTTACATTGCTTAGAATCTTTGCACCGAACCATGCAGAATTTACCCCATAAGGAGGGGGAATAACTCGTATTCCATTGCACACTGGTGGAGGAAGAAGCCCATGCAATTCCTTCTCTAGCCTTTCTGGAAACAATTCAGCACCAAAAAGTCACATTTTTTGAACACCCAATTCCTAAATCCTTCTACATTAATCAAGCACTTTCCCAACATCAAAACCAAAAAAAAAAAAAAAAGAGGGAAATAAGTGGGAAAGTCGATTTGTATTTCCAACCTGCAAGTCCTGGTAAACATGCACTTCCCCCAGACAAAACTACAGTCTTGAACCAAGCATCATCGCTGGTTAGTTTTGCAGCATGACAGTGGTCCATGCAAAGTGCTACTGCCTGGTGCAAGCCCATCGTGTCTCTGTACCAAATAAAATGACCTTCTTACATTTAGGAGAAACAATGATACACAAAATTTCTAGTTGTTTATCGTAAAGAGAATGCACAAAGGCAAAATGGGACAAGGGTGAGAAGCAACAGATGGACTATCAAGAGATAATTCCCACTAGGGTATGCATTAATTTTCAGAGTAGAAATTATAAGGTCTTAAAACATTTGAAAGATGATAATCAGATCACTTTCAAATAAACAGGTTTCAGGACATGATTTCAAGAACAGTTCAGCAAAGATCACCATGAAGTAAGCAGATTGAAAGAATATGAACTCACACCCCTGCAAGACATGGCTGGAATAGGACCTCCCCTGTTTTAAAGCGCTCTTTTGAAAGAGTGAACCATCCTTCTGAAGGGATTTCCAATGAAGCTGTTGTGTCTTTAGATAGCTCAGCTTCATAATCAGCAATATAACAGAGTTTCTGCATTGCCAGGGTGCCAAGAAGATATGAATGAACAGATCAAAGTTGCTTTCTACATGTCCCGTGTTTAATAGTGGTATCAAATTTTGCTGAGTGACAGGAATGTTTTCAACATTTGAAAAATACAAGAGGACAAAAAACCAAAATTCTTGTTCTAAGTTGGTGGAAGACACTCAGGCTAAACTCTGAAGAGGCAGATCAAAATCCACAGAAATAAATGATAACTATAGAAATAATTGTGAAAAGGAATATCATACCTCTTTCAATGTGCGAACAGTGTACACTGATTCAAAATCAATATTATTCTCCTGCATCTGTTCTTTAAGGAATCCTGTTACTTTTATTGCTCCAACACCGATTACCTCCACACCCACCTTCCGCATTACTTTACCATGTAAAACTGTAAAATGCAGCAGTATGATACACAAATCCCAACAGAACACAATTTTCTGTGGTGAAGCCAAAAAAAGTCACTAATGCAAAAGGATTGCTACAACAGTAACTGAAGGCTGATAACAAGAAATCAGAAGCAGTACACACAGTCCATTCTCTGTGATGATCAGAAAAATCATCTTACCCTAAATGATAAGCATGGAACAGATCACACTCTGAGAATTAGGACTGACACAAGGCCTATTTTAAGATTACTAGATGTAGAATAAAATTTTTACCACACATCAGTCTCCAAACAATAAGTAAGCTCGGTCTGAAGTGATAATCACTTACTTGGAACAATAGATGTTACTTTGAAACCAATATTAACAGCAATTCCTGAAGTCTGGCGTGCTGCATACAATGCTAAAGTTGCCTGGCTTATTTTATGTAGAAAAAAAATGTATGATAATTAGTCTATGTATGATAGCAAGCACAACAACAAAAATCTTTGCATTGCTCTTTGTTTTTTTCTCCCTATAGTGACTTATTACTCAGATTTTAAAAAGTAGTCCAATTTAACCACGAAAACTACATTAACAATATGTTTTTACACATGTTGAAATGGCATGATCTGTAAGACCATGTGAAAACCTAAGGGTAGCTACCAAGTCATAAAATTTTATTCCCTAATGAGATCAGCTTTCCTTTCTGTAAGTCCCCTTTGATTAACATCAAAAAAAAGAAAAAGATGCCTATATGACATTCTTATTTGAAAGTCCTCCATCAAAGATTTCATTTGATCTATTTCAGAATTTGAAACCATAACCAGTATGATACATAGAGAAACCTGCGGAATACATTCGTAAGGGGACACAGCATACCTGATTTATGGCACAAACAGCAGGAACATTCATATCAAACAAAGCTGTATACATGGCTTCCTTTAGCTGCCGTCTTGATGCTTTAGCTGATTCAGTATCTGAAAATGTGATCAAAGAAACTAATCTTATGATCATCTCGTAAGGATTAATGACAGCATGGCTAAAAAGTATGCATCCTGAAGAGTCAATCCAGGCCAACTGAGCAAAAGATTATGAAAGTCTTGTAACACTATGGCTAAGAATTTAGGCCCATGGAAAACTTGTCCATTCCTTGAAAATGAAATTGAATAAAATCTTTAATTAAGAATTACTCAATCAAAAATGGCAGATTAGGCAGAGCATCAGTTTTCAAAAGTTGAACAGATCATGAAATTTCAGAAGTGTGGCCAAATATATTCCTCGAGACAATTCAATTAAGTAGTATCTAACCATCATAATGACAAATTGGAAGAGACACAACCACTGGATGTGCAGATGCTTTTACCTGCATTCTGTAAAGAGACTACATTTTAGATTTCTAAAAATAAAAATAAAATAAAAAATTACAAGAAGGTATTACATACTGAAGCTTATTACTTCATATAAGATGACAGCTGGATATACTACAACATAATAGCATGATCTGATGGAATCCAGCGACCAGCTTAGAAAAATTATACATAAATTGCAGTGAATTGATCCCTAAAGAATGAATCATTGCAAAACTAGTTTCAAAAGAGGATTACGCCTCTTACTAATGCTTCCAACCATACGCCAGGGGTGGGAATTGTGATTTGAAGACTCCAAGGCCCTGCAAATACTGCATACCCTAACAAACTATTGATGTTTTCCTCAAAGTTTAAAACTTGTTCAGTGAGTAATGGTGTAGAAAAGGATAGGAAAAGAGAACAGACCTGCTATAAATGATAGCAAAAAAATGTCGAAACTTAGAGTACATAGGAGACTCAATGTTACCAAATTCCTGCACATCAAAGAACATATAACAACAGATTTCTTCTAACTGTAAAAGGGAAATCGCTTGAGTGGCAGCTAAAAGCAAATGCTCACCAAGAATGTTGCTGAGCGTCCAGATGGACAAGCATACTTGCTCCAGCCATATTTGCAATAGCCAGAACCACCTTTTCGGAAAGTATTTTGATCAACAGAAAATCAAGGATCACTAGTTTTTCAACAAGACAGCATCAATAATAATAATAATGATAATAATAATAATGATGATGATGATGATGATGATGGTAATCATAAGGATTTTGGACAATTAAGGATTAAAAAAAGAAAGAAAACAAGAAAGAAAAAACTAAAAAGTTTGGGATAAATTGTGTTGGTGATATGGTGTTTGCAGTAGAAAGTGGATAAAGCATTTAACAAATTATCACTAAACTATACACTTATGGTAGCTATTGTCATGGAAGTTGAGAAGGAGCCATGGTAGCATACAGGGAATAAAAGCCACATAATAAAGCAAGTTTCCAGTAGTTTCATATGCATCGTGCTCACCATCAATAATAATAGAGCCAGGGACTTGTGATCGCTGGGCATATATACGCATGAACAACAACTCTGTCACCGTGTGACTTGAGAATGTCCTGTAAGTAAGTGAGCGTAACACAACTTCATATCATAATTAAAATTATTATTTTCCAAACAACGGGAAGTAGCATCGCATCATCATCATCATCATCATCATCATCATAAACTCATAAATTATCCGATTCCAACAAGAAGTAGTTCGTAAATCGAGAGAGAGAGAGGAGGAGGGGGAGAGTACAGAACTGAAGGGGATAGCCGGAGCGGAGATGAGTCTCGGCGAAGAAAAGGGAGTCGGAGTCGGAGTCCGGAAGAGTTTGTTGGAGGAAGTGAAACCAGAGACGATTATCAGAGACGATTGACCTCCAAGACTTGGAGACGAGGGCGAGTCTGGCAGCGTCCTTTGGCCCCAGAAGCCAAAGAATATGCATCAAAACGTCGATGGAGATTCGATCGAAGGCTCCGAGAGACGAAGACGGCGGCGGAATCGGAATCACCAACGAAGAAGAAGAAGAAGAAGAGTGGTGGTGGTGGTGGTGGTGGGTTTTGGAGAAGCAAGTAGAGTAACCCGGCGGCCGGTTTCTTAGGAGGAGACATTCCCACAGCTTTGTTGGTAGAACTAGGAGCGTCCTCATCTTCTCTCCCCGCCGTCCCCCACCCTCTCTTACTATAATATTATTCATCTCCCCTCCTCTCTCCTCTCCTCTCCCCTCCAAACAAAGTAAAGGAAACGATTCCCCCGACCTGATGAATTGAATTTTTGAGGAGTTAAATTCAAATCAGACAGACTCCATCCACCCCATCTCGTCAATCCATCACTGAAATTGTGAATATTATTAACCAACAGAGGCCACGTTCAATTCAAGCATAGTTTTTGTTTCTTTTCTTTTTTAGGTCTTTTTTTTCTTTTTTTCCCTTCCCAGAAGCTCACCGTCGTTGCTTCCTGACTGACACGTGGAGGGATGCCAAAGCATTGACTGACTTTGCCCGTATTTATAGGCAAAGGTGGTCCATACATGATTAATGCTTCTTGCATTACATTAGATAGAAAAATACATGGTAGTGAGTAGCGTAGTTGTA